>HG993126.1:44943484-46143484 GCA_905231855.2 Eristalis tenax | reverse complement strand
ATCAATCTACAGGCGTGCTCTTATGCATGCATACACAGTTCTAGATTTCCATCTAAACTTATGTGCATTCGTAACACAAACTAACTTGTTCAGAAGCAGCTGTATGATTCTTTTGCATAAGCTCTTCAATTAACTCGTTCCTCCGACAATGCTGTCTGCAAACAATTGAAAACCTAGTCTCTCAAGGTGACTCATCCGGTTCGTATTGTCAAGAGGTCTTCATTGCATAATGGTTTCATGCATTCAAGGTGACGGGGTAGTTGTCACCTTACCGCTACACCAAGATACAATTACTTCAAACAGAGGTGTTGGCTTATTTGCTGGTCCATTTCACATGTGCTGTCCCACATAAGCGTGGCTACAAACGCAAGTACAAACGAATATGGGCTCGATTGTGTTAGCTGTCAATACTTGATCAAAGCATATGCAAACAATCTATCATTTTGACTCTAAACTTGCGCTCATTACACGTCACTGTGCTTTTCTTTTTATATTACATTCCAACGAATTATTGTATTTCTTTTTTTTTCTGTCTTGTTACTCATTGTTGGACTTTCACTTTGTTGGAAAAATTAGATTTGATGATATCATTGGGATGGTCGCCATTGTATAATAAATTAACGGTACTCAACTGAAGAAAGAAGTTTCGCGTATGTAGATATGTATGCGCGAAGTGGCCTTGACAATCTAAGCGTCGCGCGTTAAATAACACAAAATACTTTTTAACTGGTTTCTCCAACATCTACCTACTGTCTATCATCATTTTGTGTGTTTCTTGTTTGATTCCACTTTTGATTTTGAAGTAAGTATGTTATGTTGATTCTTACCGTTATCTACTTCATTCTCAGTTGGATCCGAATCGAGTAGGTCTCTGTAGTACTGATCGAATTGTTCCGACTCGACGCTTTGCAATGATTCATCATCGCCCTCTATAGTGTCGGCTATATCTTCATCATCTCCTTCGCTATCGCGGTCTGGCTCTTCGATGTCGTCTTGGTTCTGATCGTAGTCGGGTGCATTTGAAATTCCGGTTTGTCGTCGATTCGGTCGCGTGTGCTGCGTCTGAGCGCGCTGCTGATCTAATACGTTTCTAGGCAATATATCATCAATGGTTGGTATTCTTTGATTTGTTTTTCGAAATGGAAATAAATGCCGCTCCAAATAGTTGGCGAAGATTTGCTTTGTTATTCGATTTTGACGCTCAATTTCGGATTCGTCTAGTTGAGTACCTGCAAGATGGAATTGGAGAGGGGTTTAGATTTATCTTATCTTCTAAATAATTATTGTTGAAGTAAAGTGAATTATTTAACTTGAAACCCATAAAAAAACACATCGAACCCGTGTTTAAAGAAACACTCCCTACACCTCACACTCTTCAGTCCTAAATTATTCTTGTTCGACTAAGGACCTTGCTCAAGCTGTAGGTACATCACTGGCCGTTCGATTTAGCGCATGGAGTAATAGCTGCATGGAAGGGCGGTTCAGGCAGCTTTTTTTTGCTGAAAACTTTCCCGCCTCACAAGAATTATTTTAGAAACTAATACAACTTGACACTTAATTTTGCAGTAAGTCAGTAAGAATCTGGAACTACTGTGAGTACACTTGACACGTGACGCGTGTCTTTTCAAAGACTTTAACTGATCCAGGAAAAAATGTCTAAATTCATCCCATTTTGCATTACAAGCACTTAGTTTTTCTGAGGCACCTCATAATGAGTTGAATTTTTGAATCGAAACGTCTATACGCACGTGATTTCATATGTTACGAAAACCGACACTATTTGGGAAGGGTTAAGCTGGTGTGCCTCGTCGTTTGGACAAGGGCAAAACATTTTTTCCTTAATTTTCTTTGGGCTCAGCTGCGCAAGGACATAATTATGCATTGGCTGTAGCTTCATCCGCAATTGCTGCAAGGTGCGCATTCAGTCTTCAAATTGGGAGACCCCTACACTTCACCTACCCCTACATTCAATGTTAGCAAGAGCAGCAGTCGCAGTACTCATCTACAACAGTGCAAATTAATTGTGTGGGACAATGTACTCTGTCCCATTAATGTGCAGTTGGAGCTTCGCTCGTTGATGGGTGGTACAGTTCTGTAAGGCGACCTTACCTGTTATTGAGCGAGGGACTCCAGTAGATGAAATCAATGCGAGTCTCAAAGCATAGCCATTATGGGCTGGGATCGAGAAAATTCACCTGATTTCTTGCCCTTTCGATGAATATTAATAAATCACACGGACAAACATTAGAAGTGGCTGGATTACATCTCGGTACCCCCAGCTTTTCTCATGGACAACTATACGTCGCCAGCTTACGGGTACAGGTAACCTCGTCTCGTCTTTCTAGCCAAAAAGACCATGCACTACCGAAAATCACAGAAAAATCATCTGCTCACAGCTGACTGAAGGACAGCAGCCACACTTAGGCCAGCATAGGCCATCATCTTTGTTAAGCTCCCTTTATGGTGAAACATAAAGCTGAAGTGGCTGACTGGTGCGCAGAAGGACAGCAGCCAAACTAAAGGCCCATTGTCTTACCACGCGGATCTAAGGAAAGTGCTTTTAATACAACGAAGAAGATGGCAGACTCTAAAGTTGCTCAGTTTTGGACAAGGGCAAAACATTTTTACTTAATTTTCTTTGGGCTCAGCTGCGCAAGGACAAGAATTATGCATTGGATGTAGCTTCATCCGGCATTGCTGCAAGGTCGCTGAGCAGTGGGCAGTGCGCATTCAATCTTCAAATTAGAAGAGACCCCTACATTGGCCCCTACAATAGCAGACTCTAAAGTTGCTCAGTTCAGCCAGGTTATCGATGCAGAGGGCCTCCAGTTGCCTGAATCTGCGGGCATAGCAAGTGTTCAATGGTTTCTTCGTCGACCTCGTTCATGCAGCTTCTACAGAAATCATTATAAGGAAAGTATAGTCTAGAGGCGTGACATCTAATGGCACAATGCCCTAAAACCCGAATGAGATATCTCAGATACGGCCTAGCTCAGATTCGCAAGCTAAGCGTTCGTTTAGGGTCAATCATAGGCCAGATTTGTTTGTTAATGAGGCATCCGTTTGGGCAAGTGTTTCAAGCTTTACAGTAGCAATAGGCATGGAGGGTGGGTCTCATCCAGGACAGAATTTGTGACCTTTCTAGCGAGTTCGTCCGCTTCGCAATTCTCTTGAATGTCACAGTATCCCGGCACCCACATAAGATGAATGTTAAAATACTTGGCCATCGCACTAAGGGATAAGGATTGGAGTTAAAAGTGACTGAGTTCAGAGATTTGATCGCTGATGACGATATCTGTGCTGCGCAATGGTAAGTGTCCCTAATAAATAATAATGTTTAGCCACTGTATGCTGAAATCCGAAGATCTGTGGGCCGCTCTGAACGGTGCAGTACAACGAGTAATGTCCGAATTTAGAACGGCAGTGAAACATGAATTAGCTAAAGACGAATTCTCAAAAAGCTCGTGAAGTAAGCGGTAGTTCCGCGAGGGAATAAACGGAAAAATTCCCAGGAAGGTGGCTTTAGTCAGTAAGAATCTGACACTGCCAACAGACGTCTGACCATTCTTGTCCATACAAGGTTACCAGTTTCCTAGCCAAAAAAAAATTAATTTAAAACCCAATGTGGATTTTCTCAAGACTAAATACTGTCGCCAAAATTTGTTCCGCTCCAACGTACAATCGGTGCTGCTTTATGGGTGATGTACATCTCAAGTGGACACAACAATTAACACACGAAAGCTGTATCTTTCGTAAGCAAGCCTTTAAGAAACATCCCTAGGCTATTTGGGCCAAACGTATCTCCAACGAGAATGTAAGTTAACGAGAAACAGCAATTCTACATACGTTCCACTTCGTCATCATATTCTGACAGAAACCAATTAAGACGACCGCATTTCGGGTGCACATTAAGCATTCACATGCAGCAACTCGACCCCATGCACCTACAGCAGCACATCGTGCAGTTACTCTCTGTCCGCAGATTATTATTTAAAATGTAGATCTTAAGAATCATTTTTCAGTTTGTTCATATGCAGAAACTGTGCCAGAAAGAGTGGCGCACTGTGGGGAATTTGACCGCTAAACATGGCATAACCCTCCATTTTGAGCAGGGCACCTGTTCATGGGTTCTAAAACGTTTTTCCTGCAACTACAAGTCGATTTGATGGGTTGCTGAGCAGGTGTGAAGTTGTGGCTGTGTTGGGTGAGTTAGGCGTAGGTTGGGTTGATAAAAAAAAATTGTTTTTTATATATGTATAAATAAAGTTTTTATAATTCAGTTAATTCGGAATCACCCACAATCGGCAATCGTTAGGAACAAGTAAAGCCTTTAAGACTTAATTCTAACTACAGTACAGCCTCTCAAGTCCGGAAACTCGCTTGCTCAAAAACATCTCTATTTCGAACACTTTACGTTACCTCTACAGTCCGGACAGAGTGTTAAAATGCATACATATTTTGACTTTGTTCGATGTACATACATGCGTAGATATTATCAACAGCAACACTGACGCAGATGCTCTTGCACCAATGATAGCAAGGTCAACCAAAAAATTGTGTCGTTCGACACAAAGTGTCTCAAATTGTACTTTATGTCTTAATAGTTTGAGTAAAGTTTCGGTCATTTAATTCTAACCTGAGAATATTATGTTTATACAATTATGGAGATTTCTCAACAGCAGTTGGTTCTAAGTCCCGAAATTGCGTCGTTGCGATTTGCAAGATTTCACATGTGTCTGTTGAATTGTCTGTTGAGTATATGCACTTATTCATCGTCACTCGAGCTACTGATTCTGTCAGCGTTACCAAATTTAGTTTCCTGCAATTTCAGCAGGGTTTGATCATAAAAATTGCATGCAGCAGATTTTCTAGCATATTTCAAAATTTCAGCAATTTGAAAAAAATGCAGCTGCTCAACGTTGAGTTCCTCGCGCACTGGTGTGTTTCTCGCCCCATCCCGGCGAGTAATTCCCACAACAGCACGGAGAAATCTCTTCTCGGCAGCTTGTATTCGCGATCTTATTCTCTCGGTCATTACTCAAATTTCATGAACATAGGTGAGAGTTGGAACAATTAATGAGTTGAAAAACGCAAACTTGGCTCTGACCATCGTCGTCAAGTAAGCGATTCCGATACGTTGGGATCTGTTTCAAGACATCGGGCATTTCACGAATTTTAGCATACCCGACATCGTCGGTTTGAAGCCCAAGTTCAACTTCAGAATTACAAATCTTCCAACCTTTTTTAAAATTTACCCAGCTTGACCATTCTACAGGAAGCTTTCAGCATTACTCCTTTCATCACTCGTGAAAAAGACCCCGAAATACTGCTTCAATAGGACTTCACTAACGCTTAGAGTGCATTGAACGTCGGTCTGGAAATGACCAAAAACCACTGATTTGTCCACGTTAACCTTTATCCCAGCACCAGAATATACGGCCACAAGCTTATCGAGTGCGCGCTGGAGTTCCGTCTGGGATGACATGAGGATAACTAATAAATCACTGATTTCCTTACAAAGAATAAGTAAAATTGAATGTGTGCAAGAAAGTGTGTCAAAGTATTGGTACCACTTTTGTTAATTTTATTCGTGGTGTGCCTGACGTCATAAAGTTTTCAGTTATCTTCTATTCAGGACTGCCTGAATTTCCAAAAAGATATTAACTCATTTTTAAACTGGTGTGAGTACAATCATCTTATGCTAAATATATTAAAAGGTAAAATGTTCCGTCCCACAGAACATTGCAACCCGTCAATTTCATGTACAAGCTCGGAGATGATAGACTCCCAATAGTTAGTCAAGTGAAAGATCTTGGTGTTATCTTTGATGCCAAATTGACTTTTTCGGCAAATATAGATTTTATTACCTCGAAAGCGAATTCACGTTTAGGTTTTCTCAGACGAACTTCTGGGAATTTTAAAGACATGTACACATTAAGGGCAATTTTCATGTCATTGGTGCTGCCAACATTAGAATATTGCTGTGTTGTCTGGTCCCCATTATATGAAAACGCTAGCAAAAGAGGGTTACACGGTTTCCCTTAAGAAATAAATATAATTGCCCTGGATTCTTTGCCCTCGACATTGCAACGCACAATTGACCGTGTGAGAGGCAAGCGTTAGTCAAATCCAGTTCACCATTTCACAATGCTGCGTTGGTGCGTAGCCTCGTTGTGGAACGTACACAATACAATGGTTCCATACTATTCACTGCGTCGTGCTACGTTTTGACTTTTATAAGAAAAATGAGAGCTGTGAGAGCAAAGTAATCTCACGTCAGCGACACTCCCACTTGCTGAAACATTTTGGTGCTTTTTGACATTTCCCGGCGTTACTCCATATTTTCATTGGCTTTACGGAAATTAACAATGTTTCAAATGAAAAAAAAGAAACTGATTATTGTGACAGATATCTTAACCCGCACGTCGTCGAGGGACCGTCCTCGTTGTTCATTAATGGTTCTGGCGAAGCAAACACGCCGGCCGACACAGCAGAAGCCTTTTCATCCTTTTTCGAAGGCAACTTTCAACCACCACCGCCCGACGACCCGAAATTTGTCACAGAAGTCAACAACTTCATCTGCACCAGATATCATCTTCAGCGAAACCAACCCAGCGGACGAACTGACAGAAATGATGACCTCACAACGGCCGAAGAAATTGCGGGAATTATTCAACGCATACCAACGAGGTAAGCAGCCGGGGCTGACAATATTTCGAATTTCGTCCAGAAGCGAATGCCACAAACGGTGATGATACCTCTCACAATCAGCATGAACAATTGCATCAACAATTGCTACGATCCTAGCAAGTGCAAAATAGCAAAAATTGTCGCAATACCAAGGGAGGGGAACGCTGCCAGTGTTTCAGCATACAGGCCTACATCGCTCTTGAGCAACATAAGCAAGATCCTGGAGGACCTGGTAGTGCGAAAATTAAAGCGATGGTCTACGGACCTAAACATCATTTCAGATATTCAGTACGGATTTCGGGAAAAACATTTAACGCTACATCCTCTACTGAAGTTCCACCACGTTGTTGTAGCTGCGCTGAACAATAACGAGGTCGCCGTCGTCTGCTTCCTGGACGTAGAAAAGGCCTTCGATACGGTCTGGATTGAGGGACTCACCTAGAAGCTGAACCAAATGGGATTCCCCTCCAACCTCATCTGAATAATGTATAGCTTTCTGCATTTCAGAAGATTCTCGTCTCAATTGAATTCAGCAAGTCAACAAGGCGGGAGTTGCACAAGGATCAAAGCTGGGACCGTGGCTTTTCAACATCTACACGGCAGATCAACCACATCCCACCGACACAGTGCAATGCTGTCTATTTGCAGATGACTCGCTGACTTATAAAATCGACGTCACCACAGATAGCCGCGCAAAGGGTCGAAATCCAAACAGCGAACAAATCTGACTACTACGCCAAATGGGGTATTTGTATCAATGCTGGAAAATCGGTACTTATGTGCTTAAAGAGACCATCCATACGTGGATGCAGATCAGCAGCCAAATGTCGAGGCATTAAGGTAGTGCTCCCTAACGGTACGGGAGGTCCGTTATCAACAAACGAAAAGGTGAAGTATCTTGGCGTTAACTTCGGAAAGGTTGAAGATCAACAGTCATTAGAAACTGACTCCTAAGAAAGCCAACCTAGGCTTCCACCTCATCTATCCCTTGATGCGCATGAAAAATGGATTAAGCCAGAGGACAAAACTGCTGTTATACAAGCAGCTTATACGGCCGATCCCAATCTGGCACACCATCTCTAACACCAGCATGACGAAGCTCGCAATTCTCGAAAGAAAAATACTGCGAATATGTACCGGACTCACCTTCGACAGGGACTGTCAAAGGCACCACACCAACAATATGCTTTACGACCAAGCACGCATCATCCCCCTGCAACAGTATATGGTGACACTGTTCAGAAAGCAGGCTACTAGACATCAAAAACCATCCTAACGAGGAATTCAGGAGCCTGAGAAACACAATCGCCGGACAACGCTACCTCAACGCGTTAAATCTGCTACACGAGCAGAACTTCCCAACGACGTCGAACAACGAGCTGCATAGATTCTACCAGGGCAGCGATAGCAATCACCATCGAGGCTAAGTCCCAAAACGACCACCATGGACACACGGCCTGGAACATTTCACACATGCTCTTACAAAATTCCCGGCTCCACGACTCATAGCAACACAGAGTACAAGGTATCATATTCCCGAACCTTATTTTATTTAATTTTTTTTATTTGTTAAATGGCAATTTGCGCAATATTTGGTTGCAGTGCAAATAATGAGAAGATCCGATCTGCATCCGCCACGGATGCATGCACTTAACTGCCGATTATCCAGCACTGGTGCAGTATTTAAACTTCTGCGCTGTCACTGTGATCTGTACTTTTCTGCCGATTCCTAAAGGCGAATTTTTGAGAAGCTTCTTCTAGACAGCTCTACTCGCTGAGCATTGTCATTGAATCGAGAGGGGCGAGGCCGTGAATTATGAAAATGATTCGTGTCGGTAGCGTAGGAGACGACGGAGCACCCACTACAACACTCGAACCGGAACAGAGAAAAAATTGTCTACGTGCCTAATGATTGAAACTCGAATTTGCAATAGGCCCAATAACTCACAGCCGACATGGCAATACTCCAAATTAGAAACTGAACTTGTTTGACGATGGATGTAAATGTATACAAAACCGCAGAATGGTGTTTAAACCTCAAAGGAATGGAATTTTAAGCAGCACCATCAACAATTGATTAGGTATTCAATTTGTATGTTAACATATTTCCTTTGAAAAAAGTTAATTTTAGGTCGGGCGGAGTGGCCACTTGCCCGTGGGCTAAGATGTGAATCAATTAGACTTGATAACTGCCAGCATTTGTTTAGTGATTCTGGGAAATTAGGATGTTTAGCAATTGTGATTGTTGAAATGAAGATAATTTTACCTCGGCCTGCGGCAGAGCCTTATTAATAAAAGATTTTTGAAAGAATTGCAATCAGACACAAATATTCATCAGACATAGAAAAAGCGGTTGCTTTCATCAGAAAAATTGTACGTGTTGTTTTAGAAAGTTTTTGAGTGGTTGTCGAGAGTTTTCTCAAAATTAAGGCGTTTCCAGCGATTGCTATCTCAGATAAATTAGATATTAATATTCTAGCATCATTAAGTTTTCGAATGTTAAGGAATGCATGGCGGAGGTTGTTGACCATCATTTCAGCGCAATAAAGCTTGGATAAGAGGACACATTGGTCGATCACCAGACAAGAAGCCCAAGGCAACATTATTTTAAATCGTCAAATATCGCCACTACAAGAGGACACTTACTTTATCATGTGCTCTACAAAAACAAGCGATTATCTAAAAAAAAATAAAATGTTTTATTTCCTTGGCATTTTACTTTTTGAACACCCTTCTCCCGGATATTTGGAAAAACTATATTTTCAATGTAGTTGAAGTATCGGCTGAGGAAACAAATACGGGCAAGGCCGGCGTGGAAACTAAGAGTTCCGAAATTCTGTCATTATTCAAATATGCTTCAGAAAGCGATCTAAGTGACATCACAGTGACATTTTGTATAACCAGAACCAGAAATGAAGTATGATAGAAATGCCCAACCTCTCTTGCCCCTTAAAATTTTTGACAACCATTTTTTATGTCGTTTTCTACAGCCAAATTGACCAATCAGAGAACGGCGTTTACGTTTCTTCCGTCAAAAACCCTCTGAAATTCGTGGATGGACTAGGGGTCAATCAGCTGTGAAGTTGGGCATCTCTATCATATTTCATTTCTGAACCAGAACCGTAGGTACAATTATTCTAGTAATGAACGCATTTCGAGGAGTTCACATTTCTATAATTTAGTTGGTGATTAAATTGACTTTCACTTAAGCACATGTCAATTGAAGTGTCTTCTTGAAAAGGAATTTATGATCTAATTGTTTACATTTTTGATGGAAGAGTATTATATACAAACATATACAGTACGCCCCTATATCTGAGAGAGTATTAATCCAGTAGACAAATAAAGATAAAGAGAAAGATGAACCATATATATATACCAAAGATCTCGGTTTAAACAAAGTAAGAATATTTATTGTTATCGCAATTCATTTGCACGATCATTGACACGACCAGCTTCTTCAATCCAATTTACAATTCACTTCCGCACTCGTACAGTTGCAAAAGTACTTAAAGATCTCGACGTGCACAAATCCGCTGGACCGGATGGTGAAGTGGTGTTCTTCTGCGCTGGCAATACCACTGAGTAAGCTTTTTCATCTATCCTACTCTTCCGAGCAGATGGGAAACAGCATTTGTCCAGCCCGTCCCTAAAAACGGCGAATCTTCGTCACCCACCTCGTACCGACCCATAGCTAGATAGGAGAGACTCCTATCTAAGGTCATGGAAACGCTGATAAATCGTCAGCTTATGAAATATCTTGAATCGCGGAAGCTTCTTTATGAACGGCAGTATGGTTTCTGCAGCAACAGGTCCACTGGTGACCTGATGGCTTATCTCAGTGAAAAATGGAACCAATCTTTGCACAATGCAGGCGAAATCAATATCGTTGCGCTTGATATTTCTAAGGCATTTGACAGAGTTTGGCATCAAGCTCTCTTGTCGAAAATGCGTGCCTATGGTGTCGATGAATCTTTTCTTCAATGGATTAGAAATTACCTTTCGAGCCGTTCACTTCAAGTTTTTTTGGGGTGGGTTCAAGTCTGATATCCACCAAATAAATGGTGTTCCAAGGCTCTGTTCCTCTTTCTCATTGTTATAAATGATGTCTTGTCTGCTACTTCTAATCCAATCCATTCCTTCGCTGATGACAGCACCCTCGGCTTTTCATATTCGCTCCAAGACTCACGACTCTGGCCTTCGGCGTTTGTTAAAAACATTGAATTTCGATCTTCACAGCATAATAAATCGGGGAAAGAAAAACCGAGTGAAATTTAATGCTTCTAAAACTTAAAGTTGTCTGCTGTCACTCAAGCGAACCCTTGTTAATCAACCATTATCCATGAATGGCACCTGTGTTGATGAAATGTATGTGTATCAACACAACACTTAGTTGGACCGATCACATATTTGAGGTCGCCAAAAATGCTGCGAAATGTTTCGGTTTCCTCAAACGATGCAAGAAATACTTCAGCCCTCCTGATTTGGCTTTTATTTATAAGACGTATGAACGCCCCAAACTTGAGTACAACCCTCATATCTGGTCTGGTGCCCCCAAAACCACCCTGCACCTAGATAGAATCCAAAAGCGAGCGATAAAACTTATAGGAGACAACAATATTGCAGAGTCACTAGACTCGCTCGAACATCGACGTACCGTCTCGTCTCTATCCGTATTTTATCACTATTTTAACAAACGATGCTCAAGTGAGCTTGCCAACTGCATTCCTCCTCTCCATGAATTCACCAGCAATACCCGTCTCGACAGGAATGCTCATCAGTTAACATTTAAGCCTACTTTCTGATGTGCTTTGAAATGTGCGTCCATTTAAATTTATAGACTCGTTCATCAGCCGCACGACGTAAATATGGAATGCTCTTCCCAGCCCAATATTTCCCCTAGAATAGAATCCGCAGATATTTAAAATTATTGTATTGACAATCTATTGCGCTCGCGCAAATTATAGAAAAAAAAATTGACGTAATAACGTACCGTATACACTCCTAAAGTGTCTTTCTTTTTTTTAGCTGTGAAGCTTTCAATCAAATCAAATGTTTGCTTTGTCGGTGCTGACGTATTGAGTGGGTGCTGACTCTCATTTCATTTTAATTGGCCTCCTTTAAGCTATTATTCAATATATTCGCGGTAAGAAAAAGAGCCACAAATGGGATGACCACTCGGAGGACGCAAATATTTGAATGATTCGAAAGTTTAATCTTCAAACATTTTCAGTTGCTCCAGATCTGTGTTTGTTTGTCAATCACTCAATAGAATGCTCCCAAAAAAGGACACAATAAATTGACAATGACTTCCTTTTGCGAAACCGTCGATCGATTAAACACGAATGCTGAGTGAGTAAGCCTACAAAGCCACCGACAAGACAACCATCTTAATCTAAACATCTTGCCCCGTTCGTCGCACATCGACCTGAGCGTGCTGAAAAAGCAAGCAGATCATCTGTTGGTTGAGGCAAGATTTATGCAAACATTTGTGCAAAGAATAAACTAGTGTCCGTTGATGAAATCAAACTAAGACAACATTCATCGTTTTTTTTTGTTCGTCTCTGTTCCAGTTTTCCATTCATTGTGTCAACAAAGTAATGCCATTTATATAAAGGAATGTTTTGCAATAGACCTCTAGCAGGGAACTGGCAATTATTTTGCAGCAAGACAGTAACTGATCTGCTTTTAAAGCAAACACTTTTCGCCACTACGTGGAGGCAGTCGGGGATAAAGGAAACGACGCAGCTTCTCAACAGCAAGTCCACACAACAATTGAGTGGTCCGCTTGTGGGACTGGAGTGCATTGGAACGTCGCGTCGTCGTCGTTGCTCTACAACTACACGTTATACATTACGAAAGATTTACTTTCTCCGGAGAAGTGTATCATAGATGTACCGCCACCTAGTCCTAATTCACAATAATTTATTTAAAGCTTGTAAGTGTAGCATGTACGTAGACGATTCATGATGAATTGCATTAAATTGCTTCAAAGTTGAAGATACTTTCACGAATACCACGCACCTAGGCAGCCACAATTTGGAGTGTGCCGTATGCCTACAGTCGATTGCAGGCTAAAGTGTTCAAATTTGAATTTTAATTGCCCCATTAACAGGTGTTTTGGTATGATTTTTATTCCATCCATAACTACTTAAGAGACGTGTCTGAGACGCTGAGATTTTTCACAACCTCCATGCGGAGGTATACAATACCGTGGGTATTTATTCGAGATCAGTGCAGTTGAGGTATGCACGTGTGTGTTGAATGTACATATATCACGGATATGTGGCCTGTGTTCGGTGTGTTATCGGCGAATGTCAAGCAACCTTTTGGTGGCACCCACGAGTACTTCACCGTCGAGTACTGCAATTTGGAGCCAAAAAAAGACCGTGTTATGGTACATTTCGTGCAGATTCGATGATCCTAATAAGTACTCTCCACAAAATTGCTTGGCCAGAGCACGTTATTAAAATATTTATTCAAGCATGAATCAAATCGGTTTGCAGCAATGTAGGTGCAAAGAAACATGTCAACAATATTGGCTGAGGAGCGTTATGAAATCATTGAGCGTCTAGAGATTATATTCCTAGATTGGTGGAAGCAGTGTATACGTGCAAGCAGTGTACTCAACCACTCGTGCTATGCGTGAGAGTGTTCCTTTACGATTTATTACGAAATAATTTCTTACAATTTGGCACTATAACTAAACTTAACATTAAGGGTTGCGGTGTTGGCTCAAAAGGTGCCCAGGGTTGTCCTCTTGTCACACCTTTGTCTTCCTAAGAGCTCGCATCCCATATAGCTCTTTTCAGAGTTGTATTGAGGGTTATATGCTCCATTTGCATGAAGGCGGAAGAGATTTATCCTAGAGTATTCTCTCTAAGCTAGTTTCATTTAGGAAGCTTAGAATTTGTGCTGGCTCTAGTAACTTCAATTCTTCCTCTGATTTCTTGTCTTTTGTGGGCTTACGCCTCACAAAATCTCAGTATATATTCTGGAATTTGGAGACCATATTCTGATACTCCCAGTTGTCTTAGGTGCTCCCTGCATCGACAGTGCACTGTAAGGAAGCCTGAGGTCGGGACGGAGGTTCCTTTTGCTCATACATACCTCATATCTCTTCCGGTTATGTTGACCCAAGAGTTTCTTAGCCCGCCTCTGCCATGAGCGTTGTTCCAAGTGTCTGGCCGATTCTTTCTTTCTACTTCCCTGAGGAAGTGATCTCCTACAGCGCAGGATGGTTTTGGGCCTATAAAGGGTTCTTTCTTAGCGCGGGAGTCTGCCATTTAATTGCCTTCTATCCCTGTATGGCCATGTATGGCCAGAGTTCTGTTACTCCTGCTCAGCTCCTTAAGCTTGCATAGACATTCCTACACAAGCTTGTTGTTCCAGGTATCTGCCCGGTTTCTTCTTTCTAGTTCCCTGAACTCTTCCCTGAGGAAGTGATCTCCTACAGCGCAGAATGGTTTTGGGCCTATAAGGTGCCCTTTCTGTAGACATTCCCATACAAGCTTGGATTTGCTGATATATGCGTTTAGTGCCAGGATATCGGCCCGACTGTCCGACATTGCTGCTATGTCGCAGTTGTATTGATCTACACGCATCCATCAATGGCTTGAAAGTTTGACCCATGGGTTCGTAGTACTTTGCCCGGGATCAAAATACTCCCGCCCCGGTTCCTTCATCAGATCTTGATCCGTCTGATTGCTGCTCAGTCTATGGAATATGGACTCATTGCGCCGGTCCTGTTTGTTGCTGAGCCTAATTGTAAACTCCTTTTGGAAATTGAATTTCCTAAACGCGTCATCCTTCGGCCAAGACTGGCAGCTTTTAATGAATCGATTTGCCTCAGTGTGCTGAGCCTAACGGCGTATCAAATTGCCTCTATGTAATGCACCTGTCTTTTCCTATCCCTTTCTTTGCCATTCCACCAGATGCCACCAGATGCAATGGAGTCAACAGCAATAGCACCCCTACGTAGCTGCAGTTGGGCAAATTCTCACAGCTCCTGGAATACAGAGACAGAACTTTGTTGAGTGTCTCTCTTGCACTGATCAGGTTGACCATGCTATTTCACCGCATGTAATTGTCGACCTAACAATAGTTATGTTCACCCATTTTTGGAACCTTGGACTGCAAAGCCAGAATTCGCCCGCTAGACTTCTACACATCATGAAAGCACGCGCCGCCTTCCTTGTGGTCTCTTCTGTGTGTCATTTCCAGATGAGTTTTCTGACTCCTGGATATTTTATCTCTTTTACTGGAGCCAGTATTGTGCCTGACAGACTACTTTGCTTTATTCGTTCCAGTTTGTGTTCTCTTGTGAAAGGTCCTATAGGTTTCGATCTAGCCCAGCTGATAAGCACCACTCTTTCGATGATATCACACAGGGTCTCCTTCATCCTGCCGCTGGCTATAGTCAGCATATGCCTGACATAAGGCCGTGGTTTATTAGTATCCCCAGAAGTTGGTCTACAACTGGACTCCACATTAGGAGCGTTAGAACTCCTCCTTGAGGACATCCTCTTGTTGCGTTTTATTTTATGACGTATGCGTCTTAGCTGTTCTTGTGCTCTTGTGCTGGTTTACTTTCCTCTTACCCAGAGTTCTAATAATTGCATCATGCGATGTGTTGCCAAGTGCTCCCACAACATCTAAGAAAGCACATATTACCATTTCGTTTGCTTCAAGGGCGCTTTTGATATTTTTCGCCAGTTGATTTTCCGCAGTCTCTGTGGATCTGCCTGCTCTGTGCTCGTGTTGACACTAATGCAGAAGTGATATAGTTAGCACTTCCTCTCTTATGTAGTTGTCTACAACTTTTTAAATCATTTTTAGTAGAAATGATGTAAGGCTGATCTGTCTGTCAGGCCTAGGTAGGCCGGAGACCCCCCTGTCGAAGTACGAAGCCTACAATATATAAAACCATGATTATCTATGGCGCGGAAGCCTGCACAATATCACGGGCAGATGAAAAAGCCCTTGTTATTTTCGAGAGAAAATGTCTGCGCTCAATCTTTACACTGTTGCGATGGTTTTTGGAGGAGACGATTGAATCACACCACACCGACATGAGTCAAGCCAGGGTCTAGTCTACGGATTCGATGCCTAAGACAGATAGGCCTTCTACTCCGAGCCAGTGGAAGAACGCAATAGGCGACGTCTACTAATCAGATGGCGCACACAAGTAGGGAAGGACCTCTGCGCAATTTTAAGCAGCTGGATAAAGATCACACAAGCTGGAGAGGCTCGTTGGTTGAGACCCAGCTCCAGCCCGGGACTGTAGAGTCGATAAAAATCAATAATACTTAAAGAAAATGTACTACTCACTTTATGTATTCAATCAAATCACACGGCTAGTATATTCATAAAGTACAGAGATGTTAAGAAAATAACTAACGAAATGAAATGAAAATTAACAAAAATTTAATAGAAACTTAATGTCATTAGCGAACGCACTGAAAAACGAAACAATAGACAGGACTTCTATTTATAGGGATTCACTGATTGCTAACCTCCCATAACAAAAGTTAATAGAGGCACGCCGCATTCTGTAGCGCTCGCCCCTCTCTTGTGGAACGTAGCAATGAGTGAACTTCTACTGACACTGGTAAGGACGAGCTGTAGGGTCATTGCTTAAGCGGACGATGGTGCCATTGCGGCCTCTGGGAATGTACATGTATCCATGCTATACCTTCGAACTAGAAACATGTACTAAAGATAAAGAATGCGGAGAAACCAGAGTTAGTCCTCTCCCAGGAAATACAAAATCGCTGCCATTGATCTTCCTATAATTTATGGAATGTAAATGGGGTGGTAATAGTGACTACAGCCTTGCGTGGTCGACTCGCTATTTATATGTCTAGTCAGGCCCTTACTACTATGCGGCGTCGCAATTTGGTGAACAATGCTAGATAAAGAAATCAATTGAATTTGATGCAGATGTCATCTCTAATATAAGCCATTTTCATGACAGGAATATTTGCGATTTTAAAAAAGCATTAGTTGGGAGAAGCAAACACCATAGAAAAATCCAAATCAAATAAAGAAGGCATTCCAGTTTTGGCGTTCTCCCAAAGGTAAGGTCGGATGGATTTTTTTCCCTTCTTCCAACTGGCGATTCAATTGCAAGCCGCTCAAAAGAGTGCAACAGAGAGTGCGTGATAGAAAGCAGATAGACAGCGGCTAGTATGCCGATGAGAGGATGGAGCGGTACGTGGCTGCTGGCGTATACTCTAAGAATCTAAATATGCAACAGCTATACCGCCTGCCTACTGCCTAATCACAAATCACCAAATCACTACCAATCACGTCACGATAAGGGAACCTTTGGCCTGACTGAACAACAATGCAATATTAAGCACAGAGTATCGTCACCTGTTCTAATAGCCAGCCAGTGACAAAGTCTTTGAACTCCAAGACATCACTGAATTGCCGCCAAAGTCTCCACGAGATAACCAAGAATATTGGCATCCAACCTGCATATGTGGGAGATGAGACATTTGACATTCCAGAGAAATGTGAAACTGGCCGCTAAAAAGGGCTCTGTTTGCGTAACTGTCACAGCGCCATCCATAGATGGCCTACCGCCTATTCACAAAACCATTATACTCTACTCCCGATCCAAAATGTCCGCACAGTCTGTTTAGTATGGTAGGCTGAATCTCAGAAACACGCCCCGTCAGTGGCTTCTGCAGAATCAGGAGTAAACTAACCTAAGTCTTACGTGGAATTGCAGCGCTCTCTCTTCCCGTTGAAGAAGCTATTTAGACGCCTTCTACTTTAGCAACCCAACGGACCTGAGGGGCATTAGTATCTACATCTATTGCTTCCAATGTTTCTCAAAAAATGCATCTTTTAACAGAGTGTTGTTATATGTGGCTAGTAAGTCTTCCTCAGTTCTCCCCCAGGGCAACTTTCACTCTTGCTTTGCACGTCGTCTACCCAGTTGTACGTCAAACCACACAGCACCCAAAATACCAACTCAAAGTACACTGCTGCAAGACAGATTCTTCAAGTTCAATGTCAAAAAACATATCGAATACTGAGAGGAATTCAATTTGATTACTTCTGATTACACATTTACCTCGGTTCCATCGAATTGTGCTCAACTCAATCATTCTGTAATTGCTTATGAGCACGTTATTTATTCTCTTGCCCACCTTTGTTCGGAGGTTAAGTAACCGTCGGGTTTGTGGGACTTATCGAGAAATCAATTGATGCCTGCGATAATAAGTGTTATAACATCAGATTGAAAGTGTGCCCACTTGTGAGGAACCTTACTGTCCAGTATTTTGATAGAGTACACGTATGCATGGTCTTAGGGTGTTTATATAATCCTTGCACAAATATTTTATGAAATTGTACAGCTAACACATGCTGTGGCATATGACCGAGTAGGTAGGTGCGGAATGATATTCATACGTCGACGTCTGTGAGATGTTAGGTGTCGCTTTAAGATTGATTGATGAGTACTTTCATCATACGATTAAAGAGTTGTGTAGCTGGGATGCTTCAGGTATGCCAAGCTCTAATAGGTTTTTAGCGGGAAGCGGACTTATTTGTGACTAATGAATAATTTTTCATCGCGCAGATGCTTGCGAAATAATTGATTGTGAGTGTGTGTGTACTAAGCGTTGTTGCAACTAATAAATATTCACTGCGATAGGAAATGGTAATTTTAGGAGCATACTAATGAACTCAACGGACTTAAGGAGAATGACAAGATTCTGGAGATGGTAAGTGATGGTCCCCAGTGATTGTAGGTAACTCTGGCTGCACGACTAAAGTCAACCAGTCTTATCATGAATCTCGTCCGAACGCCCCTTTTTTCCGTTCGCCTGTTATGCATTTCGCTTGATAGTTCAATAGACGTAACCCACAAAAATTAAAATCCTGCTGATCGTCACTAGAGTGCTATGAAGACTTCAAATTGTTTTTTTTTTTGGCTATTGTCGGGTCTTGTGGGTTATACCACTTTTGCACTGATAGCCTCATATTCATCCCTATTCTGGCAAACCTCTCTGATATGTCATAAGATGTGTTTGCCTCACAAAAGCATGGTGAGTCAGAAATTGTAAGGTTTTCGTATTCTGCTTGTACACATCCTTTTCATAAAATAGAAGGCACCCAACCACAAAAAATGTCTAAATTTTGGACCTTTTGGGTAAAAAAATAGGTCAAAATCCTAAAACAGCCTTGAATCGCCTTGGGTTGTTGCGGGAAAAAAGACGAAGAAATTTGAAAAGAGCAATGTTTTCCTGACAATATCAATCACTTTTCCATAATTTTATCACTTTGATTTATAAAAATATTTATTTTCGTCCAAAAGGTGATATTCTCGACTTTAAAAACATTTTTGGTCTCTTTGTGGTCTCATCTCTCTCATTATGGGATCTTTTTTTTTATTCTATCACCGATCACCCAAAACACTACGTTCTCGTGTTTACACTCAGTATCGCTTTACACAGCAGATTTTTGCTGCCCGACTAAGGATCATCTACCGATTTTGCATCTCATAGATTACATAAAAAAAAAAACAGAATGAATTAAAGAGTAGTGCATGGATACATTTTTTAAACTCCAATCGCTAGAATCAATTTAGTTGCAAAGTTCATTAAAAGTGTTTTTACACCTTGTAATAGGTTCATTACAACCATAGTTGGTTATATGCCTCTTATCGTATAGTAAATTTCTCACCCGAAGATATCTTTGGGGAGCATATTCATGAGAAAAAGTAAATCTGGTGAACTTACACGGCAATTAATAATGTCGCGGATGAACATGGCTGACGCTGCCTTCCGCCTGAAACTTAAGGTTTGCATGCCTATTATTTTACACCTAACGTCATATTTAGGGAATTCTTCGAAGGAATATAATTTACGGACAGCATATCTTTTTATCGTATTCTTTCCAATCTAAGTTCTTGTGTATCATATGGGGAATCAAAAATGATGGAAGAGTATTCTAGACACGGTCTGACTAACAAACAATAGATGTTCACTATATCTGTTCAGAAAACCAAACATAGCGTTAGACTTCGCTATTGTATAATCATAATGTAATGAAAATTTTAATTAAGTATCAAAAATAACACCCAGATCTTTAACCTCTTCTAGGCGACCAAGCCTATGATCATTTATGAAATAAAAATATTACATTTTTGAATATTCAGCTCTAGTCCATTGTGCTTGCACCATTCCACTAGTGCATCGATATCCAATTGGAAATTATTACAATCAGTTAAACTATTTATAGATAAATACAATTTAAAGTCGTCTGCGAATGTTAAAATTTTACAATATTTGAAATTTTCGTGAACATCATTTATGAACAAAAGAAACAGTAATGGCCCCACATGGCTACCTTGTGGAACGCCCGATGAAACTTTTATCACTCGTGATCTAAAATTATCGATCTTTACCAATTGCTTCCTGTCCTTTAAGTAATTGGGAAACCACTCTAACATTGACGAATGGAATCCCAAAGACTTTAGCTTGTTTAAAAGCAAAGTGTGATGTACTTTATCGAAGGCCTTCGAGAAATCGGTGAAAGTACATCAATTGATTTTCTAAATTTGTATAAATTTAATTTGAAAATAATGATAAACTAGATTTACATGACCTGCCCTGCATAAAGCCATGCTGGTTAATTGAAATAATTTCTTTTACCATGAAATATAATCCTGTCTGATACTTCTAATCTAATCCATTCCTTCGCTGGTGACAGCACTCTCAGCTTTTCATATTCAGCCTTATCAAGAATCGAAACAGAACAGCATTTCGCCCGAAATATCCCCCTTTTTCTGCTCACCTATTAGGAAAACGAAAACAAATGTACGAGTAAAACCAAGCTAAGATGTTCCCTAGTTTTTTTGCAGGCGAACATGTGGCGAATCGTCATGAATCCACGAATAAACTCAAAATAAATAAAAAAATCCTTTTTTTTATTTATTTATTTAATCTATTATTGATTATATTTATTTAATTGCACCCAAATAGTCAACTGGTGAATTTGGATGAAATAAAATGAGCATATTAGAGGGCCATAAACATAAGACCTGCATCCAGCGACGTGAAAAACATCCAGTTCCACGACCACAAGGAAGCGCTTATCAAATACAATATAAGGACGTTGAAGCAGAGCGGGATGCGTAGCATCTATGACACTGATTGTCACAAAAGCTCAAAGTTATTAACACACTTCACTAACACGTAGAACATTCATGCTGCATTTTCCTTTTCTGTAATAGAAAAGGTGTTTATTTGAAAATGGCGATATGATGCTGCATTGCGTGCCATCAATACAACCTATAACACCGGGTATCTTATATCTGCTATAAAAGTCTTGGGTCATTTTTCGTTGCTCGTCTGGCCTTGGCCAAGATATCCATTGTTGAGAAAGTTTTCTTTCCAAAAATGTCCAAGTTTCTTGATGTGCGTCTTAGCCCAATTACCCCAAACAGCTCAGCTTACTCAACGTTGCTTGAAAGACGACCTTGTATAAGATCAGTTTATTATGATCACTTAGCGAGGATGTACGATTTATGAGCGGGTATAGCATTTTTGTAAGTATTGCCAGGATTATGCCAGACCAACGTCATGATCGTTTGTTGGGACCGCACTCTTTTTTTGCTTCGACAGAAAAGTTCACAAGTAAATCCAGCCAATACTTAAAAGATGATTTAGTTAGCCTATTAATTTATTTTAACAAACCCTTATAATTTTGTTTACATCCAAGGGCCTTATGTTTTTTAAGTATCTTCGCATCACTTTCACTTCACTTCAGACACAAACTTTCTCCAATTATTCTTCAAGTTGCATTTCCCACTACTTGCCAAAATGACAATTCTTCGAAATGTTACAGATGATTCTTGATGGTGAGGCTGAACATGTTCCATAGGAAACAGATGTAGAGGTTACACGGACATAATGTGTGTCACTTAGCTCCTGATGTCACTTAGATCATTGAAAACTCAAGTCAGGAAAGCGAAAAGGAGAACGCGGAAGAAATTCCGCTAACAAATCAAGGAATGCGCAGTAGCTCGTTATCTGAAACAAATGTCACCCGCTCTCAATTTTTAAATGGCGTCCGTTGACAGGAAGTACTAGTGTGAGAACACCAGAAAATAGAGAGAGAAAAAATGGGAAAATTATTGTAACAAGAATTGTACCAGCCAGAAAAAAAAATCTTTTTTAATTCCATTTCAGCAAACAAAGTCAGTCAAAAGTCAACTGTCAAAAAAAAAATGTAGTTTTCGGGGGGGTTTGGCTCTTTTTTTTTCCTCTAGTTTCTTTTTGTTGTTTTGGTGTTGCCAAATTTTTCTAACATTATTAAAACAAACTGAAATTCAGGCTGAAGGCTTTTTCGGTTTGACAACCTTTCATGGGCGGATGGATTCAAGTGGGTTGCAGCTAGGTTTATCAGAAACAGCGGGGTTTCCAGACCCCAAAAAGGTATGGCGAAACCTGGTGGGTTAGTTGAAAAATTTTGAAACCTCGGACGTAGCATAACTATAAATTGAAATGTACATTGCTTCTTATTCCTTTTTGTTTTTCTTCTTTCTCCCTCTTCTTAATTTGGCGCTACAGTTCACGGTAGACTTGGGCCTCAACCAAGAAGCCTCTCCAACTAGCATCATCTTTGGCAAGTTGCCTCCAGTGCCGCGGGTCATTTGCTTGAGGTCCTTCTTCATTTCGGTGCTTAACCGCGGGCGTCCTCTAATCGGGCCGAATTCTTCGGGCCGGAGCTGAGTTGTCTCTACGCTCTATATGACCCAGCCATCTTAGGCGTTAAATCCGTAGACGCCTAACTAGGCTCATGTCACTGTACTACCCGTACAGTTCGTGGTGGAATCTTGTTCTCCAAAAACCCTCAGCAAACAGTACCAAAGATCGCACGCACAACTTTTCTCCCGCTTTTGAGAAATTGTCCGCGCCGTACAGCAGGACTGTTATGATCAAGGTCTGATATAAAGTCAACTTGGTCCTTCGAGAGACCAACCAACAAACCAAAAAAACAGTGGTTGGCAAGAGCTACTCTGCGTTTGATCTCGGTACTGGTGTTGATCGTACTATTTGCTGCGGAGACAAACAACTATTTACTGCGATGTAGACAAAGTCCTTGACTGCCTCGAAGTTATAGCTGCCCTTTTCATCTTCTTTGATCAAGGTTTATTTGGAAGCAGGTGCGAGATATCGGACTTTCTAAAATTAACAAACGACCTAACGATGATGGCATAGATCCCGAGGACTTAAATATTCACATCACTTCTGTCTCGTCCATAGTACCATCCGTGTCTCTTTCAATGACAAACAACACCAGAGAAGATAGGAAAAGTGGACACACACTCAGTCGGGTGTGCAATTTTCTCCAAAACAAAGTCTGTAGGACTGGGTGATATTTACCCCGAATTTATGAAGATTTTGCTTCCATTCATAATTCCGTACATCACCCATATTTTTAATACTATAATCTTTGGACTATAATCAGACCAAAGAAAACAAACACGCCTGCATATCGACCAATTGCAATCCTTCCGTTTTTGTCGAAATTATTTGAATCGATTATCAAACAAGAGATTAAAGACACAATCTTTTAAATCCTGTGCAATCAGGAATCCGAAAAGGACACAGATGTGTTACGGCCTTGCTTAAAGTAATCGACGACGTACGAGAAGCTATTGACGAAGACAAAACAACCTTACTAGCTGTACTTGACTTTTCGAAAGCATTAATTAAATATATATAATAAGTTAATTAATAAGTTAGATTTGTTACTCAAAACTGTCGTCTTTTCGTGATGTTCACATCAGTGTACCTCAGGGTTCTATTTTCGCTCACTTATTTTTCTTATTTTTCTCAATATTCGTTAATGATCTTCCTAAGGTGCTGTCTTATTGCAAATTTCATATATATGCAGATGATCTTCAAATCTACTTAAGTTTTCCGCTTGAAAAATTAAACGAGGACTTGAGCTCAATTGAGAAGTCGGCGGACGAAAATGCTTTCATACTTAATCCTGACAAAACCGAAGTCATTCCATTTTTAAAACACCACCCCTCCCGCTCAAACCTTCCCCCTATAGAATTAAACTTAGTTCCAGTCGAATATGTAACCTGTGCTAAAAATCTTGGTATAATGTGGAACAGTGAACTAACATGGACTGACCATATAGGCAGTGTATGCGCCTCTTAGACGTTTGTCAATTAGCACATTTATGCTCCCAATATATGTAAAATTAAAGTTTGCCAAAGCACTCATAGTCCCTATCTTAACGTATGGCTGTGAATTATTTCCTGACTGTGATAACTTCTCTCAGCAAAAATTGTTAAAAGCAATCAACGCGACTGCACGGTATGTCTTTAACCTTCGAAGATTCGATCATGTCTCGGACCAACGTCGCATTCTTCTTGGATGTGAATTGGAGGCATTTTTAAACTACAGGTCATGCATCCTACTCGTTAAAATCATTCATGGTAAACAGCCTAATTGTCTGTATGAAAAATTAGCTGTCTGTCATATTTTCATAGCCGTGCATGGCTTGTTGCAAATGCGAGGAAACAGCATCTGTCCATACGTAGCTTGCACAATGAAAATGGATCTTTTGAGAGCATAAGGTGGTACACAAACAAAAAACAAACATTTTTACTGAACCGGCAATTTATTCGAGGACGTAGTTGTGTTTAAATGATTTCTATCGTCTACTACAATACGTAGTTACATTTTTCAGATTTCAAACAAAGATATCCATTAACACAGAACCGACTACAAGTGTAGATCGATACACATTGCTTATGGCAGACATTAAGGTCTCCCGAGTAAAATGTTGTTTAAACAAACCCTGACGTAATAGTCCATTAATTTAATGGCAGATTAGCAGAAAGATATTATTTGCAGATTATGTCGATACGTCCAGCTGAGCAGATTAAGATCCCGGTAGCTGGTGAACTCACTTGTTATTTGACACGCATGCAAATAATGAGATAGAGAAAGGTCGTCAAAGACGAAGGCGATATAATGGCTTAAGCGGTTTAGATTGATCTCACCACAGTCGAATAAACATGGCCGGAACGGTGGCAACCCGTTAACGATGTTGAGAACCGTACGATTTTTGTCTAGAGATATTCACAGTGAATAATTTTATTGAATTAAGTGTCAACTTGGAATGGATAAACAACGTCCTGAATTTCAGAAAAATTTAATCTCAATTAGGAAACTGCTATGCGGAAAGAAGAGTCTTCAGAGGCACTCCAAAAGGGATCTCCTCTACTCTGGCTCATAGCAGTTGATGGTCTACTCAAAAGACTAAATTCGATAATTCCCCAACACTATCAGGGACGTGATGGAAGCATCTCTCATCTCACATTGAACAAATGTACAGAGGGTGTAGGTCTGAATGTGAACCCATCAAAAACGTGCTGTTGACGAGAAGGCATAGCTCCACAGAAGCTAAAAGGGAAAGAACTAATATTCACTGATCATGATAGGCTGGAAACGCAACAAACGGAAAAGCATCGATTGCACAGTACACATGCAAGAAAATCGTCGGCCCCAAATGGGGGATCAGACCAAAGATAACACATTGGCTATACACCGCCATAGTAAGGCCATTATTGATGTATGGCGTGCTAGTCTGGTAGACGGCACTGCAAGTAAAACAGAATCTTATCAAGATGAGCTGCACACAGGGATCAGCATCTGTATAACAGGGGCACTGAGAACAACATCCACGGCCGCCCTAGAATGATGCTACATCTCCTTCCCGTGGACACCTACGGTGAACTAGCCACTCAAGTAGGCAACCGATGGGACAGAACCGTTGGAAAAGGGCACAAGGTGATACGGCAAAACTCGATTGTCCCTAAGGAGACAGACCGTCTGACACCCATCATGGTCTTTGAGATAAAGCACAAGACTCTGATCCCCACAAGAAAAGAATGGGACGAAGGTGTAGTATGTAACCCAAGTGCATGAGAAATCTACTGACGGGTCCAAATCGGTAGAAGGCACGGGATGAGAGATATCTGAGGCAATCCTGCTACCGAACCACTGCAGTGTATTCGAAGCGCAAGTAACAGCGGTTCAGAATGCAGCCATCCGACTACAGTCAGGCGGCCATAAAAGCTCTGGACATACCATCAATATACTCCAAAACTCTGCCGTCCCTAGGCACAAGGGTATTCCGGGCAAGGAAAGAGCCGATGAACTAGCAATAAAGTGGGCAAGTATAGCAATGGCATCAGATCAGGAGACACAACCCCACCAAACAATAACATCGCGATTGATGACGATTGCCAAAAACGATACAAACCGCGAATGGTCAGAACTTGACACTTGCACTATGCTTGGTCTGGACTATGCTAAATCAAGGAAGGACTGATTACCTCCTAAATTTAGACATAAAGCTTATTAGTAAAGTAATAGGGGTGCTAACTGGCCACTGTCTCCTAGGCAATCATGCCAGAAGGCTTGCGGCACCTTATAATGATTTCTGCAGAAGCAGCATGGATAAAGAAGAAGTGGAAACGATATAACATTACCTCGGAACATGCCATGCACTCGCAAAAATCAGAAGAAAACCACTAGGCGAAGATTACTTCAACAACCTGGAGGATCTGAGTAACACAGGTCACTAAATGGCTTTAAAAGGGGTCCGCAGAAATGACAAAAAGCCAGCAAATCCCAAGAGGGAATGCAACGTCCCAAGAGGGAATCACAACAAGGTCATAGGGTAAATGGGTATACATAGAAGCCGAAACCGACAGCACAATGGACCGGCTGGTCTAAGTGGGCTGGATTTTCTCTTAATCAATGAGCGACCCTACATACCTACCTAGGTTAAGTTAGGTTATAGTGGCTGGCTGTGGAAGGCAGTCACACTCCATCTGACAATTAAAACCAGATGGTGCTTGTGACAAAGCGGTTTAGCTGGCTAATACTGACGCTTTTTAGCTCATTGAGGTTGTTGAAGGAGTAGGCCCCTTGGTGCAAGGATCTAAGACCTGCCAGCCCGCTACACAAGCAGAGTAGGTGATCTGTGGCTTCAACCTCCTCTTCATCCATGCAGCTTCTACAGAAGTCATTATAGGGGACCCCCAACCTACGGGCATGGGTGCCAATTGTGCAGTGCCCTGTTATGACGCCGGTGAGTGTCCTAAGTGATAATCTGCTGAGTCCACGCAGATTGAGTGATGAGATGATATTAAGCGATGACCATATTTCCTTTGTTTTAAGACAAGTGGTACGGTCTAGCCTTTTACGATTAATGATGTTGATTGTGTGAATTTTTAGTAGGCTGTAGCGATTGGCATGGATGGTGGAACACCTGATGTTGTTTGGATGGAGGATGTGCCACACCTAGCGAGTTCGTCGGCTTTGCAATTGCCCAGTGTCCCGGCACCCACATGAGGTGTATGTTAAAATGCTCAGCCATCTCGTTAAGAGACAGCCTGCAAATAAGGGATGTTTTCGAATTTAACACGACATCTTCCAGGGGCTTGATTGCGGCCTGACTGTCCGAAAAGATGGTGATATCTCTTTTGGATATTTCGTTGTTCTTGAGCCTGGAAAACGCTTCAATGATCAGGGAGCTTCAGGGAGATACCTATGTTAAGATCTTGAGAATAGACAATAGCAGCTACACCCCCGTCTGTCTTCGACCCATCAATGCAGGTGCGCAGGGGATCAGCCAGCGTCTGATTATCAGATATCCAGTCCAGTCTGGAGGGGAAGTTGGTGGAGAATTTCTTTTTGGGGTAGTAGGCGGTCGGTGTCGTTGGGGAGAAAGTTGAATTCGTTTAGAATGGTTGAGTGGCCGAAGTAGAGTTCAGAACTCTGCTGCCACCTGTTTACTGCAAGCTTCCAGTGGTGGAAGTTGGAGGAGTATATTGAGTGTATCCGGTGAAGAGCTCTTCAGTGCGCCGGTGATACACATGCAGGCCAGTCTTTGCATCCGATTGAGTAGCGTGCAGTAGACAGCTGTGCTTAGTGCTGTCCACCAAACTGAAACCCCTTGAGACAGCCAGAGATAAGTATCAAAACCATTAGAGGTCTAGTAGAAGAACTGGGGTGTCTTATCCCCACTTTTCTGGACAGTTCTAGTAGACGAACTTGGGTGTCTTATCCCCAGTTCTCTGGACAGTTCTAGTAGACGAACTGGGGTGTCTTATCCCCAGTTCTCTGGACAGTTCTAGCAGACGAACTGGGGTTTCTTATCCCCACTTCTCTGGACAGTTCTAGTAGACGAACTGCTCTAAGTACTTAACAGTAATGGGTTTATAAGCATTATCAAGAAAACATGAAGACATTATAGAAAATCTTATGCAAAGATCCCTCGAAATAATATGGAACTTGTGTGATGAAAAAGGTCTCTGCAGCAAAACGAACATCATTCGATTCACTAGAAGAAGAACAAACAACTTTAAACTGTAAAAGTTAAAGAAACCAGTGAAACTACTAAAGAAAGAGGTACAATTTTTTAGCATGCCATTGGATCAGAAACTGTCTTGGAATATTCACATAGACAGAACAAAAATGACTCCCATGTGGATCTACAAACAAATGTTTAATCCAACCATACTCTAGGGAGCTGTATGGTGAAAAAAATCAGAACAAAAAAGTGTTATAAGCAAACTCAACAAAACACAAAGGCTGGCGTGAATCTGTACAAATGGCACAAGGAAAACGACACCAACAGGAGGAATGGAAGCAATACTGAACATCCAACAATTAGGTGCAAAACAAGCCTTAACATTGCATAGAACTTTCAATTACAAAGAAGGAAAGGATGTAGGACACCTAGAAATCCTTAAACTAGTAAACAACGTCTGGGGGTTGACCCACGTAAGTGACCTGGGCAAAAAAAAATAGTGAGCGCTCAACTTTGCAAATTAGCGTTGCACCAAACAATAAATGAGAGTGATTTATGTTCAATTGAATAATGGCAACATTCGCAAAATATGCCCTTTTTTCAATTTCTGTTGCTCCAAATTATTATTCTAATCATTAAACATTTCGATCATAATTTTTTTTTTATATATTTATATATTTAGGTGCATCTATCTCTATGGTAGGGATAGATGCGCCGACATTTAATGAAGAACTTTATGTCAATCGCCATCGTGAACATGCAATTAATGTTATTAATGATTTGTAGTCAATTTCGAAGTTTTCAGTTAGTACACGCTAACTGGCTAGGGAGTGTTCTTCATACTATAATACTTCGCAGCTCTAGAATTTTTGGGAATTTTGAAACCGAATATTCACCATTTTCCGGTGCCGTTTTTAATATATATGTGCTGTGTATGGGCAGCTTAAGACATGCTTCGAAAGCAAGCAGCCGCTCTGTAGGTTCCGGCTGACTTGGTTGGACCAAGTTCGAAAACATCTGTGCGCTCGCTTAGGTGTCACCTCAGATGAGTCTGACTCGTTAATGCAAGGCCATTTCTCGCGTTTAAATTATGTCGAAACGACTTCGTGATGTGCTGGCAAGTCGAATATTGCAGTGAATAGACCGCCCACGTTTTTTTTCTAATGCGTTGATGTGCTTTCGTCTTGTGTTCTCAGCGTAAGGTATCGGAAGCATGTAACGCGTGTGTGAACATAAGACAACGTGCGTTAGCCTGGCAAATAGAGAGAAACAGAAAACGACTTCACAAGTTCCTTGTGTGATCCGTTTTTCCTCAGCTCCTTGGCATAGTACATGCTGACCAATTTAGCGCGTATAAAACAGAAATGAAGTATGATAGAGATACCCAACTTCACAGCTGATTGACCCCTAGTCCATCGACGAATTTAACAGATAATCATCACAACGGTCAATTTAGTGCGAGGGTGGAGGTTATCTGCTACATGGCGCTCATCCATTGCCTTCATAGAACTCCAGAGTCCCAGTACAGAAGATTCTATTCCTATGAGGTCTTATACAACAGGACAAACCTGATAAGAGTGGACAATTTCCAAGGTGAGTGTTAAGTCAAACACACTGTTTTGGTGAAGCAACAACTTTATAATTGCCGGTCGCAGTAAGAGAGCGAATTCCTTAGCCTACATTCTACTTATAGTCTACATACCTCTTATGTAAAACATGATATGATGATTGTTGTATAGGTATACATTTGGTGTGAGTAAGCATTCCCAGTTTTAGTAGATGTTTTGTAGTAGCGATAGGCATGGACGGACAATCAATAAATACTATACACCACTTTAATTTTAATTGCACATCAATAATTAACGAAACTCACAGCCTAGCAATGACGTGGCGCTCATATAGCCCGAAATTCGAGTCATCAACAATGTATTGATATAACTAACAACATTTGTTGTTTTTTGTACACTTCGTCCATCAGTCACCAAATATTTCCATTCGCATAATTCTGACATAAAATCTGTGAAATTATTGATGAGATTTCTTCGCTAACGCCAAATCCAATAATTTGTGGAGACTTCAATACAAATCTCCTTCAAATGCCATCCAATTCTCTGTTGTACAGCACAATGCGTTCACTCAACTTTAGTCTCTTAAATACCTATGAACCCATTCATTTTAAGCATTCTTATAGCCAACTTTCTGTTCCTGTATTTCTGCTCCACGATCTTAGTCACATTTGACATTCGATCAGAAGAAAGTTGTCCCCATTTCGTTCCGTTGTATTAATGGTGATAACCTGTTTTCGGCTTGTTGTAATGTTGAGTGGAGTACGCCGTACGATGTTGATAAACAATTTGAAAAACATGTACCCCTTCGGACACGAGTTAAAAGGAGCAGATCAGCTCCTTAGTTCTCGCGATGAAAAAGAAGGACTTTCTTTTCAGACGATGGAGAAGATTTCGCAGTCCGGAAATGCCAAATGTATATAAAAACTGTAGGAATGGTGTCACATTGTTGATAAGATCGGCTAAGCTCAGGTATTATAAAACGAAATGAAACATCGATCGATATTCCAGTCGCGATATTGGACTGAGGAAAGCATAAAAAAAGGATAAACGATGATGACATTAAACCTGACAATTTACCTGACAATTTAAGCCTTCGTAAGAATGTCTCTGTAGGAGTCTAAATTTGAATTCGACTAAATTTGAATTCAAAATACGATTTCTACGATTCAACCGGCCTTCGTGCAAATGTCATATTCAAAGAAACCGTCAAGCAATAGAAATTCAACAACACGAATCGAATGAAGAGGGCGACATTCATGTAACCTAGCAACACACTTTCGTACGATTTATTAATCATTATTCGTTAGACTTCCATTGTACACTGTGGTCGAAGGCTAAAACAATCATAGTTCCTAAGAAAACCAATCCACCTGAATGCCGACATATTGGAATCCTCCCATTTCTGTCGAAAGTGTTTGGTCCAACCACCTCGTCCTGGATCTGCCCAGCGGTCGCCTACCTGATGGAATCGCATTCAATGCCCGCCTCGGCAGTCGTGATGAAGGGGACATTCGTGCCATGTTTGTATTCAATGAGTCACTTAAATGTCACATCACAAAATGACTAAGATACTACAAATTTGTCACAGTGACAGAACACGTGACTGAGTGAATAAGGATGATTAACAGGGATAATATTTTGATAACTTTGCCTGTTTTTTTTTTGCATCGACTTTATTCAATCACGTTTCATGTCCTCCTGATTCCAAATATATGTTCATATTTTATTTTGCCTTTTTTGCCTTTTTCTTCCTTTTTGCCTTTTTGCCTTTTTGCCTATAGTGAAGAGTCTTGTTCGACAAACATTTTTTAGAAAAATCCATGTTTACGTGAATGAATCTGTGCAAACATTGAATATACATGAAGTTATGGACGCATAAAGAAAACCAAAAAAATGAGACTGTTAATTTCGGGTCTCGAACCTTTCACCCTCTCGCGCAGAAGTCGACTAAACAAGCATTTGTTATTAGGAAATGCCTCATGTAGTCATTAGATTCTTTCTCTGGCTGTATGGCACGTGGCACCATCTTGTTGAAAGCACATTTTGGTCACATCCATATCACTGAGATATCATGTCACGAAACGAACACCATTAATTGCTACTGCCTGACCAGCCGCATTTTCGAAGAAGAATGGTCCGATTGAGCCTCCAGCCCAAATTCGCACCAAACAGTCACGCGATGTGGATGCAATTGTTCTCAACAATTAGTCGTGGGTATTCTGAACCCCAAATGCGACTATCTGGGCGATAAACGAAGACATAAAGGGATCGGAAGCTTTGGGCAATCAACAAAGGCACGCTGCACTCTTCACACAGATGTGGCGTTGGTTATTTGTAAGCCAGAATGAACTTAAGAATCTAGTTTGGAGTTGTCCGCCGTCGACTTAATATCTCGGAATGTTTTTTAAGAATTACACAAAGATCAATTAAAGTACTAATATGCCTAAAACTGCTTGCAAAGAGGAAACAAAATTGAAAAAATTTCGTTTTGAAATTGGACCAAATTATTTTTCATCCGACGGAAAATTGCTTTAACGCAAATTATGTGCTATAAAGGTTAACGTGGAAAAAAATATTTTCTTGAACAGCATATCAAGACATCAAAGCACCAGCAAGCAATGGCTTTAAAGAAAGAAAAAAAAAACTCAAACAATTACATCTTTCGTTACTGGAACTGAAAAAAGTGAATTTTACGGCGATATGACAAATATGGTGCCAGCAGGTGACCGTTGGATAAAATCAATAAACCCGAGTGTCCAGACTTTCATAGAGAAGTACACACAAAAGTGCCGATGAGTCGACACTAAGAAAAAATTGCGTTGGAGTTTGCTACCTTGAAGTGCTCCACAAAATCCGAGCTAAAGTTGGTGACGATATTTTTGTATCCATCGATAAAACGACAAATAGAATGTAACAAATGTAATTGTGTGCGAGCAAATAGTCGAGGGTTCCTGTTAACGTCCGAAATTCTGGAGAGAGTAAACTCAACAACCATTGCCCAGCTGTTTGACGATTCAAACAGCTGTGGCCAGATGAACTTAGGTGTGAGAAAGTTTTTTTGTTCGTTGTTGAAAAAGAGTGGTAAATCACTAAATTAACAATGAGCACTAGAAACGCATTGTAACTACAATGAAATAACTACAGCTCCCATATGTGTTCCAAATTTCATTAAGATCGATTGAATATTTCATGCTTAACAGGCTTTATCCGGTCTCCAACTGTGCGCCGCACCGACTCTCTTAGTTTTCCATTCAAGACCCCAGATTATACCATAGCTTGCATGCAAGATTTCGCACCAATCACCATCGGAGTCGACAGGCAATTATAGATTCTTCCATTCATGTGAAAACCGCAGCACATGCATACTGTGCATACTAAAGATGTTGAATTAATGTTCTTCATGAGTTGACATTGAAGACTTTATGTCTATGTACAAATTGAAACGAATGCGACTGTTCAGTTCCAAGGCAGAATGATATGTCATCGTTGCCATTGAACAGCCCCAGTACACCATAGACTTCACTCTTGGGAGGAGAAAGTAATAATTGATCAGACACACCCCACATCCCCAAGGCAGCAACATTGCAGAATATGTCATGTAGCGGAAGACTGATTACTCAAGTAGACAAATTATAGGGGTGCTCCAGGCCAAGACGACATTCGAGGAGAAATTGCCTGTGTGCAAGTGTAATTCCACTCACTGTCAATGAAGCAACAATTTCCGTTGATGGAGGGCTGACATTACTTATGAACTCGCCAATTGCTTCAATAGGGATGCCACGAGATTATCGAGATCAACCTTAATCAACCTTTTGAGCGTGTGTAAGCCTCCAGCAATGAATTTATCAGTCGGCGGACCCGTTCCAACATATATCTTTAGGCAAACAAATTAACAAACCCTAGAGTTCCGCCGACTACAAGTTGGGAATCTCTGATCTAGACATGAGGCGAAAATTACCATTCAGAGCTTTCTAGTAACGATCAGCTTAAATTAATTTTTTGTGGGTTGGGTCGTTCCGGACCTGTTAAGTTCCTGGAACTATGTCCACTGTCGGAACTAGTTCCAATCATTCCGCACACTTTATTTACACATGTCCCAAAATTCCAACACGTCTGACGAGATGTAAAACGCCAAGGAAGGCCCATTTCGCACACACCGTTCACATACAGTCAGCGTCAATAGTGAGTGTACAGCATAACGATGCAAAGGGGACTCAAAGAAAAAACCTTAAGGAAATTAGTGGCGTAAATAAAGCAAACGATTCCCAAAAGCTATATTCACAGCGAGTCATAAACCGGAAAATAATGCTAAAATCACATCTCAAAAGCAAGTGCACAGCATGTAAATCACACAAGGAAATCTGCCCTAAAATGGAACTTCCAAATGGCATCTAACTTAGTCAATGTAGTGTCGACTTATCAAAAACTGGATGTGTTTGGTTTGATTTGAACTATCTAAAGATTAACCTGCGCCAAGAGCGCTTGCATGCAAAGCTCAGAAGGGCCATTTATTGGTGATCTATTTCGTTCCGTTTTTGGTTTATGACACGCGCCGTGACCATAGTTTTTGAGATATCCTAATAATTTTTATTTAGACTTTTTCTGCGGGATCTCGTTTGACTTAAATATTAATTAAAACGCAGAACACCTGTATGGTGTACACCAGAAATGAAGTATGATAGAGATGCCCAACTTCACAGCTGATTGACCCCTAGTCCTTCGACGAATTTCAGACGCTTTTTCACAGTTATTCACGAAGTAACGTAAATGCCTTTCTCTGATTGGTCAATTTGGGTTTAGAAAACCACATAAAAAAGGGTTGTCAAAAATGTTAAGGGACCAGAGAGGTAGAAGTGGGGCGTCTCTATCATACTTCATTTCTCGTGTACACTCACTTTTGACGCTGACTATGTATGCATGCATGTACTTCATCAATAAAGGTTCGGATTGTTCGTAGTTCTTTCATCAACACATTTTGGTGTGAAGATTATCCACGCATACTCCATACGTACAAGCCAAACTCGCCGGCATACCAAACATGTCACATGGAAACACAAAGCTCCGTGACACGTACCTTCCCGGGGACATGTTCAACGCAAGCACACGAATGGACCTACATAGTTCCGGGCAAATGATTAGTGCAGACATATTCATGGAACTGCATAGATCCGCGGACATGTTTAACGCGTGGAACTAAACAGTTACGCGGGCATGTTGCCGGGAACTAATTACGACAGCGAAAGGAAACTTTCCATGTCGGATCCATTGTCGGAACTGCTTAGAACTGTTTAGCTTCAAGGATTTTTTTTCGGGTCAGTAACATACCTGCGAACGTGAGAAAACAGACAATCGCCATACTAGCCAACGACATCATGGAGAAGAACGATAAGAGATGGACCCTTGAGATGGATTTCACTGTGCTGTTCGACAAAATGTAAGTTTTTTGTACTTTGTACCGAGATTTTTGCAACTTGCCAATACAATCTATCCTCTGTCTCATCGTTATCGAGCTGCAGCTGACTCTTTTCGTTTTCCCTACTTACACTGGCCGTCATACCACGGATTCCTTATCGGTCGTACAACCACATCTCTTTGGCGTAATTGTTCGACGTTGTTATAAGAGAGAGTCTCTCACTCACAGGCTCCAGCAATCTCCGGGGTGTATAGGGGTCCAACTTCTCTTTGTTAGCTAGTGCAGCTTTCTGACACTGGACAGTCGATCTCTGAATCTTGGTGCTACAAGGCAATGGTCAGAGCCGACGTTTGCACTCTTGAACGATCGCTCATCCTTGCGCCAATGAGTCCATGGTCGGTTTGGTCGGTAGTTCGACAGTCCGCAGATCGCTGGATTGTTGTGCGGATCCTTTTGCGGGGGAACCTCGTGCTAGTTATGAACATATTACGTGCTGTCGCAACATCAGTGAATCGGAAGCAGTTATTTGTTACCGTGTCGTGGAGGCTGTGCTTTCCGATCACTCCGCCAAAGATGTCTGCCGATCATTGAAGTCAATTGGCATTGAAGTCTACGAGATTTTCACTCCAGACAGGCTCCGTAGGCATCGTATAATAGTCCTCTTTGAAAGAGATTTCTTAGAGGCTGGCTCGTAGGTAGCGGCTGGTGTTGTAGAATCTGTATTGGATGCAGATCACAGCCAGGCGATCGCTTATTGGTCGATTACCTTCGAACCTAACCGGTTTTCCACAACGAAATTTTCGCATCCAAATATTATGTGTAATCTTTTGTGATTACAAGATTTGTCTTTTCATTATCCCTTGACTACCCAGCATGTCAATAAATATCCGCTCTATAATGCGTGAGGTTCCTTTCCGTGATGAGCGGACAACGGTAGCGATAGAATATTCTTACCATAGGCGACCGCTGGAAGATTTTCAGAGGAGAGCTGATTCATTTTTTCAAATGTCCCTTATAGTAAAAAATTAATAGAAAATATTGAAGGGATCCCATCCAATGAACACCACTTATCACTAAGCAGCTGGGGCATCTGGAATTCAACCTTTTGCCTGTAACGCTCAAGATCTCTGTATAGGACTGACAGTGCGCGCGGACACAGCTGTAACGCCCAAGATCTCTACACACGACTAACAATGCGCACGGGCACGCCAGTTTTGTCTCGGATTTGAATGATTTTAATTTGATTGAAATTAACTTTCGCTTAAAAACATGCAAAGTCATTGCAGATGATCATCACCAACCCCGGGGAATACGGTATCAGCAATCAATTGCTTATCACATAAATACATCACAGTAATGAAAGGCGAGAGAAAACTGTACCGGGAAACCCGGAGGCAAGATTGCTTTCTGCAGCATTTTATTTATCATTTTTCAAGATTTTTAAAAATGTACATGCATTTGTGTGCTCTCGTCTGAATGAGGGCAGCATCAAAACTCCATAACAATCGTTTGTCTGAAGTGAATGATGATGAAACGCCTTTTTTCCTTTTGCTGAAGAAATTTCATCTTTTTCAATAGACCAAACGCGAGGGTACTGAATAATTACCAAGCGCATTGCCCACGGGACTTGTTGATACAGGCGTACATATGTAGGCAGAAATTGTCTTTAATTTTGAATGGGAAAACAATGTCTGACGTTCATTTTATACAAAAGTGCATGGCATATAAAAACTTTTAAGAGTCTACCAGACTTGACGATATAGTACAGTGATATTTTTGACAGATGATATGGGCAGTTTCAAGCTAGATATAAAATGCAAGCGAAAGTATGACCCTATCTTCAATCGGAACTCTCGCTCTCTTGCCATTGAAGGCAGGATAATGATAAGGACTGAAATTTTTGTCCCCAAAGAAAACAAGAAATGTTGGCATTTCCTTATGCGGAGCCCTTTAGTCAATCAATCCCAAGATGGAACACAGCTAGGGTTTAAAATAAAGCCGACGTGACAACACAATGACTACGAGAGAATAATTTCGTTTGCAATCCCCGTAACTGCCCACCTACAATGTAGAGCCCTTCACGCAGCTATGCGACTTTAGAAATTTGAGCCTTTTTTGACACCGGGACGGGCCAAGAGACCATAAAATGACTCCGGTGACTATTTTATATGATACATATTTCTTTAGATCTTAAGTTTCTCATGGGCAATTAATTCAGCACTCATTTAAGCAAATGCAACTAAAAGACTACACCACTCCAAATATGATAAAACGTAAAAATTAGTACCGATTTCGGACAATTGACCTTCTTTGTCCCAAGACACCTTTTTGTGCGACTTTCTCAAAATGTTCAACACTGCCTTTGCGGTCTTTTATTGAACACTAGTATAAAAGCCTGTCATGCCAGGCAGAATCTTGTGTGTCGCTCCCACATGCGAATTTTGTTTGTACGAAAAATGTCAGAAATAATGAAATAATTGTTTGCTCAAAAAAATAATAGCTCCTGTCAGATTTGAGCGCAAAACCCGCTAACAGCGTGAGCTTCGCACCAACTCACTCCGCCAGCGGATCCGATAACTTCCGAGGTTTTTGTTTTCGTTCACATTCGGTAGAAGTGTGCTTTATTATAGTGTGATACTTAAAAGCAGGCAGGTTTGAAGCCTAGCGGGAACAAGACTATGTTTTATTTGCTTGAAACAATTGGTGTATGCAATAAATTGAAACACCTGTCAACTGTATGCAAAGAAGTGATTCGGTCTGGATTTTGCAACATCAACATTTTCATGTGGGTTCGATATCGCAAACATGTGTATATCAGTCGCAAAGTGTGTAGTAGGCGGTACGCTAAGTACTTCGATAAGATCGTTCCGCAGAATTACAAAAGGCAATTCTATGAACTCCATCTTCATATGTTTGAATGGGCAGTGTGTTCAATAATGCAAAACTTGACGAAATTATGAAAGAATCATTATCATCGTCATCTTCTGCCGCGCATGCCCCACCAGGCACTAGAGATCTCCAGGCAACTAGATCCTCCGCCATCGACTCTATCTCATCAGGAGTTATGTGATTTTGGACTTGACCCAACCAGCTCGCCTTGGGTCTTCCAAGTGGCCGCCTACCTGATGGAATTGCATTCAACGCCCGCCTCGGATGTCGAGATGAAGGGGACATTCGTACCACGTGACCAAACCACCCTCTTCGCTCGAAGAAGCAGCTCCTCAATGTTGAGTTCCTCGCGCACTGCCGTGTTTCTCACCCCATCCCGGCGAGTAATTCCCACAACAGCACGGAGAAATTGTATTCGCGATCTTAGTCTTTCGGTCATTACCCAAATTCCATGACCATAGGTGAGAGTTGGAATAAATACTGAGTTGAAACCGCTAACTTGGCTTTGACACCAAGCTCGTCTATCCTGTTTACGGATCCACCAAGCTGTTTCAAAAATTACCCAGCTTGTCCAATCCTACAGGAAAGCTCAGCATTACTCCTTCTATCACTCGTGAAAAATACATACTCAAACGTCTACAACTGCTTCAATGGGACTCTACCAACGTGTAGAGTGCATTGAACAGGCGTGGTGATGACCATAACCTCCGAATCCAGCATCAGCACATACGGCCACGGCTGGGAAGATGTGAGGATCACTAAGTCCATGACTTACGCTCAACTCTTCCTTGCCTCGGCTGCGGTGCAACATCCAGTCCATATATACAATGAAAATTAGAGTTGACAAGATGCACCCTTGGCGAAGTCCAACGCCCACGGTGAAAGCTGTTGATTTACGAGTAGCGGCGTTAACCCGAAGACAACTGCTACAGGTTGTGTATTTAGACTCAAGACAGCACCATCAGTCCCATACTCCAGCAGAACAGTCCAGAGTATACCTCGATTAACTCGGTCGTATGCCTTTTCCAAATCTACAAAACAACTGTAGATGGGCTTGGTATACTCCCAAGCCTTCTCAAGTACCATTCTTAGAGTGAAAAGCTGGTCGGTTGTAATTCTGCCGCACTGTTCATCCCCCATCCTGGGCTCGACCACAGCTCGAGAAGGCGCTTCCAACACCTTAGCGTAGACTTTCCCGGGGAGACTTAAAAGAGATATGCCCCTGTAGTTGGAGCAATCTGTTTTGTCCCCCTTTTTGAAAAGTTGGGCAATCTCCCCAGTTTCCAGGCCACTTTAATGACACAAGAGAGCCATAAAACTCCCTCTGTACCCATTGTCTTGAGCATTTCTGGCCGGATTTCATCCACACCGGCGGGTTTGCCAACTTTTAGCGATTCAATCGCCAAAATGACTTCCTCCACCGTTGGACTATTCTCCTCCCCACTCAAGACTACGGGCCTGCCATCCCCAGTGAGTACCTGCAAAAAGTGCTCGCACCATCTGCGTAAGATGTCCACCTCAGAAAATCTTTGAATTTGACTCCTTCGATGATGTTAAATTTCCATCCTCTGAGTCGGCGAATGGTTTGCCAGAACACCTTTTTCGCAGATCTATGGTCGCTTTCCATCTTCTCGCCGAACTCCTTTCAAGACTGCCCTTAAGCTGCTCGCACAGCCAATTTGCATGTTCTTCGAGCCTCAGTGTACCGATCACGAGAAGCGGAGTCCTTCGAGAGAACGCAGTCTCTGTAGGTCTTTTTCTTCTCCCTGATGGCTTCTTGAACTCCTTTTTGCCTGGTTGAAGCAAAATAGATAAAAAAAATAGGAATTCCCCTAAGCGCACAAAGCTAACAAAAATACCGTTCAGAAATTATAATCTCAAGTTGATGCAGTCAATGCATTCAAACTCAGCTTCGAAATTATGCAAGACTCGAATATGCGAAAGTTCTAATTTGTGAGCGTCCACTGTAATTCTGTCGAACAATGTTTAAACAATTCAATATTTCGGACTGACTCCGTTCAAAGTACTAAAAATAGAATACGATTTTGAAGAAGCTGATTGTCATCTTCCCCCGGGCTCCAAGTGTTTTGATGTGGGATTCATTCAATGAATGGGTCACAACTCTTTTGCTGACACTGAATTGATTTTTGTTAGCACTTGTTTTAGAATCTATGTACATTAGCATACTTAGACAAAAAACAAAAAAAACGCTTCGACTTGAAAAGACATGATCCTAACCAGAGATGATCACAGCCCATTCACCCCTAGTCCATCGATGGATTTCAGAGGCTTTTTGACAGTTATTCACGATATAATGTAAATGCCGTTCTCTGGTCGGGGCAAGAGAGGTAGATGTTCGACATCTCTATCATACTTCATTTCTGATCCCAACGATATAAGAAATTCATTTTCATACTACACTTAATATTTTGGTGAATTAAGTGCAGCGTAGAGGCTCTTTATTAATTATAATGGAGATGTCATTACAGATGACTTAGTTATCCACACATCTTCCCAGACGGAACTCCAGCGCGCACTCGATAGGTTTGTGGCCGTATGTGCTGATGCTGGAACAAATCTGAGGTTATGGTCATCACCAGAACGCCTGTTCAATGCACTGCACATGTTAGTGGAGTCCCATTGAAGCAGGTGGAGAAGTTTAAGTATTTTCGGGACTTTTTCACAAGTGATTTCTGTAGGATTGGCCAAACTGGGTCAATTTTAAAACAGCTTCTTAGATCTGTAATCGGAAAGACCGAGCTTGGTGTCAAACCAAATTTGCGGTTTTCCACTCAGTATTTATTCCAACTCTCACCTATTGTCATAAAATTTGGGTAATGACCGAAAGAATAAGATCGCGTATACAAGCGGCTGAGATGGGATTTCTCCGTGCTGTTGTGAGAATTACTCGCGGGGATGGGGTGAGAAACACGGCAGTGCGCGAGGAACTCAACATTGAGGAGCTGCTTCTTCGAACGAAGAGGGTGGTTTGGTCACGTGGTACGAATGTCCCCTTCATCACGACTTCCGAGGCGGTCGTTGAATGCAGTTCCATCAGATAGGCGACCACTTGGCAGGCTCAGGACGAGGTGGTTGGACCAAGTCCAGAAACTCGCCTGGTTACGCTTGGACATAACTCCTGATGAGTTAGAGTCGATGGCGATGGATCGAGTTCCCTGGAGATCTCTCGTGTGTGGCTTAATCCCGGGACCACCTTAGCGGATCATGATGATGATGATGTAAATGCAGATTTTGAGGACTACATTGTAAAATTCTGGTCGGATTTAAAGTCTGAAAAAACGGCGTATCAAAATTAATATCTTTTGTTAACCAGTGCTGACCTATTTATGGCTAATTCGTTGATCAAAGGCACAGCAAGTATTAAATTGATACTGCAGTACTTTGTAATACATAAATGCACTTTATAAAGGTAGATTTTGAAAAGACATACCTTCGCTTATTGCTTCAATTTACTGTGAAACACTACGATTTTTGGAGCTACATTACAATATGGAAAAAATTAAGTGGGAACACTGGTCATGAGTATTATGAAATATTGAAGAGCACCTGCAACGCTCCCACGCTCTATTGGATAGCACCTGCAACGCTCCCACGCTCTACCGTATTGTTGTCAACACACTTCAGTGCCAATCATTGTGCGGTTTACCCTATCTGTGGTTGGTAGTGAATTGGGTTGGGGCGGTGTTAAACGAACAACTTGGGAAAGAAGTTGAGTTTAAATAAAGATACCTTAAATTTTCAATAATTCCATTGCACCTATCAATCAACTGCTTGCGACATCGAGGTTTTTACGCGACTGGTTTAGTGTGTAAAACTGTGGAGAGTTCCGAAAGCGATAGGGTGCCTTTTAAAGGAATGTGTATAGAAAATTGACGAAAAAAACTATCGAGATTGCAAGTGCCAAGAAAGATTCCTTTCGAATAGCAGCGGTTTCTAATCTGTGATTGGCGTCATCGATGGAACCCACAGCAAAAACGACGAATATCACGCTTGAATTCGAAGTGAACTTGGTTGCATTAGAGAAACCCGTATCAAGTTCGACTAAATTATTTACGAGCAACGAGAAATAGGTTAAGTCGAACATCAGGCTTACGTGTATCTTGGCTATCAAGTAGCTCTAAGTCAGCAAATGACCATTAACGTCAGTAAGAGTGAAGCCCACTCCGAGTGCCACGGAATTCACTTGAACTTTTACATAATTTTTTGCAAACACTGAAACTATACTCAAGGCAGTTGACGTCGGATGAAAACCTCTTCAGACTTATTTACTGCTTGTGTGGGTGGATTAGAGATGAGTTGAAATGGAACTGAGTTTCAGGTTAATTTGAATAAAGTCGTTATAATTTGGTGTCTGATAAAATGCATGTTCTTACCATACAGGTTTAGTGGCTCATAAAAGCTGTGTGTAATGAACAAAACGGCATGACGAAAACGATGACCATGCAGGTAGGATTCGGTTTTTATGCAGCTTCATGGGCGTGGGTCGGGCAGAACAAGATTAGCGCAACCAATGGCAGCGTCATGGCTGACCGGATGAGATGTTGACAAGGCCAAACGCAGAGAACGATTTTCCTTGGACGACGACTTGAAATTAAACTCAATCTGAGATGAATAAGGAAGTCATTTGATTTTTGTTGAAAAAACACCAACTTTCTTTGATGGACCTACATAAAGTCAAAAATGTAGACATTCATTCATAGAATATAATATGTGTGACCCTACAACCCGTGGAGGGCCAGAGCCTAGCTCCTCAGCAATCACTTGTGTTGTTCGTGATTTTGCTCTTTAACGAGTGGAATTCACGTACAGACTTTGCATTAGCCCAGGAACCAGAATATTTCCAGTTTTGAATAACATTCCGAACTTTTTTTCATAATTTTAACTGCGAAATGTTAGGGCAGCTAGGAGTCGGAGACGAAGACTACCCGTTGGACGTCATTGGCGAAATTGGAATTTTTCTACAAATCGTTCCGAATATGTAAACTATGTGGCTTGAAATCCTATTTAATCTTCTCCAAAAGAAACTGAAACCAAGCAACTTCCTAGGCCTCATTCTGGACGCAAAGTTAAGCTGGAAACCCAACATCCAAGAACGCTTCATAAAGGACTGTACGATTCTATATTGCTGAAGAAAAGCTATAGGGTGCAAATAGGGTCTACAGCCGCGTGTGGTTCTGTGGCTATTCGTATCAGTGGCCAGACCCGTACGATGTCACGATCTGGTGGACTGCAGTGGACAAAGTCACCAACTGCCTACTCATTCTGATAAGCCGTGATGACTTATGACGAACCCAGTGCCAGAAGATCATTTACGTTTGATAGCTTTAGCATTGTCGAGGTGGTGCCCTTTCTAGGGGGCTCATCTGCTTCGCAATTCTCTGGGATATCACTGTGTCCCGGCACCCATTTAAGAAGAAGAAAGCCCATCTCGTTAAGAGATAGGCCGCATGGCAATTGAGGGCGTCTTGTAGTTAAATGTGACTACACTGAGAGATTCGATCCCTGCCCTGGGCGTCCGAACAGACGATAACATCTGTACGTAGGGGTAGGGTAGGGAAGGGGGTTGCTAGGGAATTCACCAGCACACTTAGACCATGTCGGTCCATGGTGGTACCTACAGTCAGGCTACTACCACTGATCGACTACTCCAGTAATAGTGCCGTTAATTCGATCCCAACTTGATCTGAACCAGATTTGAGAACCAGAAGCATATTAACTTAGCTTTCGCTGCGATTCGAAGACCCCACTAACCAAGGGCAGGCACTCAACCAACTGCACCAGCCAGTCGTCTATATCTGTACGTAATATTACGCTAAGTTTTATCCAGGACAGAGCTTCATTAGTCTCTGCGTGAAGGACGCTACAACAGTGAAAAGGTGATCAGAGTGACAGCCTAAGATTCAGATCCTTATTGTAGACGCCCACACCCACTCCTTCGCCCATCTTCCATTCAGAATTTGGGTCTGTTGATTCGTTTTAGATGGACTCTCCCGATATTAGGGGATCGAAGACCGGAATTTTTTAAAAGAGGACTGTTTTCTTCGTCGTAGCGCTTATTTTTCTAATTTGACAGTAGCTGAAATGCACGATATCCCTAATCATCGTGGATTTAAATTTCCCTGAGGCGGTGATGACAACATTATCGGCATATGCAATGACCTTGCACCCTGTCACTACCACATTCCATGGGAGAGACGAGAGTACTCCACACTGTGGAGTTCCTTGGAGCTAAGAATTTTGTGTATAAAAGCCAGTAAAGACTCCCGAGCCGATTGATTGCTGAGACAATTTCTAAAAGCACCCTAAAGTCAACAAAAGCAATAAGGGTAAATTCGTTGTTTTCGAATTTCAGTAAGACTGTGCCTTTGTACATCGATCAATTTTTCGAGAGTTTTGAGCCGGAAGGATGACTGTCTTAGACTAACGTGCGAGCCTTGTCCTGCCTATGGTGTAAAGGTAACGATGGTCAGCGTAAAGAGTCTAGGGACGTGTCCTAAATCAGGACACCGCACGGCATATAATGACCAGTCGGGGAGAGATAAGGCCAACGACCTGTTGGAGCTCCGCAGGAATATTGCCGTCGAGTCCTGCCATCTTGTGTGGTTGGAAAGTGTTAATGGGCCAAATGACACTGTCGAGTGGGCTGAGCGGGGTAATTACTCTCAGTGTTAGTAAAGTCAATTCTATTGCAGCTGCCTGGAAAGTGTGTGTCGATAAGAAGCCGTAACCATTCCATGCTGGAGGGAGTACAGGTTGCGTCTGCTGATGCCACTGCATTCCTGAATCTAAAGATGACGGAGCCCTTCACGATCTTACCACAAGAGAGTCTGCAAGATCTCTTTGCTTTCCTCAGCTCGATTTTGAAAGTGTGGAGAGCTCGTAAGAGTCCTAATCGGCATTAATGCTTTATTGAAGAGCCTTCTGCAACCCTTTCGAAGTTGGTCTAAGTCTGATCGCATCCAGAGGGGTTTGGATTTCCCCCTTACTTTACTGACCAGAGCTTGATTTATGAGCTCCACTAAGTTTCTCCACTAAGGAATTAAGTTCGGAAAATGTTTGCGGATTTAAAGAGTTGACGAGCAGATTGTTTACCACCTCATTACAGTCCAGTTACTCCTTTAAAACGTTTGTTATTTAAGAACATTTTTGAAATAGGCGTCTGTTTGATTTAATGCTTAGGCTAAAAACTATATCAATTTGAATTTTCTCAGAAACTGAAGACAAAAGTCATGCGTGTTCGATTCAAAAATGGTATAAAAAGCCGATCTAGCATATCATTTCACAATATTGATTTAAAGGTTTCCTTTTCTCATTTTTCCCCAACAAATCGAGTTTGAATGCGATGTAAATTTGGTATATACTTTATTGTAAGCGTTGCCGTTGTTTGTTTGTTTTTTAAATATTTTTTTTTTCCATTTTATGTCATATTAACCTTAAATTGCCCCTAACTCCTAAACGAAGTGAGATGGACCAAATTGGCAGCTCAGAGTAAACATAAAACTGTGGGTGCCTTCCACTCATGAGGGAACAATAGCACGCACAACACGAGTGATTGCTGGGAAGCTAGGCCGTAGCCCTCTACGGACTGTGACGCACCCATACTATTATTATTCTTACTATACATGTTCATTTTTACCACGACTATAATCCAAATTTAGGAACAAACTGGCTCGGTAACTTGTTAAGAACAAGTGTAATGCTTTCTTCGAAGGCTGCAGTTGACATTGGTTTGTCGGCATAGACGCATCATTTCACATGTTCCCATAAAAAGATTAGTCTAAAGGCGTCATCGATCGCACAATATTCCCTTCGAACGATCTTAATGTACTTCGCATTGCAATGAATGCAGAAATCAGCGTCGTTAGGGGTGACTGGCGGGTAAGGGCAACGCCCTTGCTTCTTGCAGTACTCACAAGTAAATTGACGACGCTGTGCCATCACGCATTAAAATAACCGACACTGAAGCAGTGACATTCTCATCTGAAAGCACTCCGCGGTGAGTGGCTTGATGCCCCAATGATCCACTATGACTTGAGTAGCTTGCTCAGTAGGTTTATGGAGAGCTGGCTAATACGGACGCTTTTTAGCTCATTGAGGTTGTTGAAGGAGTAGGCCCCTAGGTTTAAGTATCTAGGACCTGCCAGCGCGCTACTCTAGCAGAGTAGGTGCTTTGTGGGTTTTTTTTTCAAATTTGACAAGGATGTTGAGAAAATAACTTGAAAACAGAATCGAAATACGACCGTTATTTCGTCTGTGGCCCTCTTGCAAGACAATGCATACCAAATATACTGTTATGGTCAACTTAGATGTTACAAAGTCAAGTTCGGCCGTTGAATACTACGTGACTGCTCGCCATACCAAAGCACTACCTTGTCGGGTATGATGGCTATGAAAACAAGTTTAATTTGGACAGACCTGGTGGATTTGGGCGAAAATATGGGCGCTTTCTAAGCCGCCGAGAAAGGTAGTGATGTGGTATGGGGAGCGATCGCGATTGGTGATGTTACGAAGTTGACTCTGTAGCATCTACATTGACAGCAGCAGTCTACAAGGGTACATTGGGAAGATGTTTCCCAACGTTCTGTGACAATTCCGGTCCAATAAATTGAATTTTCCAAGACGACTACACACACCTGGATCGCAGGAGTTAGCCGCATATCTTAAAATTGCTGCTGTTATGACCGTTTTCTTACCGTCTAATAGGGCCGATATGGCAGTCAGAGGTTCAACTGATCCGCGCAAGAATTCGCGAAAATTCCGATGTCGCGAAATGCAGCCCAACTTATCGGAATCGGTTAATACACAAATAGACGACACTAAAACTTGCCTTAAATCGTTTGACTATAGCACGCCCATCTATCATCCTTGGTCCTTCAACACATCGATTTTAACATTTTCCACAACAGAGATTCTGGTCCACAAATGTTCGTTAGATTTTTGGCTTATATGGATTTTGAGATTGATTTTTACTCAAACTAAATTAACTATTCATTAAACGTGTCCATATTCGCAAAACACTCACAAAGACGATATTTGACGCAAGTAAAAACCGTTAAATTTGGTAGGCATGTAAAGGGTGGGTAAAGGCATGTATAGGCCGATGTTGAATGTGAACCACACCTAAACGTCAAGTTTTGTTCTGCATTTCATTTGACATTTCTCAATTTCAGACTAACTCAATTTGAACCATGGAAATATACACAATCGAGCAACGCGTTAAAGTTATTCAGGCTTATTATGAAAATGGGCGTTTAAATCAAAATGCATATCGTCCACTTCGTGATTTTTTCGGTCAATTTAATCGTCCGAATGTGCGTACAATCGGAAAAATCGTGTAAAAATTTGAGCAAACCGGGTCTGTAGGAGATGTGAAAACACCAGTGCATGCTCGTACTGCAGAAAATATTGCTGCTGTTCGCGATAGTGCGGCTGAAGAGCCTTCCACCTCAACTCGTCGTCGTGCTCTACAATTGCACCTCTCACTCTCACCGTTGATGAACATTTTGCATAAAGACTTGCATTTACACGCTTACAAGGTGCAATTGACTCAAGAACTAAAGCCTCTTGACCATTTCAAGCGTCGCCAATGGTCAGAATGGTGGCAAGAAATGGCAACAGTGGATGATCAATTTGCGAAGAAAACCATCTTCAGTGATGAGGCACATTTTCACCTCAGTGGATTCGTCAATAAGCAGAATTGCCGCATTTGGGCGAATGATAATCCAAGATTGATTGTCGAAAACCAATGCACCCACAAAGAGTGACTGTTTGGTGCGGTTTATGGGCAGGCGGCGTCATCGGGCCGTATTTTTTCCAAAATGAGGCCGGTCAGGCAGTAACTTTGAATGGTGTTCGCTATCGTGAAATGATAACGATCTTTTTATGGCCCGAATTGGAAGATATGAATGTGGACGATATGTGGTTTCAACAGGACGATGCCACTTGTCACACAGCTAACGAAACAATGGCTCTTTTGCGCGACAAATTCAATGGCCGTGTTATCTCACGTGGTGGCGATGTCAATTGACCGCCAAGACCATGTGATTTGACACTTTTGGATTTTTTTCTTTGAGGTTATTCGAAAGAAAAGGTGTACGTCGATAAGCCAGCAACAATTCAAGAGCTAAAGGATGAGATAATTCGGCACATTAACGGCATAGAACCTCAATTATGCTTCAGCGTCATCGAAAATTTGGACCATCGGATGGAGGTGTGCCGCCGAGGTCGCGGCGGCCATTTGGCCGAGATTTTGTTCCATACATAATTGAACCATACCAATATTATCATAATAAAAAGAAATGACAATAATTTCCTAAATAATTGGTGTTTTATTCAAAATCAACCATCAACATCTAACCACCCTTTATGTATCGCATTTCGATTCTTTTTCAAATTACTGTCCAACATCATCGTTTCTTGTCTCATCATCAAGTTAAAACCATGACATGCTGAATGCATACACGTCAACGTCCAATATTGAAACATTTACATTTGAAAAATGGTGTACCTATTCAGTTGGAAGAGAGTGTAAATGAGAGTTTATCAGATTCTTGGCCAGTTTACCTATCGGCTATGACTCAGATATCAGTACATAGAAATACCTTGTGCTGCGAAGTCTCTGGTCAATATCGGTGATATCAGAATACATATTTCGAATGCCGAGCTCACGCCTACGTAGTTCTCCGTCAGACTTTTTGGACGAAAGCTGCGAAGAAACATAGCTAAAGCGACTTGATTAGTAGTCAAAATGTCTGAATAGCTCGTTGAGTGAAAACTTGTTATTGACCAAGTGCTGACGAGCGACGCGACGGTGCTTAGAAGCTTTTGGCATTGCCAGAGAAGAGTTGTCGTAAAACGTTTGAATACATTATCCTATTCAAATAAGTAATGAGCACATTCCTTTTTGATTCTCAAACACTAATCACACTGTTAAATATGTGAATTTATTTGACAGACAAAAAAATTTTTTTCTAATGCCTAGTTGGGTGTTAATATAATTAAAACTATTTTTACGAACTGGTTGTCCAATAAACAAGAGCTCATCAATCACAATGAACACGCCTGGAGCATAAAATTAGTACAGATGAATGAATAAGAGCTGAAACCTGTTGTGGGTGAATGTCCTGGGACTGTGGCAAACCCGCGGCAAATATTTGTGAACTTGTTGGCCCTTAGAAACAACTTAGTTGTGGTCGAGACGCATCTAAGTCGAATTTAAGAGTGACACTTAAATGTTTCAAAATTAGTTTCGAACGAATTTTGCAAGATTTGGAAATTATTGATGATAGGGAAAATAATGGAACACGAAAAGTGTATAAAACGCGATTAGAATTTAAGGAAAGCTATGGGTAAGTTCAAAAGTTTGGAAGCATACACTTCAAATAAATGAGTCTTTCCATAAGATTTCGGAAGGAAGCTATACGTTGGATACCGCATTTAATTGAAGACGACATTAGACAAACCAGTAACAAAGGATCACCCGTTCCACCTCTTAGTATTGCGGCACCTTGCAAAGGATCCTATTAGCTCGATTCAGGTACCATCGGTTTAAATTCTTATTGGTGACATAAAGGGTGGTTAAATTTGTTGATTTTGAATAAAACACAAATTATTTAGGAAATTATTGTCATTTCTTTTTATTATGATAATATTGGTATGGTTCAATTATGTATGGAACAAAATATCGGCCAAATGGCCGACACACCTCCATCCGATGGTCCAAATTTTCGATGACGCTGAAGCATAATTGAGGTTCTATGCCGTTAATGTGCCGAATTATCTCATCCTTTAGCTCTTGAATTGTTGCTGGCTTATCGATGTACACCTTTTCTTTCAAGTAACCCCAAAGAAAAAAATCCAACGGTGTCAAATCGCATGATCTTGGCGGCCAATTGACATCCTCACCACGTGAGATAACACGGCCATTGAATTTGTCGCGCAAAAGAGCCATTGTTTCGTTAGCTTTGTGGCAAGTGGCATCGTCCTGTTGAAACCACATATCGTCCACATTCATATCTTTCAATTCGGGCCATAAAAAGATCGATATCATTTCACGATAGCGAACACCATTCAAAGTAACTGCCTGACCGGCCTCATTTTGGAAAAAATACGGCCCGATGACGCCGCCTGTCCATAAACCGCACCAAACAGTCACTCTTTGTGGGTGCATTGGTTTTTCGACAATCAATCTTGGATTATCATTCGCCCAAATGCGGCAATTCTGCTTATTGACGAATCCACTGAGGTGAAAATGTGCCTCATCACTGAAGATGGTTTTCTTCGCAAATTGATCATCCACTGTTGCCATTTCTTGCCACCATTCTGACCATTGGCGACGCTTCAAATGGTCAAGAGGCTTTAGTTCTTGAGTCAATTGCACCTTGTAAGCGTGTAAATGCAAGTCTGTATGCAAAATGTTCATCAACGGCGAGCGTGAGAGGTGCAATTGTAGAGCACGACGACGAGTTGAGGTGGAAGGCTCTTCAGCCACAATATCGCGAACAGCAGCAATATTTTCTGCAGTACGAGCATGCACTGGTGTTTTCACATCTCCAACAGACCCGGTTTGCTCAAATTTTTACACGATTTTTCCGATTGTACGCACATTCGGACGATTAAATTGACCGAAAAAATCACCAAGTGCACGATATGCATTTTGATTTGAAGGCCCATTTTCATAATAAGCCTGAATAACTTTAACGCGTTGCTCGATTGTGTATATTTCCATGGTTCAAATTGAGTTAGTCTGAAATTGAGAAATGTCAAATGAAATGCAGAAAAAAACTTGACGTTTAGGTGTGGTTCACATTCAACATCAGCCCTTAAAATTTATATCGCCCTTTATTATATTGCTGAGTAACAGTTTCACAGCTGATATGCATGGTGTAAGTAAAAAACACAGCCAACACGGTAATTCGCAAAGCAGTCAATGCACTGGCTGGAAAACTCACAGATTTTATTAATTTTCCCGGAACAAATGAGGGCATCAGGGAAATTAAATTTGGGTTTCCCCAATGTATGGGTGCTATAGACTCCACTCAGATTAAAATGTTCAAAATGTTCAAGTCTTAGTTGATTCCGATGCAAAAATATTGGACATTGTTGCACATTGGAGAGGAGAGCACATGATTCACGAATTTAAACGGCTCTATATTGTTGTAAAAAAGCTTTAGGGTGCAAATGGGGTCTACAGCCACGAGTGGTTCACTGGTTATTCGTATCGGTAGCCAGACCAGAACGTCACCTACTGTAAACAGCTTGAAAGGGTGCAGCGGATGGCAAAGCATTTGCATTAGCGGAGCGATGCGAACTACCCCCTCCCAAGCATTAAACACACTCCTAAACCTCCCGCCGATGGATCTCTTCGGCAGGCAGGTCGCTGCCAGCACGGCGATTAGATTGAAATCGCTGCGTATGTGGAAGGAGTTCAGCACAGGACACTCCACCATCCCTGATCAATTTTGATCCATACCGACCTCACGATACCTAAGCTCATCTTCGAGAAGAACTTCTCAACTAGCGATCTTACTGGACGTCTGAACAGCAGATGTTGGAAGGTCCTCTGCGAATTTTCACAGATGGATCGAAGATGGGCGAAGGAGTGAATGTGGGGTCTACTCTGAGGATCTGCATTTTGAACATTCCGACTACCCTCTCACTGTAGCGTCTTTCAAACAGAGACAGTAGCGATTAATGAAGCTCTGTCATGGCTAAAAAACCATGTACTCATCAAGTACAGATATCGTCATACGTTCAGATAGCCAGGCAGCGATCAAATCTCAGAGTGAAGTCACTTTTAACTCAAAGACGTCCATTAATTGCCGTCTATCTCTTAAAGAGATGGCAAAGTATTTCAGCATCCAACTTATGTGGGTGCCGGGACACAGTGATATCCCAGAGAAGGGCTAGAAAGGGCACCACCTCAACACTCTTTCCGGACGGTGAACTGTCGTCCATGCCTATCGCTACTACAAAACATCTACTAAAGCTTAAAACGCTTACTCAAACCAAACGTAGATGGTCTTCCGGCACTGGTTGCCCCATAACAAAGCAATAGTGGCCTACCAACGATCCAAAACGCTCACATGACCTGATCAGACTGATCAGACCGAATCTCAGAACTCTAATCGACGTTATAAACGGGAATTGTGACATTTTAATTCATACCTCAAGACTGGGAATCCCCTATAACGACTTCTGCACAAGTTGTAGGGATAAAGAAGAAGAAGATGAAACCATTTCACACCTTCTTTGCAATTGCAATGCCCTCTCATCTGGCAGTCTCAGTAACTTGGACGCCCCATATTTCTACGACTTGAAAGATCTAAGCGAAATTAGCATCAGTCACCTCCATGGCTTTATTAAAAGCGCCAAATGGTTGGTGGATTAGAATCTATTAGATCTTGTGGGCCTAAGTGTGGCTAGCCTTAAGGTAGTCAGCCACTCTAACCTAACCTAACCAGTACCGAGATCGATCGCAGAATAATTCTTGGAAATGGGCCCAAGAGGCAATTGAGTAGTAGAGCCCTCTCTCGGAAGACTGAGTTGATTCTCTATAAGACCTTGATCATCCAAGTCCTGCTCTACGACATATAGGCATGGACTATATCCTAAAACATAAGAAGAGACTCTTGGTCTTTTTGAGAGAAAGGCCCTGTTTGTGTTGATGGCTTTAGGGGAAGCAGTTTCAACCACGAACTGTATGGACTGTACAGCGAGCCATGAGTCTACGGATCTACTGATAAGAGGCTATGCCATGTAGAGCGTATGGAAAACTTAGCTCCGGCCCGAAGAATCTTTGACTCTAAGCCTGTGGGACAAAGCAACAGAGGACGCCCGCACACAAGTCGAGGCGGACCTCAGCCGGCTTGGTGTGCAAGACTGGCGAGAGATCGGGCCGGTTGCAGAGGCATGTGTGCCTTAAAAAGAAGAAGAGGACGCTGATTATGTGACAGCTGATTTTAACGAAAATCGACCTGCAACACGAACTGTGAAAACATCTTGAAATGGACACTACTAGATAAAAACTAGTTGAAACTTAGTTGGAGTAGAGATCAAAAAGGGAACGGTGTTATTTTAGTCTGCACAAATCTGACACGGGTCACATAGTACACGAGTCACATAGTGTCTTGTGAAAGATTTTCACCATAGTCCATATGGTATGCTGCGGCCATGCGGCTATAAAAATTGATGACTCTTAATTTGATCCATAAGTTCCCCATATGATATCCATCTACTTGAATAAATACGTCTTTAACTTAGCACTCAATGCGACAAAAATGTGTTGCATACAAAAATACCTTTTAACGCACACGTGTGTACAGTGGCCTCAAGAATGTGCACCATTACAAATGATCTCACCGATCACTCGATAGTTACATCCGCCACTTCGTTCCCTAATTCATTTTATTGTATGCCTGCAATGTTTTACGATATTTTCTCTGATATACGTTGGAGCCAATTTTGTGGGCTCTGCAGCCTACTTTCTCATAAAATCGCTTTTTAAGACTCCTCTTAGCATAATTAGTCTAGTCTACCTTTAACATGTCTCCGTGACGCAAATTTCATCAGTTCATCAGTAGTCTCAGATCTTTCTCTCTCTCTGACTCTCTCTCTCCCTCTTTTTTCTCTCTCTCTCTCTCTCTCTCTCTCTCTCTCTCTCTCTCTATCGCCTCTATCGTCGTTAACCCGACTTATTTCGTGAATATAAAGAATGCACAAACCAGTTGCTCAGCATGGCCATCTTCGTGTTTGGATCTACTTCGAGGGAAACTGCTTCACAAACGATGCGGATAGGTCATTTATGAGAGCATAAGAGATTTGCAAGTCTTGCCCAAATAGAATCGAAGGTTAACCATTTAAAATTAACGACTTGTTCAATGGTCTTCATTAGGTTACTCACTCCGGTCCTATTGAACGAAAAAAATCCCAACAGACGAACTATTTTAGAGGTGAACTATTCCATTCAGAAAAGAAACAGAAAAAAACGAAATGAAGTGCAAATGTTCACTGATAGGTAATTGATTTAATAGGCGTAACCTTGGTGCGGCAGCACCTGCTTGGCGGAAAGTTAAATTAATTGCCTAACGGTGGCAATTGAAATTTTCAAATTGATGCTAATTGATGGGATGAATTGGAGATACATAAGTGAGCAGATGGATTAGGCAGCAATTTAAATTGGATGTGAACAAATTACAGGGTGGACCAAATGCAAGGTACTTTCTAAAATTGCCATTAAATGAGCGAAATTAAATTGTTTCTCGTATTATGGGTTTATTAGTAAGAACGAACATTCCGGGTTCATATGGCTGCCCCGCAGTTTCCCCACATCGTTTTTAACTCCTTCAATGCGGACAAAAATCCACGCGCAACTGTACTAGCCAATATTTCTTCGGAAACAAAGAAGGCATCCCTGATCGTGATCCCTCAATATTCTCATTTACTTATGAACAGATCAGCAACGTTATGTACGTATATCAGAATTGATGACCAATCTACTGCAATCTGACGTTAAATGCACGTGCTGATTGCTATTTTTCTGAAATTAATGCATTCCACCAACTGCACGACCACCTCGAGATCAAAGCCACAGTAGCAGACGCCTGAGCGTCAGTGAATTCTTCCAACGTTCACGTTTTCGTTTGAGTAATATTCAATTAACAGAAGAAAAGTGGGGAAAAAAATGGAGAAGATAACACCTCATTCACCTTGACTTGTAACGACTTTTTTTAATTACACATTCCTCAGCAAAGCCATGGGAAGGAGGAGGTTTTTTTAATTAGTTCACAAGAACTGCGAATAGATGATTAAACTTCAGAAGCTGAATATGTAAAAGTTTGTTGTGTCACTCATTCAATTCGAATTGATCTATTCGTCTGGAGAAACTCGTTTCCCATTTGTAAAAGTTCTCAAAATCTTTAGTGGCTCCAAGCAGAGAAGAGCTTGTAGGCTGCTGCTTATGTACATAAGCCAATTCTCGGAATCGTAAAAGCGAAAGTCTTATAACCGCTTCGCAGCTGGCTTCTACAGCACTAACACCTGTTGGCAGTTCTGAATTCTAAACGAATTTTAATAATTCGAAATTAATATTCGAGAAAGGCGAACGTCAAAATAAGGCAAATCATCTCGCCGATTCGATGATGATTGCTTATCTTATGCGTATAAATAAAAAAAACTTTATATTAATGAGATGTTTTAACTGTCTTGTCTAGAATGTCAAGTTTTTTTCTCGTGTTTTGTGTTTAAGTTCACGGACAAGACAGATATCGTCTGATGGGGAGCTAACAATGATGCGACATTATTAATTCTTGATGTGGCGAAGATTCTGCGAGAAATGGGCTACGAGCTTTTCTTTGTTTGCGAATGTAATAGACTGGGATAGGATTTGCTAACTTTGTCCCTTTTTTTATTAATCGGACGATGGTATCGAATTTATACAAACACGTTTTATGTCCTGATGCCGTCATTGCCTTTTTCAGCCTTTTTTTGGCATTCTTTGTCTAGATTAGACAGTTCTCAAAGCTTGTTCGCTAAAAAAAAATGGAGAAAAATCCGAGTTTGCATGAATGTATATCTGTGCAAACATTGAATATACATAAAGTCATGGACGCAAAAAATAAAATAAAAAGACAAAAAAAGATGCACAGGTAACTTCGGGGTTCGAACCTGGAACTCTCTGCGCAGGAGGCGACAAACATTTGTTATTAGAAAATGACACATGTAGTCATTAAATTGTTTCGCTGGCTGTATGGCATGTGATGTGGCACCGTCTTGTTGAAACCACATGTTGGTCACATCCATATCACTGAGATATCTTGTCACAATATCGAACACCATTAATTGCTACTGCCTGACCAGCCCCATTTCCGAAGAAGAATAGTCCGATTGAGCCTCCAGCCCAAATTCGCACCAAACAGTCACGCGTTGTGGATGCACATGCTCTCAACAATTACTCGTGGGTTTCTGAACCCCAAATGCGACAATCTTGGGGATTAACAAAGACATCAAGTGACCGGAAGTTTTGGGCAATCAACAAAGGCACCCTCGTTACAACGCTGCACTCTTCACACAGATGTGGCGTTGGTTATTTGTAAGCCAGAATGAACTTAAGAATTTAGTTTGGAGTTGTCCTCAGTCGACTAAAAAATTTTTGTGCTTTTCTAAAAAAAAGTGCTAATATGCCTAAAAAGGCTTGGAAAGAGGGAACAAAATTGAACAATTTTGTATTGAAATTTGGGCCAGATTTGTTTTTCATCTGACGGAAAAGGGCTTTTATGCAAATTGTGTAGTATAAAAGGTAACCATGAAAAAAAATATTCTACTGAGAGATCAAAGCACCAGCAAGCAATGTCTCTAAAGAAAGAAAGAAAGAAAAAAAAACTCAAACAATTACATCCTTCGTTATCGGAACTGAAAAAAAAAAATTAATTTTACGGCGATATGACAAAAACGGTGTCAGCTGGTGACATAGGCCGAGCTCATAATTGCAACATTGTTGCCCCTGCACTACACAAATATTCCCTCAATACATTTATGAACACGAATACTGCCGCAGTTAGCAGCAGGTCAGCATTGTCAAAAATGTATTCGCTGCCAATTTGATCGCAGTTTGACTGACACATTGCTTTTATGAACGCAGTTGCCATGCATGTTTATTTACATTTATGAAAGCAAATCTTGCAGAGCTGCCGCAGTCTGACGTTTATGAACTCGGCCATACAGTTGGATAAAATCAATAAACCCGAGTTTCCAGACTTTCATAGAGAAGTACACGCAAAAAAAGTGCCAGATGAGTCGACACTAAGAAAAAATTGCGTTGGAGATTGCTACCTTGAAGTGTTCCACAAAATCCGAGCTAAAGTTGGTGACGATATTTTTGTATCCCTCGATGAAACGACAGACAGAGTGTAACAAATGTAATTGTGTGCGAGCAAATAGTCGAGGGTTCCTGTTAACGTCCGAAGTTCTGGAGAGAGTAAACTCAACAACCATTGCCCAGCTGTTTGACGATTCAATGCGGTTGCTGTGACCAGATGAACTTAAGCGTGAGAAAGTTTTGTTGTTCGTTGTTGAAAAAGATTGGTAAATCACTGGAAATTTTGTATTCAAAAATAGTTCATGTAACTTGAGTCGCTCACAGTGGGCATAGAATCTGTGAAAGGATTCGCAGTCACTACTCAAAAGTTGACGCGTATCGAACATGAAAAAAATATTTTTAAAAAGTCCAAAAAGCAATCCGGCTTCTTTTAAGGATATGCAACCTGCATTGCCGCAACCACCTCAGTCCGTAAGTTTGCTTAAAATTAAATTTGAACATTTACATCAGGTGTTAACTCGCTGAGGTACTTGGCTAGAGGCAGCAGTATATTATGGGAATTATTTTTCTCGGATCAAAAAAATTGTAAGCGTTCTGGAAGACGATGCAAGCTGTGTTGTTATTGCAAAGGAATTGGTTGAAGATGAAGCAGTGAAGCAGTGCAATCGCAGCTGGAGTATATCAAAGTCAATTCTGGGTTTTTAGTCGACCCAAAAAAACGAATTATCGAAGTATGAGAGTCTCTACTTTTAATTTTAACCAAATTTATTCTCATCAAGGAACATCAATTGGCGAACTGTTGCCGGTCTTGAACAACATTCATGAGAACTTGAACAAAAGCAAAGGGACCGATTGCAAAGGAAGTCATGAAGAAGTTTACTGCCGTTTCAATGCTGTTGAACACTAATGAGCAGATAAATTCTGTAATGAACGTTTTGGAATCCACCAAACTTCCAGAAAACATTGATGTTGATGATGTTGAAAGCTTTAAATGGGCTCCACGTGTTGCAGCTGAATCAGAAAGGTCATTAGGCTCTCCTAAGAGACAACCGGACTAGATTATTGCCAGAGAATTAAAAAAAACTCTTGGTAGTTTATCGTGAATATTGTGAAAAAAATAGAGGACAGACTGTAAGTTGGGGGAGCAAAGTATTCAATTTTCAAACAGTCTGAAGGACAGTCTTCCGTGTGTTTTGTGAGAGTAAACAAAGTGGAAGGTTTAACCGCAAAATGCAAACAACAATAGTTATCTGGCATTTGATTCCCGGCGGAAAGAAGAAAATCAAATATTGAACTAGATGCAAATCAAGTAATGCTCACATCGATGATGCAAACGTTTCTTGTTATGAAAACGGTGTTAATTTAATTAGCGCTTGGTTCTCGGAGTTTAGATACAGTACACTACCCGTACGTACTGCATAACATTCAATTTGCACTGATCATCGAGACTGAAAGTGACTGAAATTACCTGTGATTGTGTGTAGAAATTTAAGTTGACTAGTCGCAGGGGTATTGTCTGAATCTTGATGCACTACTTAATCCTCTGAATCATCACCCCACGTCATGGGATATACTCTCAAGGCCATCTTCCGTCTTAAAAAAAGTGGTCTATAGCACAACACTCACTGAAGGAGGACCTTGCACACCCAGTCTAATGGATATGCCGTCTTATGCGCGGACACCAGTACTTTATTTGTACTTCAGGTTGACTTTCCTTGCACCCAGGACTGGCTCTGGCCAGTATCTGAACCAGGAAAGGAATGTAGTCGAATCTTTAGGGACTATACTGTATACCTCATTAGGTAAATTTGCGTCGGTTTTCCGAGCGGAAACTAACTACATTTTGAAAAAGACATGGAATGAGCGAAGTATCTGTGTCTGTCGTGACAGTCAAGCCTTGCTGAACCCTTTAACACCCTTCAGGATGTTAAAGGATGAGAGTCAACCCGAGGGAAATCAAAGTAGTTGCGTATGCGGACGACGTGGTAAGCTTTACACACGGCTGTTGTCCGTCCCATTCCCACCTACAGCCCGCCCTAAGCAAAACATCCAAGTTTACAAAGTCCAGAGATCGGCAATAGTCGGAAATTCCAGAGCGATGAGATCATTCCCCACCGAACCGCTATACGGGCTCCTACACCTTCTCCCACTGGACCATTTGTGTCAGTTATGTAGTCACGTACAGTGTCGGAGATGCGAAAGGTTGGTCAGCGAGACCTTGGCCGTACCTGAGCACTGCAACTAACCCTAGCTCGCACAGACTACATCACCGCCAACATAGACTTCGACATCTCGGCACAATGCCGACATTCATCCAGAGAGGACTAAAAAACCCCATCACTCATCCCCAGAGCGCCAATTTCTGATGTACATAGATAGATGAATCTAAGCTAGCACACGGTGTTGGCTCAGCGGTCTTCGCGACGGATTTCAATATCTCCAATTCTTACCGCCTCCCACATCACTCAAGTATCTTAAAGGCAGAAGTAATAGCGTATACATTTTTCAGCACTACCTGCCCTTATGGGGGAGCCGCAGCGATCTGCCTCTACAGGCAAGCAGCCATAAGGGCCATTATATCAGCAATCACTTCATCTAAATTGGTGCAACAGTGCACGGAAGAACTCAAACAGGTCAGTAGCAGGTGCACTCATTTGGGTTCCAGGACACAGCAACAGAGGGAAATGAGATTGCCGACGAACTCGTCAAGCAAGGAGCTTCCGGCAACATACATACATACAAAGCCATATCGCGTTCGGCAAACAAATTCTTAGTGACTTCTCCGAGATCTCTAACCAAATTATATCCAAATTCCTAAACTCCATAGGTTGGATTACGCTTACAGAAAAAAGCCCAGGTGTACGGCGCGCAAGTGCGCTACTTGTATCCACACTTGTATCCGGTAGCCACTTAAACCAACCATCTCGAGGTATTTCCCTTCATTACCGAAGGGTATTTGAACAAAACGGGCAAGTTATTCACATTCTTATGCGTAAAATTAATTATGAACGGATTTAGCTTCCTTAAGCTCAACATTCGTGTACAGAGCAATCTATCTCACTCCTCTGTCGTTTTGGCATTTACCAAAATGGCGGTGTCGTCAGCAGAGATAATGGGCGGTAGAGATATCCAACTTCGGCCATTTTTACCTCTTGTCGGCTTTGACCCGTAAAGAATAAGAGTATAGTGTAATGCCCTTTGCATTTCACACAAGCTCTTGTACATCCCCGGCTCCATCGCTCTTCGCAACACCTTATGAAAAATGCTGTCAGATGAAATCAAGGCGCCAGGGAGGTAGAGGCTGGATATCTCTATCCTCCATTATCTCTGGTCGTCAGCAAATGAGCCTACCCCCAGCTGCTAGAAAGTAAGTAAAGAAGAGGACCAAGAACACTTCCTTGTGGTACCCCAGCTCGAATAGCTTTAAGTAGGGAGTACTCTTTCCCATATTTCGCACACGCGATTCTGTCAAATAGTTAGTTTGATAAACATCAAAATGGCAACAAATTATTCAAGAAAATGGCGGATATTCGATCTAATTAATTTTTACTATGGTAAAAACAGCACAGGCGGCTGTCGTTTTGTTGGTAAGTGCGCGACCCCAAGGACACGGAACTTTGCTGCTGGGTTCGATTCCCGGTACGAGCATAATCATTTCTCATCGCCCCACCTCTTCCGAGTCATTGACAATGATCAAAGCTTTGCCGTTTGGAGTCGGCATAAAGCTGTAGGTCCCTTCTACTCGTGAGAAAACAAGAGGTTGCTCAGAAGATAGGACCTGGCCCTTACGTTTTATACTAAAAAAGACCATTGGAATATTATTCAGAATTCATTAATCTCAGTGTGAGATAAATTTTCGTCTGAAGGTTAGCAGGTATCACACACATTCTCTTCACTTGATGTGTCACAATATTGCACCTCATAGTTAAACAAAAATTATCGGCTTACTTATTGACGTGGCTTTTAACGTTCACCGCATGATGATCGTTCGACTTGATTCTGTCACCAATTGGATTTTGTAAGCGTCTTCGCCAAAGTACTTTCACAAAACCTCCCACAAAAATATGTGCATGCAGACCAGTGGCTCGGCAATGGCGATGAATCAACGAAGTAATTTTTTAACGGCCATTAGCATTTCATTGGTGAGCTCACTTGTCATTGACTTGATATCTACGATAAGTCCGGCTTCTTTATTTGCTTCGGCCTGCACGCTTTGCGATAAAATTTTCCAGTCGTTACTAGTGATTGGAGATCACTGTGATGATATTGAATGAAATATGTTCCGGCAGTACCTTTTGCACATACCCCTTACATATGCGAATTCCGGGTTATTTTTTGAAAGGTGAGTCACGACACCGCGGAATCCATACAATCTAATTACCTACATCAGATCGTTTGGAATATATTAAAACGCAGCTTAATGCGAACGTGATCAATTAGTCGTGCGGTCATTATGCAACATATTCGAATCGGTTATTCACGAATCTTTGATCCGCAATCTAGCTCCATATAGGTTTTTCACAAAATGCTCTCTGAAGACCGAGCACCTAGAGTTATAAGCTAATGTTCACCATCACTTAGACCACATCAGACCATAGCCGGGAAATATTGTTTATAGACTGAATGGGAAGACAAATGGAAGATATTAAAAAAAAGTTGAGCATGGCTCATGTATCATGCTGTGTGGTTCACCGTGCAGAACACACAGTGGTGGCAAGAAAATCTCTTGTAGGATGTCACCTTTATAACCCGATGGTTTTTTGTAAAAAAATCTGCTGCAGAGTGATGAATTCAAGATCCGATCAGATAGAAAATCATATGTTTAGCGTCAGAGTTGCCGATGTGGCACGATGGCGTCATTATACTACTTTTTCATTGACTTGGGACTGTGGCACTTTGAGATTGAATATGATCGTCTGGTAAAACTTGAAACCACGGAAATCGTAATATCCCCTACACACATTTCCGTTTACGGCACCTTTGCCCTTAAAATGACACATTTTGGCAGCAGTGGTGACACTTTGAATGGCAACGCTGCTGGCGTCCTCCTAACCAACAGCACAACCCCAAGTCAACGGTACGATAGGAACAGTGGTGGGAATTTGATTTGATTTGGTGTGGACAGCTCTTGTCTTGGCATGGTGCACAGTAGGGCGCAATACTAGCAAAAAAAACAAAAATTTGTTTGACTGTGTTTCCAAAATTTGTCGAAGTACACAATCCAAGTACAAAATCCTGTTCGTTTCGTTTTTCCCATTTTATTAGAGGCTCGCGCAGCTGAAACTTTGTATTTCACCCAAAAATCGTCCGTTTTGACACATGAAGGTCATTATTTTGTATTCTTGTACAGTGAACGCTGGATATAGTGAACATCGATGCAGTGAACAATCGAATATAGTGAACTCGCAATATTTTACACAGGCTATTATAAATAGTGAACAAAAAAAATCTCGATATAGTGAACACGTTGTGAAAAATTGTCATCTCAACAAGAAGTGGTTTACACTTTTAAGAAAAAACTCAGCGAGAAAATGTTGGAGCTGCAACTAAGAACTGAACAACTGTACAATGATGACGGAACAGTATCTTGTAACTCAGGGCGAAAAACAGAAAAACAAAGGATCACATTTTTAGCGTGTGCTAATGTAACAGGCCACCATAAAGTCTAACCACTCGTCATAGGAAAAGCACAGAAGCCTCGTTCCTTTAAAAATGTGTCCTTGCCTGTGCATTAAGGGAGCTCCAAATCGGCCTGGATTTTAGCGACTGGTTCCATAATCATTTGCTCCAGACGAACAATATCGCCAAAAAGGGTTACCAGTTAAAGCGTTGTTAATTTCAAACTCCAGATGAGAACATATTCGTCATGTACATGCCTCCCAATGTAACATCACTAATTCAGCCTATGGATAAGAAGGCCAAACAGTGGCCACGGAAGAAGTCATGGACCTCATCATCATCATCATCATCTTCTGACCCGCATGCTCCACTAAAGGGGTCGCGAGGGTAAACTACACACGAGAGCTCTCCAGGCAACTCGATCCTCCGCCATCGACTCCAACCCACCAGGAGTTTTTCGACTTGGTCCAACTACCTCGTCCTACCTGATGGAATCGCATACAATGCCCACTTCGGAAGTCATGATCATGGGGACATTCGTGCCACGTGACCAAACCAACGAAGCATAGCCCCCTCCATTAGAAGAAGCAGCTCCTCAATGTTGAGTTTCTTGCGCACTGCCATGTTTCTCACCCCATCCCGGCGAGTAATTCCCACAACAGCACGGAGAAATACCATCTCAGCAGCTTGTATTCGCGATCTTAGTCTTTCGGTCATGGACCTTCTGAACTATATAACAGGACTAGCACATACGGCAGCCGACTTAAACAATTGGAACGAAGATCATGTATTTTCAGATTTTGAAGAAAATGAAGGGGAAACGTCTGTGTCGCCATTTTGACAAATAAGAGTATTCTACCAAAATATTGACGTCTACGGTTGTGTGAGAGGTATTTCATATTTACAATGCAGTGCAATGGAACGAGCTATTTATGTGGTCAGTCATAGTTTAGCAAAAAATATTCTTGTTTTTTTCTATTTCCATACAAATACTCTCATCTTCCTGCAATTTAATAGTGCTTAGGATTCTGCTACATACAATAATTGTGCGGCCACTAATAACTAACAAATTGGTCGTAACGTTATGGGTCTACGCCGCCGAGGTTCGATTCCCGATACGAGCAACCATCCCTTTCGAGTCACTGACAATGCCCAAAGAGTACAACTGTCAAGAAAAAGCTCCTCAATATGACCGTTCGGAGTCGGTCACTCATGAGAGAACAATAGCACGCACAACACGGGTGAAGGTAGCGCCACCCATCTTAACTATAAAGCAGAAAGTTCGTGTGTCTGACCCACAAGGGCTCCGAAACTACAAATTGAAGGGGTCTGAAATTTTCAACAAAAATCGTTCTAAAATGTATTTGCTGAATGTGAGCATTTAGAAGTCGGTACGACATACGGTTCGAACGTTGAGTCCTTTATGTCCATCCATTGACCGTCTATGCATGCGAACACAAACATAGCTATGTGTGTGTGTATACCCAAAAGCAGACACAATATTTTCCTTCTCTGCTGCGGGGAGGATTTTTGCAATTCAAATTGACAGTATAATACTTTTATTTCATAGCTTTATATTTGTCTCTAATTGCATTGTTCCCAAATTGTGTTGTGCTTCCGTTCGCCTCAATAGATCAAACCCAACTGTCGTCTCAGCTGGTTAACTGGCTATTCCAGTGTTGAGAAAGTCGCACAAAATAGTGTCTCGCGACAGTAAAAGTCGCATTTTATCTTTTGTAGTCTTTTAGTTGCATTTTCTTAGATTAGTGCTGAATTTATTGCCCATGAGAAACTTAACGATGTTTTTCGTGAAAGAAATATGTTTCATATAAAATAGTAGCCCAAGTCATTTTATGGTCTCTTGGCCCGTCCCGGTGTCAAAAAAGGGTCAAGTTGCGACTAAAGTCGCATAGCGGCAACTCTGGGCTCTCCGTATATGTATTTTGCTCTTTCTCTCACTAACTGCATCATTACAGGCTGACAAACTGCCTTGTTATTGATAAAATCGCAAGTGTGCTATTTAATTGACCAGCACCGTAGGATGTATAGCTTTTTAAGCTAAAGATAAGCTAAGTCATGGCATTAAAATAGTTTTCTTCGTTTCAGTAACCAGCACCCCAAGATACCCCCCAATAAACAGATCACCTCTATTTGATCTCAAATCAATTCAATCCGAAGATCGAAAGCAACTTAAGTACACGTTGGTGAAGACTGAACACATACATTGGGCTTTCTGCTTAGTGATTACGTACGTCGAGTGGAACGAAACCTTCCAGATGAGATTCCTCGCAGGGGGCACCGACACCGACATTAATTTTGCTGCACTACTTCTCGCGAGTTACAGACTATGCTCAATGTCTGCATGCAGCTGTGTGCAACTTGGTCAACACAAATGCGCATTTAAGAAATTAATCCACCAAGTCAAACTCAAATTCACTGAGACGGTTCTCACAAACAGAAGTAGGTAGGTTGAGGTGACTGATGGAACGCACTTATAGCTGACTGGTCCATTGTACTCGCAGTGAACACAGTCGGATCACTAAGAGTTGATCTTTTAACTACGAACGAAAAGGAGCACATGCGGTGTGGTATGATTTATAGTGCTTCTTTGTAGCTTTGGCAGTGAATGATGCCTACTCTCCTGATCTTGCAAGAGAAAATGTCCTAGAAAAGTGCCGTAGCGAATATATTTTGTTATAAATTCTTGGACTTTGACATGTAATGCAAATTTTGCGGTGGTTTTTCCTTTATTATCCTTCGTTAAGCTGGAGTTTGATATTGTCAAGGGAGATGCCTGTTGAAGTTAATTCAGTAGAAAGGGGTTGCATGTGCTACAGAGTTGATGTTGCCTCCTGTTGACGTTACCTCCCTTGTTGTCTAACACTTACCCAAGGCGAACCCTGCCTTGAGCAAATGACTGCTTGATACACGGTTTGAGTTGCTGAATTTTGCTGGCAGGCTACTAGATTCTAATATCGCCAGCGGGTATTGCATTACATTCCATTGAATATATGCAAAGCAGTGCTTTGCGCATCGCTACTATCTCCACGTAAAACTAAGACTAAGACTGTGTGACAGTTTTTAGGGAAAGTGCTATTTCCAATTCCTGCCTAATGGCTGAAAGACAATAGTATGCTTGCGCTGCCGTTGTCTTTCAACGCACACAATTCAATGTGCCTGAAAAACGCACTCAATTTAATTTGCCTCAGTGAAAAATGAGAGAGATGAGAGGATTATAATCAAAAAACGTAAAACGTAAGTCCATCGCCCGTCATTGTCGAACATGTCGAAAAATATTTGACAGAGAGGTACGCTGTGAGAGCGAAGTTTAGAGATTTTCTTCCAAATTGAGAGTTCTTTTTGAAGTTTCTTCTTTCGAATTTCTTATTTTGTGCCATTTGCCCTTTCCTGAAGGTATTGTTCCAATAAGTACCAACACAAATTTTACCCACAATTTTACCCAGATTTCATGACCATAATGTTTTGAGTTGAAAAACGTTGACTTGGCTTTGACACCATGCTCAGGGTTCCTAAGCGTCAAAATTAAACTAGCTGGATTGGCCAACCGAATACAGGGAAGTGGCGGGTTGGTAGCGACCGTGGCGTTGTGCGTTGAATCCACGGTGCCTAGGTTCGATTCTCGATTCTCACCTCTGCCGAGTGGCAGACAAACAACAGTAATAACTCTCTAGAGCTTTTCAAAATTGACCGTTCAAAGTCGGCATAAAACTGTAGGTCCCTTCCACCCGTGAGGAAGCACACACGAATTGTTGCTGACAGGATGCAAGATATTATATCGTATTTCTCGTCTATTTTATTTTATTCTCATCTTTTATAAGAATTCGCTCTTAACAGATAACACTGGGGGACAATTTAAAAAAAGGTCGGTTGACTTAAGTTTTCCAGTTAAGCTTGTAAGCTCCATCCGAACGAGGAACCTGATAAAAGCTCTACTTGAATGCGAACACATTTTCAAAACTACGAGCAGCCTGGCTTCTACTCGAGCAGTGATAGCAATCATCATCAAAGACAACTCGGCCACCAACCCATCTCAAGAGGCCAGACATGAACACACGGATTTTAACAACCCGATGTATTTGCTTGTATGGCATACAATGCTAAATCAAACAATGTACGTCAGTTGCTGAGCCAACCCCTAGTTTTAAACCTAGTTGTAATCCCAAAAATCCTGTCGAGGGATATAATATACAATAACAAACAATTTATTTATTTATTTTTTTTTTTTTTTGAATTAATGGGATTGTTATAATCTTTGGAGAAACCACGCATTCTCCTTCACATCACAGCTAGGAAGAGGAACGGGTTATTAATTTCTTCTGACTCAATAATCGACTCAAAGATTGAAAGAAAAAATTACCTGATTTTAAAATATTTTGATAAGCTGATATTTATTGAGGTGGAATTCATGGCTCAGTAACAAACCGTAGGTCGATGCTCGAATTATTTAAATTAATCTGATTTTTTTTATTTTTAGGAGACACACGAGTCTACTATCGTTCAATATTTTTGAACACGAGCATACAGGTTTACATGTTACAGGCTTACTGAATGTAAATTGACGAATTAAACTCAACCACGAGCACATTTCATTCTTTGGTTACATATCAAACGACAGACAACGAAATCAAAATACCCATTCTTTAGTTATTTTAAGCATTTGCCAATATTTTGGTCAATACACGGCAGTAGTAGGAGTATCAATATAATCAACAGATTTCGTTTGAATTCATTATGAGTGGAATGTTGTTGAGACAACCGTCATCGTACGTAGAGACGTGCAAAGTTGAAAGTTTTGTGAAGTTGGCCACCTCTATGGTACCTCTTTCTGCTCATTCTGCTATGCTACATCGAAAGTTGTGCTGGCTGGGGAGCGAGGGGACTCTATCCTTGAACCATTTGGACCCCGGGTAGTAGGGTAGTTCAGAGTTCCTAATGGGGAGAAGTCGGCTCGTGTCTTGCAGTGGATTGGATATATGTCTATCAGCTGCAACGACTTACGTATCTTAGTCTTAGGGTAGTTGTTAGGTAGTTAGTAAGCAGTACAATTTACGTATACGCATGTTCAGCTTATAGTGCCCGCTTAGGGCCAGTAAGTTAGGATGAAAACAACATAGTTCGGCCAACTAGTTTTATGCATTTTTGTCTAGTAATTGAAAGCTTGATGAATTAAAATTAATGAATAAATGCACGTGTGATGGAAGACGTAACATCATTTTTCGAATTTTGTTTTATGATAGATGCATTTTAGAACACTGTTGAGGCAGATGTCATTATTGCTTGAGAAACGACTTTAAAGATTGTAATTCTGTTCTGCTTTCTCAGTAGAGGTTTTCGATTTATTATCGGATACGGCATTTTTATGGGAAGATTGATCTTACTTAATGTGTGCATGACATGATCCCCAAAGTTTAACCTTTTGACTATGTGAACACCTAAGTACTTTACTGAGTTAACTCAAGGAATCACCTTGTTATTGATCTTTAGATTGCTGATAGGAAATAGACAACTCTTTTTTTTTCTATAAGTTTTCCGATAAAGACAGCTTGACGTTTATCAGCATTTAAGTTCACATTCCAGTGCTTAAAGTACTCGTAAATTATACTCAATCCTTCCTGCAGCTTGTCATCAACTGTGGCGCCTATTTCGCGAGGTGAATATATTATCTATATATATGTCATCTGCTAACATCTCCTAAAAGCAATAAAAAACGACAACTGTGACCATATAAGCACTGGCGAAACTTCCTACTGGCCCACTGACCCCAAGAAAATACCTGATTTGATTCACTTTTGTTTGATAAAAAACATCAAAACGGAGTCATTACAAATTAAATCAAGACTCGAATTATCTTCAGACCATTCTCCTATTCAACTTAACTATTCTACTGAATTAACCCCTACGAGTGAATCCTACAATCACTTCTACAAAAAGACGGATTGGGATGCTTTCAGAGAATATATAGAACTACGGTCGCAAAATGACACCGAACGAGCTGTAGTACACTTCAATGACGTAATAACCACTGTCGTGACTAAGACAACTCCTGCATATAAACCCAGTGATCAAAATTCCATTACTGCAACTCCAATCCGACGAAAAATAGAGGAGATTAAGGAAATTAAGGAAACGATGGCAAACTACTAGACTGCCCGAAGACAAAAAAGCGACAACAAAGCAGTCGAAACACTGAAAGAAACATCACTTTAATGACTATTTAAAAAACCTCACACCAACAACTAGTACGAACTATTCACTTTGGAAAGCCAATAAAACAGTATCCCACACCAGGCACCTATTCGCAAGGTAGATGGATCTTGGGCCAGGGTGAATCAGAATAAAGCAGATGTATTAGCAGAGTACTTCGAGGAAGTATTTACTAATGAGAAAGACAATAATTCAGACCCGCCTACACCTGCCGCCCAACCAAACTCAACAACCACCAACCCAAGGATAAGGAAAATAACTGTGCTGGGAAATTGAACACGGCATCAAAAATAGAATCGCCCACAAAAAAGCCCCAGAATATGATTCCATAACACTTAGAGAAGTAAAAGAATTCTTACGAAATCTTTCCAACGAACTACTCAGGCTACAATATTTTCCTAAAACATGGGAAGTTGCACAAAGAATAGCTAGCACCAAAGGCTAGCAAGGATGCAAAAATCGCCTCATCATATTGACCAATAAACTTACTCGCTATACTGGGGAAAATATTTGAAAAACTGAGACATGATCGACTACAACCAATATTAACTGACAACAAAATTATACCAAACCATCAATTCGGCTTCCGGAGAGAACACTCAACTATACAACCGACATTGAAGAAAAGAAGTACCGCATAAGAATTTTTCTTGATGTAGCAAAAGCGTTCGACAAGGTTTGGCATAAACCTTCTCCACGGACCTTCTCTCACATTAGTAAAATCCCCCTGAGCAATCGATATTTCTTTGTAAAATATAATGACAAGCATTCGAAGATATTTCAAGCAAATGGAAGCTTGCCTCAAGTATCTGAACTAGGACCACTGCTGTATGTACTATATACTGCTGACATTCCTCTCCCAAGAGGACCAACAAGTACTACTATGTTAGCTACATTTGAAACAATTTTACTGACGTCCGATGTAAATTTAGATATTGCAACTACTCGTGCCCAGCGTTTCCTGGACCGGATAATGCAATGGTTTGTCGACTGGAGCATTCGGATTAACGAAGACAAAACAAGTTATATTCTCTACTAAATCTAACTTCTCCCCTATTCCAAAAAAAATTAAGGACAAAATTATCCCTGTCGACAAAGTAGCAGAATATCTTGGAATGTACTTGGAATAAGCTCCCCTGGAAATTCAATATACAAAAGAAAAGAGATCAGATAAAACTAAGTTATAATCAACTATCTTGGCTCCTTAGTAACGGATCCAAGTCATCAACAAACAATAAAATATTACAATACTATACAAAACAATTCTGAGGGACGTCAAGAAAAAAACAAACGTTGCAATAATTCAAAGACACCAATCTAAACTACTACGATCTATAACTAATGCAGACTGGTACATTCCTATCTCAGACATCCATCACGACTTGAAAATCCCAACAATAGAAGAAGAGCTTACTCACACAAGCAGGAAGCATGATCTAAAATTAATATCGCGCTCTAACAATGAAATAAACTCAGTACAAATGAAAGAATTCTTCGCCAGACGACGACTAAAGAGAAATAGTCGTTAATGTAAATTACATTCATAAAGAATTTATTACTTTTGTTAATTGTTATTTAATTGTTCATTAATACATTCATTGTAGTATTAATTGTGATAATGCGAAACTATGTATTGGGTCTATAATATATATTCGTGCGGTTTTTTTCCAAATTTGAACGATTAATTAAGAAAAAACGTGTACAATAGTATTATTCAAAGTATTGCCAATCTGAAGCTATGGCTTTTCCCATCTTTCTGGCAATATGTGTATCCCATCCCAAAAGAAGTTCGCAGGCTTGGCAGCCAAGCGAACTGATGTGAACCGTATTTTAGTGAGGGCGTTCTGCATCGACCGGAACAAATGGTAGGTCAGAAGGGGCAAGATCTGGGCTATAAGGCGGGTTAAAACTTTCCATCCACTGTTTTCCAAATAGTTCTTAACCGGAATAGCAATGTGGGGCCGAGCGTTGTCAGGATGGGAAATTATTGCCCGGTGTCTGGTCGCATATTCCGGTCGTTTTTCGGCTACTGCTCTCTTCAAACGGATTTATTGTGTTCGGTCCATTGATGGTTTCACCCAGTCTTAGCACTCCCTACTGATCCCACCAAATACAGGGCATTACCTTCGCGCCATGGATATACGGCTTTGCCGTTGATTTGGCTGGCTTTTGGCACCTTCGCTCAGCTAGCGCATGTTCACCATAAAATTCCACCAAAATACGATGACTTTCGGCAGCAGGTTTCTTCATATTAAAGTAATGAAGAAGAACTCCCCGCAAAAACACTTTTTCAGGCACAAAGTTCGACATATTTGGGTGAAAAAAAAAAATGATTGTTGTTTACGCTTCAAATGAATGACATATACTGAAATGACGTACAATGACAGTAGCTTTCCAACGCTGTTCCAATGGAATAATACAAGTTACGCCATCTCTTAGCAAACGAATTAAGTTATAGACATTTAAGTCATTTAAGCCCAATACAAATTGTAAAAACATGTACCAGGTGTCTTTATAAGACAGATGTATATAAACATAAGGAAAAGAAAAAAAATCTGCCTACATTGCTACCTTACAGTTCTGCCATAAATGGGAGAGAGATGGGAAATCTGCCAAAAATATGTTTAACACGATTCGAACCAGGACTGGCATTTGGGTTACACCGGCTGATATATTTTTAGCCGAGGAGCGTAATTTTGCTTTTGACACAATGAAAGAAACGATTACAGAGAAAACTTTGTATGATTTTTACCAATTGGACTGGACATTGAAAGTTTACAAGCTTGTAGGTATGAGGCCCCTATGCCAAATAGAGTCGAAAGCCTTTTCAATGTTTAATTTGACGAGATTGCACATAATTCGACCATCCATCCATCTTATGTATTATGCCGGGACACTGAGATTCCACAAAAGAAAGAGCTCCCTAGGAGCTCCCGGGTGGAGATCTGCCCTCCTTGCCTATCGCTACTGTGATTGATCTACTGAAGTTTAAACGGTTGTTGGGAGCCCCATTATGTAACCATCCGAGACCATCGCACAGCCTGATCAGAATGAGCAGGTCGACTCTTAGGACTCTTATAGGCGCTATCATTCGGAACTGCGCCACTGGAACTCAAGCCTTTAATCCCCCCTATAACGACATCTACGGAAGCACGAAGACGTCCACAATCTGCAGTGCCATATCCCCCTAAGTCATCACGTTCACCAAGCCGAACTGAGCTGTTTTAGTGTCAGCCGTCTTCACGCCAAAAACAAAACTGGTTTGAGGAATAGGATGCTGGCAGTCAGCCACTTGTATCTACCCAACATCGTCAGGGAAGAACATTCTCGAAGAGTCGGATTCTTATAAAATGTTAATTAATTTCAACATAAAAGTACGGAAATACCTTTGATGCAGCAAAAGATAGCGAAAGACTTTTCACTGATCCGCTTGTCAAAAGTTGTCCGAGCGATGAAATGCCATTTGTGTACGCCCAAGAACAGGACTAAGATTGTGTGATACACAGTCGCGTCTCTGGATCCCGTGTTTCCGAACACAAGTTCTAAAAATGTGCTGTTCTGGGACCTTGAAGGCAAAATAAAACAGAAAATATGCATCCACTTGATATTTTCAGAATAAATTCAGTCACCAATGTTCGTTCCCACGCAAATCATTGCCAACTAATTGGTTCACAAACTAAACTACAAATCAAAGATGAAAAGGCAGATCACGAGTGATGTGCCACTCACTGCATGTCGTAAAGTTGATATGTAAATGAGCAGCCGCTCAATGTATGCTCTGGCATTCAATTTCGTTGTAATGTATTAAGCATTTAAGTTGGACTAAATGCTCTGATCGCACATGCAAAATCGATAAAATCTAAAGGTCATTCATATAAAGACACATTGCGAAATGTCTTTCGTATTTTTAGTCAATCAATGAAAACTTACGACTGTGGAACATCCGACCCAAGGTATTCCAGATGGTGTGCGGTGTCGTATAATTTTCAACAAACAGTTGTGATAATACTGAATTCGGAATTTTATGGTTATGAAGTAATGCCTTAACTGAAGAAAAGAAAGTAATTATGCATTCAACGTTACTCTTGAATCCATTGCTGCTCAGTGGTCGAGAGGCGTGCGACTATGATGTATGCTCATATGTATATAGGGCACCGGTGCTTTGTTATGCTCACTTTCACTCATCAAGTCATTCCCTTTGCAATGACGTGGAGTATAGAGACACACTGAAAGGCTCCACTCCAGCAGGACTTGTCATTCAAGGATAATCGGATAAAAGTCAACTCAAATTCGCGCAACAGAAGTCGGTCACGCAACTATGCGGTTATTTGGCAACATCACTTAACGCAGACCACATTTGACACGAATTCAATCATAAAGAGGTGTAGCAAGTTTTATATCGGACACCTTTCTCTAGGCGTATTTTCGTTTTACTCTGCTAATCTCTGCGCGATAGGAGTAGCAGCGTCAATTCAGGAAAAACTTGATCTGTTCCCACATATCCCGGGTGCATGCATGCAAGCAAGCCGCCGTGAATTATTGCAACACATCCCATGCGTATGCATAATACTTCACCGCAACTCTCTCACTACATTCTCCGTGATGCTTCAACGCACACCGCATGCGAGCAATGGCAGCGCAGTCGCTGGTCAACATTCAAAAGTGCACTGAACCGTGAATAAGGGCCATCGGTTGTTGGGACTCGTTGTATCACCATAACTTTAACGTAAAGAATCCAACGCTAAATCATTCGCATTTCACTTCTTGAACATCAAAACAATCATGTACCACTTCAAGTTGGGCGGAGGGAAAAAATAAGACAAACAAACTTACCACTCCTCGATCGGAGATTACTACCGCTGTTGGCTTCCGCAATCCACATCGACAGTATGACACTAATAACAAACACGCGCATCATCATCTTTCAAATCGCGGCGCTATTCTGAGTGCACTATGTCGTGTTAATAAATAAGTGAAAGATGTGGTTATGTTTTAAACGATGATAGTTCGAAATGAACACTTCCCGAAAATCCTTTGAGCACTTTCTAATTCAAACACAACTTCCGTGAAAATTGATTTTTCGTTTTTTCACTTTCATTGTGCATCGCACTGGACGGCTTTTTTTTTCAATAACTCATTGAATTAAAACAAAACAAAACAAATGAAAAAACGTTATCACTTTCATGTGGAGCGGCACAAGTTGCGATAAATTTTTGGAAAAAGCTCAAAACACATTGATCAAAATTCTCTTTCGTTCGGTCGCGGATGCGCGATGAAATGCTTTATTTATTTCTCTTAAATGCGTAGTCCGGTTATTCGAGGCGAGTTCTCATCCGCACTTCGGCATCTCACTCTCGTCGACACAACAATCACTAACACAGGCACGCCGAATGTACATGGATAACTCTACGAAAGCCACCTGTTGGTGTGTATCAGACAACAAGCAGCGAAGTTAGTTCGGATCTGGTCAAAGAAGTTTCACTACAATAAGTCGACGGTTGGTATAGTATTTGCCATGTTGAACGTCAGAAAGCCGTTGGAACACTAAGCTAAGTGAAATGGGTTCGTAGTGGCGATCGATGCTTGGCCGCACCAGAAATGTTTACAATTATTGTGTGTATCTCGCGTTGGTGTGTTTGTAAGAAAGAAAAAAAGACACTTCATGCACCATCTTCTGTGATGGGCAGTTCTCCATAGAGTACATTCCCGTCTGCGGCAGCTTTGAATAGCTTTTGTCGTATGCTATTTGTCTCAGAAATTTCAATTATGCTACCATGGACGGACACACATGTGTGGGGACTGAGTAAACTTGAAATCAGTCATGTTTTTGATCTTCTTGAGACAGGCGGTGGTATTTTTTTGCTGACACTGTGGACCGACTGTTCAACGTGATAAGCTTGGTCTAGAGCGTATTTTTGAATGTATAATAGAGTGGACTTTGACGCTATATTGTCAACGTCCAACAGACAATGCGATTGTCTATTTTGTTAGCCGATATAATCAAATAATGGGCATCTGGACTTTGTGGGTTTTTGTGACTTTTTCACACGATGACCTTCGACGAAAGATTCCATTGTCATCTGTCTCTAATCCGAGACATCATTTTTGACTGATTGTATTGAATTAGTTCCATTATTCTAGAGAAAGGAGGTTTTTGTCTGTTTTGTAATTTCTAGCTGAACGAGTTGAAAGGTACACACCTTAAAAGACAAGGGATGCTCATGCTAAGAAATACTCGTACACGAACATCACCAAAGGTGCTTAGACGTTATAAGTGGGTCTGATTTGGCAGTCGAAAGATGAACTGTGAGAATGGCCAAAAATCGACCTAGACACTGGGACGAAACGAGACAAAAAGAAAAACAGAACATACTCATGGGCTTTCAGAAAAAATGAGGAGTGGATCATTATTGTGAGATCCGCCAAAGAGTAGAGAAGACATTGCGAAATAAAAGTTCTAAGAAAATAAAATAAGACAACCATCATCTTAAGTATTTATTCAAGCGCATATAAACAGAAATTGAAAGCCACGAAGGATTTTTCCATAAAACTACGTGTTCAATTTATTTCTTAAACTAATAAAATACAGCCCGTAGAGGTCCACGGCGTAGCTTCACAAGAACCACTCGTGTTGTGCGTGCCTTTCTTCTCTCACGAGTGGAAGGCACCTACAATACCTACGAACGGCGAATTTGACAACACTTTTCTAGACAGTTGTACTCTTTGAGCATTGTCAGTGACTCGAAAGAGGAGGGGCCGTGAAAAGTAATTTGCTCGTACCGAGATTCGAACCTGGGCTGCTCAAGTGCGTAGCGGACGACGCACCAACCGAAAACGCCACGACGATAAACAACCCTTGCTTGCTATCGGTTCCCTTGATGGAGTGGGTTGGTGCGTTGCTCACTCACTCGTGCAGGTTCTGCGTTCAAATATTGCTGGAGCTATCCCTTCTTTGGAGACAGTACTTTTTTGGGTTTTGTTTTGTATGAATAAACACCACTCTACATATAATATAATTACATAGACACCGCTTGCGAAACAATCCGGTATGAAACCATTTCAAGTTGTGTAGTCATGGATATCAAACATCCTCCAGCGTGTTGTAATTTCGTGTTGTACAGTCGATAATAGCATATTAACCGATCTTACATAGAAACAGTTTAAAAATGCGAAAATTAGAATACAATGGTTGGTTTCCCAAAATGCAGCAAGGGCGCATAAAAAAATGGTGGGATACTTCCAGAATAGGAAGGAGGTCAAATACAGTGTAAAGTATAACCCATACAAACTTTTCGCTTGGAAGTCATCTGAATTATGGATTTGTATAGGATGTGACAACAAGCGGACAAGCTTGTACGTGAAATGTTTCTTTTATCAAATTTTTTAGCGGGTTGTGCCATTAAGCGATCTGTAAAGGCTTTTGCGCCAGCAAAAATTCTACAACAAAGACAACTATCAGTGGCCTAGCGAGGGGAACTGGGGGGGCACAGGCCCCGGCTGTGCGGCAATTGGACCGTTAAACAATTTTTTAAATATTGCAATATTGGGCAAATATTTTAATTCGTTCGGTTTTTTAAAATTTGAACGTTTACTTAAGAAAAACATGTATAATAGTATTATTCAAAGTATTGTCCATCTGAATCTATGACCTTTTCCCATCTTTCTGGCAATTTGTGGATCCCATCCCAAAAGAACGGCGCCGGCTTGGCTACCAAGAATGAATCAACCCAATTTTTGATATTCTGCTCTGAACCGTATTTCAGTGAGGGCGTTCTGCATCGACCGACACCGACAAATGGTAGTCAGAAGGGGCAAGGTCTTCCCATCCATTTCCCATCCACGGTTTTCCAAATAGTTCTTAACCGGAATAGCCGAGCGTTGTCATGATGGAAAATGATTGCTTCGTGTCTGGTCGCATATTCCGGGCGTTTTTCGGCTACTGCTGTCTTCAAACGGATTTATTGTGTTCGGTAGCGTTGTTCATTGATGGTTACCGGTTTTAGCAGCTCACAATACCGCACACCCTTCTGATCCCACCAAATACGGAGCATTCCCTTCGCGCCATGGATATTCGGATTTGTCTTTGAGTTGGCTGGTTGGCCAAGCCAACATTTTAAACCGTGCAAACCACTTTTGGCACATTCGCTCAGCTAGCACATGTTCACTATAAACTTCCACCAAAATACTATGACATTCGGCAGCAGTTTTCTTCATATTAAAGTAATGAAGAAGAACTCACGGCAAAAACACTTTTTCAGGCACAAAGTTCGACATATATGAGTGAAAAAAATGATAGTTTTTTACGCTTCCGAAGGAATGACATATACTGAAATGACGTACAATGGCAGTAGCTTTCCAAAGCATGTTCCAATGGAATAATACAAGTTACGCCATCTCTTAGCAAATCGCACGAATTAAGTTTAGTGACTGGTAGCTTCAAAAGTTTCGAGATCGTCATAGGGTGCAAATATGACAAATATGCGGGGAGGGGAAAATTCTCTGCAAACCATGAAGATGTAAAGCCCTTCCTGCAAGAATTTCAAGGCTACGAAAGGGAAAATTCTCCTTGCTCTAGAACACATTTAAAATGCGGACATATTGAAAAGCTCGTGTTGTCCAAAAACGCAAAAAAAAAATAGCTAGCAAGGACCGCGATTACTTTCGGACCACAAATTAGCATCTCATAATAAGAAATGCCAAAAACACCTGGTCTGGATTTAATGTGCCCGTGCGATACGATTTCCGCAATCATGAGACGTGGGAGCCTCCCAAACTTTTCGCATCACTTGACAACAAACGTAGTTCACTCAACTAACCTCGAAAAACTTGAGTTTTCATATGGTTTAATGTATTTTTCAACAAAAAGAAGTGTTTTTTTTTTCTATTCCATAAAGTGAGTCCCCTTAAAATATACTCTGGCCATGTTTTAATTAGTTCACGTTATCGAGATTCTACTGTACCACTTTTTTGTTTTGTTTTGTATGAAAAAATATTTTATATTCTATTTCCAATATTATGAAATTTGTCGGTGAAACAAATTAGAAATATAGCAGCAACGCATAACATTCTGCCCGTCGTACGGTAGCGTATCTTTTTTTTGACTCAGTGTATGATCCCTACCACGCCTGCAGGTTTCTTTTAATCTCCAGGTCTTCTGTCGTCTTGCGGTGAAGGGTTGCATTGCGTCACCTTACTTGGTTAGAATAATGACCTAACAAACTTCATTTCCTTGTAATTACTCAAGTCTTTACAAAATATTTGAGCAACTAGATGGCTGCTGTTTGAGCAGTAAGCACAAGTGTTTGATTTAACTTGGGCTTACTGCTCATTATTAACTAAACGCCCAAATGGCCGCAAGCTGAGTGTCGAAGTAATGAATAATAATAGCGCTGAACGGTAGTTGATTGAAACAAAATGTTGGCTTAAGGCTCGTCATTACTGACAGCTTACCACAGTTCGCATGTTTAGCACGGTTGGGTGACATAAGTGTTCGTTAAATATACAATTCAGCCAAAAAATGCAGTATGTTCCATGTTTCCTAGTGACAATTGCCCCTCTCTCTTCATTGACTGCCGGCAGCCATATAGCCGTACAGATTCGGCATTGGTGCAAAGCGGGTTTGGACTCGGCGGATGTCTGAGTGAAATATTGAACATTGATGTCCATTTCGGTTCTGCCATCAGTTGACCAATTACTCCAATGACACTGAAATTCCTCCACACTTTGAACGTGTTCCCCAACAGCGTTTATCTGAGCAATTTAGGCCGCTTCAAGGCTGATGATTTTTATCTGTTTGGCGTGTATTTTCTGTCCGTCGACAGAAGTGCCTCCCTCTTCACTTTTCTTGCCATTTCGTGAAGATCCATGCGAAAGAAGGCACAAAGGGATTTGGAATAAAAATGACTTGAACAAGTTTGTGAGCTTTGCAGTGTAGTAATCAGTATCACTTGGATGTCTTAAGAGACATCGAACTCCAACGCTTGCTTGCCCTAATTAAGATATGTTTTATGACTTCTAGTTGTGGACTGACTAGTTGGAATGACTAGGTGGCGTAGTTGGTTAAGTGCCAGCCCATGGTTAGTGAGGTCCCTGCTTCGAATCCCAGTGAAAGCAAAGTTAATACGGTTTATCTGGTTTTCAAATCTGGTTCAGTGCCGTTGAGATCAAATTAAGAAGCACTATCACTGGTGTGATCAATCAGTGGTAGTAGTCTGACTGGGGGTTTCACAATAGTCTAAGTGGGCTGGTGAATTCACTAGTAGAACTAACCTACCTACTGTCTTGTATTTATCCCCCCTTTCGTTGACAAAGACATATGTTTGGGTTTCAGGATATATGGCACTCTCTCTCTCTCTCTCGAGACCATCTGACGTATTTACGCTGTACTGCAAACTGGCTATCTGTTGATTTTGCACCAACAATTACCATGCTCACACTTGTCAAGACGATGCTTCTGCCTATTATTGATAACTTTGCAGTGGTCTACTCCGATCGCGACTCCCAATCACACCATAAATTGCTGGACTGACCGCGGTGGGACTTTATCCGATCCCATCCGCAGTTAATGTCTATTATGGAAACCGACGGATGGACCACATTATCGGTACGCAAAACCTCTTTATGGATCCTTTTAAATCAGCTATTGAAAACTTCTATTAGGGTGTTATAAAAAGGAATTTTGGATACAAGTGTTGCCATGGTTGTCTAAGCTAGCCTAAGGCAAGCAGTTTAAAAGGACCCCCGGACTTTAGAGGACATCATTTCCAAAAGAGGATAAAATGAAGATAGAAACTATGTCTATGACCTCAAACAGAAAAGCAGTTTGACATTGACACACGCTAGTCAAAATAAGATCTGTTTTATTTAACATTTCTGGCTCTGCTTTTTTTTTTTATTTCATTTTTCTTACAATTACTTGTAAGGGAAAAAAAAGAGGACAATGTCTTAAAACGTTGTAGGACGTTCCGTGTCGGGCTTAAAATGAGGACATGCCCACCAAAAGAGGACGCATGGCAACCCTGTCTTTTTTATTATTTAAGAGGTGGAAGAAAATGATTCCCAAGAAATTATTTGGAAATTAAGGAGTAGGGTGAAGGATATTTGATCGATACCGGAAGTCCTTCATCATTCTGGGTATATAAAAAGAATGTCATTGGAAATTGTAGACTCTGGATATCCTTTCTCGCCGCGGCATTTAGAAGTGCTGGTTACCAACACCAAAAAGCAGGTTTAATAGTAGCCATAGGTCGTAACATCGTAGAACGAACTATCGGGGCATGAAAAACTTTGTGTCGGTGTTGACTGGGATCTCGACAGATTCATTATTATTTAAAGAGGGCTATACTAATAATTTGTCTATTTTAGCGCTGAAATGTATAGCATGCGCATTTATTACAATGACAATGATGAACATTAAAAAATACGAGAAGCAATAATAATAGAAGTTCTACTTAACCGAAGCGTCCCAAATCCGAGAAGACCTGTTTCGAAATTCTCCAATTTTTTTTTTTCTTGTTCGGAAGACGATAAGCTGCTCATACCATTCAGTGTCATAAAAGATTACGAAACATCATATTTACTGTATGACAATTAATTTATATCAAATTAGTTCAATTACCAATCCGCAAAACAGGTTGTTAGATCTTGTTTTCATAAATGTTCACGACGTTAAAACTAATGCTTTTGAAGCTCCATTTCCTCTTTTTGAATAATTCAATTTATCATAAACAATTGCTGCTTGAAATTTAATTGTATTCTTATGTTAAAGTAGAAACGAGTTCGGTCAGTTATTTTAATTTTTTAAAATGCAATTTTGCTTGGTTAAGTTGTTATTTTCATTCATTCAACTGAGTCAAGAATTTGATTTTTTGTTTACTTCCTTAGTTAATGTTGGTTTTTCCATGTTTGTTCCTAGCTCTGTAAGGAAATACAAATCCAACCCTTGGTGCAACAGACGTCTTTTGTGCTTGAAAAAATTAAAAAATAAAGCTCATAAACGATTCAAAAAATCAGGAAACAGAAAAAGAATTAAATTTTTCAAAAAATCTCAAAAACGATTCTAAATCATTTTGGGGCTTTGTAAATCAAAAAAGATGCTCTAAATGGTTGCCGAAGCAAATGGTTTATAAGAACTTAGTGTCAAATGATGAAAGAAACTCTGTCGAACTATTTAGTTTTTTGAATCTGTTTTTTCTCCTTCTGTAACTCCTACTTTGCCTGAATCATTTTCAATGCTTAAAATTGATTTTGGCCTGTTCTGGAGCTTCAGGACAGTCTGCTACCTGCACCTCCTGCAATCATACTAAAGATCTATTGTAGTTCAATCGGTAAACCCTTACTTATAATCTTCAATCTACCGCAAGCGTCGGGTTTATTCCTCGAGGCTTGGAAATGGTTATAAAAATGACGTTGTAAAGTATAGAGGTATCTGCAAGCTTTCGACCATCCCAAAGCTTTTTGAATGCATTGTGAAATCCAAAATATAATTTCATATTAAAGTGCATATATCACAGTTTCAACACGGTTTTGTTTCAGGTCGTTCTACAACATCTAATCTGGTTTATTTTACATCTCTTGTAAGTAATGCTGTTGAAAGTGGAAATGTCAGGTTCATGCTGTTTATACGGACCTTAGTTAGGCCTTTAATTCTGTTAACCATGTGTTTCTTGGAAAGAAGCTAGAAAGATTTGGATTTCATTCAGCAATGTTGAAGTGGATTTCTTCATTTTTAATCGGTAGGTCTCAGAAAGTCTGCCTTGATAACAACTATTCAGGATTTATCTCGTGCACGTCTGGGGTTCCATAAGGGAGTCATCTGGGGCCCCTCCTCTTCATTATGTTTATTGATGATATTATTCCAAAGATCGAATTTTGTCACTGCTTAATGTATTTAGATGATTTGAAAATATTTTTAAAAATAAAATGCCTAAATGGTCGCATTAAGGTCCAGTCGAACCTTATTATAGGATTTTGAGCATCCTATAAAATTAAAGGGTGATTTTTTAGCTATTATATTTGTGGCAACACTGGTTTAAACAGCTGACGCACGTTTCGCGTTTTGTTTCACTGTCAAACATTTTCAGTTTGGTCTATAATTTAACCATGAATCGTCCTACAAACAAACAACGCTTGCAAATTATTGAATTTTATTATCAAAATGCGTGCTCTGTTAAGAAAGTTCATCGCGCGCTTCTTCCATTTTATGGTCAGTTTAGACGAAGCTCATTTTTGGCCCAATGGGTACGTAAATAAGCAGAATTGTCGATTTTGGAGTGAATATCAGCCAGAAGCATTGCAAGAGCTACCAATGCATCCAGAAAAAGTCACAGTTTGGTGCGGTGGCATCATTGGACCGTACTTCTTCAAAGATGATGCGAATCGTAACGTAACTGTGAATGGTGAGCGCTACCGTGAGATGATATCCAACTTTTTTTTTGCCCAAAATGCAAGAGCTTGACTTGCATGACATGTGGTTTCAACAAGACGGTGGCACATGCCACACAGCACGCGCAAAAATGGACTTATTGAGAGGCGAGTTTGGTGAACATTTTATTTCACGTTCGGGACCGGTCAATTGGCCGCCTAGATCGTGCGATTTAACGCCTTTAGACTATTTTTTGTGGGGCTATGTTAAAGCTCATGTCTATACAGACAAGCCCGCTTCAATTGACGCATTGGAAGACAACATTGAAGCATTTATTCGTGAGATACCCGCCGAAATGGGATGAGGATGGACGATGGACCATTTGAGGCGCAGTGAAGGTCAACATTTGCATGAAATAATCCTCAAACATTAAATCATATGGACCGTACAATCGATTCAAATAAAGATTTCATGCATTTTTCTGAATTTTGTGTGTTCTTTTTTTTAAATACTTTTCTATAGCTTTTAAAAAATTACCCTGTATTAGGCATAATGCCACTTAATGTAAGAAGGCATGCACATGACATCATGTTATTGAGAGACGTCCTGTGTTCACATATTAACAGTCCTATTTTGTTGTCTATGTTCCCAATAGATGCCCCAGTGAGGCACCCACATTTTACCAAACGTAACATGGAACAAACTATGATCGCAATTAGACAATCTCAAGATCTCCGAATTCATTCAGGAGATCGCTTCAAAAGCATATTATTCAGTTTTCTGTCAAGCTAGTGTCGTAATTTAGTTCCTAATTATCCTTTTTAAAAGTAAGAAAATTATAAAATAATAGAAATTAAATAAATAATTTGTTCAATGCCAACAGTGTCTTTCTTGGTGAAGTTTTTTGTCATGTCCGGATGATTCTTCATGGACCTACACATTGCCTCGAAATTCAACCGTGACATTGTTGGTTTTCTAAAAATGAAAGGAAACTATTTTTGTTCATTTAACACATTAGCTGCCATGGCTATCAACAAGACAACATTTTTCCTGGACTTCCAGGATGCCATGAAAACAAATATAATGACGACATTTTGTAGTTTTTTTGTAATCCAAACCATAAATAACGAAATTTTTGTGTTAGCAAACCAATATCCTCAAATTTTTTTAATTCTAAAATTTACTTTCTGTTGCACCAACTCATCTTTCTTCCTAGGAATCCGCAGCCAATTTGAGTCGGATTAATAACGGATGAGTAGCGTCTTCCACAATAGCATTTTCTTCTGCAATACTCTACCAACACCCGCTCCTCGATAGCGTTTTAGTTGTTGGATGGGATATCTGATAACCAGGCGCTGGCTCATCACAGACGGATCAAAGACAGTAGGTGCTGGTGTCTATTCCAAAGACCTTAACATTGCTACATCCCTGAAGATCCCTGAGCACTGTAGCGTCATCCAGGCAGAAACCATTGCGAATAAAGAGGCACTGCCCTGGCTCAAGAACAAAAGGGATATCACCATCTGTTCGGACAGCCAGGTCGCAATAAAGTCCCTGGATAATGTCATGTTTAAAGTTATAGTAGACAGTGCAGAAGCAATTGCGGCAATCAACGATGTACCCAATATTATTTAAGGGTCAGCACAGCCACTGACCTCGGGTACATCGACGGGCTGTTTTGTAAACTGCAATAACTGGGACAGGTCAGCGCATTCCACACAACCACTGAACTCGGGTGCATTGACACACTGCATTTACGGCAAACACAATCCGTCGCAACATGTACAGAATACCATAAATGTTGCGTGAGCATTTCACAACACAAATGCAGGTGATCGATTTGCACTCGCAAGTTCAGTTAATCACCATTGTGTTTTCTCTTCGATCTTACGTGCATTTTCCCGTCTTGTTATTCTTGTTATTTATTAATCGACATTGCAAATGCCGTTTAAATTCGAATGGCATGTCGTTCGGAATCATAGGTATGCGTGGAATTAAATCGTCTCCGCCTTTGTACTTCCCTTTTAATCTGTGGCTTGGATAACGTTTTTCATTAATTTCTTCACCGCAAGCCGGTTACCATTGCAAACATGTGGCTGGCTTATGTTCCGCAACATAGTGATTACAGAACACGCTTTTAATAGCAGATTATGAGGTTGTATGTTAATGACAACGATGAACAAAGGAATCACTTGGCAAAATCAAACCTCAATAACACTGAATAAAGCGCAATCAATAGTCGTTGAGTTTTCTGAATTGATCATATTTTATCTGTGCAATTTTATTATTTCGTATTCCATAAGAACCAACTACAAGATGTAAAAAAAATCTTTTAAAAAAAAAATATAATAAAAAATAAAAATATAATATAAAAAAATATATATAAAATACAATTTGGATTCAGGCAAGATCACAGTTGTACACATCAAGTTTATGGGATAATTACAAGTTTTCTTGAAAAAAGGGTAAATATTAATAACATGAATTCGTGCTTGAAAAACATAACTTCGGGTGTACCCCAAGGGTCAGTATTGGGTCCATTGTTATATATATCATATGTCGCTGATTTTCCAGAAATATGGAACTGTGAAAAAGCAATGTTTGCCGATGACACAGCTATTTACACCTAGAGATCTGGCCATGAAATTGAGGAAGACTTGCAACAGGTCTTAAACAAAAGTTTCGATTTTTTCAAGGTATGGAAAATAAAACCTAACGCTGACAAAATTCAGGCCATTTTTTTCACCAAGAAAATTAAATCCTCAATATATATGTTAATTATATCCCGTGTGTTGATTCTGTCAAGTATCTAGGTGTTTATTTAGACAAGACATTACCCTTTAGAGCTAATATTCTAAATAAATAAACATTGCTACTAAAATATTATACCCGCTTATATGTAGGAAATCACTCTTAAGTAAAACTAATAAAATTATAATATTTAAACAAAATTTTCAAGCAAAACGGCCGATCTTGACGTACGGCTTCCCAATCTGGCACAGCATCTCTAAGACCAGCATGACGAAGCTCGCAATCTTAGAAAGAAAAATCCTGCGAGTATAAATCGGACTCACCTTCGACAGGGACTGTAAAGGCACCACAGCAACAATAGGCTTTACGACCAAGCACGCATCGTCCCCCCCCCCCCCCCAGTACATGGTGACATTGTTCAGAAAGCAGCTCCTAACGAGAAAATCAGGAGCTTGAGAAACACAATCCCCGGACAACGCAACCTCAACGCGTTAAATCTGCTAAACGAGCACAACCATCCAACGACGTCGAACATCGAGCTGCATTGAGGCAATCATCATCGAGGCTAAATAGGCTACCACATCACCACCACATCCCAAAAGGACCACCATGGACACACGGACTTGAACAACCCGATGTAAGCACCAGTCATTGTAGGACATAAAAAAAATATTAAATTAAACAAAGTACATCAGTTGGGCCCCTATTGTTGAGCCAATACCCTAACCTTTAGTTTGTAAGTCTAATTGTAATCTCAATTGTAAAATAAAATTCCGTTCAAATATTTTTTTTTTAAATCAGGGATCAGGGTGGTTCTAGCAGCGAGCGTTTCAATAGTGTGCGTGCGCCTTATGACTGGAGTGAGTGAAGATCGCCTCTAGAGGAAAAATAGGAAAAAATCTTTGTCGGTGGATAGCTCAGCTGCTTCGCTGCAACAGTGTTTAGGGATGGATATCCTGTTTATCGACGCCAAAACGTTGATAATGGCGGTCGAATAGCTAGCTTAAATATTGGTGTTACTGTAGATAACACATGGATTGCCGTCTTCTCTAATTCTGTGTAGAACTTTTAACGCCCACATTAACGTGGAATACTGACACATGTTCAAGCTATAGGGTCTATAACTTCGTGTGGTTTCTTTTTCTTTCTTTTCTTCATTTGACCGATTATTTAAAAAAAAAAAACATGTACAATAGTATTATTCAAAGTATTGTCCGTCTGAAGCTATGACTTTTTCCCATGTTTCTGGCAATTATATTATGGAGTTAGACGTGCATGTGTGACACAGGAGTGTACTCTCCCCCGGACAATGTTCAACGGATAGTGGAAAATCCACCAAAAACAACTCTGACAACTTTAACTTAAACTATTGCTAAATCATGAAGTTCCCCAGTGTTATACTTGGCTTGAGAACAATTTTTTAATCAAGAAAACGTGGAGAAAAAAAAAACGGGATTAAAAAAAGATTCTGCTTTGGGAAGAAAATACAGTGTCCATCCTTCTCAGGCAGAGTGTTTCTATCACAGAATTTTGCTTCACCACGTACGTGGTTCCACCTCATTCGAGGACTTAAAAACTGTGAATGGAATTGTCAAAGAAATGCACCAAGCTGCTTGCCGAGACAGAGGTTTGTTAGAAAACGACAACCAATGGGGAAACAATTTGAGAGAAGCCTCCATTTCTCAATATCCATCGAAGCTGACCGAGTTGTTTTTGTGGTGATACAATTATTTTTTTTACCCATCCGAACCACTCAAACTGTGGGAAAACTTCAAAGATGATTTATGTGAAGGCATTAGACACACAATACGACAAAAATGTTTTTGCCCTTCAATCATGGCATCTACAATGAAGGTTTATGACAAATAGAAAATAACCTCTTACAACTAAATGAGAAAAGTTTATGTGATTTTGGTGTACCTTCTCCAATTCGACCAGATAACAATGCATCGGATGAAATACTGACGCGTTCGTACGACAACAATGAGTTATCAGCTTTTGTCAACGGAAATTTACAAAAATAAGTCACAGATCAAAGGCAAGCTTATAATGCAATTATTGACAGTGTGGTAAATAACAGGGGTGAAATATTTTTTCTGGCACTGGGAAGATGTTCCTCGCAATCCGGAAAAAATGCGCTAGTCGTTGCTTCTTCAGGAATTGCTGCAACTCTATTAAAAGATGAGAAAACAGCGCACTCCACCTTCAAGCTACCACTGACAGTATCTTTGCAACAACAACCGTAAAAATGGACTACTTGGCAAACTTTTACAAGATGCATCATTGATCATATGGGATGAATGTACCATGAAGCATCAAACCGAACGCTCCAAGACCTCAGAAACTCAGATGCCAAATGTCATGAGTGGCGATACCTTTGTTTTTGCGTGCGATTTTCGGCAAACACTGCCTGTAGGAACATGCGAGTTAAAAACGTAACCCGAGTAACATAATAAAAACACAACTATCCGGTATCGAGTCTCTTTACTGACTAACTCTTCATTAATTTCTTAAACTAACTTGTGACCTACGTTTACAATACGTTGACTCGCCATCATGATATCGACTCATCAACTTATGTCAATTATATACCTTATGTAATCACCAAGCAAGCGGTTTGCACTTTGGTGTGCAATGCTAAGTTCGTTGACTAGGTTCGAGTCTGCGTTTCCTGTTGTTCTGCTCATATACATAACTCGCGCTAATGTCATCCGACCATGCTTAAAATCATCTCCCTTATGGAGTATCCTATGAGAGTCCATTTGAGTGACAACTACGACAGTGACTTTCCTCAACGACTAGTCAAACTTGGAAAAGGAAAAATTACCCCTCATAGCTCTAACAGTAGTAGCGCTGAGATTAACATTGACGATGGATTGGGCCACATAGTCCATGCATTAAGACATGTCACATACGCAATATTTCCCAGTTTTGAGAATTTATTGGCAAGAAATTATCATTGGTTTTGTGCCAGGGCAATAGTGTCACCCAGAAACGATACAGTGAATGAAATAAATAATTTGATTTTACAGGAAATCCCCGGTCAAATCAAACAGTATAAATCAGTTGACACGTGTGCACTATCCTCAAAAATTTTAAAATTCCTTGAGCACTTCTGGTTTGCCACCTCACGATCTTAAGTCAAAAATCGGCATTCCTATCATGTTGTTAAGAAACTCGAGCCCTTCCAACATGGGTAATGGCACACGGCTACTGATAAAAGAGTTGCGGGAAAATATAATCGTAGCGACCATCCCCACGGGGCCAGCAGTGGCTTGCTTATATTCCGAGGATACCCATGATTCTGACGAATTTGCAAATATTGTTCAAAAGGCTGCAGTTCCCAGTAAAAGCTTCATTTGCCCTCACGATTAATAAGTCCCAGAGTCGAACATTCTCTCTGACGGGCATTGACTTGAGAAAGGAATGTTTTTCCCACGGGCAGTTCTATGTTTGCTAATCTCGAGTTGGAACTCCAGACAACCAATACATTTTGCTACCAGACAAAAGCACAACAACAGACACGGTATACAGAGAAGTCTTAAACAATTAACATACCCCTCAATACATACTATCAGCCAATAAGAAATAATATAAACACAAAATAAGGCTTTAACACCCAGTACTAAGAACCACGTCAAATAATTTCATCACAAGTAGCTAGTTTCACAGTCAGCTAGATTTCATATATATAGATATATCGCAGATAAATTAAATCGTATTCATCATTATATATCAATCACTCTGGAGTACTTCAAGGGTCGGTATTGGCTCCCATTTTATTTAATATTTCCATGTCCGACATACCAGTACCTAATGGTAACACTTTCCTAGCTTTGTTCGCTGATGACACAGCCCTATTCTCATCCAATATATTAGCGCAGGACACGATAACTTCTCTTTAAAATGATTGATGCGTTTCAGTTATTCTGCTTCCGATGGAAAATCAAACCGAATGCAGATAAATCTCAGGCTATGTGGTTTACTCGCCGAAGAAAACAGCAACTCATACCTCAAACAAGCCTACAATTGAACTCGACCAGCATCGAGTGGTCTGAAGGCTGTAAGTATTTGGAAGTTACTTTCGATAAAAAACTCACATTTGTAAAAAACGTATATCGAGTACGGTTCAGAATGCAAACCTAATCATTGAAATTCTATATCCCTTTATGAATTGTAAATCGAAACTTAGTATTGATAACAAACTACTAATTTTCAAAACGATTTCTTAACCAGTCTTAACGTACGGTGCATCTGTGTGGGCCGATTGTGCCAAATCTCACATTAAAAAACTACAAATATGTCAAAACAAGGTGCTAAAGCTAATGTTAAATCTGCCCTGGCATTTCTCTAATATGAGGCTCCATGAAAAAGCAAACGTAAATACCATGTCACATCTCAGTGATAAATTACAGCAGCATTTTTTAAGCATATGCTCTCATTCTGAGAGTGAGCTTATTCGTAACATCTTAAATTAAGAAAAAATCAATCATATCTTAAAGCTATAATATTATACATAGTTATATCGTTCTTGCATGTTGCATAGTTGGGCCTAGGTGCAATTTAGCTATAAGAGTCACTAGTTGTAAGAGTCATAATAGGGGTTTTTGATTGTAGTGTTTTTTCCCTTAACTTTTCCTATTAATGTATGAAATTTTTCTTATTATATATACTTTGAACTATTTTAGTTGTAAAGAACTTTTGTTCTGTATCTCTAAAATAATACATGTCAGATGTAACTAAAACTGTACAAATCGAGCTACAAATAAATTGAACTTGCGTTTAAACTGATGTACACCCATGACAAGGGACGTTTACCCCTCATGTTCCGTCGTGTTAAATACCCAAAATTGTTTAAACCAAAAACATGTCTTAATTCTTGGCTGTCTCTTACGATATGGCTGAGCATCTTAATATATACACCTCATGTGGGTGCCGGGGCATTGTGAAATACCGGGCAATTGCAAAGCCGATGAACTCGCTAGGTGTTCCATCCTTCATGTCAATCGCTACAGCCTACCATCTACTCAAAAATTTACACCACCAATCGTAAATGGCTAGAAGGTGTCACATGCCTTAACACAAAAGAAATATGGCGATCACTTCGGTCTATGTATCTGCTTAGACTCAGATCTTCACTAATGATGCTCACCGGCGTCATAACAGGACACTGCACAATTGGTATTCATGTCCGAAGGCTGGGTGTCCCCTATAAAGACTTATGGGGAAGCTGAAGACCACCTACTGCCAAGTCGCATTAGTTCTTACCTCTGCATATGATGTGGAATTTCTTGACTATTCTCCTGAAGAAAGGAAAAGTGAGCCTTTTTGAAAATTGAACAATATTTGTGTATTGTTACATTTATGAACCACCTTAAATTGTTTCATTTGCTTCCGCACCCTAACTAAGGAAGAATAACACAAAAGATCTTGTGTAGACTTTTGTGACTAGGTGCATTCGTGCACATACAGGCTCGATTTGCTTGTACAACCCTGATGCCCATGCCCATAGACGTTCTTCCTACTGAGTTACATGTATGCAGAGTAAGGTATACTTGAGTTTGGCGAACTCCTGAACTAAACGAGCTAAAATAGAGTGACATTATGAACTAGTTCACATAGTTCACTTGTTGGAGCTGTTTTTTGAACTAGTTCGTTTGTGAACTACACAAGCCTACTGTATATATAATTTCTTGTCTGTAGACACTTAGGGCCGCGAGACTTAAATTATCCTTATTTCACACTCCATAAATCGAACACAATATTTGTCCTCGTGACTACTCGACTTATGGAGGTTCGACTGTATTTACTCCTCCATATGCCTCCTCCTGAGTGGCGGCAGTGGGGTTGTGGGTATTTGATCGACCTCTACCACACATACCCACAATGGCCGCCACTTAGGGGGTGGCATAAGGAGGAGTACAGTCGAACCTCCATTGATTCCTGGTACGTGGGAAATACTTTTCACGGCCCCACCTCTTTCGAGTCACCGGCAATGCTCAAAGAGTAGATGTAACTGTCTAGAATATGCTTCTCAAAATTGGCCGGACTCGACATAAAACTGTAGGTCCCTTCCACTCGTGAGAGAACAATAGGACGCACAACACGAGTGGTGTAGCTAGGGCCTGGCTCGCTATGGGCCGTTGTAGCGCCACCCAAATCTTATGGCACTACAAGATTGACAAAGGCAAATGTTTTGCAGAATAAGTCATGACAGAGTTAACTTTTCCTCGCATTTATCATTACGCCTTAAAGGAAGCCGATAATTTTTTGCATTAAAAACTCAGCTGGATAGAGACTACTTTGCTAGCAACACCAATGCCAATCAATCAATGTTGGTCGCAAATTGCATATTGCTCGTAACTATTGTCTCATATTTCCCCACATTGGCATTGACTACTTAGCAGAAGCTTATTCCTCATCCTACGCGCTTATGTTTCTCCACAAGGTTAAATGGCTGTGCGGCACACCGAGCCATGCTCAAGTCATTAATTATCTGTTTAACGACGATGACGTTAATGTGTTTTGTCCTAAGGCAAGGTGAGCAGCAAGTATTTTTTGTATCAATTGCAGTTGAATGGTGTTAAGGGTTTCGGTATTAATAAATAATATACTTCATGATAATTTATGTTTGCAAGGAAAAAAGTTGCGCGTTGCTCAGTCCAAAGGAAGAGCTTACGGCTGAGGGAATATTACAGTCAGGCCTTCTACATAATTTAATGTATAGAGACTCTTAAGTAAATCAACATAAGTAGAAACACAGTACTGTCTTGCTAATCCGAATCAATTATTGCAAGCATTTTCAAGTTAATCGGAATAACGAGTGCAGGACAAAAAAAAGAGTTGTTTATTTCTTAACGGGAAATATTCTTGTTTGCCCCTTAAAAAGAAACGTTGCAATTGGCGTGTTTTATTGAGAATCTATACTCAGCTCAGTATTACTCATACACGCGAAGTAATAACAGAACGAATTACTGAGCAAATAGTACTCAGTGACATTTGACAGTCATCACTGACAACAGCGCGTTGAAGAATATCTAGCACAGGTGGCACCTCACTTATGATTCCGCTAACACCACTGAATCACAGATGCTATCGGCGACACTTTTTGAAGATGCAGCAGAATAATCCGCATTGGTGTTCTAAATAGTTTGACTTAAGATGACGTAAGGACAAGCAACAACTTTTGACACAAAAAAATATAATGATAATAAGAGCGTTTTATTGAGAATCAATGCTGACTTGAGTACTGAGTTCTCAATAAAACACACCTCAACACCAACCTCAGAAATACTACAAAAATAACTTAAAACAAATTTGAACATTCGCTATTTTCTTTTGCCTGTACATTGCACTCAGAGATATTCGAGGATAGAGTAAGGTATAGGTAATCACTCAAATCGTATGAAGCTGTCCAATGTAGATTCCTACGTTGGCAGCCATGATTTACCACCCTATAAAAAACGGCCAACAGTTAATCGACTTGCAAACCCTAAAAAAAGGCGTGAAGTAGCTGACATCCTATTTTTGTACCAAGTCTTAATGGGAAGAATTGACTCGACCGCCCTTCTGAAAATGATTTCACTAAACTCCAACCCCCGTCGCCAGAGGGCTGCTACTCTCTTCCGACCTCTCCTCAACCGCACCAGCTACGCCATGTCTGAGCCCTTTTGTTGAATATTCCGCCTAGCTAACATATCGCAAAATTCCCTTTATTTGCACTCAACCATTCAATCCATTAGAACTTCCTTACACACGTCGTCATAACTATCCCTGCCTCCTCCACATACTTTATACATTCACTAGCGGACCCGGCGAACTTCGTCTCGCTCCAATTTCACGTCTTTAGGTAAACTCTAAACAGATTCAATGTGAATCACTCAAATTTCAATGTGAATGGAATCGTAATCGATGGCGACAAACAACGAATGTGGGTTGCCAATATCCGAACAGTTATCGTGCAGCTGACCGTGCGAAAAACAGGGATTAATTTCAAGATGAATCACTCAGACTTCCAGTGATGGGCCTTGTGATTGATTGATTGTCATCGTAAAAACCAATCGAAAGGGCAACCGAATCCGCTTGAATTGGAATCGAAGATCAGTTGGAGTATTCGGAGTTCCTCTCCTTTGAACTTGCCTTTGATGATCGTCGATTGAATCACATTGTTCATCAGTTTCTTGACGGACAGCCACGTACCGTTGCTCAATTTCGGCTGACTGTGATTCCGCAACATGATTATGATAGATCCGGCCTTCAGCTGCAAATTATGCGGCGAAGTTCCTGGCACATCAATCGGCCGCCAGCGATTTGACTTTGATTAATGAAATTCAAGTCATCGACGTCCTCATTCTTCGCTTATCGACTAAAACATCAATACCTTGCACTGCTTGCATACGACAGACAACGAACATATATCAACTTAGCCAATATCTTTGTAGGTAATTGTGGAAACGCATTCAAGTCTGGATTTCCGACTGGTCTTCTTGTTCTATGCTTGATCGCCTAACAGGAGTTAGTGAATGGAGAATAACTCTCCCTTGAGAACAACAAAAACATTCAAAGGAAAATACTCTTAAAATAAAACGTACAGGATGAATGTATCTCAAAAGAATGCCGCAGTCATTGGATAACCTCACTTTTTGCACTCAAACTGATCTTTTTTGAATTGATAAATTTCGCATTGAATTCCAGCGCGTTTTCCCACAATGTTCTTTAGTAAAACCCTCCTCCAATCGGCCCAGCCGTTCTCAAATGATGAATTACTATACACTTTTCACACCATTTTTATATATTGTTACGGAGCTCTGTGAAACATCAGCATATTTCCACAAACGCCCAGGAATTTCCAGATGCTGACGCTGTAGTTACGACCATCGGCTGGAATTACGTATATGGGACGGGAACTAACTTAAATCTAGTTTGTAGCAGAAATGTTGGTTTTTTAAGTTTCTGCTTGTACTATAGAAATAAAAAGGGTCATTGGGTGCAAATGGGGACTACAGCCCCGAATGGTTCACTGACTATTTACATCAGTAGTCAGACGCCATACATCAGTGTCGCAACTTGGTGGACCGCACTCGATAAGAAAATCAACATCACACCACTCGCTAGAGTGCAGAGGATGGCGGGAGCATGCATTAGTGAAGCGTTAAGGACTACCTCCTCCGAAGCACTAAACATAATCCTTAATCTGCCACCGTTAGAACTAATTGGCAGACAGACAGCAGCTAGCACGGCGATCACTTATTATACATTTTTTACTTTTTATTAAGATCGCTGAACAGCTGGAAAGATCTTCAGTCTGGACATTCAATCATCCTACGTAGGTACAGCTCTGTACCCATAAATACAAACCTCACTATACCAGAACTCCTTTTCGAGAAAAATTTCTCAACCTGCAAGGTAGGTGGTAATCTTACTAGGAGTCTGATAACCAGACGCTGGACGGTCCACTGCGAAAATTCACGAATGGATCGAATGTGGGGGCTAGCGTCTTTCAGGCTGAAACTACAGCGATTAAAGAAGCTCTGTCATGGCTAAAAAAAACAATGTAATATCAAGCACAGATATCGTCATCTGTTGCGACAGCCAGGCAGTGATCAAATCTCTGGACTCTGCCCCTTTCAACTCCAAGACTTCCTTAATTGCCGCCTATCTCTTAACGAGATTGCCAAGTACTTTTACATCCACCTTATGTGGGTGTCGGGACACTGGGACATTCAAGAGAATTGCGAAGCGGACGAACTCGCTAGAAAGGACATAAATTCTGTACTCTTCCCGGGTGGGCTACTATAAAACATCTGCTAAAGCCTGAAACACTTGCTCCAACAAACCGCGGTTGGACATCAGGCACAGGGTGCCTTATCACCAAACAACTCTGGCCTTTGATCGACCCCAAACGATAGCTTGATCAGATTAAGCAGGCCAAGTCTCAGATCTCTTTTGGCCTTCTAACACCGCTCACGCGGTGAAGCTGCAGGAACAAGTACAAAGAAGAAAACATTGAACACTTGCTATGCAGCTGCAGTGCTATCTCGTTCCGTAGATTCAGACTTCTAGGGGTCCACTTTTTCGATAATCTAGCTGAACTGAGCAATATTAGAATCAGCGCTAATTGGTTGGCGGAATAGGTACCCCAAGATCCGTGTGGTAACACAATGGGCCTATACTTGGCCTCAGTGCGTCAGTTGTCCTTTGCACTACAGTCAGCCACTTCAACCCAACCTAACCTAAGCTGAATAAATAAAAATCATTCTCATACTCAGCTGCAAGCCACATATTGTGCAAATTTTGTATCGACGTCCTTATTCACCTCTAGAGGTGTACAGAGGGATTGTAATGATGGAAAATAGAATGATATCAGTTTTAAAATATTTATGATTATAAATGGGGATGTTTTCATCTGCTGTTTATTGTGCTGTAAAGAATCTTATCTGGGGTCCACATCTGGCAATGGGTATAAAAATGGGATCGCAATTGTGAGAAATTAAGCCTAGTAAACATGATCCTTTTTTCTTTCGTTACATTGCTCATGTACATTAGCTTAGAAAGCTTTTCTTGTCCTTAATCATTAAACTTGCTAATCCCTTTATTGATTAATATTGTTTTATTAAGCGGGAACTCGTGAACGAGGGAACAATTTCCACAAAAATTACCAAGTTACTGGACTTGGATCGGATGTTTGTCACATTATTTGTGGGAGCTAAACCTTTAGAGATGAATGACTTGGAGTTGCAATCAAAAATGAAGGAGCTCCTGGACTGGGTATGTCAACGCTGCATGCACGGACTCAATTTATGAAGTACATACTGCACCAGGGATATAACATGGATCTTTAAAGCATGGAGCACTTATGAGGCTACTCGTGCTATTTCAGGCGGATTTCATGCCAAAAATTCGAATAAAAGTTGTCGTTTCATAGATCAGATTTTACACACGGTTGTGTGTAGAAGGCAGAACACAGATAACCTAATAGCATCACTTTTTTTTTCTTTTTGTGTAATTTTCTTTTATTAGTATGAATTGACTAATTTGCTACACAAAAGAACATGAAACTAGCTTAACTAAGTTAACTTTTGTTCTTACTACTAACCTACTGACCCTATGCGGGTACTTTAAGCCTATCGGTGTGGACTCGGTATTTTTCTTTTTTAGCTTTAATGACAAACTTTTATTGATTTTTCATTTACTAAGAAAACTTTTAAAAAAACTTGGAAAAACTTAACAACTTACATACTTATCCTATCTTATACTAACTTACTCTACCATGAAACTTAAGCTTTTGAAAAATCAGCCATATCTTAACTATGTCCCTAACAGTACGGACGCCTGAGTTATAGAAAAATCTCCTCCACAATCTATACTAATAACAATGCAACTTCGGCATCGTTAAAATAAACCAAACACATCCCATCAATCCCATCCCATAGTAATCCAACTATGACACGTGTCGTAGAAATAAACAAAATGAATCAAGGAGACATTTGTGTAAACACAAGCATCCTCTTCGACAAATTCCTCGTATCAAACTGTTTGGTCAGCAATTTAAGGCACCGACACAGTAGATAGATTTTCATTTGTGAATCCATCTCTAGTTTGATTTTCAACCATTATAAAAAATATATAATTCGTGTATATGCTATGTATATGCCTAACATATATAATTTATACGCCGAGGTGCACTTTTTTGTTGTAGACATTTCTTTTCTTGATTTTTTGATTTTTTAAAACCTATCTAAGTTGGCGGGAAAGTCCACCATCGACCAAATTTTCGACACCCACCACCTATTCGTCGATTTCAAGGCCGCATATGACAGCGTACATAGAGACGAGCTATACAATGCCATGTCTAGTTTTGACATTCCAGCCAAACTCGTCAGATTGTGCAGGATGACGATGGAGAACTCTCGCTGCTCCATCAAGGTCGGTAACGAACTCACCGTGACATTCAATGTCAAAAAAGGTTTTAGACAAGGCGACACGCTGTCATGTGATTTTTTCAATATCATACTTGAGAAGATCGTGCGAAACTCAAATGTCAACACCAGAGGCACGATCTTTCAAAAGTCTGTTCGACTGCTTGCCTTCGCGGACAACATTGACGTGATTGGACGAACACAGCGAGCTGTCAATGAGGCTTTTGCTTGCATTGAACCGGAAGCGGCTAAAATGGGTTTGGCAGTTAATCAGGGCAAAACAAAGTACATGCTGTCATCACGAAAGGACGCACAATATCGACGCCTCGGACAGAGCGTCATAATGGGCAGCAGAAACTTTGAGGTAGTCAAGGACTTCGTCTACCTTGGCTCTGCAGTAAACAGGGACAATAACACCAGTACCGAGATCAAGCGCAGAATTACTCTTGCCAATCGCTGTTTCTTTGGGCTCAAGAGGCAATTGAGTAACAGAGCCATCTCTCGAAACACCAAGTTGACTTTATATAACACCCTAATCATCCCCGTCCTGCTTTATGGCGCAGAGACATGGACGCTATTGAAAGCGGATGAAGAAGCTCTTGGTCGTTTTGAGAGAAAAGTTCTGCGTGCGATCTTTGGTACTGTTTGTATTGATGGCATGTGGAGAAGGAGATTCAACCACGAACTGTACGGGCTGTACAGCGGCATGCACCTAGTTAAGCGTCTTCGGATCCAAAGCTTAAGATGGTTAGGTCACGTAGAGCGGATTGACAACACAGCTCCGGCCCGAAGAGTCTTCGATTCCGAGTCTTTGGGACAACGCATAAGAGGGCGTCCTAGAACAAGATGGCGCACACAAGTGGAGAAAGACCTCAACCAACTTGGTGTGCACAACTGGAGGCAGCTAGCGAAAGATCGTGCTGGCTGGAGAGGCTTGAAGAAAGAAGATCTAAGTTGGCCACCATGGCCAAGTATCTGATCAACTTGGAAAGCCAGCGGTGGGGGAGACTGGTTTTGGTCTAACCACTAGTAAAATTGCCTTTCTTTGGCAGACGCATTCCTATCTCGAGCGGGGATTGCTCCACTAAGCCGGGTGCGAGCGACATCCGGTTCGTATAGGAGTCGTCTGTCCACTGTTCGGCGTACGACATGGAAGATCACAGGGCATCGGTCTGTATCCTCTATTAAGCCAATCGTGTCTAAATCGAGGGAGGCATAAAGCCGTTAAGGCGTACCCTTTCATGGTACATAATATTGTGGTAAGAAGCCCCAAAGATCAGACTGCTGGAAGAAGTCATAGCTCGTGCAATGTGCTTTCTGATCAGCTTAGTAATAAAATTATCGATCCTGTTCACGTTTGCCTCGTTGTACAGGACTTCGTTAGGATAGTGATTCTTTTACGCAGACCCGGGTGTACGATACAACCGGAGACAGGTCCGAAAACTCTCTCTCTCGAACAACCACATCTTTTCCATCTGGGAAGGACTTACGCTAAACCTCAATGGACAACCGTACACCATGATTGGCCCAATAAGAGCCATGTAGCAGATTATCTTCACCCATGCGTCAATTTAGCTGCTGTGGTAACTGACAGTAATAAAAACAAATTTTGAAGAGAGGGCTGCTGGTACGAAGAAGTTCAGTTGTAAAAGATTCCTTGAACTTTAAGTGTTTTGTATTTTCATTTTGGCTATTACTGCACTGCTAAAAAAAACCTTCTTGCCGCAGCAAAGGCTCCTTTGTCAAAATGCAGATATTGATCTACTGTTTAAATCAGTTTTCCAGTCTATCCTACTGTACGATTGAGCTATGACGCACAAACTTAAACTTCAAACTTGGCAAAATAAAATTATAAAAATGATGCTCAACTTACCACGTTATTATTTAACTCACAGATTGCACATTGATAAATTAACACAAAGATTTTATAATAATTGCTATAACTCTGATAATGACCTTATTCAAAGTTTGTCGCAATGAATGAATTAATTTTAATAACATGTAAGTAAGATCTGTACGCTACTAGGTCGTAGGCATGGAACCTATAAGTTCTGCAGTGATCGGCGAACCAATCGCCCCCTGTTGCAGACCGTTTTTAATGTCAAAGACCGTGGTAGAAGTTACGTCGCCAGTTTTCACGTTAAAGTTTCTGCCTGTTATCATGTCATAGATCATGTATAGCAATGGTTTACTTATGCCGAGCCTGACCCACTTAAGGAAGAGGCCCTCCAACCAAACGATATCGAAGCAAAGTCAATCCGGTAGGCACACGTGCATTGTTTCTTGCCTTTATTCCACTGAATGTCGGGCACTAATTTGGACGCGGCATGTATGCTTTGGTGCCCCGCCCTGAAACCGAACTGGTTGTCCGGTATGATTTTATTTTCCTCAACCCATTGTTTCAGAACTCGAATGACTATCTTTTCAAAAACCTTGCTTATGCAAGGAAGAAGACTGATCGAATGGAGATTTGTTGGAATAGATTTGTCATTGTCCTGTTTAGGGATCGGTTGCACTATAGCTGTTTGCCTGCTTCGGGGGAAGATGACGAAGCACAATATTCGGTATTCCATCGATTCCCCACTTCAATGAGTTAAAAATGCACTGGATGGCCCTATGATGGACTATGTGCCAAATGATCGTCTCTAAACCTGTTGAAACCTGGATTCTCGGATCGCCATTGAATTATTTCATCACGAATATTTGCGTGGTTCAGCAAGGCTTCGTTCTCCAGGTCGTGGTTCGGCCTACTTACTTCGTGACCGTGTACACCTGCTGGAATAGCGCCAATAGCTTCCACGTTCTCCTGGGGATATTCAATCAAGAAAAAGTCATTGTCTATCGATGCTAATTAACGCCAGTAAATGTTCGTTGTTTGTTGTCCAGGGAAGTCAACGGCCTGAATGTCGTTTCAAACTTTCCCTCGAAAAATTGTATTTCCTTGCGCGAACATACTCGGGTTGTTGATCGTACAGCCCGGATTTTATTGCCCCAGTGCAAGCTTGTTGGAGGTTCTTGATTTCCGACTTCAATGCACTGACTTCCGGGTTTTGTCGATCTGTAAACCGCCTGTACAAGAGCTTCACTCTTGACAGCAGCCTACTTTTGTGCATGTGAAGTGCATCGATCGTGGCATTTCTATAAACGTCGCTGTCATCGATTTGTACCACCTTCGGAATGGTTTTCTCCATGGTTCGTTTAATTACAGTGCGGTACCTGTCAGTCTCTTCGTTCGTGTCATCACCTTATTGTACGAAAATTCCAACAGTTTTCCATTCGTTTTCTTCTCCGACCTACGCAAACCATAACTATGTAGATAGGCGTTTACACTCAACAGTTGGTTAGCTTGGCGTCAAATTGGTGCTTAGTGTTCACTCCCAGAAGATGGCGGACTTAATTTTTGAAGGAAACTTCGTGTGTTTGCATATAATGGCGGAGCGCGCTCTACCTTCTGTTTAACTTATTGATGAAATAATGGAAAAGGCTAGGACGAAAGAAAATCGAGTTTGGCTGAAACCCGATGCACCGACGTATGAAGAGTTATTGGGGGAAATAAGCCCACACATCAGAGAGACGCTATTACATCGCATGACCCTCTGTCTGCAACTCTAACACTCTCGGCAATAGGAATAAGTATTTCAGATCTAGCACCCTTACTGGTTAATCCGCGAAATCCACTAAACCACTAATTTAAAACTTCATTTTTGCATTGTTTAGTTTTTTATTTCTCCTAGCAATATAATTAGAATAAATCGTGACAACATACTTTGTCCACATTGATGTCATCTTTCATTACGCCGATGTGCGCTCACTCAAATCCCAATCAAAAACGAAAAATGTACTGAAGTTGTGCAAACACGTTCACACCTAACTTCAAGTCGATCAATCAAGCTTTAGAGTCAAAATGTTTTGTCTGAGGCACTACAAGTCTGCGGTTTGGTTGCAGCGAGCGTTCACATTGACGATTTGGCCCATCAACCACGGGTGTCAAACAAATCGTAGCGACAAATTGTTGAGCTTGAACGCCGCTGATGTGTCTAATAATATTAAACTCGTATAATATATAAATTAAGCAACTTCGTCCTATGGTGATCTTGACAGCGTAAGCCTTATTTATTTCTTGAAAATCAACTTAACCTACCTCAACAATAATATAATGCTTACGTGCTCGGGCATGGAGGAACTGCTGATAGGGGGGATACGTCAAATATGGGTGCGCTGTACTGAGGACTGGGAGAGAGCTGGTTGTGTCGCATTGACTGTGTGTGGGGTAAACGTACAGGAAATGCTAGCAGTGCGAAAGGTAATCGGAATGGGATTGGGTTTAGAAAGTGCAATGACTTAGTTGGAAGTCAAACGTTTACACAAATGTCTTATGAATTATATCTTGAATAGAATACTTCTTTAGAATGCATTTAAGTTAATTTTCATTGCAAACAATTCATAACGAACTTACGCACTAGACAAAACTGCTTAGAATTAGTCGGACGAACAGTTTTATTTGGCCCTCGGTGCTTTCAGCTGGGTCAACTGGTATTTTTATGAAAATTAAAGTATTCCATCTAAACTTAATCGAAATCTTTTATTTTTTCTTTATACAACTTAATTTGTGTTTGCTAAGAGATGGCGTAACTTGGAACATGCGTTGGAAAGCTACTGTCATTGTACGTCAGTTCAGTATATGTCATTCATTTGAAGCGTAAACAACAATAATTTTTTTTCACTCAAATATGTCAAACTTTTTGCCTGAAAAATTGTTTTTGCGGGGAGTTCTTCTTCATTAATCTTCATAAGAAAAAAACTGCTGCCGAAAGTGAGCAGAGCTAGCTGATCGAACGTACCAAAAGTGGTTTGCACGAGATTTTGGCTTAGCCACCAGCCAAATCAACGGCAAAGCCGAATATCTATGACGCGATGGTAATGCTCTGTATTTGGTGGGATCAGAAGGGTTTGCTGTATTATGATCTGCTAAAACCGGGTGAAAACATCAATGGACAACGCTACCGAGCACAATTAATCCATCTGACGATAGCAGTAGTCGAAAAACGCCCGGAATATGCGACCAGACACGAGGCAATAATTTTCCATCATGACCACGCCCGGCCCCACGTTGCGGCCCCACGTTGCTATTCCGGTTAAGAACTATTTGGAAAACAGTGGATGGGAAGTTTTACCCCACCCGCCTTATAGCCCAGACCTTGCCCCTTCTGACTACCATTTGTTCCGGTCGATGCAGAACGCCCTCACTGAATTACGGTTCACATCAGAGCAGAATATCAGAAATTGGCCTGATTCATTCTTGGCTGCCAAGCCGGCTCAGTTCTTTTGGGATGGGATCCACAAATTGCCAGAAAGATTTGAAAAAAGTCATAGCTTGTTTTTCTTAAATAAACGTTAAAATTTTGAAAAAAAAACCGCACGAATAAATTATAGGCCCAATAATCCAATCTAATCTATGGAGTATAGGTCAAGTTATGTCACAAAAATATGAAGGTAACAAAGCATCGTCTCAGATTTCCCTTCCACAGACTCTACGTCTCCTCGTAGAGACCCACTTTCGGGGATGCAAGCAAGCAGAACTCCCGACGACTGAAGCATCATCAGATACTGTACATAACGTACTGTACATGTACGTACAGACAGTATTGTAAGCGAAAGCAGAATTAGATCGGCCATCGACTCCTTCGAACCTTTTAAATCCCCTGGCATTATTGCCCTTAATGCTGCAGAGGACCAAGGAGTTTATTACTCCTATCCTTAAAGATCTTTTCCACTGCAGCCTTACTCGCGGTTATATACCGTCCAGATGGAGAGAAGTCAAAAGTAGTTTTCATCCCTAAAAAACTAGTCACTGCCTCAAGGGGCACACTCAAGGTGGGGTTATCTCCCACCTGCTATGGATGCTAGTCATTAATGAGATTCTAGAAAAACACAGTCTTTCGGGAACCAGGGTAATCGCTTATGCTGACCACGTCATACTGGCCGTGGTAAGTTTCTCTCAACCCGAACATGCAATTACCACCCTCCTTAGGTGAGCAAAATCTTGGGGTCCAAAAATGGCCCTCTTCACCACGTAATTCCACCTTTTGATCTCCCAAAAATGTGAAAGCGGGAGATATCTTAGCCTATTGCTAGACGGGAAATTTAGTTGGAAACCTAATATAGAAGCAAAGAAATTGGACTGTGCCTCATTACTGTGTAACAGGATATTCGGTATGAAATGCGGTCCCAACCCCAAAACATTACTGTGGATGTACACAGCAATTATGAGGCCGATGTTGACATATGGCAGTGTAGTTTAAGACTTCAACCTAAAGCGTACAAAGACGCGCATGCCTAGGCGTAACAGGAGCTATCTCCACCACAGGGAGCTTAGAGGTACTATTGGATCTTCTTTCACTAGACCTCTATAAACAGACGACAACTGCTAAGAGTGCCATACTGGCCCTAATAGACCAAACTATGACTTGTGTACACCTTTGGTGATATTTTCGTATGTGTATTAATCGATTCTGATACGTGGCCCCTCTGGTCTTGCGCGTATTCTGGACACACCCTCCCCTCACACGATGTTGAACTACCCTTTCGGTTTTCAATAATTCAACAGCCATCCATGTCTACACGGAGGGGTCGAAGACGGAAACAGGAGCGGGCATTTTCTCCGAATTGTTAATCATGCACTGCTCTATCAGATTACCTGATTACGGCAGTGTTTTTCAAGGGGAGTTCCTTTCGGTCAAAGAAGCGGCCAAAATGATATGGTTGTTGGAAATACCACCGGCTGATATTACCATTCTAAGTGACAGTCAAGCGGCCATTAAAGCAATTTCGGCTTTAGAAACTTAGTCCAAGCTAGTCGCGAAGAGCTCAAGGGTCTTGGCACGCAGCATTCGATCACTATGTGCTGGATCCCGGGTCATAGGGTCATAGCCGGCAATGAGGTAGAAGACGAACTTGCCAGGAAAGGGGCCGAAACTGTGGTTCTGGTTTGATCCACCTCAATCTGATATCAAGAGAAAAGAACTGAACGATAACTGGCCATAATCATCTGAGATACTATGACCACTAAATGGGACTTACCCATGATACCATATAGGGAGGCTGCGGGGACGAAGAAGGAATTGAAGATAGCTCACACTATCTCCGTCGCTGCCCCAGTCTCTGCCTACCGAGACAGAGAACTCTGGGAGAATTCTTCTTCCAAGACCTTCATGAAATATCAGATATCCCACTTAAATCTCTTTGCAGGTTCATAAAGATTTCTGGTTGGCAGAAGGATACAACATCACCAATAACACCTTGATGGACGCGAGTAAGACCATAAGGTTTGCTAAAATATCTGGTGGGGCGTATAGGATCACTTAACAATGGAAGCTATAAACAACATCTTCGACACCAGGAACTGCAGGAAGGGTTTTTACCATGGGCATCACAATGAGTCCAACAGGACCTGAGTGAGACGTGGCCCCTCCGCAGCAACCCGCATACCTAACCTAACCTATCGCTAATGAATATACGAGGGCGCACCTAGTATCATCATACTTTCAAGGCGATAGTTATTTGTTGTCGAAGTGCAATCTCATATATGTACACAAGCATGACTTCTTCATCGGAGCATGCATAGAAAAACTCTCTAATAACCACCACGTTATTTCCAGTTACGTGATCAGGTGTTCTAATTGGGCTGCATGCACCTGTTGCTCGTTGCGCCTAATGAGCGCAACAAAGAGCTTCTACTTAATATCATATTCTCTATTGCTCTGGAAAATGAAACGACTAATGAAGTAAGGAGGGGTATTTAATACGTTAACGTGGTTGTACGTGATATCGGAGTATCATTATATTTTTTTTTATTCTCTCTCTTAAGAGTTTCCCTCAACGTTTGTATTGAGGATTATGGACCCGTGGCTCTCGAAGGTGGAGGAGACTTAGTCTAGAGCATTCTCTCTAAACCAGCTTCCTTCAGAAAGCTGAGAATTAATGATGGCACCTCTGATATTAGGTGCATGCCCAGATATCTTAGTGCCTGACAAAATGCTAGTACATGTGCTGGAATTTCAAAAGATTCTCCAGAGATTCTCCAGGCCCTTCTTCTAGCTTCCCTAGGAGCTCCCTCAGTCTACAGTGCCTCGTAATGATGGCTATTAGGATATGGAGATCGTTCTTGTGTATCTGTGTCAAGATAGTCGCAAGCCTCTGGTTTCTTGACACATGCCGCAAACTCTTTCGACTCAAGAGTGTCATGGTCGGCTACAAGGCATAAGCGTTGTTCCGAATATCTGCCCGGTTTCTTCTTTCTAGTTCCATGAATTCTTCTCGGAAGACATAGTCTCCTGCAGCGCAGAATGGTTCGGGGCTTATATAAGGTTCTCATGCTCCTTTGCTAGCGAAGGAGTCGGCAATTTCATTGCCTGCTATCTCTGTATAGCCAGGTATCCAGCAGAGTTTAATCTGCTTCTCCTGCTGATCTCGTTGGCATTCCCGCACAAGCTTCAATTTGATGATAGGAGGAGGAGTCCAGTGCCAAGATAGCTGCACGATTGTCTCCCACTATTGCTATGTCGGAGTGGGTATAGTTCCTGTCAAGACTGATTTGAGCGCATCTGTCTTGCCCATGAGTTCGAAGTACTTTGTCCGGGGTACAGTAGTCCGCAGTGGAAATAAATATTTTTCTCGGCCAAATGGTATATGTTTTTCGATTCTATAAATATAAGGACCTAGAAAGCCAAAATTTTGTTGACCTCAAAGTTGGGACATGGAAATTTACAAACATGGACGTATTTGTCAACCAACTTTGCCACGGCATGTTTCCTAAAATTAGGTACTTGGAACTTTAAGTTTTTATTTTAAAGGGCATGCATTTGGTATTTTTTAGGCGAGGCTTTTATGTAAAGACACCTTTTGGAGGGGCCATTGGAGGCGTTTAAGTGGAGCAATGTCGTGTATTTTTCCTGCATTTTCAAATGATTTCCCCTGCAATGCATGAATTGGGCAAATGCTATCCAAGGGACATGGAAGTGATTGTTTTGTGAATTGGAATACTTTATACCATACACTTGTTATAATTATGAAACTAATTGGTTTTATCTTGTATTGTTTGCAGTGTCATAAAATGCATGTCCGGTTCACATGTCGCAATGGGCATAAAAATTGGCAATTAGGGTGTTGAAATCCATATATATGTTGGGATTTTGTGAGGCACAAAAATGTATTTCTGACTTTGGGCGATAGGCTATTCATTTATTATTACTATAATATTGAAGATTCCAATTAGGGAAATGAAGTTTTGCCATTTGACATCACCGATAGCAAAGCCAGGAAATTAAGAATGGCTACAATTAAGAAGTCCACCTTTTCACGCTCGCATACGTTTTATGGACTACTTGCTATACGTAGCCTACAATGTGGAGTTTAAGGCTTGGAGAACAACACAAACGACACTGCCCATACCCCAAGCAAGGAAGAGCCAAATTCAGCAGATGTTTATACAAAAAATGGGTATTAAGGAATATATACGATAACGATGAAGAAGATTTTTCGAAGATCCCTCATCAACGGAAAAAATAACTGAAATAGATTTGCAACTAAGAAAAAATTCAGTGTTATCCTGGAAGCAACATATAGCAACATAGGAAACTTATGCCCGCTACAATGGCTACAAAATTATATCCCTGGTACTATATGCCAGCAACAGTGCATCAAGTTCTGTTCCACGGAGCAGAAATAATATCATCAGCAGCTTTGCCCGTCGGATGATTGTCAGAGCAGGCCCAGGAAAAAATACAAACGGTGTCAAATCACATGATCTTGGCGGCCAATTGACATCGCCACCACGTGAGATAACACGGCCATTGAATTTGTCGCGCAAAAGAGCCATTGTTTCGTTAGCTGTGTGGCAAGTGGCACCGTCCTGTTGAAACCACATATCGCCCACATTCATATCTTCCAATTCGGGCTATGAAAAGTTCGTTATCATTTCACGATAGCGAACACCATTTACAGTAACTGCCTGACCGGCCTCATTTTAAAAAAAAATACTAGTCTCCTGCTCGTTCCCACCGAACGAAAACGCGAGGTTTCACCATTTATTTCCGAGAAAGGTCTGGAAACCTCACGTTTTCTGATAAACTTAGAAACTGAAGCCACCTTGAATTCATCCGTCCATGAGAGGTTGTCAAACCGAACAAGCCTACAGCGTGAATTTCATTTTGCCATTTTGGTGATAATGTTCTCATTATGTCTCTTCCTATTTTCTGGTGCTCTCACACTTTTATTTCCGGTCAACAAACACCTGGCCTCCATTTAAAAATTGAGATCGAGTGACATTTGTCTTGGCGGCACCAGAAATGAAGTATGATAGAAATGCCCAACGTCTACCATTCTTGCCCCTTAAAATTTTTGACAACCATTTTTTATATCTTTATTTATATATTTTATATATGGCCAAAATTGACCAATTAGAGAACGACATTTCGTGAATAACTGTCAAAAATTCATGAACAACTTTCAAAAAGCCTCCGAAATTAGTCGATAGACTATGATGAAGTTGGGGATCTATTGGAAGTTGGGGATCTCTACAATGCTTCATTTCCTGGCGACACTTATAAATTGAGAGCGAATGACTTGAAAATTGAGAAACCAATCCAAGTCCGAATTCAAAACGCTTTTATCTCTTATTAAATCATTTTATAATTTTAGTTCTGTGCGAAGTGTTCATTAGTTAATTGAAATCTTAAGCTGACACATAAACGTCAAACTTGTGGTATTAAGTGTGGTCCCGTACCCAAAATTAACAGTACAAAACAACGAAAATCTGCAAATGTCTGTTCCCGTATGTCAAAAATGTGGGTTTTATGCCAAACGAGCGCTCTCGAGAGAGAATACAAAATTGCCCCACCCTGTCCATTTTAACACAAGAAATATCTGTGCGCAGTTTGTTATTCTTCTGTCAAATCAATTGATGTGTCAAATACTCAAATTAAGTTTTGAATGATACTTCAAAAGTTTTGAATTAGTTTTTGGTTTCTGTGGTTTTGTTAAGATGAATTTATATGTTGTGCCATGTTCCTTTTTTATATGTAACATTTCAGATTTGGCATTTCATAAATGACATAATTTGCACACTTGGTACGTTCCCGTACGTTATTGAGATTTTGCCTCTCCCTTACAGATTTTTACCGCTACTGCTTTAAAATGACAGACTTCTCAAGTTGGTGCAAAAAGTACTGGAATGGATCTAATGAAATCTTAAACTGTCATATAGACGTCAAACTTGTGGAACTTATTTTTGGTGGAAGGTGTATGGTATTGCCAAATGCATACATCACTAGAAGTGATATACTTCGGCACTGCGGGTAACAAAATCAAATCTCACCATTTACAAAGACTTCCATTATTTCACACTCCAGATCGGCTATAAGAACCATGTAATAATGGCAGTTCTTCTGTAGATATGGAATAAAATGCATATCTCGCCCATTCATCAACATCTGTAGAACTCCTCTGTCAATATTCAGCCTTGAAGATAGCATTTTTGAGATATAACACTCCACTGCCCGCCTCAGTAGCTGTGGAAAGGCTGTCTTCAGTTGTTGGTCTGCTAAATAGGAGCGAGAAAAAGTTGCTCTTACAAGTTAATTATTCGAAAAAAATTAAGTATATAAATATAGTATTAAGTATATTTGTTTTTATTAATTGCTTCATTTGTATTTGTACGACTCCATACCCCATCGCAACCCTTCCCTACTCCACACTATACATCATACCCCATTTATTCAAAACCCGAAAAGCTATCTTAATGGTGCAGAAATTCTATCAGACTAAATCCCGCTATAAACCAGCTGTCTTGGTGCTGAGTGAAACACAGGTAGGGGAGAATACTGATTTATCGGATTTAAATCTGCTTGGATATAGCTTGGTGCGCTTTTTTTTCTACACCGCGGTCTCACCCCCTACGTGCGTAGTTCTGTAGCTTACCAACTTCAACCTGAATACGGCCTCTGTTCCAATCTGGAATTTAATTGTCTGTGGTTAAAACTCCATGTCCGTAAGCATTTAATCCACTACTGCTTTATTTATAGAAGTCCAGACATGGATAGCAATTCAACTTTTAACGAATTTGATGCGCTATCCGACTCCATCTCAAGAATTGTATCCCTGTATCCTCGCACTGAAATTGCCATTGCGGGCGATTTCAATGTACACAATTCTAATTGGCTTCCACATTCAGGCCAGACAACATCCGAAGGACGGTATGTTGAAATATTTGCTGAGGGAAATAATCTGACCCAGCTAGTAAATGAGCCCACACGAATACCTGACATTGCAGATCATTCCGCAAACACCGTGGACCTGTTTCTCACCTCTCATCCTGACAAATATTCTATTGACATTCTCTCAAATCAATGCTCGTCTGACCATTGTGTCGTATCAGCTAATTTCTCGTTATCGCCACAAACGGTTAGAGAACAAATTCCTAGAAGAACATAATGGCTATACGAGAAAGCCGATTGGAGCGGTCTAAGCCACTTCTTTAGGAATTTTAACTGGTCACTATGCTTCCTCGATAGTGCCGTGGGTGCCGCTGCGGATATGATCACAAACATTCTTCTGCTGGGCATGAGAACCTTCATTCCTCATAGAGTGAAGTGTATCAAGCCCAAAGCAAACGCATGGTACGACTCGAGCTGTAAAGAGGCTATCAGGTTGAGAGAGTTGAATTTCCGGATCAAATCAAACCCTACTGAGGAAAACCGGAATAAGTTTAAACGGGCCAGAAATGACTGTAATGCAATTATAAGACGTGTGAAATTCTCGTATGAGCAAAAGTTGAGGCAAAAAGTGCTACAATGTCCCAAGGGTAGCAAAAACGTTTCCTCATTTGTAAAAAACGTAAAGAATTCCGCCTCGTCTTCAATTCCCACACTCATTTACAATGACATCCCAGCTGTCAGCTCTTTAGACAAAGCGTATCTGTTTGCGGCGCATTTTGCAGCCAGCTCAACACTGCCACTTGACTTGAGAGCGTGGGACAGATCCACTTCCGCACTCGTATAGTTGCAAGAGTACTTAAAGATCTCGACGCGCACAAATCCGCTGGCCCGGATGGTATTCCTCCTATTCTTCTGAAGAGGTTTTCTTCTGCGCTGGCAAAACCACTGCGTAAGCTTTTTCATCTATCCCACTCTTTAGGTCTCTTTCCGAGCAGATGGAAAACATCATTTGTCCAGCCCGTCCCTAAAAAGGGCGAATCTTCGTCACCCACCTCGTACCGACCCATAGCACTTACGTCCCTTCTTTCTAAGGTCATGGAAACGCTAATAAATCGTCAGCTTAGATATTGCAGAGTCATTAGACTCACTCGAACATCGACGTACCGTCTCGTCTCTATCTGTATTTTATCGTTATTTTAACAAACTATGCTCAAGTGAGCTTGTCAACTGCATTCCTCCTCTCCATGAATTCACCCGCAATACCCGTCTCGCCAGGAATGCTCATCAGTTTACCCTTAAGCCTACTTTCGGACGCACAGTTAAATTTAGAGACTCGTTCATCAGCCGCACGACGCGAATATGGAATGCTCTTCCCAGCCCAATATTTCCCCCAGAATACAATCCGCAGATATTTAAAACCAATGTGCACAGGTACCTCCTCTCCCTTTCTCCCTCTACACCTTCGGCCCGTGCTGTGTCTTGAACCCGGACACTTAAAGGTACTAACAATCCCTTGTGCAGACGCAAATTATAAAAAAAAAGATTTGTTTTAGCGTGCTCACTTGTTGAAATCCCTAAGATTTCAAAGAAAATGTTTGAAGTCCCAAAGACTTCAACTGAGTGCGGGTAACTTCAAGTGAACGGCGAAGACTTCAAAGCGACTTCAGTGAATGCAGTGTAATTCTAATCCTAAAAAAATTGACTTTCACTTGCATGAATCCCTAAACATGATATACGTTCCAAGTGCATTCCCTGGGACTGCATTACAAAAGACTGCAATCTTTTACAACTCTAGAGGAGGCGGAGGAAAGTCGAACTAAGGCTTATTAGTACTATCGAATTGTAAAGTAAAAAGAAATGTGTGTTTAACTTGAGATTACTCTGTTAATTGATAATTGAGCTACATCCAGATCTCATGGCACATGTACGTTCCAAATTCCATTAAGATCTGTCCACGGGAACAAAAGTGACCGATTTATTTCCAATTCTCTCACACACCGGGACCACTGTGCGCCATTCGTATCATTTTACTAGTTCAATTCGGCGGCAAACAGTCTGTGTGTCATTCACATTTCCATATTTACTCTTGCAATCCAGTCGCATGACTTATTTATGAATGGCTCTCACTTTCCGCATTGAAATGCATTTATTTCTGCGTATCGTTGGAAATCGGTCACACGTATAGCGAAGCGCCAGTGTAGTTAATGGCAACGGTGTATTTGCGCCGTTCTGAGAGAGTCTGGGGGTTTAACATTTTTAAAGAACCAACGTGCTTCACTTTCACACGATTGTGCACGCAATGGGTCGTACTGCGAATAATTTTGCTGTATAATGGTTGCAATTTATGAAGATAACGACTTGCGAGCGTGTCGACCGGGCATGATTTGCCATTGACTTTTTTGAGGCCTTAAAAATAAACTAATGGATTATTACAGGCGCCTTTATGTCTGTACAAATACTTTAATGAAAGGTTTTTCGCTTTCCTAATCATTACTTAATGTGGTCCTGGATGAATTCCCCCGAGTATTTTCATGATAATAAGCTCAATTATCACTGTGTAGGCAGCTCCTTCTTGTACATAGGTTGAGGTGGCTGAAGCTATGCACTTAGACCTTGTTGATCTGTTGTGAAATTAATTTGAGTTAACCGCTGGTGGGGAAGTAATGATAAAACGAAATGGGCACCTAACTTCAGGGACTGCTAAGTGCTAATTGATTCACCGGACCACGTTGGTCCATTGTGATACCCACAGTCACACTACTACCACTGATTGACCACTCCAGTACTGTTAATTAAGCAAATTGTGACAGGACCCGATTTGAAAACCAGGTAAAAGCGTATTAACATTGCTTTCTGTAGTATTCGAGCCGGGGGTTCCATTAATCAAGTGTGGGCACTTAACCAACTGTTACCATGAATTATAATCAAGGAGTCTGCAGAGACGGGTAGGGGAGGAGAAGAAGTTAATGATGACGCCAGGCGAACGCCGTTAATGGAATGGAAGCTGCTAGGAGTATTCGATATTCATTGTGAGATAGTGCATCTACAAATCATCGAGTGTTAGTTACTTGGTCAGTTACTTGTAGATCACGAGGGGCATCATCATCATCACCATCTGACCAACATGCTCCACTAAAGGGGTCGCGCACGAGAGATCCCCAGATCTCTAACTCTAACTCATCAGGAGTTATGCCCCAGGCGAGTTTTTGGACTTGGTAAAACCACCTCGTCCTGGGTCTGCCAAGCGGTCGCCTACCTGACAGAATCGCATTCAACGCCCGCCTCAGGAGTCTTGGTGGTGAACACATTCGTGCCACTTGACCAAACCATCGAAGCAGAGCCCTTTCCGTTCCAAGAAGCAGCCCCTCAATGTTGAGTTCCTCGTGCACTGCCGTGTTTCTCACCCTATCCCGGCGAGTGATTCCCACAACAGAAGAAATCTCATCTCAGCAGCTTGTATTCGCGATCTTATTCTTTCGGTCATTACCTAAATTCCATGACCAGAGGTGACAGTTGGAACAAATACGGAGTTGAAAATCGCTAACTTGGCTTTGGCACCAAACTCGGTCTTTCTGATTACAGATCTGAGATGCTGTTTCAAAATTGACCCAATCTTACAGTTCAGCATTACTTCTTCCATCACTCGTGAAAAAGACCCCGAGATACTAGAACTTCTCCACCTGTTTCAATGGTACTCTACTCACCAGTAGAGTGCATTGAACAGGCGTTCTGGAGTTGACCATAACCTGCGATTTGTCCACGTGAACCTTCATTCCAGCATCAGCACACACGGCCACAAACCTATCAAGTGCGCGCTGGAGTTCCGTCTTGGAAGATATGAGGATCACTAAGTCATCTGCAAAAAGAAGATGACTTACCCTCAACTCTCCCAATGTGACACATTCCTCGCCTTAGCAGCGCTGCAACATCCTGTACATATATACAATGAAACGGCAAGGTGACAAGACACACCCTTGGAGAAAGTTCACCGCCCACGGTGAAAGCTGTCGATTGAGCCTCGTTAACCCGAACACAACCACTACAATTTCTGTACAGAGACTCAAGAGAGGTCCATTTATCCCATACTCCTGCAGAACACTCCAGAGTTTACCTCGAGGAACTCAGTCGTATGCCTTTTCCAAATCCACAAAAGAACTGTAGATGGGCTCGGCATAGTCCCATCGGAAGCACCATTCTTACCAAAGGAGGTCATTAGTAGGTCTAAAAGGGCCGATATGGCAATCAGAAGATGAACTGACCAAGGACTGAAAATTTACGCCAGGTATGCAAAAATTAGTGAAAATTCTGATTTTCTGAAATTGACTCCACTGTTCACCCCCCATCCTGTGTCCGACCGTAGGTCTAGAACGCGCTTCCAACACCTGAGCGTAAAATTTCCCGGGGAGACTTAAAAGAGATATGCGCCTGTAGCTGGAACAACCTCTTTTGCCCCCCCTTCTTGAAAAGTGGGACAATCACCCCAGTTTGCCAATCGCCAGGTGTCTTACCACGTTCCCAAGCCACTTTAATGACACGAGAGAGCCATAAAACCCTCTCTTTACCCATTGCCCACCGGCGGATTTGCCAACTCTTAGCAATTCAATCGCCAAAATGACTTCCTCCACCTTTGGACTATTCTCCGCCCCACACAATACTACGGGTCAGCCATCCCCAGTGAGTACCTCCGAAAAGTGCTCGCTCCATCTGCGTAAGATGTCCACCTCATTGGAAAGCAACGCACCATCTTCGGATTCGACTCCTTCGATGATGTTGAATTTCCTTCCTCTGAGTCGTCGAATGGTTTGCCAGAACACCATTTTCGCAGATCTATGGTCGCTTTCCAACTTCTCATCGAACTCTTTCCAAAACTGCTCTTTAGCTACTCGCACAGCCAATTTGCAAGTTCTTCGCGCCTCAGTGTACCTCAATGTACAGGTCACGATCACGCGTTGACGGTTTTTGGAGGAGAAGATTCAGTTAGTAACTGTACTGCGACATGAGCCTATTCAGACGACCACGGATCGAAAGTCTAAGGTGGCTGGGCCATGTAGAAGGTATGGACAACTCAACCTAGGCCCAATGAGTCTTCTACTCCGAACCAGTTGGTAGCCAGGTGGAGAAGTACCTCAACCAACTGGACGTGCGACACTGGAGGCAGCTAGCCAGAGATCGTGCTAAATGGAGAGGCTTGTTGGTTGAGGCCCCGGTTCACCCCGGACTGTAGCGCCAAATAAAGAAGAAGGCAAGTCTATTGTGTATACGGGCGGCTAACAACTTGACAGAGGTATTCAGGAATGATATTCCTCTGTAGGTCGTAGGATCGTCATGGTCACCCTTTTTATGCAGTGGATAGATAATTGCCTTTTTAAAACTGTCTGGGGTTTTTCTGATTCAAAGGTTCCATTGAATTCCTCTAGCAGCGCAGACATGAATTCATATGTGAAAGTTTTGTAGAACTCGTATGGAATTCTGTCATCTACGGTGGGGTGAACGGTTTTTACTTCTATTGAAAACAGGCTATCTAGGAATTCATCGATAATCAGCGGTGCTGCATATTGGAGAGGTGGTGAGATCTGTGGGGAATCAAGCACACTGATAAAGTGGTCAATTAGCTGTTTTAATCGACGACTATTCCTTTGTCCATTTATGTGCTCACATTTTGTTCAGTATACAAAACTGATGTTCACTATATCAAGCGTCTACTGTATATTCCACATGGAGCTTAGTATGCTTTCTAGCTTTTGTTTTGTCAGACGGTACACCACACGACTGTGTCCATTGTACTGGTAGGCAACAACCCCCGGTCAGACTACTACCACTGTTCGATAACTCTAGCCTCTAATTTGATTGCAAGGGCAAATTGTGACTGAACCAGATTTGAAAACGCGATAAAAGCATTTGTTTGGCTTTGCTTTCACTGGGATTCGAAACAGGGGCCCATCTGATGAAGGGCAGGCACCTAACCAACTGTGCCATCCCATCTCAGTTTCTAGGCTTGGTATGCAGTTCGTTGTGCAATCCGGTAGACAAAATATTTCCTTAATGAAGTAGTGTCGAAATTTATCCGCCTCATTGTAGCATGAAAAGTCCCCAAACTTGAGAGGCATAGCTGTTGAAAGACCTAATTACCACTTAAATAGTTTCAATCTAGTTATATTCAGTTCTTAGCTGTCTCTTCTCTCTCTTCGAGTTGCTCCATTAGTGAGAGGTTTGGTATCATAATCAAATATTATGAAAATGTCTATTTCTGAGCCATTTTTCATTATTTTGCCGTCTTTACTGAATATCACATATTACGACCATTTAATGCTAATGTTCCACACTTTGAAGTAATCTTGCATGCTATACAGAGCAAATATACTTTCTGCCAACCTTATAATTCCGTAGAATATAGTGCAGGTCATTCAATAGCAGGGCACACAACAAAGGGAACTATGGATACCGCTGTTACCATCCTCCATTACCATTCCCTTGAAGTCCCCTTAGGTCTGCGTGTTGCCAATGTCAACCCAAACCACTCGCAAAATACAAAAATAAACTCTACAAGGAAAAACCACACGTTTTTAAGGAGTGCTTCAACATTCCATTTCGGCACATCAACAAGCCTAGAACTCATCAATGTTCACCATGCCACGTCATTAAAAAGTGCTCCCCCAACCAAGATTGAACGAATGCGAATCGCAAGTAGTCGCTCTGTGCCAAGGCTGTGGCATTCTAGGTCAACAACTTCATCACAAGCGCACTTTGGAAAACTCAACCGCGGCAATAAAACCGGAACCAAATGTGACGAGAAGTAAATAAATTCGATGTAAGGTGTAAGGCAGTGGTATTGGATTCGGGGAACTCGAACAGTTTACGGATAAACGGCTTTGTGGGAAAATCTATGGAAATGTATGCAATATCGTGCGGTGAGTGAATCACTTCGAACACGGGAAACTACACACGCTACCAATTCAGATTTATGCAATAGCCAACGACAGATAGTAAGCGTTTCAACGCAATTGCTTATTTCCGAATTAACATGTCAGAGCGAATTGATTGTTTCGGCGAATGTTGCTACATTCACAACGGCGAACATTGGCATCGTTGCGCTTGCAAAAGTTCGTTCAATCTAAAGCGGCCGTTGGGAGCTTTAACCGGCGAAATTGTTGATAGGCCATCTTCTTTTAAATAAAGTGGATTCTACATAAGAGCTATTCCATACGTTCCTTACCTACTTGGTTGTTTTTCTCAAAAAATATGCCTGAATGTGAGGATCTTCCCCGTGTTGCCACTTACTTGTAATGAAACTTCAAGCAACTAAGGGAGTTTCAACCAAGATTCCTGCAGCTTCGCATGAACGTAATTCGAAAGCAATATGCTCGTGCTTCGAATTTCGTTTCTTCAGACTTCTCTGGTTCAACTCAAATCAAATGCCAGCCATTCCTGCATCCTCTATTGACAGTTATCCTATCACTTGGTTTGTGTTTAAATCAAAATTAAATTGTTCCATTCGCAAGTGAAAGGACAATCCCGGCCCGACCGCTTAATTCGGTGACTTCAGCAGAACTAAAAGCTGACACCTCTTCCACATGAAGACAGTGCTTTCCTGAGTACGGTCATTCTCTTTGCGACCCTTTCACCGTTCGTTTATTTGTGGCAAATTTAATAAAAGATATTTAAGTTTCGGAGAACTTCTATTTGCTCTTAGCTTCAGTGCGCAACCGTGTAAAACATACTGAGGAAATCTGTTGTTATGCGGCATATGTGGTGGGTAGTATTTGGAGGTTAGGCAACAAATTCGCTGCTGTTTTTTGGTGCGAGAAAAGTCCATGTGTTTGTGCAAAAGGGAGTTGGTATTCGTATTCTCATTCGAAAGTTCATGGGGACCAGAACTACCATCTGATTCACATTTGATACACTCAAGAAAATGTGGTGTATGACGTACGCGAAGGACTATCACTTAACTTTGCGTTATTCGCATGTATTGTAACTTAATTAGTCGCGCTCAGTGTGGGACACATTTTTTTGCCAGAGGTTATTAAGCACTCAGACAACGATTCGTGTCCATTGTACTTTCAGGCCGCAACCACCGGTCAGACTACTACGACCGATCGACCACTACAGTGATAGTGCCGTTAATTTTATACCAACGACAAATGGTGACTGGACCAGATTTGAAAACCAGACAAAAAGATTATTAACTTTGCTTTCACTGGATTCGAACCGCCATCTAGTACTTATATTTTTTTATAAGAAAGCATGTTCGTAACTTTCAGTCTGTCACATGGTCATCATCATCATCATCTTCTGACCCGCATGCTCCACTAAACCGGGGTAAACCACCCACTGCAGGCAACTCGATCCTCCGCCATCGACTCTAATTCATCAGGAGTTATTCCCTAGCGTAAACAGGCAAGTTTTTGGACTTGATCCAACCATCTCGTCCTGGCTCTGGCAAGCGGTCGCCTACCTGATGGAATTGCATTCAACGCCCGCTTTGAAAGTCGTGATGAAGGGGACATTCGTGCCACGTGACCAAACCAACGAAGCATAGCCCACTCCGTTCGAAGAAGCAGCTCCTCAATGTTGAGTTCCTCACGCACTGTCGTGTTTCTCACCCTATCCCGGCGAGTAATTCTCACAACAGCACGGAGAAATTCTGTATTCGCGATCTTATTCTTTGGGTCATAAGATCGATCCAAATGGCATGACCATAGGTGAGAGTTGGAACAAGTACTGAGTTGAAACATGGTATCTTCTTTAATTAGGTAGGATTGGTATTATTTCGCACATCCTCACTAACAGCCGCAAACCTTGCCAGACAAATGGAAACGTATTGATTTGAATTTTTAAGGTTCCGTCATCAAAACGGAGCCATTTAATATTACTTTAAGGGAGTGGATGGTCCGACGCCAAAAAAAAATAATTAAATTGTAACAAAATTCAGCAGAGTCAATGCTTAAAGGCTAGATAGGTAGGAAGGGGAGGGAAGGGGGCTGCTAGTGAATTCACCAGCACACTTAGACCTTGTTGGTCCATTGTGATAGTGCCGTTAATTTCATCCAAATCATTATAGGACCAGATTTGAAAACCAGATAAAAGCGTAATAACTTTGCTTTCACTGGGACTCGAGCCGGAGACTCCACTAACAAAGGGCTGGCACTTAACTAACTGCGCCATCCAGTCGTTTGTGTTTTTATTTTAATTTACTATAGTTAAACACACAAGCCAAAAAAATCAGAGCGTCAAGAGCCTTTCGCATCCTCTTGTACAACCCATGCCGTGAAGGCAACGACACCGCGACCAGGATATATCCATTGTGTCGAGCCTTAGGCATAAGAAATGTTTAGTTCATAAAATGTAGCAAACAACTTTCACAATTCAGACCACAGTAGCAGGATTAATATGCCATGTGCAACCGAAGAACTAACGGAGTCCCTGGACTGCAGCAGACATTACCACCATCCAGAAAATGTGGTGAAATGAGCCGGGCAAACAAAAAATCACTGAGAACAGCTTGGTAGTCGCTGCCTCGTGTGTTCAACTTCCGGTGGTGTGTTCGCTGGAGTCTTTTCCTCAGCCTTTGCCTGTGGTGATAAAGGTTTTGGATATGTGCGGGTAAGTGACTGTACCTGTCTCTGCCTGTCCTGGGCCTTTCTTGCCGTTGTTGATTGAGGCTCCCTATATACTGGCGGGATGTGGATATTCTCCAGTATATCTTCTTATAGCTTAGCTACATCCAGCTGATGTAGGTTCACGAAGTCCCTTTCTGGTCGGCTGTTGGTAAACATCGGATTTTCCAAGTTGATTACCAGTTTGACTGCCTCGTGATCGGAATCACTCGGAAGCGTGTATAGGAATAGTTCCCAATCTCTGGTAGGATGTTTACCAGGTTTGAGGTAGCCAGAAGCACATCCAGTATCGATGGCGCCCTTGGGTTGGGAAATCACGATCAGGAAGTGACTGTCCGCATTTTCCTCTATCCATTTGACGATGGCTGTCCTGCCACATAGGGTTTCTTGCATTAAAGTCACCACCTATGAGCCCATAAGTAAGTCTTGATAAGAGCGCATTAAGCACATCAAGATCTTGATATATGTTGACATCATTGCTTTTATGATGGTGGTAGATGCTCAGGAACGTTAGAGTCTCCGTGGGTGTCACATGGATTACTACTCCGGTGGCCTCAAGTACCATTAGGCTCGGAACCACGATCTTTGTGCAGTTGATGGTCTTCCTGATGAGAGCGGCTGTACCCCGTTTCCAATTTGTACCGTCGGATCTGAAAATAGAGAAATCGCTGACTGGGTTGCGCTGACTGAGACGATGTCGGTTTGGTTAGCTTTTAGAAAGAGACTAAATGCTGTTCGCCTGACTGCACAGTACAATGAGTTAACATTGTATCCGATAATGCGCAGTCGTTTTAGACATTGGACGATGAACGTGGCTAGGGCCACCGACGTTCCAGTCTCGGTCAGATTCCTATACCCGGATGGTATAGCACTGCGAGCTTTGCCTATTATGGTCGTAAGGTTAGCACCAGAGATAATGGAGGGATAGAGATATCCATCTTCTACTTCTCTTGCCCCTTGATTTCATCTGACAGCGTTTTTATACGCTTTTTGTCACGTGTCTGTGAATACGTGTGAACTCCTGAGATCAGCTGGCGAACAGCTGAAACCCCTTCCCCAACCTAGTAAAGGGGTGAATTAGAGTTCTTTCACAGTTACGTTACGATTCGCATCATCCTTGAAGAAGTACGGTCCAATGACGCCATTAGCCCATAAACCGCACCAAACTGTGACTTTTTCTGGATGCATTGGTAGCTCTTGCAGCGCTTCTGGCTGATATTCACTCCAAAATCGACAATTCTGCTTATTTACGTACCTATTGAGCCAAAAATGAGCTTCGTCACTGAACACATGTGATGTTGCGATGAACTTTCTTAACAGAGCACGCATTTTGATAATAAAATTCAATAATTTGCAAGCGATGTTCGTTTGTAAGACGATTCATGGTTAAATTATAGACCAAACTGAAGATGTTTGACAGTGAAACAAAACACGAAACGTGTGTCAGCTGTTTAAACCAGTGTTGCCACAAAGATAATAGCTAAAAAATCACCCTTTACTTCATATCTGCTTGACACACTATAAATCAAAGCAACTGCTAATCGTTTTTTTCAAATCATGTGCCATATCTATACATTTACCGACGCAAAAAACACGGCTTATGTATGGAAAAGTGTACAGAAAAATATTGTACATGAGTGGAAGCATTAAGGCGTGAATCAGCGACAAACATTTGAGACTCAATTTTTATATATGCATATGTAGCGAAGGGTGAAATATTTGAGCAGCAACTTGCTGGCAATACCCCACATAAATCGACCACGATAGCGAGGAATAACGGAAGGATGGTAGAAGCCGCCTGCAGTCATATTTTTTCTTTCATTCTGATCACGTCCGCCAAGCAGTGAACATCATCCTTATTGTACATTAGAATTAGAGTCACAAGAAAGGAGTTTATTTAATTTTGATAATTTATTTTTGAGTTTTATTCCGAACGTCTAAATGTATATGTCAAGGCGTCAAATATTTTGAATCGGTATCGAATTTAGCAGCTCCTTCTTTTCCCCTTCTTCCCTTTGCCCTTCTTCTTCATATTAGCATCGAGAAGAGTTTCATCAACTTGGGTGCCTTTAGTCCACTTCTGTGCCCGGCAGTTTGGAGGTTCCTTCGGGGTTCTCAGCTCGACTTCTATTGTATTCTTTTTGTTTTGAGAAACTTTCTTTTTCCCAAGTCTCACTAGAAATACATCGGTGTCTGGATCCTCACATGTTTTGTAGCAAACCTAAAATATAAAAGAAATCCATTAATCTCAGTTATCATTTGTGTAATAAGTGTTTTAAACTAAACAATGTGCAAAGCTGGAGCATCAGTAAGAGAGATGTTCAGCGGAACTTCGTGGGTGTCGTTCTGTACTCGCACTTCTAGTCGCTGGTGGCAACAAATACACAAAAGGCCAAGAGAAAAGATAAAAATGAGATTAAGCTATCTTGATTAATGACACATTAATCTAGTACGATCCTTTGACGGAGAGGAAATGGTCTGCAACCTATAGTCAGTAATGCAGTTAAATGAAGGCGACTTCTTTAAACTGATTGGTAAAGCTTATAATTTTCCTTAGACCACCAGGGCTACACGGTCATTGCCCGCGCATACAATGGTTACTGGTGAATACATATCCACGATCAGGAATACTATCCTCTTCGTACTAGACAAATGCACTAGAGAATGCGTCTAGGTTTAGACACAGCACGGGCCGAAGGTGTAGAGGGAGAAAGGGAGAGGAGGTACCTGTGCACATTGGTTTTAAATATCTGCGGATTGTATTCTGGGGGAAATATTGGGCTGGGAAGAGCATTCCATATTCGCGTCGTGCGGCTGATGAACGAGTCACTAAATTTAACTGTGCGTCCGAAAGTAGGCTTAAGGGTAAACTGATGAGCATTCCTGGCGAGACGGGTATTGCGGATGAATTCATGGAGAGGAGGAATGCAGTTGACAAGCTCACTTGAGCATAGTTTGTTAAAATAGCGATAAAATACGGATAGAGACGAGACGGTACGTCAATGTTCAAGCGAGTCAAGTGACTCTGCAATACTGTTGTCTATTATAAGTTTTATCGCTCGCTTTTGGATTCTATCTAGTAGGTGCAGGGTGGTTTTGGAGACACCAGACCAGATATGAGCGTTGTACTCAAGTTTGGGGCGTATATACGCCTTATAAATTACAACCAAATCAGAAGGAATGAAGTATTTCTTGCATCGATTGAGGAAACCTAAACATTTCTCAGCATTTTTGGCGACCTCAAATATGTGATCGTTCCAACTAAGTGTCGTGTTGATACACATAGGATGGAAAGCTTTCCGGTTTCGTCGGCACAGGTGCCATTCATGGATAATGGCTGATTAACAAGGGTTCGCTTGAGTGACAGCAGACAGCATTGAGTTTTTGAAGCATTGAACTCCACACGTTTGTTCTTTCCCCAATTGATTATGCTGTCAAGATCGTAACATAAGCTGCCGTTCCAGTTCCACGGCCGAAGTGAGTCTTGGAACGAATATGAAAAGCTGAGGGTGCTGTCATCAGCGAAGGAATGGATTGGATTAGAAGTAGCAGACAAGAGATCATTTATAAAAATGAGGAAAGGACAGAGCCTTGGGGAACACCAGCATGTATTTGGTGGATATCAGACTTGAACCCATCCAAAACAACTTGAATTGAACGTTTCGAAAGGTAATTTCTAATCCATTGAAGAAGAGATTCATCGACACCATAGGCAGGCGTCTTCGACAAGAGAGCTTGATGCCAAACTCTGTCAAATGCCTCAGAAATATCAATCGCATATCGTTGCGATCGCCTGCATTGTGCAAAGATTGGTTCCATTTTTCGGTGAGATAAGCTATCAGATCAACAGTGGACCTGTTGCTCCGGAAGTCGTACTGCCGGTCATTAAGAAGCTTCCGCGATTCAAGATATTTCATAAGCTGCCGATTTATTAGCGTTTCCATGACCTTAGAAAGAAGGGACACAGGTTTGAGCTCGCAGAAAACAGAGCAAGTATCCTTCAACAATGTAGATATAAAATCCCTGCCGTCTCTCAATATGTGAAGCCCCCTTCATGTGAAAATGAAATTCTTCGGTATGTGTATAGAATCCGAACACTCAGGAACGTTCCAAAAAGCCCTCCACCCCCTTTTTTTGATGTCTTCAAAGGTAATACGTTTTACAATGCATCTAAAACAACTACATTATGAAGTGAATTTTCGACAACAAAATACACATACAGCCAGTCGTAGAAGTCTGAATACAGCATATGCAGTGGCGAGCAAAACTGGATACATGATTCCAGTTTTTGTGGTTTTTCCTCCAGAACATTGTTTCCTTACTACAGATTCGATTGAAATTGTCAGATCTGTTTTCTTATATAATTACTAGAAATCGTTCAATGGCACCGGCTGAAATAATATAAAATCCATGCGGATCCCCTAAAATGAGTATTTGAGACAATAGACAGAGAATTGTTGGTAGAAAAACTGAAAAAAATGACACCGGTGCATACTCACAGGCTCCGGCCTTCTTCAGCTGCTGAAGTGCTGACGTACAAGGCAGCTCACACTGCCCCCAAGAATGTTAAAAGCCGCGTGGAACCGAGACTAATACCACCAAAGAGAAATCATGTACGGATCCTGCAAACCCTGCCCGCAGAATAGCCTCTTCCTTGAAGGCCATTGGACCTTCTTACAAAAGGTACAAGGAGAGGAGCTCTGCATCCCGGGTTCTGGAGGGAATTCCTTCCCCTAACCGAGGGGAATAAACGCTGGATAACTTGGGCAACTAGGGTGGTGAAAAGCCACACAAGGCGATACACTATCCTGGACACTACGTCCATGCGCGCCAGATCGCTGGAGGCGTCACCCTCCAATCCCAAAAGGCAGAAACGAGAGCGGATCAGGCCCATCCACCTCTACTGCTACATTATCGGTCAGTAAAACACTGACTGAGGCGGCTGAGGGGAAGAGGATGTGTTCTGCTGTTAAGGAGCCGGCACCCTCTACTTCATCTGCGATTGCGGGGGAAGCCCCGTCAACCAAATTGGTACCGATGGAGGTGGAGGAGGAGGGTGTTGGTCAAAAGGAAGCAACCCCGTCCAAGGCAGTTATGATGCTGACTCAATCGGCCTCTCTGACCTAGATCTGATCAGCAATCCGCCCAGTAGCCTAGAATATTTATTCTTCGAGTCAGACCTCGACGACAATGCCAACAGAATAGTGGTGGAGAGAGTGTTTGTGGAAGATTTGCACACGTTACCCAACAGTCATGCGGGGTCACAAACTAACCACTCCACCGGTGCCTCGCCCGCTCTTCTTCTCCGTCTCAGCACCCATCGTCCTGTCCAAAGAACCCTGGGTGGTACAACCTCTTCTTTGGAAAAGATGAAGGTACGCCAAGAGACCACATTCTTACAAAGATCTCACTTAATGCACATATTCTTTCCAATCATAGCGATCGCGACTCAGTTACCATATGCCTAGAGGTAGGCAGAAGCATGATGTGGTTTATCTCGGCATACATGGACCATGACCATGCGGAACCTCAACCATCCGAGACACTGAGAAGGACGATCACTAGGGCGGAAGGAACCAAAACCGCGCTCATTCTGGGCTGTAATTAATAGTAATATAACTAGTAATAGACAAGACATCCTAGACATCACACTCGCATCAGACTACATTGTGCATAGAATCAGCAACTGGAGGGTATCAACCGGCCACTCCTTTTTTGATCATTGCTATATAGTGTTTAATATAACGGGTCCTCCAATACCCCATGAAGTCTTTAGAAATCACAAAAGACCAATTGGGACAGATATAGACAAATTGTTGAAGCAGCTTTGTCGATTGCCAACATCTACATGCCGAATAACCCCACCGATCTTGACCACTCGATGGAAAACCTAACCAAAACCCTCAATAACGCAGCACAGAGAGGAAAGTCAAAACCGCCCTGGTGGAACCGGAAAGAATCCCGAAAGCTTTTAAACAGGGCGCAAAGATCTCCTGAAGGATTGGGATTCCCACAAGGAGTCTCCCAGTGCCTTCAGAAATGAACTAAGGAAGGCCCAGCAAGGTTCTTGGAGACACTTCTATGGAAAATTTTAAGACGTTCTGAAGCATCCAGGTTCCAGCAGCATCACCTAAACCACCTAGTTTTCTTCAAAAACCCGAAGGGACCTGGACCTCGTCCAGAGTGGAAACCGTAAGTCTCATTTTTGATACACACTTTCCAGGCAATTACTCTATCAGAGCACATAATCAAGGCGGGTCTCCTTCTAGTCCCCCTGTAAATCCATTAACATCAGGCACACAACTGTCATGTGGGCACTGCTGAGCTTTAAACCCTTTAAGTCAGCGGGACCTAACGGCGTCATCCCTGCGGAACTCCATCATTTCATGGCTTCTTAACGTTTTCAGAGGTTGTATGACAATAGACCACGTTCCCAACACATGGAGGAGGATAAAAGTAGTTTTTATTTCAAAAGCAGGCAAATGCTCTCATCTCAAGCCTAAGGACCTTAGACCTATCAGTCTCTCCTCTTATCTCCTGAAGACACTGGAGAAACTGATAGATCAATATATCATGCAAACTATCCCTTCGTGCAAACTCTCACCTGTCCAGAATGCCTACAATAAGGGCAATTCTGTAGAGACAGCCCTCCACTCCCTAATTGGGACAATTGAAAAATCTCTCCACTTCAAAGAATTTACACTTGTGGCATTGCTTGACATAGAAGTTGTCGAATCGACCCAAAGGCAATCTCTCTTGCGCTTAACAGTCTTGGGATTGGAAAGTCCTTAGTGGCTTCCATCCAACAGCTACCCGTAGGGTAAACCAGTCTAATCTGGGAGATGCTACGTTCCGCAGGTGGTGCACTCTCGCCCCTTCTCTGGAACGTAGCGGTTAATGAGCTGCTACTAATACTAGAAGAGGCTGGATGTAAAGTTGTTGCCTATGCGGACGCTGTTGCCATAGCTACAACTGGCAAATTCGCCTCTACCTCAAGAGACATAAAGCAGAATGCCCTCAATAAGCCAGAAGCATGGATACAAACACTGTTAACCCCCAGACAACGGATCTCGTACTATTCCCCAGAAGGTATGCGCCTGCGCGGCACCACTTTACAACTAACCGCCAGTGCGAAATTTCTGGGCCTCATCATCGACAACAAGCTAAGCTGGAAACTTAATATCCAGGAGAAGGCTTCGTCTGCCCTGTACAGCTTTAAAAAATAAATAGGCTGCAAATGTGAATGATTACAACCACACATTTCCCATTGGATCTTCATCTGAATTGTCAGACCGACACTGATAATTCTGGAAGGGGTCTCAGTTTGGTGGACAGCACTAAACACTCCTACACCTACTGATGCAGCATTTATGAATACTTTTTTGACAATGCTGACCTGCTTTCAGCAATATTCGTGTTCATGAATGTATTGAGCGAATATTTTGTGGAGTGCAGGCAATATTCAACCCAACCATATATTAAACCATCTTAAAATGACATGCTATTTACCAGCAATTGAAGGGCATCACTTACCTCGATTCCTTTTTTCCTTGCGGTTGCATTTATACCCCGTAGCGTATTATCGATATCGGTAGGTTCAACTTGGAAGCAGCAGTTCCTTGTATCGCTTGCTACTTTCCGATACGTGTCAACAGCTTTCCCATGCGGAATTTTTTTATACAACGGGATATTCAAAGAGTCACCACCAGAGCATGCATCGTTTCCTGAATACTTGATATTACCGCGAACAATGGGGAGACTTTTATTATTTGTAATATTCCCGCCCGTTCTTCGACCTATATGATTCTTCAGCAAAGGACTTGTCTTCATAAATTCGTCAATATTATCACACAGATGGTTCTTTTTAATAGAACAATTATCACTAAGATCGTCCGGTTCCGCGTCACAAACGTCCTTGACAATGTGACTATCCTTTAGTACTCGAATAGTGAGGCCGCTGCCATTAAGGTTCGCTTCAAATTCATCATACTTCTCAGGGCCGTATACAGGTCGTGTCGGACTCTTGACACAGGGTTTCATGGCCAAATCAGAGCTGGTATCGTCGCCCTCTCCTGAGAAATGAAACAAATAATGTGATTAGGCGTATACGTGGGACAGGCGACTAAAAGGTAGAACATACCCTTAATTCGTATTTTTGGACTTGGATGTTTTTCTGTTTTTAGGTGTATTTTTTGTACAGAATTATTGAGGCGGCCCATACTTTCTTATGAGGTGTTGTAACTTTTTGAAAGCCCTTTCTTTAGCTATAATGATATTTATTTTTATTTATTTTATGCTGACACAGTAAGATAAAGCTTATAAGCGTGTAAGGCTTCATAGGGACAAAGTTATTTGGTTATACCGTTGTATATGAAACCTGTAGGGCTATCATCAGATGATTTTTTTTTAGGTTTTCCTTTCGTCGCCTAGAGGGAAAACCATCATTTCTCGCGAAATCAGAGAACTTTTATTACTCTCTGAGAGTTGAAGGGAAATGACGTATTGAGTGAGTAATGAGTGAAAACAAAGTAAAAACGGTTTTTTTAAACCTGACAGTTCGCGACAGTGGCGATCCAGGAGGGGATCGACTGAAATTTTGTCTATTTCAGGTGCCTGCCTGGAACCATGTAATTTGAACGACAATTTTGTAGTTTTCTGACGAAATGTTCATGGGATTCAGTAAGATTCTTGCTTGATCCCTTGGATGGCATACAGCTGGCAAGCTCTGTCTATTTCCAGGCACTTGTGCGTGTCTGTGGTATCAGCGAGGCAGTCAACTAAAGTCAATAACTTGACCAAACAAGTCCACTTGCTTTGGCATTATTTCATTACTTTTTGGACATTATTTCGTTTCCCAAATTAGTCTTAATTCGATTGTACATCCAATTGAGAACTAAGGCAACTTTATGAAATGAACTAACCCCACATGCCTTAAGTTCGCATTCGGAAGTGAAATAAAGCCATAATTGGATTATGGCCTTAGTTCTCACTTAAATGAAAATTGACACCATTATGGCCTTTGTTCACGGCAAGAGACTATAGTGATCACGGAAGCTCTGTCATGGCAAAAAAGGCAATGTAATATTAGGCACAGATATTGGCATCTGTTCACACAGCCAGACAGCGATCAAATCTCTGACTGCAGTCACATTTAACTCAAAGACGTCACATAATTGCCGCCTATCTCTTAACGAGGTGGCCAAGTATTTAAGCATCCAACTTATGTGGGTGCCGGGACACAGTGACATCCCAGAGATTTGCCAGAAAGAGAACCACCTCAACACTCTTTCCGGACGGAGAACTGCCGTCCATGCCCACCGCTACTACAAAACATCTGCTATGCGCTTACTCACACCAAACGTAGGTGTAGCACTGTATGCCTCATCACAAAGCAATTATGGCCTATCATCGATCCAAAATGCTCACACGATCGGACCAGAATGAGTAGACCCAAACTTAGAACTCGGCATTGTGCCAATTGAATTTACGCCTCAAGACTGGGGGATATCTAGTCTATATATATAACGGCTTCTGCAGAAGTTGTAGGGATGAAAAGGAAGAAGAAACCATTTCACACCTTCTTTGTAATTGCAAGGCCCTCTCATATCGCAGATTAAGGCACTTAGACGCCCCATATTTCTACGACTTGACAGATCTAAGCAGTATCAACATCATTCAACTCCATCGCTTTATTAAGAGCTCTTGTGGTATCACAACGGACCTACTTTTGGCCTAAGTGTGGCTACCCTTAACCACTCTAACCTAACCATGACAAGGAGTAGTTTCGTATCGATTCGAAGGGCGCTATACACTTTGCCAATGGTAATGTTCAGGTGGTCGGACCACGGCAGAGTAGAGTAGAAGATAAGCCCTAGACTTCTTGATGTTCTTAATGTGAAATCAATGCTCGTGTATTGTAGAAAGACAACACAAGGAAAAGGATAACATTGTTATGTTTGCCACTGAAAACGGCCCTTTTTGTACAATTCGTCGCCGACTTTTCAATCCTGACGGCTAGGGAGGTGAAACGATATTGCTTGAAGTGTTCTGTACGAGAGCACTCAAGTTGCATATTCTTAGGTTGGCATGTATGTGGGGTTGAGTCATGAGTCAACGAAAGCGATCATCAGGCACGACGTACGAGCCGACATTGACACCAAAATGGGTCTGCCCGAAGCGGTAGTTCCGCGGCGGAATAGGCGAGATTCCAAAGGAGGTGGTGCTAGTCAGTAAGAATGTGACACTACCAATCGACGTCGGAGACATTGGTGCCTACGCAAGATTTCCACCCGCCACAATAAAAAAAGGCAGCCTATAAGTGATAAAAAAATGCTTGTCTTTTTCTATACAGTGAACTTTTTGCGGACACTCCTCTATAAGGGACACCCCTCTATGAGGAACACCCCTCTTTACGGATAATTCGTCATAGTCCCGACATGAAGATGGGGCTTTTAGTATGTATTTCAATCTCTTTACAACGGACCCAGTCTATACTCTATATTTAGTATAGTAATGTGTAAACAAAACCAGCGTTTGTAGAGACGAACGAATTCTGTTTACACAGACGTAACGTTACATTACATAAAGCCCAAACCCTTATATGAAAGAAATGAATTTACGCCATATTAAATAGAGAGATAACGTGGCATTTTATTCCTCCAAGAACTCCTAGAACCACTACGTAACGGATTCATTCACTATTATCCATTAAGGTGTTATGCACTGAGCATCTGGTTGATCGAATGGATTGCATTCGGGTGAAACCATCAATGGACAACGCTACCGAACACAATTAATCCGTTTGAAGAGAGCAGTAGCCGAAAAACGCCCGGAATATGCGACCAGACACGAGGCAATCATTTTCCATCATGACAACACTCGGCCCACGTTGCTATTCCGGTTAAGAACTATTTGGGAAACAGTGGATGGGAAGTTTTACCCCAACCGCCTTATAGCCCAGACCTTTCCCCTTCTGACTTCCATTTGTTCCGGTCGATGCAGAACGCCCTCACTGAAATGCGGTTCACATCAGAGCAGAATATCAAAATTTGGCTTGACTCTTTCTTGGCTGCAAAGCCGGCGCACTTCTTTTGGGATGGGATCCACAAATTGACAGAGAGTTGGGAAAAAAGTCATAGCTTCAGATGGGCAATACTTTGAATAATACTATTGAACATGTTTTTCTTTAAAAAACGTTCCAATTACTCTTCGTTCTTTCCTCACTTCGTATTATTGAGACAAAACAATTTAGCCCGATGTGTACCAATAAAGAGGAATCCACTGTAGGTACAGTCGGAGTATTGTTTTGATAAAAATATATATAAAATGCTGAATACTAGAATAGAACTTTTTACAAAAATAAAATACAGTATTTAAGGGTACGTTCTATTAAAAATAAAATTACGAAAAATGTACTTACCCTTTTGGCATGCCTCGTCGCAGTCAGGACATGGACAACCCCTTGGACTTGCATTTCCACCGCAACTTCTTTTAAAGGAATCATAAGATCTGCCGGCTTTTTTTGAACCTGTGTATATTATAGAATTCACGTTTTTCTTAAATCAACCAAGATAATTGAAAAAGAAAGACAAGGAAACTAGCGAAAGACACTCTACAGCGCCTCTTGGATCCAGTATTAATTTGATGTCCACGTTTCCAAATCCTTCGTGCAGCATTGACGGAGGAAAATTGTGGAATCTACTTTCACATTGGATGGACCTTCACTTGATGGCTCACAATCTAGAAGCAGCGAAAACTAAAGCCCTTGGCATTTCTACCAGCCACGCCCATCTGAACATTGCTGGAAGTCGAGGAAGTAAATAGCTTTCTATATTTGGAAAAGGTGCTCTCGTTTAAGCGCGGTGGCACCGAACTGAATGCGTGCCGCAGAATATGGAAGGCTAAATCTGAAAACCAAGCTGCTATTGTCCCACTCCAAGGTGGAATCGATGCAACGTGCTTAGTAGATACAGTACCTGGAAAGTGTTTAGAGAACATCCTTACAATTTTTTGGCAAGAACAAAACATCACTATACGTAGGAAAAAGTGGAACTATATTGGACACATCCTACGACGTGAAGACAAGCCCAATGGGACAGAACAGTTGAAGAGAAATCTAGTTGGTTAGGAATGAGTTGGAGACGTACACGACTGCACATGCGTGTTTGACCCGTCGAGGGGTTGAAGAACATAAGAAAGTATGCACATCGATCGTGCATTATAATGCTAGGGACATATTCAGTAGTTTATGTGTTCCCACAATTTCAGTCATAATCAAACGAGTTGTTAATTCAACGTCAGTTTCGTTAAAGAAACGCAGAAAGAAAGCAGATTTAGATTTGGTTATCAAATTGATGAAGTTTTATACTTACATCTGTCGCACTCGTCCTCGCAGTGACCACAGACGCATCCCTTTTCGGCATTGGCGCTGAAATAACGTTTACACATGACTTGATCATTCACTTCGTTCTTCTGACAAGACGCCCTCACTTTTGGACAAACTGGGGGCGCAGACTCATTGCCAAACGGAAAAGGCGAGACAATTGTCGGACCCATACAAGTGAGTCTCATTATTAACACAATATTTCCCGTTTGCAGACTTCCGTTCAGATTAGTAAGAGCTAGAAGTTTTTTAGTCAACTCATAAGTTGGGAAGAGTTCCTCCTTTCGTGCAGACGATTGATCAGCCCCACAATCGTTATCAATAACCACCTTATCCCTTTTCGAAGTCGATGGCTTTTCCACCTTGGGATCCCGCAGATGCGCATCCCAGTTCGGATTTCGTAAATAAAAGTCCTGTGTTACTTTGTCAAATATCCGATACACCGGTATCTCTGTCGCACCAATTAAAAACTTGCACTTTTCCGTTCTCTTCTTGAATATGTGAAGTTGCAAATGATCGGATTTCTTTATTGGTGTCTCCAAAGAGAATAGACAGCACTTCCCACTTTTGCTGGCTGTTTCGATGAAGCCTCCAAATTCTTTGTCGCAAATGGAAACGAAGACATGCGACCGGAATGTTAACTCACAGCATGTTGGGTATTCTTCTGGTGCACACAAATTTGGTCGAGTGATTAGGAGGTCATCGACAACAAATTCGAACATGTACAAGAAATTTTGAGCCATCTTTGGTGTGGAGCTGTTTGAATTGTTGAAAGTGGGGAACAATTTGGAACAATTGATTCTCGATTAATAAAAAACAACGGAATGAAGTAAATACTTTGATTGAAATATTTTATTTACTTTTCATAAATAACAAGTGTTCTTTTTCTTTAATGCCTAATAATTATCTACTGTAAGGTTTAAAGTAATTCAGCTTCGTTTTGATTCCTGAATCTGTTTGAGTAGATATTCTATCCGGTTTTTCATAAGCGGCTGACCCCTCGAAGTCTTCTTGCTGACAACTTTAGTTTTCTCCTGCCGCTTCTTCTTGTACAGAGCAATTTGTGTGTCCCTTTCTAGTTTTTCTTGCCTCTTTTGCTCTTGAAACTTTTCGGCTTTAGTATTTTTGGTGACCTGGAAAAAGGATGAAACATTAGACACATAAAAAGCGTTTATCTATGGTTAACCATCCACTGAGGAAAGTTTTTCTCTGAAGATATTTTGTGTCCACAACTACACCAAATATGCTGACTGCCCTGTTGTCTTAAGGGTTTAAAACCCAAGCATCATTTCCCGAAGATTTAAATATTGCAGTGTTAGCTGAATCGCAGACAGATCAATGCGGCGATCTGGACGCTCAACGATTCTCGGCAGGTATAGTACGATACCCATAGACACTGACCTCAGGCTATTTAAACTCCTCTTTGAGCAAGAGTTCTCAATCTGGATACCCTCGAAGCTCGAAACATTTGCTCGAGTAAATCGTAGATGGTCAACTGGAAGCCTACTACTTCACTGGCTGACAATGGGGTGGCTGCTGTCTTTCCGTACAGCAGTCAGCCATTTTAACCTAACCTAACCTAGCTGCATTATTTAGCCATCAATCTAACGCCATTTTCAGGATTGGCCATCTTATTACTTTCTATTGTCCACTGTTGTCATGGGGTGCTCATTTTCCGCTCACTTGAAGGCTCATTAAGGAGTCTCCTCAACATTTTTGCCGGAACTTTTCACCAGCTTACAGCAGCATAAAGCAGTTATGTTTTTAAGCAACTCATTAAGGCATTGCTCCAGAGCTCAACGATGCTGTAGGAGCACGGTTAGCAACACTTCTCTTATCAACAGCGTGTTTCCCACCGTCCTGTGCAGGAGACATTTCGCAAAATACACGGTCCAGGTTGATGATCGAGTCGCTCTACACTTGAAGATAATAACGCGACTGCTGTTTGTCAATCAGAAGAAATATCTGCCCCAAGCATATATTTCCGAGTTGGAAAACTAAGAAATGTGGAATACATCTCCCTGGAATGTAGACCAGCCAAGTAACCACTTAAGACTAATCATTTCTTGTCGGCAATGTGCGGTACTCTTTCATGAACTTCATGTACATTGTTCTCAGATCAGTTTTTTTAATAGTTTCCGCTCTAATGAGTGTAACCTATGTTTGGCAGTTTCAAACGATGATGCGACGGAACTGGAGTACAGTGAAACCCGCTTAAGTGAAACTCACTCAAGCGAAAACCCTGCTTAAATGACACACAAATCCCGTGTGTATGTAATAATACACAAACTACCTCGAAAAACCCGCTTAAGTGAACATTTTTTTAATTTTTTGTCGTTTCGCTTAAGCGGGATTTACTGTATATGTACTATGAGCTGCCCCCGTACGTAGTTTGATGTCAAATCAACAATGTAATCTTTACGCATTTATTTTTCCTCCAGGCACTGGGATTGGTACATCGTACTGCAAATGATCGTACTTGCCTTTGAACAAATTGATTGCTACTAAGTGTGCAGGTATATTGATGCTGCAACGAATGGTGACAAGGATTACCAATACTTCACCGACTTCGTATTTTGAAACTGCATGTTCCTTCCAGCGGCAGTTGATATCGGAACACAAAACTTAGCAATACAGTGCAGTAAACTACTTACATGTGCAAATACACAATTGTATGTATCAATTTGAATTTTGCCAAAGCAAAACGACTTATGTTACGGAAATGAATATACGAAATTTGACGCCAACAAAATATTAATCTAAAGGCCATTAAAATATTCCAAATCAACAAAAAGGCCTCTTTTTAAGTAGGTTTGATGTCATGCAACACACTTTCTTTTAATCCTTGATAAGGTGTAATTCATGAAGTAGACACTGATGAGCATACTTACTGGCTTAGGTTTCTCAGTTTTCTTATCCTTTCTATAATTTGGTCGCTTTTTCTGTCCTTTATCGCCACTAAATTTGTCGGAACTCTTATTAAATTTACCCATTGTTTATTATTTAGAGCTCTGCACCGTACACACATGGAATTTGTTACGAATGTCAGTGGCTCTAATGTCAAATATTTTTACTTTTTGACGTTTCGTTAAATGAACTCGTTCAGATGCATTGGCCCACCAAATGGCATGTTATAAACTTACATTCCTCCTAAATTGGTAGCTCGACTAATTTATTTATGTACGTCGTTATTCTTCGCACTCCTGAATTTGTGAGCCAAGGGCAAATGAAGCATGACTGTGCATTTCCCACAAGGTAAATGTTCATACTTTTGTATTAGGAGAGGTATAAAATATTCATTGCTTCTCAATGCATTCTTGGCAAACTATCATTCATATCTTAACACTACTTTCTACCCACTCATACACTTTAAAATCAATTCGAAATATACTTTGACAATCAATTTACTTTTGTAACATCTCTGTTTAAGTGCAGCTGTCAAAATCTAGGCCGGCATACGTGTTTACTCAGTTCCGCCAACTGCAGCAATCGCAGGCTCACTTGCGATAAACAAACAAATCCTTGACCTTCAATATACATTTTTTTTATCCCCTTTAAAGGATAAAAAACAATCAAAACATTCCCTATACATTACCTTCTTTTTTACAACGCTCTCCTGTGTCCGCTTTTCTGTTTTGTTTTCTCCCAAAAAACTGTGCTTCGTATCAAAAATAATGCCAAAAATTGAGAAAGTTAAAGTGAATGTAAAAGATCGTGTGGAGGATAACTCTATCGATTTAAGCTTGTCTGAGCTTACAGAGGTTCCAGTCAGAGATATTGTGAGTTATTTTTTTCCCACGAAACTACAGCATTTTATGTGCATATCTGTTAATTTGTATGTTATACTTTTGAGGCTTCGAATGCATGGAAAATATTTGACGTGGCTGATTAGCAATGTTCAATGGCAAACTTAAGGGTGGTTTAATTGTTTCCTCAGCGTTCCGCATCATGTCCTCTTAATAAATTTTGGCAATGCTTTGTGAAATAGAATGGCTACGAGTTTGGCAACTTAAGGAACTAACGCAATTGGGCGTGCACCTAGAAAGCAAAATTCGATGAGCGTATTATGTAAAGATAATTGTACAAATTGGTTTTATGCAATGTGAAATAGTACATATGCAGAGTTGAATAGATCCCTCCTGCGGCATTCTTTGGGCTTCAACCACGTTTCAAGTTTATGAGCGAATGGCATTCATCGGATGATAAACACCTGGATATTATGTCTTTATTTTAAAAAGGATAATTAGCTTGTGTAACGTGTGCAGATGCTGGCACAACATTGGAAACAGATTGTAATAATGTCTCGTGTTTTTTAAGGAAACTGTTACTTAAGGAAAACTAGTGCAATCCTTTTTTGATTACCTTGGGCTCATACTTGGACATCTATCCAAAATAAATAAAGCGTCGAAAAGGACAGCTTTCTTCAGTTTCTTATTGGAAGCCTAGGTGAAATGCACACCACATCTGGTTGAACATTAGACAACATTTTTCCACAGAACGGAAACATAAATGTGTGCAATACAAATGTGGAATGTGGAAACATAAATGTGTACAATTCTTGCCCGTTCTCAGCTACGATCTAGCTGAGTTCCTTAATTTTTCCAGTTCGCTAGTTACTGGTGGCAATGGAGAATTGCATTCCGACCTCACAACCTTAAGAATTTCACAGGAATGCGATAATGTCTCTTTTTATGCACTCTTCATCAAAGATCAGCAACAACAGAATCTGGCGACGTTATGTCCTAAGATTCACTCCAAGTTGGTGGATCTCACATTCATTTATTGACATTAAACGCAGTCCTGTCCTAAGGCAGTTTATCGTCATCTTATGCGATTCGTTGCTGAACTAGCTGAACTGAGACGAAGACGGTCTTATGCAAAGCCAACGTGTATATAACATGGAATGATTAAGCATTTGTATAAAACATACATTTTGATGCTTGTACCCAGTGCTAGTAAATCTAGAGCAGTTGCCCAAATTGATCCCAGTCCTGAACGAAGTGCATATTTGTTTGATATTTACTGCGACTAATTAAAACTGTTTTAAAATGATGTACAACTTCACCTCATTTCTGTTTCAGGCTTCATTCAAACGAGTCACCATTTTGGATCTTTCAAACAACAAACTCATAACACTTGGGGTATACACAGCTTGTGCACTTTTATGCAGAACCACTTTACAAAATATATATTCTACAGAAAAACTTTCCAACATTGACGAACTTATCTCGACTTGACCTGAGCAGGAATCAAATTAAATTTCTTCCAGAGGACTTCGGCAACTTACGAAACCTAAGACATCTAGATTTATATAACAACAAATTGGAGCACTTGCCCCTAAGTTTCGGCAACTTGACCAACTTGAGGTATCTAAAACTATTGAACTCTACTGTTACCCGCGAATACCTACGTATTTGATTTCTCTTAGATATTTAGACTTGAAAGCAAATCCCCTTACGCCAGCTTTAGCTAAAGTCGTCGGACCTTGCTTAACCGCGAAGGACTGTAATCTTTCAGCGAAGAATACGGTAAGTGTTTGTATACATCCCACAAGTGAAATTTGATTATTAATTTGGACTGTTTCCTTACTTAGGTAAAATGTCTGGCCCGAATGCAAGAAGAAGTAGAAAAAGCCAAAGAGCAACTGGACCGCGAAACCGAGGCGCAAATAGAGGCAGTCGGCGAAGAAGCTCAAAGTCAAGAAACTCAGAAGAATAAAAAAGCTAAAAAACCGAAAAATAAGCCGAAAAAGAGCAAACTCGAAAATGCCTCACCGCAACCAAGTATCAGTTCAAAGTCGGGAAAATCAAAAGCCGAGGGCAGCCTCACACCGCCGAAGGATGCTCAGCGAAAATCCAGTACAGCACTTAGGACAATATTTACATTTTGTATGCTCTTAGCAGTAAACATCTTCATCATATACATAATTATGTTTAAGAATCCGGAAATAGCCGAGAAGCTAGTGGAATTCATACCACATCAGTACCGCGACTGGATAGCAACTAAATCCGAGTACTTTCGCTTACGTATTTCGGATTGGATTCTCTACTTTCGTACAGCACATGTACGTAATTGACGGATAACGATCCAGAATCGTAACTAAATACTGAAACAAGTAAAAAGCAACATCCAAAGGAAGAAGAGACCATCAAATGATCTCCACAATAAAATGGATTACAAAAATTCAACCGCCTCATCACCATCATCTCGTCCAAACACAATACATTATTTTTTAGATAATTCTCTAACTAAAGTTCCGTGAAATAGTACACAAACACACACTCAAATATGCAATAGACCAATTGATACAGTTTAATATTTAATTGATCATTTACATTACACAGAGTTCATTTATCAGTGTTATTCAGTCAAAGTAATTTACGTATAATATTTTTTTAAATATATTCTGCACTTTTTTGCATTTCTCTTTTAGTATATAAGTTGCGATATATATACCAGTCATTTTTTCTACATGATAATACAAATAAAATTTATACCACATAGATTAAATTGTTCTTTCTTTTCTTACATACACAATTTTTACTGCGCATGGTGCACCTATTTTATTGTATGAGCTTACTTACTTATCAGGCGAACGAGCCTTGGAGGGTTAGAGCCGATGCCTATCATCGTTGACGGTCCTGGAGAAGAACCAGAGCTTGGGTCTTCCGCTCCTACTCCTTTGGTGTCCATGAGCTCGATGTGGCCGAGTCAGTGTAGTCGACGTACTACATCCACATCATATCCTACGTAGAATTTTTTTCTTTTTTTATTTCGAAGACACGAAGAATCAACTCTGCTGTTTGGTTTATCGTCCAGCTTTACGGTCCATATAGCAGACTGGCAAAATAAGAGTTGTAGAGCATGATCTTTTCATGTCCTTCGAGTCAGGAGCTTTGACTTACCGAAGTAACAGCGGTTACCAAGGGCGATTGTACGTCGGACCTCCACTGTGATGTCTTTCGTGGACGTTCGTGTCACGTGTCACGCGCCGAAGAAGACAAACTCCTTTACTAGCTCAAAATTGCAGCTGTCGATTTAAATGTTTTTGTCAAGGCGGAAAGTTTTTTGGTCGACAGCATATATTTCGCCTTGTCTTCATTCACATTGGGACCAGTTCCTTTCGACACCGTAAAAGCGTCCACTATGGAAGCGACTGGATAGTGCTGTTGGTTAAGTGCCTGTCCTTGGTTCACAGTTTGAGTCCCGTGAATGCAAAGTGGTTTTCAACTCTAGTCCAGTCATCATTTGTCAGTGGGATCAAATTAACAGCCTACACCTTTTTCGCTGTTTTTTTTATAATTTGCGCTCACGGAGTATTGTTAATACCATTTCCGGGTTCAAGACACAGCACGGGCCGAAGGTGTAGAGGGAGAAAGGGAGAGGAGGTACCTGGGCACATTGGTTTTAAATATCTTTATATATCGGCTGATGAACGAGTTTCTAAATTTAACTGTGCGTCCGAAAGTAGGCTTAAGGGTAAACTGATGAGCATTCCTGGCGAGACGGGTATTGTGGGTGAATTCATGGAGAGGAGAAATGCAGTTGACAAGCTCACTTGAGCATCGTTTGTTAAAATAGCGATAAAATACGGATAGAGACGAGACGGTACGTCAATGTTCAAGCGAGTCAAGTGACTCTGCAATACTGTTGTCTCCTATAAGTTTTATCGGTCGCTTTTGGATTCTATCTAGTAGGTCTAGAGTGGTTTTGGGGCACCACACCAGATATGAGCGTTGTACTCAAGTTTGGGGCGTATATACGCCTTATAAATAAGAGCCAAATCAGAAGGGCTGAAGCATTTCTTGCATCGATTGAGGAAACCTAAACATTTCGCAGCATTTTTGGCGACCTCAAATATGTGATCGTTCCAACTAAGTGTTGTGTTGATACACATCCCAAGGATGGAAAGCTTTCCGGTTTCATCGACACAGGTGCCATTCATGGATAATGGCTGATTAACAAGGGTTCGCTTGAGTGACAGCAGACAGCATTGAGTTTTTGAAGCATTGAATGCCACTCGATTGTTCTTTCCCCAGTTAATTATGCTGTCAAGATCGGAATTCAAAGTTCTTAACATAAGAATATGAAAAGCATAGGGTGCTGTCATCAGCGAAGGAATGGATTGGATTAGAAGTAGCAGACAAGAGATCATTTATAAAAATGAGAAAGAGTGTCGGAGACAGGACACAAACCTTGGGGAACACCACATTTGGTGGATATTAGACTTCAACCCACCAAAATAAACTTGAATTGAACGGTTCGAAAGGTAATTTCTAATCCATTGAAGAAGGGATTCATCGACACCATAGGCACGCATTTTCGACAAGAGACCTTGATGCCAAACTCTGTCAATTGCCTTAGAAATATCAAGCGCAACGATCTTGCTTTCGCCTGCATTCTGCAAAGATTGGTTCCACTTTTCGGTGAGATAAGCTATCAGATCACCAGTGGACCTGTTGCTGCGGAAGTCATACTGCCGGTCATTAAGAAGCATCCGCGATTCAAGATATTTCATAAGCTGGCGATTTATCAGCGTTTCCATGACCTTAAAAAGAAGTGACGTAAGTGCTAGGGGTCGGTACGAGGCTTAAGATTATGCCAGCTGGAGAGGTATATTGGTTGAGGCCTATTAAGTAAGTAAACTGCGGATTAATTAAGAACAACTCCTTAATAAAATGGTTAATGCGGGAAATGAAATTCATGTGGAATCTTTCCTCGTTTTACCTTGGTCGTTGGCCCCAAGGGTGCGTGTTGTCACCGTGTAGTGGAGTCCAATTGAAGGAGGTGGGGAAGTTTAAGTATTTCGTTTTCTTTTTCACGAGCGATGGCAGGAGTTATGCTGACCTTTCCTGTAGGATTGGCCAAGGTGGCCAGATCTGGAATCAGGAAGGCCGAGGTTAGTGTCAAAGCCAAGATATCGGTTTTAACTCAGCGCGATGACATTACTACGTTCTATTGTGGATTGTCTTCGTCGGGATAGATGTCAGTATCCTAGGAACTCAATGGAAAGGGCTATGGTTTGAGGTTTGGTCACGTGGTGTCACTGACATCACGACTTCCCAGGTGTGCCCTGAATGCGAGTTCACCAGTACAAGTTGGTTAGATAGACCAAGTCCAAGAACTCGTGTAGGATGGAGCAGCGTGGAGATCTCTTGTGCTTTAGTCCCCCGACCGCTTTAGTGGATCATGCCGGTCAAAAGAGGATGGTAATGTTTCGTTCTGATTCTTTACCAAAGCCAGCACTAGAAGAATCTGCAAGCGTGTACTTTATTTTTTAGCAGTATTTGGACATAGTTCAGGGCAATAGAACTCTATGAAGCTATATGCAAGATACCAATCCACCAGAGCTCCCAAAAAGAACAAAACGTATACATAACGACCTTATATACGAGTACCTAGACCTATCGGAGGATTTGAAATTGCTGAGGTATCGGTCGTCGGTTCTTCTATCGCGCGTGGATGGTAAACTGCTGCGTCGACGAAACAGTTGCTGCGCGTGAAAGGCAATACCACAAGAACAATAGAGTTGTGACGTTCCGACCTTTATGTCATCTGTCGACCATCATTTGCTATCGTTCCGTAAACTCAAACATGTTCCATATTGTCCTGAGTTCACAGAGGTGTGAAGAAATGAAGGAATATACACCCCATATTCTGTTGAGCGGAGTTTTCGTTGGTTCCGTCAACTCGGACTGCGTCTGACTGGTAAGTTTCTGGTAGATGGGAAACTGATGCGCCGCCGAAACTGCTATTGCGCGTTGATGGTGACTACTACAGCGAGGGAATGGTGAATTGATTTTGTTGTGTTACCCTAACTTACCCTCTTCCAGAAACTAACTAAAGTGGTTAGATATTGAGAATGAAATTGTTAATTTTTTTTCAAGCTTGAATGGAATTTTCCTCCATGTGATTCTTATTACGTTCCTTATTGAATTTCTCTTATGTGAGCTTGCACCTTGTGTAAAAAAAGTTGTTTCTCTCTTATTGTTTTGTTTCTGAGTTTATTTACTTACTTAAAGTGGCGCTACAGTCCGGGGTGGACCTGGGCCTCAACCAACAAGCGTCTCCAGCCAGCTCGATCTTTAGCTAGCTGTCTCCAGTTTCGCACGCATAGTTGGTTGATTTCCCTTTCCACTTGCGTGCGCTACCTGAGTCGCGGTCTTCCTCTACTGCGCCGTCCCTCGGGGGTGGATTCGAAGACTTTTCGGGCCGGAGCATTGGTTTCCATCCGCTCTACATGACCTAGCCACCTCAATCGTTGGATCTTCACTCTTCTGGCTAAGTCGATGTCGCTAAACAGCCCGTATAGTTCGTCATTATATCTCCTCCTCCACTCACCATCTATGCAGACGGGACCGAAAATCACACGAAGAATTTTCCTCTCGAAGCAACTAAGAGCAGCTTCATCCGCTTTTGATAAAGTCCATGCCTCCGCGCCATATAGCAGGACTGGGACGATTAAGGTCTTGTAGAGCGTTAGCTTGGTTGTTCGAGAGAGGGCTTTGTTTACCAATTGCTTTCTTAGCCCAAAGAAGCAGCGATTGGCAAGAGTTATTCTTCGTTTGATTTCAGCGCTGGTATCGTTGTCTGAATTGATAGCGGTGCCTAGGTAGACAAAGTTTTTGACTACATCAAAGTTATATCTGTCTGCTGTGACGTTCTGACCGAGACGTCGGTGGTGGGTGTCCTTTCTCGTTGACAGCATATACTTGGTCTTACCCTCGTTTACCGCTAAACCCATCTTCGCGGCCTCCTTTGCAATATCCACAAAAGCGCCATTGACATCACGCTGCGTTCTTCCGATAATGTCAATATCGTCGGCATATGCGAGTAGTTGGACGGACTTTTGAAAGATTGTTCCTCTGGTGTTGGCGTTCGAGTTTTGAACAATTCAAAGTCGCATGACAGCGCGTCGCCTTGTCTGAATCCTTTTTTGACATCAAAGGTCTCGGTTAGGTCTTTACCGACCTTGATGGAGCAGCGTGCATTCTCCATCGTCATCATACACAAACGGACGAGTTTGGTAGGGATGCCAAAACTAGACATTGCTCTGTATAGCTCGTCTCTATAAATGCTATCATAAGCGGCCTTAAAATCGATAAAAAGGTGGTGGGTATCGATTTGTTGCTCCTGGGTTTTCTCCAAAATCTGCCGCAGTGTGAATATTTGGTCGATGGTAGATTTTCCTGGCCTAAAGCCACACTGGTATGGACCGACCAGGTTGTTGACGAATGGCTTTAGGCGTTCACACAGTACGGCAGATAAGATTTTATATGCAATACTTAGGAGACTGATGCCTCTGTAGTTGGCGCAGTTCAAAGGGTCTCCTTTTTTATGGATCGGGCAGACTATGCTGAGGTTCCATTCATCGGGCATGTTTTCCTCCGACCATATTTTACAGATGAGTTGGTGCATGCTCCTTACCAAATCATCGCCTGCGGCCTTAAAAAGCTCGGCGGGTAGGCCGTCAGCTCTCGCAGCCTTGTTGGATTTTAGTTTGGATATGGTAATCCTCATTTCATCTGGGTCGGGTGGACGGAATTGTTGATCTTCATCGTCCCTTTCATTGGGGTTGAATGGTTCGTTCTGCCTGACAGCGGAATTTGGTTCTTCGTCGCCGTTATACAGTCTGCAGAAATGGTTTCTCCATATCCTCAGCATCGACTGTGACTCTACTACCATGTTCCCTTGATCATCCTTACAGGCTTCGGTTCGGACTTTATAACCTTGACTGGTTAACTTTACCCTTTGGTAAAATTTCCTTACCTCATTCCTGCAGTAATATCCCTCTAGTTTGCCGATCGCGCGCTTCTCATGCTCCTTCTTTTTTCTCCTGAGAAGCCGGTGTTCGTCTCTCCTCTCCTGCTCGTAGAGCTCCCGAGCAGCTCTTGTCCTTCTTTGCAGTGCCGCTTTGTATGCTTCTTGCTTGGCTGCATTCGCCTGCCGACACTCGTTGTCCAACCAGAGGTTTTGTTGAGTTTTTGAGTTTCTGAGATTATTTGCAAAGAATAATTTGTTCATAGTTCTGCGTTATTCTACGTTTCCACTCAATGAAACCGCAAGGCTCCAGAGAGGATAATGGAGGACATAGATATCCAACTTCCGACCATTTCGGCATTGAGCCCTAAAGAATAAGAGTGAAGTGGAATTCCCTTTGCATTTCACACATACTTATAAAATTCCCGGCTCCACTACTCATCGCAATACCGTATAAAAAACGCTGTCAGATGAAATCAAGGGAGGTAGAAGTTGGATATCTCTATCCTCCATTATCTCTGCTTCCAGGTACCAGGCTCCGCCATACGTGTTCTGGGTCTGGAAACCTCGCGGGTTATGATGAACCTCTCTGCAGTCTCCTCGAATTCATCCGCCCATGAGAGCTTGTCATACCGAGCAAACCTACAGTGTGAATTTCAGTTTATTTTGATGTTCATTTTCTCATTTTGTCTCTTTCTATTTTCTGATGTTCTCACACTATTAGGTCCTGTCCTCTGGCGGCCATTAAAAAATTGAGAGCGAGTTAGATTTCTTTTGACGGGCCCTTATAAATTGGGAGCGAGTGACTTGAAAATTGAGAGCGAAACCTATTCAAGCTCTGTGGAAACGGCAATATGCCGGTTTCAGTAAAAGTTCTTCCGGACCTCACGGTTTCTGTTCAGTGGAAATGTAGCATTAAGGTTTATTTCATCAAAATTCGTTTTAGTGTACAAACAAATTCTCGGTGAACTATTTATTCTTGCGGCCACTGTAAAAATGTAAAATAAGACTGTCTCATGAACCCACACATTTGTGAAACGATCTATGGCTGCACTCATATGTGCTAATGTGTCTTGTCTGTTGTATAGGGAATGCACACGAAGTAATCGTTGGAGTCGATTGTTTACGCCCTTGCATTATTGTTGTGTTTCCTTAACACCCCCTTTGCTGGTCCGATCGTCGAGTATGTTAAAACATGTACATAAGAGAGAAACAAACAACGACATAGCGCGATCAATTAGATTAGTCTCCGTACAGTGGGCATGTGAGAGAACATGTATTCTGTGGAGTGTGGATTCAGTTCAGTTTCAGTTGAGTCTTCTTTGCAGCCGGTATGGCTTACGCGCCGATAGTCATTTTATCAGTTCTGTTCGTATTATTGCCCTATGTTACTCGAGCGTATAATTTTGATTGCGCGGATGGGGAGTGTGATAATACAATTAGACAAAAATATGAACCGACTTGGGAGAGTTTAGACAAAAGGCCCCTGCCCGGATGGTACGATGACGCAAAAGTGGGTATTTTCATCCATTGGGGCGTATATTCCGTCCCGAGTTACGGCTCTGAATGGTTTTGGACAAATTGGCAAGGTAGTGCACAGCTGATTTCAGGGAGATTGATCGCTTCTAATGCACGTTTTTCTTTTAAGGCTCAAAAGTGCCATCGTACGTGGATTTTATGACCAAGAACTACAAGCCGGACTTCACCTACCAGGAATTTGCGAAAGACTTTACCGCTGAACTTTTTAACGCCACCCAGTGGGCACTTTTGTTTCAAGACAGTGGCGCGAAGTTTGTCCAATCTCAAATTAGTCACGTATTCATACATGTAAGAAATTTCGTTTTAGATATGTGGTCCTTACAAGCAAGCATCACGATGGCTTCGCCCTATGGCCGTCAACGCGTTCATTCAGCTGGAATTCAAAAGATGTTGGCCCGCGCAAAGACATAATAGGTAAATGTTTCAATTCCCACTCCCTACGTTGACTACATACATTTCTTCAATTCACAAAAGGCGAACTGTCATCGGCGATCCGTGAGAAGACCTCAATTAAATTTGGTCTGTATTATTCCTTATTCGAGTGGTTCAATCGGCTGTACATATCTGATAAACTACACATTTTCCTGGAAAATGAATACGTTAAGTACAAGTCCCTGCCGGAGCTGCATGAGTTAGTCACTCAGTATCACCCGGAAGTCATATGGTCAGATGGAGACTGGGATGCTCCGCCCCCATATTGGAATTCTACGGACTTTATTGCTTGGTATGAACGAACACACATATTAGGCTCGCCATTATGAAACTAAAGAAACGAAGTGCTTTTATTTTAGGTTGTACAATGAGAGCCCTGTTCGTGATACCGTTGTCACCAATGACAGATGGGGATTTGCAACACACTGCCTTCATGGTGATTTTTGGACATGTGAAGATCGATACAATCCAGGTAAAGATATATTTCTAGTAGAATGCAGTGCTCCGGCTGGACACCCGCTCCAAAGTTTGCCCATCAAAACCACCGACTTTCGTTTGAGTCGTTGCTACCGTTAGAACTCGGTGAAGGTAGGCAATAAGTGGCTTGGATGCACTTAGGCCAAGTCGTGCCGTTGTACTGCCACGTGAATTTACACAAAAGAGGCGTGATTATTAGGACAGCCAGCCAGATTTATCAGTGAAGTCCATTAGCTTGATTTGTGTTCCTCTCAGATCGCTTAGGTTACCAATGAAGCAGGAGCATAGAGTGGCTTTTCTAGCTAAGGCGAGTGCAGGGCAGTTGCAGAGATGGTGTTGCACTCTTTTTCATCTCGACAACTTCTGCAGAAATCATCAGAAAATAGTCTTAGTCTTTTCGTGTGTAGACCCAATGGGTGTTCGCGTGTTCGTTGATTATTTCCACTGCCGTATTGATTTTGGATCTTTTTAAGGAGATCAGAGCTTTTAGGGTCGAGACTGGGTCAGATTTGATTGGTGACTGACATTGACCTTTAGTTTGCTTTGCTTACTGAGTTGTAACATAAAGGAAGCGAAGGGAGTACCTATATTACAAAAGGTTCCGTCATCTGGGTGATTTTTGCGAGTTTGTCACCTTCGCAGTTTCCGAGTCGGTGTAAAACTGTAGGTCTGTTCCACTTGTGAGAGAACAACAGCACGCACATCAATGCACAACACCTTCTTTACCACTTTATTCATTTGACTTATTTCTCTTGCTGAATTCAAATTTGAACTTTTTTTAACATCAACTGCCGCCACTTATCACAACACAGCTGTTGGGTGAACTCGAAATAGTCATCGGTAAGGTAGTTCGCTCGCCGTATTCTACGATCCATATGGCCAGTAAAAGTAAATCGAGTAAGTGATGTGTCAGACCTTAAATGTCTAAGTGACACAATCTCCCGGAGGAACTTTCCAGTCACATCTATCTTCTTACCTACCCAGGTTAGGTTAGGTTAGGTTATAGAGACTGGCTCGAGAAGGCAATCACAGTTCGGCCATAGTAGGCCAGTTCTGATACCACGCGCATTGATTTGAACAATCAGAACAAATTGGTGCTTATGACTAAACGGTTTAGCTGGCTAATCAGCATTAGCATGCATTGAGATTGTACTTATAGGTCCCTAGGTGTAAGAACCTACGAGTAGGTGGTGATCTATAGTTTCAACCTCCTCTTCATCCCTGCAGCTTCTAAAAAAGTCATTATAGGCGACACCCAATCATCGGGCATGAATACCAATTGTGCAGTCTCTGGTTATGGCGCCGGTGAGCGTCCAGAGTAAAGATCTTGTAAGTCTAAGCAGATTGAGTGATCGAATTATTTCCTGTGTTTTGAGGCATGTGGTGCCCTCTAGCCATTTACGATAGTGTGTATTTTGAGTAAATGGTACGCTGTAGCGATTGGCATGGAAAGTGGAACACCTCCTAGTGTTAGGGAGGAGCATGTGAACTTAGCGAGTTCACCGGCCTTGCAATAGCCCGGTATGTCACAATGTAACGGCACCCACATGAGGTGTATATTATAATGTTCAGCCATCTCGCTAAGAGACTACATTTAAGGAACGTTTTTGGGTTAAACATGACATTGTCCAGCATCACATCCCAGGATGAGTGCGGTTTTGGTTCTTCCCGCCTCAACGATCATTCTTTTCAGTGGCTCGGATGGAGGATGTTCTGCATGGTCATGAGCCATAAACGCCGAGATGAACCATATCTTGGTCCTGCCTACCTCTAGGCTTACGGCCACTAAGTCTCGACCGCTGTAATTGAAAGAATATGTGAGATCTTTGTAAGACTGCAGACTTTGTACTCTTACAAAGAAGGCTTTGTAGTGTTGAGTCCTGAGCCCACGAACGATGTGGGCAGGGCATGGGTGTTAAGACGGAGAAGGAGAGTGGCCGAGGCCGTGGTGAAGATTAATCTGTGTTACCTGTCCGTATCCCCCAAAGACAGTCTCTCCACCACTGTTTTATTGGCCTCGTCGTTGAGGTCTGACTCGAAGGATAAGTTTTCCTGGCTATTGGGTGGGGTGCTGGTCAGGTCTAGGTCAGAAAGGTCGATTGAATCAGCATTATGAACCGAGTTGCTTATTGGCAGCTGAAAAGACCTCCCACTCAGCCGCCAGTCAGTGTGTTACCGACCGATTAGGCAGCAATTGAGGTGGAGAGGGGCTGGTCCGCAGGAAGGCCTGGATTGAAGTCCTTGTGAACCGTCGGATGGTCTCGGGATTCCAGTTGCTTCGCGGAAGGTGCGGGTCCTAGATCTACTGGGGTTCTGATCCCTCATTACTACCTCGAAGCCTGCACCCTTCCATACCTCTCCCAGTCTAATGATGGCTGATTTGAAAAGGTCAGCCAATCTTTGGCGACACAAGCTTGATGTGTCTCTGGTGCCATCCAGAGTCGTGAGCGACAGGAGCCAGAGCTCCGCTCAGGTAGATATCAATTATTGCTGACTCCACCTTCTTCAGAGAGATGCGGCAGTCAGCGTCAATCCTTTCTGAAAAGGCGTAAGTTATATCACTTCTCAAGCTCGTCACCGTATGGCCTGTTAAGCCTGTTTACAATATTGCACCACTCGGTTTCTGGATTTTGGTCTCCGAGGGAGACGCCTCCAGCGATATGGCGCGTTTGAACATAGGGTCCCTTGTTGCCTAAGCTATCGACCATCTATTGTCCTCCGTTAGCTTCTCCGGGGAATGCCTTTTAGGCGCTCAAGCACCCGAGATGCAGAGCGCCTCTCCTTATATCTTTTGTAGGAACGTTCTATGGCATTCGAGGAAGAGTCAACTCTGGGGGAAGCGTTGCAGAGTCCGTGCTGGGTTTAGTTTGAGCTCCACGTGGATTTTGACAGTGTGAGCCGCCTTGGCCGCCAGCACTTCAGGAAAAAGTTCCAGCCGGGGAGTTTTTCGGTCTCATTTTTGTTTTTCTTGTTTTGTTTTATTTTTGCGCTGTCCATGATGGTCCCACGAGTAGTGGAGAAAGGGAAGTTCTGGCTGTGCAGAGATCTGCACAGCTAAGAGAGGATTAATCCGAGAGTTTGCCAAGACTACTCCGTTCGCAACTGAGCTAGTTTTTCGACTCCTTGGAAAGCTGATCCTCGGCACGGGCTGTATAACCTTGATCCAGCCCACCGGATTGGAGGAGGGAGATAGGAAGTTGTACTTACCTAAGTGAAGTGAATCTCAGATACGGCGTATTCTACGATAGGGGTGATTATTCTTGACTGCTTCAGCTATGAAACTGATTCGGATAGGATAGTCATTGATTCTTACGGAGCAGTGCATGTCTAACAATACCCACATCTTCGGCTGTCTTCTTTAAAAGGACACAGTTTTGCCAGTTTTAGAAACTGCAGAAGAGAATGCCATTGAATCACCTTAGCACATACCTTGCTTAGAAATCAATGATTGATAATCGATTTTTTGAAGCGAACAAATCTTATCTAACAATTTCAATATTTAAGCCCCAAGTCCCAGTGAAGTGGTTTAGACTCTATCGCATGGGCAAAAACCAGTTAGCTTTGATTATCTTTCAGTTTTATGCTGAGGACGTTGTTATCGTCATAAAAGGGGAACGGGGTTAAACAATTGCAAGGCAATCTTCATAAGTGCTTCTTAATTGGCACATTAAAAATGGCCAAGTGCTCGTAATACTCGCGTGCGGTGTAGGTAATAATTTTCAAGAGTCGAAATTGTTATTATCATGCGGCGGGTTGGGTTCAATTCAGCGATAAGGTTCGGAGAGGGCCTATCCAATGTTTAGTCTATTTAAACTTGTAAAACGTGGAAATTCGAAACCATTTCATTCACAAATGGCCAGGCAGCCACCTTCGGGCAGAAGCCAATTTGTCCATGCGCTCTACATGAGCCAGGTGCCTTAATCTGATGCCTCAAATGCTTACTCATACAAATGGCATATGTCACTGGGTGTCTCATTACAAAACAGCTATCTCGATTCGAAACGCTTACGCGGCCTGATCAGAATGAGTGGGCAGAATATTAGAACTATTATCGTCATCATAACCGGGCGTTGTGCCGTTGGACCAGGCGCCTCCAGATTAGGCCTTCCTTATAAAAGACTTCTGCAGGATATGCATTCGTCGAGGAGAAAGAAACTATTGCGCTTCTTCTGTGCAATTGCAGCGATCTCTCCTCGCATAGAGGAAGTCTCTAAGATCCCTTCCACTTCAACAACATGGCGGAACTAAGTAGCAATCAAAAGTGCTAACTGGTTTGCGGAATCATTCATTTGCGTGGTAACACAATACGCCTACTGTAGCCTTAGTGTGACTGCTGTCAACAAGCATGGATTTCTTGATTTTGTTTGTATATACTTAAAACCTATTACAATAATTTGGGTGCAGCTACAGAACGTAGAAGGGTATACATTGCTTTGTTTTCTTTCGAGTGGAGGATACCTGCTATTTTAATAGTGACTCCGAACGGCAAAGTGCGAGAAGTTTTTACTAGACAGTTATACTCGACCGAGGTGGCGCCTTAAAATTGTCTGTCGCCCCTCAGGATGAGCCTGGACACATCTGACACATCAGTATGCTCTACGATTTTACTATAATTCATCGTTGTTGGACGGTGATTTTAAAGTGATATACGACGAAGAGCAGTGACGACCGTTGCGTTGTGGGTAGGTGCGTCGACCACTACGCACTTGAGCATATGCAGTCCAGGTTCGATACTCGGTACTAGCTAAATACTTTTCACTGAGTCACTGACAATGCTCAAAAAGTGTAACTGTCTAGAAAAAGCTTCTTAAATTGGCCGTTCGGAGTCGGCATAAAACTCTAGTTCCCTTCCACTCGTGACAGAACAATAGCACGCACAAAACGAGTGGTTGCTGAGAAGCTAGGCCCTGGTCCTGTATGGGCTGCAGCGCCAACCATATTATTATTATTACTAGTTGACCCGGCGAACTTCGTACCACCTAAGGTTAGGTTATAGTGGCTGGCATTAGAAGGCAGTCACACTTCGGCCAAAGTAGGCCCATTGTGATACCACGGGGACTGATTCACATAACAATTAAAACTAGTTGGCACTTGTGACAAAGCAATTTAGCTGGCTAATACTGACGCTTTTTTAGCTCATTGAGGTTGTTGAAGTAGTAGGCCTCTAGGTGTAAGTATCTACGACCTGCCAGCGCGCTACACGAACAGAGTAGCTGATCTGTGGTTTCAAATTCCTCTTCAACCATGCAGCTTCTACAGATGTCATTATAGGGGACCCCCAACCTACAGGCATGGGTGCCAATTGTGCAGTTCCCCGTTATCACGCCGGTGAGCCCCCTGAGTGAAGATCTGCTGAGTCTAAGCAGATTGAGTGATCGTTTGATATTAAGCGATGGCAAGTCAAGTGGTACCTTCTAGCCATTTACGATTAGTGATGTTGGTTGTGTGTACTTTTAGTAGATGGAGACCTGGAGTGATTGGCATGGAAGGTGGAACACCTCCTATTGTTTGGGTGAAGGATGTGCCACACCTAGCGAGTCCGTCGGCTTTGCAATTGCCCGGTATGTGACAGTGTCCCGGCACCCACATAAGGTGTATGTTAAAATGCCATCTCGTTAATTAAACATGACATTGTCCAGGGACTTGATTACGGCCTGACTGTCCGAACAGACGGTGATATCTCTTTTGGATATTACGTTATACTTACCTACACCCTCGTCTGTCTTCGACCCAGCAGTGAAAATGCGCAGAGGATCAGCCAGCGTCTGATTATCAGCTATCCAGTCCAGTCTGGAGGGGATGGTGGTGGAGAAGTTCTCCTCGAAGATAGCTTGGGGTAGTAGACCATCGGTGTCGTTGGGGAGAAAGTTGAATTCGTTTAGAAAGGTTGAGTGGCCGAAGTAGAGTACGCACCAGGACAAGTGCAACCTTTCTTTAGTGAATATCATCGATGTTCCTTGTAAAGGGTGATTTTTTAGCTATTATCTTTTTGGCAACACTGGTTTAAACAGCTGACGCACGTTTCGTGTTTTTTTTTACAGTCAAACATCTTCAGTTCGGTCTATAATTTAACCATGAATCGTCTTACAAAAGAATAACGCTTGCAAATTATTGAATTTTATAATCAAAATGCGTCCTCTGTTAAGAAAGTTCATCGCGCGAAAAATTGTGTTCAGCGACGAAGCTCATTTTTGGGTATGGGTATGTAAATAAGCAGAATTGTCGATTTTGGAGTGAATATCAGCCAGAAGCATTGCAAGAGCTACCAACGCATCCAGAAAAATTCTCAGTTTGGTGCGGTTTATGGGCTGGTGGCATCATTGGACCGTACTTCTTCAAAGATGATGCGAATCGTAACGTAACTGTGAATGGTGAGCGCTACCGTGAGATGATATCCAACTTTTTTTTGCCCCAAATGTAAGAGCTTGACTTGCATGACATGGTTTCAACAAGACGGTGCCACATGCCACACAGCATGCGCAACAATGGACTTATTGAGAGGCGAGTTCGGTGAACATTTTATTTCACGATCGTGACCGGTCAATTGGCCGCCTAGATCGTGCGATTTAACGCCTTTAGACTATTTTTTGTGGGGCTATGTTAAAGCTCATGTCTATACAGACAAGCCCGCTTCAATTGACGCATTGGAAGACAACATTGAAGCATTTATTCGTGAGATACCGGCCGAAATGTTGGAAAGAGTATGCCAAAATTGGGCTAAGCGGATGGACCATTTGAGGCGCAGTCAAGGATTCAACGCGAGTCGTTTTGAGAGTCATGTCATTTTGCAGTCGTTCAAGTATCAGTATTACGAAACTTAAAAAAATCGACTATTTATGTGTGGATTACATTCCACGCCAAAAGTTAATTCAAAATGTAATGTAGCCAAATTGACCAATCAGAGTACGGCATTTACGTTATTTCGTGAATAACTGTCAAAAATTCATGAATCAAATTTGTCGATGGACTAGGGGTCAATCAGCTGTGAAGTTGATACTTCATTTCTGATAGTGACGTGAAACGACAACTTAAACAGCAGTCCGAATACAGATCTAACACAGTCGTTTAGTGGCATGCCTTTAAACGACAATCTGAATAGGAAGGAATGTTTTGAAGATTGTAACCTAGATCTGCCTTAAGCCTACTCTGACTGATCCTTTTTGCCTCACTTGTGGCATTTGCTTATAAATAACAATAATCCTCTAAGCACACATCAAAATACTTACATTCAAATAATTAGTTTCAAATCTTGACATCTACACACTAAAACACACGAAACACTGTTTTGCCGTCGCGAAAGAAACGTTTTCAAGTTTCAATCTTGGCAGTATGCCTCTTTGTTCCAATTTTGAAATACATATCAACGGCGAAGTGATAAAATAATCGGAGACATTTTAAAGAGTGGTTTATCCTCGTTTAGACGAATCATGAAACAATTTTTTAAAAACAGTTCTTTTATACAAACCTTTATAAACCCTGGCAATAACTAACACAAGACAAAAATAATTAGCCAATTTGGTGCAATCGTTCAAAAGTTGTGGAGCTACTGACATTTCGATAATTAATTTGTATTTATATAGATAGAGAAGATCTAAAATATCGCAAGTAATAGCTACAATTTGGACCAATTATCCCACGTTTTGTCGAATCAACTTAAACGTTGGCTTAGGTTGTACACCAATGGTCATTAAACACCCTATTTTATCACTTCAAAATGGCATTGACAATTGTTGAGTGTAATAAAAGAAGCACATTTTGATTCTTATTGCAAAATAAACTGCTTGATCTAAAACGCGCTTCTTGTGTTTGCTCCTATATGAGTGACCTCAATTCAATGTTGTTCATGTCAAAGCACGAGCCACGAGCACAGATGTGTGTCAAATCAATAAGAAACCAATTAGGAATGAATTCGCAGGAACTAACACACTTCCATAGGAATTTGAATTGTATATTTAATTGACACGGTACAGTCGAAAACGAGAAATAATTTTAGATGCTCTTGTAATTAAATAATAAGTCAAATTGAATTTTTAAAATGCAATTGTAATTTGTAGGAGTGTTGCAGCCACACAAGTGGGAGAATGCTTTTACAATTGACAAATCATCTTGGGGCCATCGATTTGATACTACACTCGCCGACTACATGACATCCAAGGAACTGATTGAAGGTAGCAACAACGGTATAGAAGCAGTGGAGGTTTTATTTTTCATACATTTCCCATCAACAGAGTTAGTGACTACAGTTAGCTGCGGTGGCAATATTCTGGTGAATGTTGGACCAACGAAATATGGTACAATTCAGCCCATATTTGAAGAAAGACTTCGGGACATGGGCGGGTGGCTCAAGACTAACGGTGAAGCTATATACGGCAGTAAGCCCTGGATGTTTCAAAACGATACCGCCACGCCTGGTGTTTGGTATACTAGCAAATCGGACTCGGGCGGAAAAACAATTATTTATGCAATCGTACTGAATTATCCGTACGATGAGAATGAAATTACTTTGTGTTCACTGAAGGCAAAGGCAGATGCGTCGACTAAAATCATTCTGTTGGGAATGCAGAGTTACATGATAAAGGTATTTTATTTCATTTTAAGAACAGTGTTTAGATCTGAAGCTCTGTATTTTATTTCAGTGGTCAGTAAATAAGTCATGTTTGAACATCAAGTTTCCACCGAAACATTTAATCGACAAAAATAAACTCGATTTTGCTTGGACTTTCAAAATTGTCAATAAATAAATGATTTTATCTATGATTTGTTAAAATTTTTTGTTCATTTTCATCAGCTGAAAACGTGAGAATATACACGAAGTCCTAACATTATTAAACGCAAATTTACAGGAATGGCCAAAAAAGTATGTGCAGAGACACATCCCCTTATCATTAAACTGAGTAAGACTTGGATGTCTTGCCGTTTTACAAATGTCTGGACATCAAGACATAACTTTGAATAGATAATTGTTTTAATTAATAAAAAAAAACCCACATTTTTTAGTTTTGCGTTCCATACAGTCGCCACAAAAAAAATCTCACTTTGGAGTAAAAACTCACGAGGTGAAAATTAAAAGTTGAAACCATACAATAAATGTCTACTCCTTGTAGTGAGGTATTTCTAATCTACGGATTAATTAAACCCCAAATATCAACGGCTCAAGTGATCTTCGATACGAATGTCAGCTATTTTAATTCGATGGACATGCCGATAGACAGCATAATTGGATTCGCAGCTGATAATGCATCAGTGATTATTCGGAACAGAATTTCGGTGAAAAATTTGTTCCAACGGACCCTCCCGATTATGAACGTCGTTCTTCGTGTACCTACTTGTCCTTCGCTATATTTGTGCTCTAGTCACTAGGGCAGCTGCAAACAAAACCGGCTAAAAATATTTATTATTATTCTTAACATTGTGGATGGCAGACCTGTAGTCTCTTGGCAAATCCGCCAGTGTGTATGAAATCCGGCCAGAAGTGCTTAAGGCAATGGGTAAAGAAGGAGTTATATGGCTCTCTAGTGTCATTAAAGTGGCCTGGGAACGTGGTGAGACACCTGGCAATTTGCAAACTGGGATGATTGTCCCACTTTTTAAGAAGGGGGACAAAAGAGATTGCTCCAACTAAAGGGGCAAATCTCTTTTAAGTCCCCGCTGGAAGCGTGTCCTATAGCTCTGATTGGAACCCAGATGAACAGTGCGGCTTTCTTCTCGGCAGAAGTACAACCGACCAGCTTTTCACTCTAAGAATGGTACTTGAGAAGGCTTAGAAGTATGCGAAACCCATCTACAGTTGTTTTGTGGATTTGGAAAAGGCATACGACCGAGTTCCTAGAGGTAAACTCTGATGTGTTCTGTAGGAGTATGGGATAGATGGTCCTCTTCTTAGGGCCATTCAGTCTCTATACACAAACTGTAGCAGCTGTGTTCGGGTTAACGGTGCTAAATCAACACCTTTCACCATGGGCTTTGGACTTCCCCAAGGGTGCGTCTTGTCACCTCTCCTTTTTGTATATATGGACTGGATGTTGCGGCGCAGCCGAGGCGAGGAAAGTTGTTCTTCTTTTTGCAGCTGACTTAGTGATCCTCACATCTTCCCAGACGGAGCTCCAGCACTCACCCGATAGATTGGTGGCTGGAGGTTATGGTCATCTCCAGAACGCCTGTTCAATGCACTCTACAGGTTCTACAGGTTAGTGGAATCCCATTGAAATAGGTGGAAAAAGTATCTCGGGGTCTTTTGAATTGGTCAAGCTGGGTCAATTTTGAAACAGTTGGGTGGATCTGTAATTAGGAAGGTCGAGCTTGATGTCAAAGCCAAGTTAGCGGTTTTCAAATCAGTATTTGTTACAACTCTCACCTATGATCATGAAATTTGGATAATGGCCGAAAGACTTAGATCGAGAATACAAGCTGCTGAAAGAGAAGGATGCATTTGTTCTCAACAAGAACAGGCAGTAAAAGCGCAGCTGGCTTATATCAAAGCCAGGTTTGGGTTTCCAGTCGACCCAAAAAAAAACGAACTTTCAAAGTATTACAAAAAAACAGGTATTTTGAGAATCTTTACTTTTATTTTTAGCTAACTTTATTCTCATCATGGAATATGAATTAGGGAAGTGCTGCCGGTTTTGAACACACATTCAAGAAAACTTGAAAAAAGAAAAGGGGCCCCTTGCAAAGGAAGTCATGAAGAAGTTTACTGTCGTTTTGAATGCAAATAGGGGACTGAAAACTATTGAACAGATAAGTTCTGTAATGAACAGCGACGTGAATTCCAAACTTCCAGAAAACATTGATTATGGTAATGTTAAAAGCTTTAAATGGGCTCCACTTGTTCTAGCTGAAGTAGAAAGGCCATTCAAATCTTTCAAGGCGCTTCTAAGCAACCGGAGGAGATTATTGCCAGAGAACTTCAAAGAACCCTTTGTAGTTCATTGCAATTACATGCGCACTTACGTTCCTTTTTTGCCTTGTTAAGTGTTTTGGTTTGCCTTTTTTTACTTTTTTAGGTCAACAAAATCCTGTTCCTGTTTATGACCAACGTTTGTATATTCCCGAATTGCACATAAATATATATGTACATTCAAACATAACATAATCTAATCAATGCTTTATACACATGTTACACAATTTCTGCCTATTTTAACAAACATGTAGATGCTGCTCTGGTCAGGGCCCGAGGCGCTTTTGCTCTTACAAAGATACTGTTTTACAACAGCCAACTCGACGCGAAGGTGAAGGTTATCTGCTACATGGCCCTCATCCGGCCAATGTTCACCTATGGCTGTCCCGTGTCGTTCAACGTGAGTGCAAGCTTGATGGAAAAGATTCGGTTGTTTGAGAGGGCTTGCCTTTAGGGCTTGCCTTCGCCCTAAGAGGAACTCCAGAGTCCCAGTACAAAAAATTCTATTCCAATGAGGTCTTATACAACAGGGTGAACCTGATAAGAGTGGACAATTTCCTAGTGAAGTTGATTCGAGGTCATACTGCCAGAGCGATAAACTCGGTCAATAACCTGATCTCGGGGGCTTACTACCCCAATACACAATACCACGAAAGGGTACGCCACAATGGCTTCGTCCCCCCAGAAGCCTTTCTCCATTTAGACAAGAACGGACTGTTACAAGATATAAATGCGGTACCGCTCATCTACCACATAGCCAGATCAACTGTGGATGGGCGACTCGTTCCGTCGCACAACGAGCTGAGGAGGGTCTCCTTCGGTTCAGTACGGCGGTATCAAGGAGAGATGTTCGGGATGTTGCAATGCAACACCGAAAATTCTGGGGGCTGGGGAGAGGGGGAACTCCCTCGTCGAACCCTTTAAACCCGGGATAGAAAGGGTAGTACGTATCCCCGAAAGGGGGAGCAGTTGGCTACTGTCTTGCAGCAATTGAGATGCAAATTTATGAGCGGTAAGCCATGGCCGACCTACATAGCCTAGGGTAGTTTTTAAGGTAGCTTGTAAGTTGTAAATAAATAAAAAAAAAAAAAAATTTACGAGTATTCACTTGCGTACACCTGCGTGTACCTTTGTGTATACACTGTATATATTAAGTACATATATATACACATCATATATACATGTGTATATGCATGTAGTTTAGCTTAAGTTAGTTTAAGTTATTTTAGGTAGTTATTTTAAAGGTAGTGTGTAAGTTATTAGTAAGTTAGTATATAGGTTTTACTTAAAAAAAAAAAAGTTATTTCATTAAGTTTTTTTGTAAACAATTTTTCTTAATACTTAAATGTACAGTTAAGATAATTAGTCTTAATCATATGAATTTTTAGTTTAAGTCGAAAGACATACGATAAGTTAAGTTTAGCTTAGAGTGCCCGCGGAGGGCCAGTAAGTTAGAAATAGTAACAATGTTCGTCCAACTAGTTTTAAGCATTTTTGTCTAGTATGTAAGTCTATCGGATTATTGGAATAAAAATGAATTAAAAAAAAAACAATTTCTGCCTATCCTTTTTTTTGCCGAAAACGATCCTTTTTTATCTCGAGTCACTACCATGGTGGTAGTACCATCCATCGCATTCGAAGAAAATCGCTTGTGGCATCGCAAGATCAAATTTTATGCAAACATTACGTATCCACCCAACGAAACCGCGAAGTTCAATAAATTTTCTCCGAACCTACCAGGTTCCGCCATAACGTTCATCCATTCGTGAGAGATAGTGAACCCGGATACGCCTACAGCGTGAATTTCAATTTATTTTGGTGTTCATTTTCTCATTTTGTCTCTTTCTACTATCGGGTGTTCTCACACTATTATATCCTGTCAACAAACAACTGCTCTGGTGGCCATTTAAAAATTGAGAGCGAGTGACTTTGAAATTGAGAGCGAAACCACTTCAAGCTCGGTGGAAACGGCCTATTGAGGTTTCAGTAAAAGTTCATCCGGACCTTACGGTTTCTGTTCAGTGGGAACCTTGCATCAATCTGTATAAATATGTTTGGGATATTTTTCCTTGTCTAGGCTGCTCTCACACTGGCAACTTTTTGAGCAAGATTATTTCAATGTGTGTGAGATTTTCTTTGTGTTATCCCTTTTGCCTCACCTCAACTGGAACTGACCAACCAAAAATGGAAATTGTTCTCCAGTTGTATGCTGTTGTGCTTTTACGAGTATACCGCATTCCGAAACATGATGTGTAGTTCAACTCACTGAGAACAGCTTGGTAGTCGCTACCTCGTGTGATCAGCAGAGATGATAGAGGAAGAGATGGGTCACTTCTTAGTTTCTTGCCCCCCAGATTCATCTGACAGCGTTTTCTATAACCTTTTCACAGACAGGCCTCTGAGAATACGTGTGAGCTAAGCGAAGCTGATTACTCCCGCCTAACACCATTGCGTTGCTCCATACGTCTAACAAGTGTGCGTGACTTGAGAGCATAACTGCGATGGACTGGGGGTTTTCCACTGGAAAGAGGAATAACTCTTCCTCCATCATCTCTGGTGATCAGAGCCCAGTGGTGTATTCGCTGGAATCTTTCCTTCAGCCTTTCCCTGTGATGACAAGGCTTTTGAATATGTACGGGTGAGTGACTATACCTGCCTCTGCTTGTCCTCGGCCTATTTTTGCTGGCCTAAACCTTCATTCGCTGTATCAATAACATCACCAATATGGAGGTGAGGTTCCGTGTCTCCGGTTGGTATGTTTATGTTCTCCAGTATGTCTTCTTGTACCTTAGCTTCATCCAGCTGATATAGGTTGACGAAGGCCCCTTTTGGTTGGCTGTCATTGGATTTACTAGGTTAATTACCAGTTCGACCGCCTCATGATCAGAGTCACTCGTTATCGCTTCGCAGGAATAGGTCCGGATCTCTGGCAAGGAGTTTACCAGGTTTGATGTAGCCAGAAGGAAATCCAGTATCGATGGTGTCCTTTGAAAGGTGGGCTTGAGCTGAGCAATCACGACCAATGAATGACTGACATTTGACTATGTCTTCCCCTGTCAATCTGACAACGTGTCCTGCCACATATGGTGTCTTGCATTGAAGTCACCACCTATGGAACCATAAGTCCGTCCTGAAAAGAGCGCATCAGAGATAATGGAGGATAGAAATATCCAACTTCTACCTCCCTCACCCCTTCATTTCATCTGACAGCGTTTTTTATACGGTGTGGCGATGAGTGGTTGAGCCGAGAATTTTGTAAGAGTATGTGTGAAATGCAAAGGGAATTCCACTAAACTATTATTCTTTACGGCTCAATGCCGACACGTACAAGCGGTAAAAATGGCCGAAGTTTGATATCTCTATCTTCCATTATCTCTGGAGAGCATAAAGCACATCAAGATTATGACATATGTTCTCACAATTGCTTTTATGGCGGTAGTAGATGACAATACCATGACCATAGGCGTCTCCGTGGCTTGCAGTGAAATCTGAACCTCGTTTGTAATGCGATCAAAAAATTGGAAACTTGATGTATTTGCTATATCTACTTTGTAGTTTTAACATGCCTTTGGGCAGTCCCTTGGAACTGCTTCAAAAAAAGGGAAAAATATTTGTTCATCAAATGTCGAAGAAAATAAAAAGTTAAATGGAGGGTAAAAAGAGGAAGGAGTCGATTCCATTATCAAACATCAATTGACAGCAAAATGATCTAGCTTTCAAAAGATCAGCACAAAATGCAGCTGTGGTGAAGAACTGAGGTTTGAACTTTAAACGGGAGTACACTCTAGTCGCGTTTGACTTAAACTCCCCAGTTCAAGGTTCAAACGAAACTGTGAGACCTGAAACTGAAGCTTAAACAAGTCAGTATCATCAGTTTGAACTTGCACTGTGAAAATCAAATTGAATATTAGTATTAAGTTAATTTTAAGATTAATATATTCCATAAATAAACTTTGTATACACCCTGTATGAGTCTTCATCATGTTCTAGAAAAATGTCTATAATTCTTCAACACTTTGACATAACAGTTTCAGACTTTGTTTGTAATAAGCAACAGCATATTTATTACACATAGAGTGCATTAACAAAAAACTGAAGTGAGTAAATCAAAAACTAAATAACAAAAGTGTAAAAAGTTTACGAAGGATAACCACTTTACCCTACATTTTAAAGTCTTTCTTTATTCAATGCTTATTATTATTCAAATACTTATTTATACATTTTCAACATCCGATTTGTTGAACAGTGACAACATGAAAAAGTGGCATCACTGCAAACGTTGCATTACTGTACCAGCCTTGATTACATGATTTGAATATTTAACAAATCACCTCTCAACATGGTTTGAGTATTTGATAAACACTCCACATTGTACGCATTCGATGTTATACATGTAGCGAGGGCTCCCGCATTAGAATCCCGTGACGTCAACGATTTCGCCATAAAAGTGATAAGTTACTCTCTTATTTGTTCTTATCTGACGTTGTGACGTTACAGATTGCATCAGATTATATTTAAGCAAAATTGTGAAAATAAAATGATAATGATGGTCATCATGATAAAATGGTCATCATCTAGTTGTTGATGACCATTGATATAATTTGAAGTAATTATTGGCAGATGTTCTGTGTTCAAATAAGCACATTTATGTACTTATTCTTTTAAACTAAAGAGAGCGGTGGTCATTTTGAAAAAGAAAATCTCTCTTAAGTTATGCTTTAATGTTGCCATGTATCTTAGTTCAGATACATTTTTATCCAATCTGAATATATAGATAATTCATTATAATAAATTTCGAAGCTGATCTGAGGAAATATATATAACAAGAGGCAGTGCAAAAAGCCCAAAGCCGCCATTGTAAGTTCCGATAGAACTAATTAGCGCAAGTAATTGTTGCTGCGAAACTGTTAAATTAACTCACACGCTAACACCAGCCATTTCGCTTATCTGGCAACACTATACATGCCACAGTTAGCTACCGGTGCCAAAATATAAGACAATGTTAAATTATAATTCAAAGCATTCGATTGCGTTGGGTTGTAGTGACAGTGTTAGATCGGGCTGTCGGTCTGTGTTTCGTAGTCTATCTGTCGGGAATGGAAAGAGCGCGACCTAAGTAATAATTATTGATTTTAATAAGTACCACGTTTCGTTTCGACGATAAATATATAAATTAAAAGTTATTTTTTAATAAGTTATACCTCATGTAAGTAATTTGTAAGGCATTTGGTTTTCCAAAAATGTGATTATTTAACAGATACGTTTTTTTTTTCACCTGAGCGGTGTTTCCTCTTTGGTTGACACGTTTGTAAAAATCAATTTACGAGTTTCTTTCGGTGCTTGTTTTCGTGAAGAGAAACCTTAAGGTTGTGGCGGCATACTACACAGAACACGCTGTGTGCATATACATATGTGCATCTTCTTTAAATTGAGTGCATTCGCACTGGGGCTATTTTAAGCCGTACATTTTGGTGTTCGTAATACATTTGTCACATCACAGTGTCTACATGTGCTTGTGTATCCTAATTCTCTTATTGTTGGAGGAGTGTTAAGGAAAGGATAGCCTTCAAACATACTTTGTCGATACTCACTTGCCAAAAAATTAGTTGGTTGCCTTGCAACCGTTTGCTGCGAGACTGTGAGAAATTGTCATTTCGGTGAATGTTAACACGCTGGCATTTTGACTGCTTACTCAGTTGCAGTTAAACAAATAGATACGGCTTTGCTGATTTCCAAGATATAGAATAGATAGTGTTGGCAAAATATAAACACTTGCCCTTATCAAAGTGTTACAAGTAAGTAACTATGATTTCTGTGACATAAGGTAGATACATACGTATAGTACTAATGTACAAAGTAGAAATAGTTTATTTGGTGGTGCTCACGTGGTATCCACTGATGTACTATATTTAAACTACCCTTAGCTTCAAATTCTGCTGCTGGTCACATATATGGATGGGAAATGTGCGAATCAGTTAGTTCGGCGAAAATTGATTTAGATAAACATTTTCGTGTTTTTGTCGCGACGTGCTTGGTTTGGAAATACTTCAAACTATTTGTTTATCTACATACTTCTGTTAAGTTGGTTTCGGATGTGTCACAATCTGTAATCTTTTATTTTTACGATGAAATATGTACATACCACCACGTCCTAAACACGTTGAAAATTGTCAACTCATCAATTCGATGAGTCTCCCTAAGCAAACTGTTTAGATGATGTGCTAAATTTTTGACAATTATTAATTTATTTGACGTACCTACATATGTATGTATAGTCAAACTCCGGATATACTTTATTTATGAGTGGATATTCAAAACGCATATTTAAAAGTTAATTGAATACAATTAGTCGGTATTGTATCTAGTGCAGCAAATATACATGTGACTATTGTGTTACTTTGAGGTTCATCTGGATCCCCGGCAGTTATCAATGCATTCTTAATTCGTATTGTGTCAATTTAGTGAGTGGAGTATGTTTGGACTAAGGTTCAAAACAGACATGCTCATTTTAGAGGAATATACCTAATGTACCTACATCAGTCTTCAATGTGTGCTGAAAAGTTGTCACACCCTAGAACAAATTCACAATCATGTTAGACACTGAATGACAATGTCAATAGAACAGGTTGCTTAAGTGTTAATTTGCAAAGTGCCACACGTAAGACGGCTTACTCAAGCAAAAATGGATTCATAAGAGCATTTGAGCGAACCGAGACAAGCTTAAAAAAAAACCAGCAAATATGCAAATGCATATTTTTTTTAATCTAATATCTATATCTGTGCATTCAGCGAAATCATTGTAGTTGTATGATTTTTGCATTTCCAATTCTGCATTGAATTAGTAACAGGAAATAATTTACTTCGCCTACATTTCTATCAAATCCCAACCTAACCTTCCATTTATACTTAATTTATTATTTCAATTTGAAAATAGGCCTAGTCAAATTCAATTGCACACTCGGATAAATTTCACTTTGATGGTAATTTTTTATCTGCGTTATTTTGCTCGTCCAAACGTTGAGTACAGGCCTACCTAGTTGTGAAAAAATTAGATTCGGGTATTTGGTCGAATTAAATAAATGAACACGCCAATTTTACAATTACTTAAGAGCTTAAAATGTGTCTAAGAATGTTTCTGCTATAGTCTAAAATAAGCTCGTTTGGTTATGTGCTAAAATATATTCACGTGTTCGACTCTTTGTAGATATTCTTTTGCCACAGCAACCGCTTTGGAAAACGAGAAAGTCTTTATCACGCGATCTAGTTGACTTGGATACCAAGAATACAATAACCGTTGATACTTGGCGTATGAAAATATTTTAAAGTTGAAATGAAATGTATAAACCAGACGTCTGATGATAAAATGTAGATTTTTCAGTATGACCCAACGTGTGCATGTCCAACAATTATTATATGAGACAAGTGGTTGCTTGTAGTCGCTTAAAAGTGGGCGAGGGTCTGCACAACATTTGCCAAAAGTTCTTTATTACATTTCCGTAAATTAGTCATACACACATGGTTTTCTTTCACGCTCCATGACTATAAATAGAGTGCTGAATTTTTGTGTGTAGACTGTAGGTATGGTATGTACATATGAAGATACGCAAAACGGTGACGTCAGGAAAAGTAATCCATCATGTATACTTAAGAATTCCATTTTGGTAGTCCGCCGGTGGGTGATGAAATTTGATTCGAAACTTTACAAAAGCTTCGTGTCAGAAAAAATAATGCAAACACGATAAAACAATGTGTCATTCCGTGGTTATGGCTTGCAATATCCCAGAACAAGAAGATTCTCTTTTTCTCATGTGTCATTTGGTACCATAAGTCTAGTCAAGGTTGGTAGTACACAGTATGTGAAAGGTGTTCCAATCTGCATTGTGCAGCTGGTTGTGGAAGAGCAGACTGCAGAGATGATGCCCATACACATTTGTTTCTCTTTACTACGAAGAGAGCTACAAATTGAAAGAGCAGAGCTACTTCTAGCGACGAAAGGGTGAAAGCCAAGTAGGCCACAACCGAAAGTGTATTCACGTGCATTTGTTTGAGCGCCAATTAACTGGTTCATTGCTATACAGTATACACATATAAATCTGTGTGTGTGTGCGAATAAATAAAGCATTTTTTTTTAGATTACCTCGCATTGAGTAGCATTCCGTGGAAGGAGAATCTTTTAATTTGTTCATTCTTATGTGTCTCTATATATATGTGAGTACGTCGAATACGACGCAGTCGGAAAAAATACGCCACGGCTGATGCAATGTGTTCGGCGTTTTTCTGAAGACACCATTCATGAAATTCGATCTGCATCGGAGGACGCCGGGAGTAATAGATATGTGTATAATTGTTTATGATATATGTAGTATGTTGTGCACATAACACATTGAAGACGATGGCGATGCAAATTTTGGTCATTATCACGTGACGCGTACTAGGTATTATTATAAACATTGCATTTTGAATGCTTGTATGTTCATATTTAAAGAATTAATAGAATGAGCGCTGAAACATTTACACGTGGTTTTATGCACATGTGTGGCACTCAACTCATGTGTGAATTCCTCTGATGCAGAAAATAACTCCAGAAAAATGTAAATCAAATTCTCTGATTCCGTGCGAATATGCTTCTGCGTTCCAGTACGATGTTTGAATTTAAATCTATTTTTGTATCTATTCTGCTATGAGTCATAGTTGATACCCTGGTGGGTGTTCGTATGTATATTATCGATACATTGATTTATGAATGAGATGATGGGCAGAAAGTAGAGCAGTTTTGGCGCCATTTGCGCAAGTATTAAAAGAAGTAAGCTTCATTGAGAAATAAGAGGGGTTATTTTTACTAGATTTTTGGTTATTAAATGTTTTCTTATACGTCGTGACGTGGGGGTTCGATGTATCGACTCTGTATCGTCGGGAGTGCCAGCTTCAATCGGCGGATTTGCCAACGTTCACAATGCGTTACCCACCTCTTACGAGTTATTGACAATGCTTGGAGTAAAGAGATCCTCTACTAGTGATCGAGCAAAACCACGCACAATACGAGAGGTTGCTGTAGGAGCTAGACACTGGTCCACGTCTAGCTGTCGTGCCACCCATGTTATTATCATTTTTTATTAATTAAGATTGTTGTATTTGCGTATAGAAGCGGTAGAAGAATATAATTTCTATTGCTTGGTGTTAATTGAAATTGTCGCTTATGAAAGGAAGCTTTTCACTGATGATGGAACAGTATAAAGTGGGTTATGTCGAGAAGAAGAAACGCACGGAAACTATAGAAAAAGTCTACCATCTTGAACTTGCTTGGACTTGGACTATGATAAGATACAAGTGTTGTGAAAGGTCTTACAAAGTGGGTAATGTTGAGAAGAAGTAACGTACGGACACTATAGAAAAAGCCTATGATCTTGAACTTGCTAATACGCTTGGACTTGGATTATGATAAGATACAAGTGTTGTGAAAGGTCTTACAAAAATTCGCAAATATATGTGATGTTGGAAAATGTGTCACAATGTTCCAGGTTTATTTAAAATTAGTTGCAACACAAGTCAGAAATGACAATATTTAAAAGTTTGTGGGTCGACTCTCGATAATTTGAAACTCAAGGGACCAGAACTAATTTCAAACTACAGTACAGCGTCGAGTGTCCGAAACGCCAGTTACCCAAACGCATCATCGGAAGTAAATGGAACTTCAATCAGCCGCAAAGTCAATTATTCGAACCGAAACCGACCTTCCTGAGTTATTATACATACTCGCATGTGCCTAGTATCCTCGTGAACATTCCTCGTTACATAATTGAATTCGTGAATTGTGGTTCAGTTAAAAAAGTCGGAATTTAAGATGTCGCAGACAAGAAAATGGAACCGACAGGTTTTATCAATCGGAACAAAGATTGAAATTATTAGAAGACTGGACAAATGTCAAAGTGGATCTTCTCTGGCGAAAATGTTTGGTTAAAAAAACCTAGTGTCTGAAATTAAAAGTAAAAATGACTGGACATTTGAGGACCGACCGACCGACCATTATGTGTTCGATTATCCGAATTTGTTGTTCAAATTTGACTATCCGAACCACCCTCGGTGTCAATTAGTTCGGATAGCGACGCTCTACTGTACCAAGAGTTCAAAAGGACACGAGTTTAAACAACCAAGAGGGGGTGGAAGGGAAAAGTTCATATAAACAAGATCTTGACTGATATTCGTGATTTATTATTCCAGACATATGTACCTACAATTATTCACGAATGTTCATTTTGAAAAGAAGTCCGTAATGTTCTGTTGAGTGATTGCCCACCGAATTTCCGATAAGTTCCGACTAGCTGACAATAAATCGTCCCTTGTCTGTGGCCTTGGGCGTAGAAGGGTGGTGTAGTAAAAGATCTCCTTGCCCCGCTCAATGTGACTGGAATTGATTGTTGTTCTTCTTCGTTTTTTCGAGAGTCGACGGACTTAGGTACAGAGTCAAGCGTTCTTCAATGTTGTAAAACTTTACGTTTTTAATTGTTCCTACTTTGCGCGTTTATGATTGTAGGTATTCAAGCAGAAATGAAGTATAACAGAGATGACCAACTTTTACCTCTCTTGCCCCTCAGAATTTTTGACAACCATTTTTTGTATCGTTTTCTAAACAATTTACGAATCAGAGAACAGCATTTTCGTTATTTCGTGAATAACTGTCAAAAATTCAGGAATAACTGTCAAAAGGTGTGAAATGCGTCGTCATTTCTGTGTTCAAGAAAACAAATGTCATTCGCATCACTGCCTTGTTCTCTAAAGCGGATTCTGCCGACAATTATTCAGCGCTGTGCTGCTAATGTGTACGATTTCCACGGCTAGTCTTATCTATGCGATTTTATTGCCCTAAATTCTGAGTTGTATCTTCTTAAGATATTTTTCTAAATTCCAACTAGTATTCCCCGGCTTCTGGTTTATTTGTGCACACGGTTGGCGTCAACATTTTCCTGAATAATCCTATTTTTCACATTCAAATCCAATAACTTACGGTAGTGCAAATACCTTAATCGTATTTCTATTCAACAAAATAACACCCAAGCATTGCGGAATTATAGGTATATAATAGCACCTCATTATTTTGAATGAGTAAACACAAATCAATCAATGCAACATTTGCTTATGTACCTACAGTTACAGCGACGTAATATTTTGTTTTGCGTTTGATGCTGAGATGCATCGAAGGCCATTCCTGCGGGATTCATTTATTTCATACAAACAAAACACAAAACTATTAATCACTAGAATAGTGGTGATAACACATTTATTCATCGTCATCTATTGAAACAAACACCTTTTAGGATTATCTCTCTCATTTGCAGTTTAGGTCATAGTCTTATCTGCTTTTGTTGATTTATATTTCGGAGGCTAATATTTTTTTTTTGTTTTGTTTTGTTTTATAATTTGGACTTGTGGCCGCGTATTTACATGTTACGTTAGTTCGTGATAAACAAAGTTCACCGAAGTGATCTTTGGTTGATAAATGAACTTATTTTTCATTAGAAATTATTCAGGATGTGCATATGTACGTGTGTACGGTTGGAGATATTTAATAAAATATAAAGGATGGTTGGTTGAATCATTACAATCATTAAGTTCATGCTGAACTGTAGGACTTTGTTCGGAACCTAATCGAGTGTTGATTAGAACCTGGTGGCTTTTTTTTTTTATAAAGAAACCGCTAAAGGCAATACTGGTGATGTGTATTATTAGTACGGGGTCGAAATATGCCAATTAAAAATTGCATAAGCAGTAATAAATGAAAACATACGTAATGCATAGAAAATGAGTGGTGTCATTAACTCTTCAAGATACCCATTGTTGAATATAGAAATTCAATGTGTATGGATGTAAATATGAAAGCTGATATTCTTCAGTAATTATCAGCTGTGTGTACGTAAACGAGAATATGTTATAAAACAACTAGCTGTAAACTAGGTATGTATGTCATACGTTAAGATCATCTGTAATAAGACCAATTAATCGAGACTACCTTAATGACATGCTATTTAAACACGAGGGAAGGATGATGCGTTCAACCTTGAAAACAAGATTAAATATAACTCATCTACGTCAAGTATATAAGGTTGACATTGACACTAAAAAACTGTGGAAAATGGTTGGAAGTGCTTTAATGCAAGCTCTGACTTTGCTTGTATTTACAGTCTCGTTCCACTTAAACAGTGCAATTCAGTTGAAAGCCAAAACGAAGGTCAATGATGTTTAAAGAAATGCACAGACGGATGTGAACACAATGGGTGTCAGACTTATTCAAAGCAGCCGACTTATACTGACACATTCCATTCTTATTGATGCTTTGGAGTGCGGGTACATAAGCTAAAATATGCAAGGAAACCTACAGAACATTCTTCGTATTTTCTCTGCCATTACAATGGGGCACACAATAATCTTCTTTTTCAAAAATACAAGATGTTCATTGGTGGGGTTAAGTAATTCAAGTCGCGTGTACTTTTAGAATCTATTCATATGGTGGACATTTTTCAAAAGGTGATAAGTCATTTTAAGTGTTCTCTTAAAGTCAAAAAGCGTTTCAAAATAATCACTCTTGCAATGAAAGCTTGGAGCTACGCTGACATCTTAAAGCATGTATCTATCCACGAACAATGTTTGTAACTGATGACTCGATGGGAAATAATGCTTGTTTCATTTTTCAACTCATGTTTAATGTTAGATACTACTTATCTAACTTGTCGAAATTGATTGAAAAGAAATCAAAATGCTCTTTTTTTTGTATTAGTTCGACTATTCCTCCAAATGAATGATAGCATACCTGAAGTACGACAAGTGAATTTAGAGTGTAAACAAAATATGTACGCATTGCATACGTGATATAAAACCATATTTAATATCGAATCAAATCCATCGGGAATTGCTTGTTTGATCTTTTAGTTAACCGAAAATGCATGGACGCCTGATTTACCACAAACATCGCAGACGTGTCTTTCGATTCTTAAGGAGGTAAACAAAGAATACCCTCAAACTCTGCTGGTGCTGGTGTTTCCAAATGTACATAAAAAAAAATAAACACTAACTCTATGACTATGAATATTTACGTGGAAAGGAAAAAATTTAAATTTCAGTGAATTATAAAATCAAACATTCGAAGGAACTTGAAAACATCAGAATACACGTTCACGATCTAATTTGTCACATAAAATGCGATTACGAATAAATTTACATAAACACGTGTTTGATATTCATAATCAATCGGATGGACGTCACATCGTGTTTGCGAATTCTTGTTGATGCCACCATCGATAGGGACATCAAATTTAGTCGACAAATGATATAAGTGGATTGAGTTTTACATAAGAGATAAGAAGAGACAGTAGCTTTGATAAAACCTCCTATCGCACTCAGAGTATGTACATGCTAACGCGGCGGAAATTGTTTTGTAAATCGTTCGTTTTGATAAGCAAATGTCCTTGAAAAAAATGCATTGTAACTTTGTCAAACGCCACGATAAACGCATATTAAATTTGCACATTTGCGATCGAAATAAAATGTTCAACCCTGTCAGTGTGAGAAATTTCACATTGTTCTATCATCACAGTTCTACTGCGTCTTATTCTATTAATATTTAAATGCCTTTAACTCGTCCAATTTCGTACGGCTGTAAGCAAATTGAATTAGTCTATGCATTGCACTGTACAGACTACAGAAGATACGTTTTACTCAATATGTATCCGATTGACGCATTAGCTAAACAGATCGTTAAATGCCAAAATAAGTTGTCGAGTGTTGTTTGTCTGAAAATGGGATGCATCTTGACAATTTGGTCTGCGATTGGAGGTTTCAAGTTCATTCACCATCCTAGAATAGCCTACAAGCTTCAGTCTTTGCTTTTAATTGTTGCTTCATCTGTATCTGTCGTGGTACCTAGGGTCATTTTAACAGTCAAATTCTTTGTACTTCGCCTTGAAGTAAACCTAATTCTGGTTGATGCTGTCTTCTCCTCCTTACACATTACTTTCTTTTCTATTCTAATTTATTAAATCAAGAGCATTTATGTCGCATATCACATGCACATAGTATGTCTGAAGGCAAACTTTTGTTTTGTCATGTTATGACTGTGGTTTTTGAAGGTTATCGGCTATTGTTATCTGAAGCCACAAAAATGTACTTAATCAAATGTGAAAGTCTGCCAATTTACTGTTTATAGCTTAATTGATTTTCAATAGAAAGATCCCCAGAAGCGTCTTAATAAACTCTTCAGACATTCCTTAATTGTACATGCATGTGTATAAAATTTAATAAAATCTCCCCCTGATCTGATTAATATTTTCTTCACAAATGGGTCGATTTGATTAATAAACATTCTCATTCACTTTGTTTTATTTCAGAACATTTAACTTAAATAATAACACAAGCAACATGGTTAACATATCTGTAAGTTAATATATTTATACCGATTGTACTATGAGTGAAAATGTATTTATTTATTGCTTTCTTCTCTTTCTTTGTTTCAATTTAAGGATGGAGGCAAAAATGTGCCTCAAGAAATGGAGCAGTTCATCCCGTCCGATGGACAAAAGAAGGCGGTCATTGTGTGAGTATCTATTTTGAACGTGAACAAGAATAATCTATTGACAGTGCGTGCAGCAGTTAGCTTAGTTCTCAATTTAAGTAATTAAGATATCTCAACAATTAGATCGGTAAATGAATTGTAGGAAATTAATAGACACTGCCGACATCTTGGTTAATTGAGATCAGGAAACCACTTGTGTACTTTTTTTTTCGTTATTAGAGAATAAGAGAATGTGTCTGATTTGATTTGTATCTTGATTAGATTAAATATGTGCTTTAAATTGATTGTGTTGCGTTGCGACCGCTGTTCAGTGACATGTTATAGCAGAATTCGCTTATAGTGACCTCGGCTATAACGACGCAGTTAAAAGCTAAAGATTAGTTTCCCATTCAATTATAAAAAACGGCTATTTCATTCCGATATAGCGACATCCACTTGTGACGGCGGGAAATTCGTCTCCCATGAGTGGACGTGAACAACCGAATTCTACTGTGTATGAATTCATATTTCAAACAGTGGCCGTTGCTAATATGTCTACTTGATGGCTTGATCGTGGCATGGTAGAACAATATACATGGTTTATGTATCAAATCTTCAATAATTCCATTAATTCGTTGTACAGCGGTATTCTTTAATTCAAATAAAACGTCATAATTTGTACGCCTTCGGTTAGTAAACTGAGTATGCAAACAGTATACTTCCTCCTCTTAGGAGCGTTAAAGAAACTTTAACGAACAAGTCAACGAACAACTAATGATAGTAAGATTTCGTCAGCTGCATACACCGTCTATCTTTCAAAATTCTAAATGCTGCATTATGCTACCCGTCGTAAGTGATTACAATTGGATCATTTCGTGGATACATAAAATCGAATTGAAGTATTTAGTTAATTAAGCAAAGTAGGCATCTGAATTTCCATTTCGTAGCTTCCTTGTCGGCTCTTGGCAAACATTGCTGACAAGCAATAAAAACCAAGTACGTACAGAATACAAAAAATATTCATCAAGTTCAAAGATTACTGTGCGGATCAAAAAAGTCACCACATGACGTGTGAAATTTATAAAAAAAAATTTGATATTGCGCTGAAAGAATTCTTAATGTTGAAATAGAATTATGTTCGTTTTGTTTCTTATTAGAAATATTTATTTTTAGAACTACATCTCTATGCTACACACAGCCAAGCCATCTGTTTTATTCATTCTCAAAAAATGAATCTAAATTAAGAGAAGAGAATACACATACCTTACTGTATCTAATGTTTGGATATACAAATCACTGATTAGGATGAATGCACGACGCACGTGGGTAGTTGCTTTGATTTGCAAATTTTTTTGATTCTATTGTATACGGTAATGAAAGCAACTCATAGTGATGATCGATTTGAATGATAAACGTAAATAGAACAGCATGCCGTGAGAATAAGATTTACAATGCATTAATTGATTACCTAGTTGATGACGTCAGTGCGTGATTTCAGATTTAGCAACTTCTCTGTGTATGATAATTACAATTCAGACATTAATCCTCGATATGCTTTGTCATTCGACAATTTTCTACAATCAACCGAATTGCACAACTTCACTCAATTCTTACATCGATTCTGAGAAGGATTACTGTTATATTTGATAAAAAAAAAATGCGTGTGTATGTTCTTACGTGTGTACATACATTTTTTAGTTAAAATCTTTTCTTTGATCGATCGCTGACACTTAATTATTAGATAAGAAATATCACTGGTTTTATATATAAAATAACTCAATTGACGGTTCGTGAAATATTCTTTATTGAGATCTTAAAACTGACCCTAACCTTTCCCAAACGGGAAGCGAAGATAACAGTAATCTCTTTGAATTAATTAATAGCTCATGAAATGATCGGCTATTGAATGTAGATGTATAGTGAATGAGTTGTAGTTTAATTAATTAGTCATGGCATGCTAGCGTGTCCAGCATGCTCCGCTATGCTGATCCTCGATTGATCTTAACACCGTGTAGTGTGCATAGTGCTTACAAATTAAGTACACACAGTAAACGTGCAAACAGAAAAGGTAGGGGTAGACATATATAAGCTGTTCTTGTAGGGGCTTTTTTAGCTACACCATTTTGCTGAGGTCAAAGGAAAGATCAGAACATAGCGACTTCAATCGCTGTACGCCATGAATGAGTTCATTTACTCTGGGCAGTATCAATGATAGCACTTAACCCTTAAATGCGGACACGTGGGCATTTTGTGCACGCACTCTGCGGTCGTCCTCTACTGCTCCCTCCCTTGGGGGTGGATTCGCGGACTTTCCGGGCCGAAGCATTGGTTGCCATCCGGTCTACATGACCTAGCCATTCCAATCGCTGGATCTTCAGTCCTCTGGCTAAGTCGATAATAAAATTAGTTGTGAGTGAGGACCAGCGTACCTAATTGTGCACATGCCTACCTGAGATTACTTGTCGCATACCCAGTTGAACTATCTGAATTGCCGTAAAACAAAAGTTGTTCAGACTTTCCGACTCTACATCATATAATTGTGTCCCCGAAGAAAAACACATTTTGCATTAAAGGTCTAATACGTATGTGAACCCTGTGGTCTCCTCTCATACGCTGTAGATTCTAGGTTGAATAATCATCACGGCTCCACCACAGTCACTAGCAATGCTCAAAGTGGCGATGATGGCCTTGGCGTAGTGGGTTGGTGCGTCAACTCTTATGCAGATGGTGTCAGGTCCAATCCTCGAATTTACCAACAACATTTCTTAAAAAGTATTTCGATTCTCAACGATTCTCAAACTTCGCCGTTCGGAATCGTCATAAAACTGTAGATTCCTTTTACTCGGACGAGAGAACAGCACTGACAGGTTAAAGGTACAGAAACTAGGCCCATGTCCACTTCTGATTGTAGATTACTCACTTAAGGTGGCGTTACTGTCCGGGGTGGCCCTGGACTTCAACTAACAAGCGCCTCTTGATCTAGTCGATCTTTAGCCAGCTGCATCCAGTTTCGCACGCATAATTGTTTGAGATCCCTTTCCGTTTGCGTGCGCCATCTCAGTCGCGGTCTTCCTCTACTGCTCCCTCCCTTGGGGGTGGATTCGCGGACTTTCCGGGCCGAAGCATTGGTTGCCATCCGGTCTACATGATCTAGCCATCCCAATCGTTGGATCTTAAGTCATCTGGCTAAGTCGATGTCGCTGAACAGTTCATTGCTATAACTTCTTCTACACCCATAATCTATGCAGACGAGTTTCGAAAGTAACCCGAAGCAGCCAAGAGAAACCTTATCCGCTTTTGACGAAGTCCGTCTAGCGGGGTATATGCGTCGTATACAAAGACTGGGATGATTATGGTATTATAGAGGGTTACTTTGGCTGTTCAATAGGTTTCAATTGGTTCCTTAACCCAGCAAGCAGGTATTGATTTCAGCACGCATACCTAGGTAGACAAAGAATTTGACTACCCCCTAAGTTTTATCTGTCTACTTTGACGTTCTGTCCGAGACGTCGGTGTTGGGAGTCCTTTCTCTTAGGTCCGTTTGGAAGACCCAGAACGGGATTGTTGACCAAGTCCAAAAACTCACCAGTTCCACTTCAGCATAAGCGCTGATGAGTTAGAGTCGATGGCGGAGTATCCAATCGTCCGAAGATCTCGGGCTTGCTTTGCCCCGCGACTCCTTTAGTGGCCACTGAAGATTATGGTGATCTGTCAAGTCGTTGTGTCTTTCTCGTACTCCGCCAAATGTGTTAGATTCCTTTCTCGTAATGCACATTACCTCTTTCTGAGATGAATTTGCACTCGTACCAAAAACTTGCAGACTGAGTCCATCGCTGCATTCACACTTCCGTGGAAGACATCAGTCTATCATTACATTATTCTTCGAAAATTACTTTGTTTGATACGAAGAAGTGCATCCCTTGGGCGGTAGTTACAGCACAGCACATGTGTGTATAACAAAACACAAACACGTACATTGTATAAAACTACTGTATTACATTTGACTACTGCTGTCGCACAAAAGAATATCGAATCTTCCATTACAATAAGCAATATCAAATTCAAATCAAAACACATGTTACCCGAATAATTTAATCTGAAGCTAATGCAGCAATTTGAAACCGCCTAATGGTGGAGAATTATAATGGCATTTACACGTCGCTTGGCGAATATTGCGTTCTGACCTTTCTGACGAAATGTAATAAACAAATTGGTTGAATAATTTCGTTTACGGCGACGGTTTTTTTCCTGACTGTGCAAATTTGCGCTCGACATTGCAGAGTGCATGATATTCTAGGTTCTTGTTTCGGATTCTTCGCTTCAGTAAGATTCAAGTAAGCAAAGTGGACGCAATAATTGTGGGTTATTCTTGTTCGAAAGGGACTACATCAATTTATTTGCTAATAAAACTATTTCATGCAGATATAGAATGGGTGACACGGAACAGGGTGGAGGAAAAGGATTCGATCCTTTCGCAGATCGCCTTAAGGATGCTAGTGCAACGACGTGAGTATATTATTTTCCTTGTTTGTTATAAACTGAAACTAAAACCAAAATTGGTTTCACTTTCAGGGATAGCGAAACTCTAACACATTTGCTAAAGGCAGCGCTGGGGACAGGTATCTTGTCCATGCCGATAGCGTTCATGTATGCTGGACTTTTCCTCGGCATATTCACAACTATTTTCACCGCCTTAATATGCACACATTGTGCATACATTTTGGTAAGTTTTCCAATCTTGTTTATTGAAGTAATATAATTTCTTGATATCTTAATGGACACTAAGTCGCGTTTAGCCAGATTTCAACGCCTGTGTGTTGCGACAAAGTGGGCAAAGCTGAAGTAGCAGCTAATCTAGATTTTATTTTTATTGCGCACTTTACAATAAACTTGAGGTACATAAAGTACTTACTCCGTTTGCCATTGTGGCATTAAATTGAACGATTATTGTCAACTGATAATATCTCATGAAATGCGGGGAAATTTTAAGTGAAGATAATGAAAATGTGAAACATCAGTTAAGTGAAAGAATGAATAACTGGCGTCAACTTATACGATTACGGGTTCTATAGAGTGTGCATGTTCATATTCGGTGCTAAATAATGCCACAGGACAGAACTAGATAACACGTGAAGTTGATTGCTTGGATTTTTTTTTGTATGACTTTAGGTTTAGCCATCATGAGACAGGAACTCGATTTATCTTAATTGTCTCTATAAAGCCGACCCATTGGAGGCAGCATTAGATGTAGAAACAAGTGATTGTTTATATATTCACGTGATCTTCTGTCTCAAAGCTCATACAACGAGTTCAATGGGGTCTAAAAACTCTAACCTTGAATTTTCTTCGGGTACCAATTGGATCCATGGATATTTTACGATATATTCCCTCCACTTGGCTGAGGTCTAGGGTGCCGCAGCATCTGGTCGTCATTCGCATCACATGAGCACGTACCCATGTCAGTATAGTTGTCCATAAACTCCATGACGCGCTGGTATTAATCGCAAACCCTATCCACGATTTGGGCTAAACCTACAGCCACCATGACGTTCCTACAAGTGGGTCGACTACTCGATTGTTCTGAAACGGGCTGTGTTCGGGGCTTCTGACAGACCCGTGGTTCTAGAACATAGCCTAAATAGTTTCTCTCAGTTGGTGCCATAACACCCATGACTAGTTGCCTTTTCTAAAGAAAAATACTGATTTCCGCTCAGTGAAGCGCAATCTATGAGAAGTTTAGGCTTTGCTCAGTACTGGGGTAGGGGACATCCTAAACCATAGCAGTGAGGAGTAACTCAACCTAGAGTCATTCCATATTCAGTCAATATTGTGTTTAAGCAGCCACATTGACGTGTTAACGTTTGAGCATGGTTTCCATGATCCTACATCATTTCGAGTTGAATTAGAGAACAGTACACTCTCGATAGAGCGAACTAATAACAACCATGCCCGTCCATAGGAGTGAGATTGTTGACATAACTGAGCGTGCAAATTGTAGGGCGTTCTATAGGATAGGCAGTCAACAAGTGTAAACCGTGAAACGTTTTAACCCAACCGTCATGACGGAATCGGTGCCGCCTATTGTTAAGACACTAATGTTACCCACGTCTTCCGCTGTTCCATAAACTACAGTCGAACCTCTATAAGTCGAATAGTTACGGAAACAAGTATTTTCTTCAATTTATGGAGTGTAAAATAGGGGAAATTTTAGTCTATGTTAATTAATTTATTTGTTAATATTTGGTATGACTACCTTTAGCGTCTATAACCGCCTGCAAGCGTCGTGGTATAAAATCTACCAATTTCTTTGTAAAAAAGGGGGGTACCATGCTTCCTCAGTTCTATTTTTTAGCTCAGCTTTAATAGAAGAATTAGTTTTTTAATCTGGTTTAAATCTCCTGCCACAAATGCTCAATAGGATTCAAATCCGGTGATTGTGGAGGAGTTCTCAGCTGTTTTGGAGCATGATAGAAGAACCACTCCCTAACTACATGTGAGGTATGCTTCTCATCATTGTCCTGTTGGAACCAAAAATCCGTGGGCAAACCTAGTTTCCTCGCAGAGGCGATCATGTTTCCTTTTAAAATGTTAAGTACGTACTTTTGTCCATAGTTGTGTCAATAAATTCAAAATTGTCAGCGCCACTAGCTGCCATTGAACCCCACATCACAATACATCCTCCTCCGTGTTTTACTGTTGGGCACATATTTTTTTGTTTCCAGCGACGTATTATATTCTCGCCACACAATGACCTACCATCTGAGCCAAATAAGTTTATTTTTGTCTCATCACATGACAGTTTCCCAAAATTCTGGAGGCACGCTTAAATGTTTTTGCGCAAACTCTAATATCTTCTTCTTGTTGCAGCTGAAATAAAAGGTTTCTTAAGAGCAACTCTACCATTTAAATTTTTTCTCCGTAACTCACGACGAACGGTTCTACTGACAAAGGCTTCTGTATCGGTGTAGAAACTTCTGACGCCAGCTTTGGTATACTCATTTTCGGGCTACACTTAACTTTACGAACAATTAAACGTTCGTCTTGCTCCGATAAAATGTTGTTCCTAACTCTTCCAGGAGCATTTTTAAGTGTGCCTTCGGTTCCATATTTTGTTATAATTTTCTGTACAGTCGAATGAGTTCGCCCTAAAGTCCTACCAATCTTTCGTAAAGATTCTCCCTCACAAAATAGCTTAATAAACAAGCTGTCCTTTTTTTCTCCATGCCAGAAAGAAATTGCTTTCGAGTACTTCTTAACACAAAAGTCGCAACTGTATGTACAATGTAAGCAAAACAAACGGTACATTTTCTGGAAAGATTGTGCATTCTTTGGTCAACGTGTAAAAAATATGGGGTTACTCTAAAGAGCTTGTTCTGTGATCGTTAAATTATTTAATTCCACTGAACTGAGTATCTCTCTATGGAAGATACGTTTCCTTAACCAGACTAGTGCCAAACATTCACATAAAATGTGTGTTATGAATGTCTCATACTCGTCCAGGCAAAAGCCGACATTCCCTGTCCTGGCTCACAATTTAGACGGCAGTCACCAGAAAGCTCTTTTTGCGCTTACTTTCCTTGTTAAGGCAGAATATTTGCTTCAAGGAATAAGGGCTGGTTAGACGTTTCGATTGCATAAGACCAGCTTCCAATGGACCATTGGTTTAGGTGAAGTTTATTTTCCCATTCATAAAACAGCCTTGTAGCTGCTGTCCAGTTGACATTAAAGGGTTCGGGACATATGACCGCAGATTCCTAGCCAGCCCCGCCAGCGCTTACCTGTAGTTCCCTTGTGTTCCATGGATCCAGCCGAGCTTCACTTTTGTAATGCGTCGTAGCAACATTTCACCTTTTTTTGGAGCCCTTAGGTTGAACGATAGTGCCTTGAGTGCTGTCTAACTGTCTGAGAAGATTACAATTTTTAGAAATCTTAGGGCACTTAATACCTTTGAGCCCGTGACGGCCAGTGCTTCGATCCCTACGCAACTGAAACTCGTTGCTTGGGTTCGATTCCCGGCCGGTACGACAAAAAATTATTTTCACGGCTCCACTTCCTTCCAGTCACTGACAATGCTCAAAGAGTAATGATTGTGTAGAAAAAGCTTCTCCAACTTGGCCGTTCGGAGTCGGCATAAAACTGTATGTCCCTTCCACTCGTGATAGAACAGTAGCACGCACAACACTGAGAAACTGTTGAGAAGTTAGGTCATTGTCCCTCTACAGGCTGTAGCGCCACTCATATTATTATATTATAATACTTGTGATGAGGTTTTGTCTGGCGCAGAAACAGGTAGTATTCTCTAAAATATGCGTCAGTTGAACCGATTTTGAAAGCCAATCATGTGATAAATCTTGTCAAATGCTTTATTAAAGTCTTCCGCGATTGCATTTACGCGATTGCCACGTCAAAGCTCGATACAGATTCAATTCAGTCAGTTTTCAGTTGTTCGTGTGCCTTAGAAAATGCTGTATTGCCTCCAAAAATTAGACTTAGTTGTGCGTTAGTTGAGAAGAATTTATAGTTTTGGTTAAGCTGCCATTAAGTCTCAATAAGTTCGTTCATCTAAGTCAGTGTATGCATTGTACTTAAATCTCAGGCATGTGACACTTGGAGGGTCAGAGCCTGAGCTATAGGCTCCTGGTGACGCTGCTTCCAATCGTCAAGACCAATGTTTCTTGCGTTCGCGATCGTAGTCTCGAACTAGGAGGAACTAGGCTATACAATATACATTGTTTTGGTAAAAAGTTTTACAAAATTCAGTTTTCTAAAATAATACATACAAATATCTTGTGATTGTGATTATTTTGTTCAACAGTAAATATGTGATATATTCTTTTTCTTACAGGTGAAGTGCGGTCACAAACTATACTATAAGGAACAGAAATCAAAAATGAGCTTCGCAGAGATTTCTGAAAAGGCTTTCTTGTCTGGTCCAGGATGTATACAAAAGCTGGCAGGATTTTCAAAGTTTTTGATTTTGTTTGGCCTGTTCCTTACATATTTTGGTACCTGCTCTGTGTATGCGGTAATTGTAGCGAAGAACTTCGAACAAGTAAGTACCACCATCAAATTGAATACACTTAAGTTCATGGATTCAATTAAAATATTTCCTCTATAGGTATTAAGCCACTGGACGGGACAAACAATTAGCGGTCGTCTGCTGATCGCGGGATTGCTTATACCATTAGTTCTACTCACATGGATACCAAATCTGAAGAGTCTCGCACCAGTGTCGATGTTGGCAAACGTATTCATGGGATGTGGTCTTGCAATAACATTCTACTACTTGGCAGTTGGTCTTCCAAGCATTCAGGAAAGAGAATACTTCCAATTGTCTACCTTGCCGGCATTCTTTGCGATTACCATATTTGCAATGGAAGCGATTGGTGTTATTATGCCTCTTGAGAATAGTATGAGAACTCCGCAGAATTTTGTCGGAGTTTTCGGTGTCCTCTCGCAGGGAATGTCAGGTGTTACACTAATTTACACTCTACTTGGCTTCTTGGGTTATTTGCGTTATGGAGACAAAACAGCTGAAAGTATTACACTAAACTTGCCAGTAGATGAATTGTGAGTTGAAAAAAAGATGAGTGTAAAGAATGGCATTTAACTTATTTCATTTGTCTTGCAGACCTGCTCAACTCGTTAAGGTGTTGATCGCCTTAGGTGTGTATTGCACTTTCGGACTTCAATTCACTGTTTGCCTGGAAATCGCATGGGACGGCATCAAGGATAACTTCACAAAGAGGCCTATGATTGCCAATTACGTTTTAAGGTTGGTAACAAATGAAGTCATTTAAACTTTAAAGTACGCAGTGATTTTTTTTATTTTTTTTTTGACATCTACTGAAGTTTAAGAAACTCATTTTGTAAGATATTACATATTATCGCATTTTTCGATATACTTTAGAATTTAAGCTCCATTTGATCAAAGTTGAACTTCAGGGTGACTGTAGGCGTCAAATAAATGTTGGAAGATTGCCTTCAGGTAATCTCAACTCTTCTTTTCTTAATTCGTAGTACTCAATAAACATGAATAATTCAGGAACGATGCATTTTATGTCGTTTACCTCGTTTACCTCTAAACATGGTTTAATTTTTGATCTTATTACGGATCACTTAATGACCGATATCTTGTTTTAACTTGAAACGTAAGACGTCCATAGCCACTAATACGTCCATAGCCACGTCCGCAAAGCCACTTTCCCTCTTAAGGTTATCAGGATAAATATCAAGTTGTTTCATTCAATTACGTTCTGAAACCTGAAAGAGAGTGTCTAATATGATATTTGTCTGCCCTATACGAAGATTGTTCATACACTTTGATCTACAAGAAAATGAAGTTAGACTAAAGCCTTGGATTAATAACCATCTTTAAAAGAAAGCAAAACAAATAAACTTAAGAGAGAGTACACAAAAATTCACATAATTTGATGCAAACAATGCGTTTTAAGAAAACAGGCTCGTTATTGTAAAGTACAAAACGCACTTGGTGTTAACTCAAGAAAGGAATGTGGCAGGCTTTAAATCCTATCACAAAAGGCAACTTTCCAAATACGTTGAAATCAATTTTGCTACACAATAATGAAGAAGATCCAACAGAAGTGCCCAAAATATTTTTGAAGTATTGGTCAAGTACCATTCACAAACGGAGCTTGTTCATACTAAAGGATGATTTTTTAAAAGCTATAGGAAAGTTTTTCAAAAAAAAAGCACATAAAATTCAGAAAAATGCATGAAATCTTTATTTGAATCGATGAATAGTACGGTCCATATAATTTAATGGTTGAAGATTATTTCATGCAAATGTTGACCTTGACTGCGCCTCAAATGGTACATCCGCTTAGTCCAATTTTGGCATACTCTTTCCAACATTTCGGCCGGTATCTTACGAATAAATGCTTTAATGTTGTCTTCCAATGCGTCAATTGAAGCGGGCTTGTCTGTAGAGACATGAGCTTTAACGTAGCCCCACAAAAAATAGTCTAAAGGCGTTAAATCGCACGATCTAGGCGGACAATTGACCGGTCCCGAACGTGAAATAAAATGTTCACCGAACTCGCCTCTCAATAAGTCCATTGTTGCGCGTGCTGTGTGGCATGTGGCACCGTCTTGTTGAAACCACATGTCATGCAAGTCAAGCTCTTGCATTTTGGGCAAAAAAAAGTTGGATATCATCTCACGGAAGCGCTCACCATTCACAGTTACGTTACGATTCGCATCATCTTTGAAGAAGTACGGTCCAATGATGCCACCAGCCCATAAACCGCACCAAACTGTGACTTTTTCCGGATGCATTGGTGGCTCTTGCAACGCTTCTGGGTGATATTCACTTCAAAATCGACATTTCTGCTTATTTACGTACCCATTGAGCCAAAAATGAGCTGACCATAAAATGGAAGAAGCGCGCGATAAACTTTCTTAACAGAGCACGCATTTTGATAATAAAATTCAATAATTTGCAAGCGTTGTTCGTTTGTAAGACGATTCATGGGTAAATTAAAGGTCAAACTGAAGATGTTTGACAGTGAAACAAAACACGAAACGTACGTCAGCTGTTTAAACCAGTGTTGCCAAAAAGATAATAGCTAAATAATCACCCTTTATAAGTTGTTCTTGTTGTGCTAAATTGCACTTAAACATGTATATAGCTTGTATGTAGTTTCATCTTTGAAGAAACCACTTGATGGTATGTATCACCAATCGTTTACTCAAGCACATTGCACCACACTTTGTTGATATATCAGCCTACATTTTTAACCAGAGCATTTTTAAAAGGAACATTTTGGCAACATTTTGGAGTTACATAAAACAGTATTTAAAGTCTCTAAACAATTCTATTCTATTCGAAACTGCAATGTGATACATTTTTAGGGTGGTGCTTATCATAGCATCACCTTTAGCCACTACTTGTCTTACAAAAATTGTGCTACAAGGGAATTCTATAACGCTAGTCGTTTCATTATATGGTTTTGTTCAGAACATTGGGAATTCTGCCTCTGAAACATTTGTAAATACACTCAAAACCAGTTATAAAGACCCTCTAGGGACTGACGAATAACCTAATCTGGTTTGTAAATCAGTCTGATTAGCAGAGAATGCAATGAAAGTTTTGCTTTCTCAAATCATATTTTGGATATTTCCCTAATCCTTTAAAATTGTGGATACAGTGGACTGTGAAACGGAATATTCTTCGGAAATGCCATTCTTGCTCTCCGGCTTCCAACTTTCAGTCTTGAAACGTAAAGTTTTTTTTTCGTTTTTGATTAGTTTTCTATGTTAATCAAACTCAAAACGAATAATTAACAAAAAGACAACACGCAGTAAGCTCTTACAAGCTACACAGATGCATCCATCGCATATCCAAACAAAAAGTAAACCGTTTCAGAAAGAAACGCAGTCACGTCAGTAGTTGCGTCGACTGGAATTTTCAATCAAATATTAAAAAAATTGAAAAATCGGTCGTTGTAGGTCATATATTTAATAAATTTTCTCTTTTATGCCACCCGAAACATTCAACATTTAAAACCTTTCCCCATGAATTGACATTCTCGCATTTTTTTTTCGTAAAATATATTTATTCTTATTTCTAAAGGGTGGTCATTTTTAAGGGCCGGTGTTGATTTTGAATAGAACACAAATTATTAAGGAAATTATTGTCATTACTTTTTATTATGATAATATTGGTATGGTTCAATTATGTATGGAATAAAATATCGGCCAAATGGCCACCGCGACCTCGGCGGCACACCTCCATCCGATGGTCCAAATTTTCGATGACGCTGAAGCATAATTGAGGTTCTATGCCGTTAATGTGCCGAATAATCTCATCCCTTAGCTCTTGAATTGTTGCTGGCTTATCGACGTACACCTTTTCTTTCGAATAACCCCAACACCATGTGTCAAATCACATGGTCTTGGCGGCCAATTGATATCGCCACCACGTGAGATAACACGGCCATTGAATTTGTCGCGCAAAAGAGCCATTGTTTCGTTAGCTGTGTGGCAAGTGGCACCGTCCTGTTGAAACCACATATCGTCCACAATTATATCTTCCAATTCGGGCCATAAAAAGTTCGTTATCATTTCACGATAGCGAACACCATTCACAGTAACTGCCTGACCGGCCTCATTTTGGAAAAAATACGGCCCGATGATGCCGCCAGCCCATAAACCGCACCAAACAGTCACTCTTTGTGGGTGCATTGGTTTTTCGACAATCACTCTTGGATTATCATTCGCCCAAATGCGGCAATTCTGCTTATTGACGAATCCCCTGGGGTGAAAATGTGCCTCATCACTGAAGATGATTTTCTTCGAAAATTGATCATCCACTGTTGCCATTTCTTGCCACCATTCTGACCATTGACGACGCTTGAAATAGTCAAGAGGCTTTAGTTCTTGAGTCAATTGCACCTTGTAAGCGTGTAAATGCAAGTCTTTATGCATAACGTTCATCAACGGCGAGCGTGAGAGGTGCAATTGTTGGGCACGACGACGAGTTGAGGTGGACGGCTCTTCAGCCACACTATCGCGAACAGCAGCAATATTTCTGCATGCACTGGTGTTTTCACATCTCCTACAGACCCGGTTTGCTAACATTTTGCACGATTTTTCCGATTGTACGCACATTTGGACGATTAAATTGACCGAAAAAATCACGAAGTGCATGATATGCATTTTGATTTGAACGCCCATTTTCATAATAAGCCTGAATAACTTTAACGCGTTGCTCGATGTGTATCTTTCCATGGTTCAAATTGAGTGTCTGAACTGAGAAATGTCAAATGAAATGCAGAAAAAAACTTGACGTTTAGGTGTGGTTCACATTCAACATCGGCCCCCTTTTTATCATTTATCAAATTAATAATTGAATTTATGCACACATAAGTATGAATACTGAAAATAAAATCAATAAATGTATTTCCATTACAGGACTGTTTTAGTAGTAGCTGCCGTAGTATTAGCCATTGCCGTGCCCACAATTGCTCCGTTCATGGGACTCATTGGTGCCTTCTGTTTCTCCATTCTTGGACTCATCATGCCTGTAAGTCTCGCTATACTCACTTTTTGCCGTGTGTATTTGTTTAGTAAAACCATTTTTTGTTTTTCAGGCTGCCATTGAAACGATAATGGCTTTGGAAACAGGCTTCGGCAAATGCAACTGGATACTGTGGAAGAATGTATTAATTTTCTTCTTCGGTGTATTTGCACTAGTGTTTGGCTCTCTAAGTGCTATTAAGGATATTATGTCTTTGTACACATAAGTCAAACTAAACTCATGCCTTATCATATAAAAAGCAAGAAGAAGACATTCACAACTCAAATTCACTGGATTTGTATAAAAAAAATTTTATTTAATTCATGTTACCATATTTAAATAGCTTAAAGTTACAGTTGAAAGACAAAGGACACATTTCAATCATGGGACACTTTTATTTTATTAACAAAAAATGTATTTGTTTTTGCTTAATTGGTCAGTAGAGAGTTGAGCCAAAACGCCCGGCGTTCAGGCCGAAGGCGAAAATGAAACATTTCGTTGAGCGAACTGTTTTTTAGGACACCTAGCGAGAAATCTGTTTAACACTGAAATCAGGGGGAGAGGCTAGTGGTTTACTGGCTGCCACTCCAAAATGTTCAAATGCACTATGCTATACAAAGAAGGGACTACTCTTGATTTTGATCTCAGTCATAGCTTTTCTTGTCTCTAAGTTCTGTACACCTGCAAACTCGCTCTATGAACTTCTTCGAAAACCTTGAGTTATTCATTCTTTAAGTAAATGACCAAATATAGGATTATTATATGCTGTACACGTGTAAGAAACTTGAACATATGTAGCTATGCAATTGACTTGAAGATTATCTGCACGAACTCTACAGCGAATGTGTATAGTTATGTAGTTGTGTCAAAGGCTGTGCTCAAAACGAAAAACGCATTCAAAATTTTTTACATAAAAATTATCACTATTTTAAAGCTCTATCTTTAGAGATCGGATATGTGCTTCCTTGAACACTTTTCTGAAGAGCTGTTACTATACTCATGCTATCAAGTAAAGACTGTAGTTTAACGCGTGCGTATAAAAGAACAGTGCCAGTCGGATAAACTGATGTAATTGTATTTATTCTAATTTAATATTGTATTAATTGTTAAATGTACTTTCAAAAGCTGAGAGTAGTTAAGACAATTGTAATCCTAGAGTTGATATCCTAGATATTTGATTTATGTATCTTAAAACGTTCTGCACTCTCATAAATTGATTATCGAAGTCCTATTTTAAAAAAAAGTTACAAATAAAGAAAGAAAAATTAAACACTATTTTTGTAAGCAATATGGCTGCATTTATCTGTTAACAAAGAAACGAAAAAATAGAAAAACATACACCGAGCAATTGACTGTCCACGTTTATACAAATTAATTTTTTTTGTTAAAATGCCGAATTAAATAAAGACTCACCTAAATGGAAAAATAAAAGATAAGATCTGTATTTATTTACTTCACTCAATGAAATTATACTCTTGCAGCCACCACAGTCCGGGATGAACCTGGGCCTCAACCAACATGCAATAAAAGCTGGTCAGATCTTAAGCCAGATGCCTCCACACACGCCAAAGTGTCTGGGGTCATTCTTCGCCATCGGTTTCGTGGGACATTGTGCCGATGGCGCGTACTCGAGGACCGAGAGCTGTGAGCCGTGTTAGCCATGCGCTCTAGGTTAGGTATGAGTAGTTGTGATACCACGCGGATTGAATACTCCTAAACTTGGAAACCGTTATCACTTCTCATGACAGCGGTTTAGCTGGAGATATCAATAATCTAGTATTCCCCTAGATGTGAGTGTCTACGACTACACGAGCAGAGAAGTGGATTTGCGGTTTCTCCCTCCTTTTCATCCATGCAACTTCTGCAAATGTCACTGTATGTGATCCCTCCTAGGAGTGAGTATGTCAATTGCATAATGTCCAGTTATGACTCCGATGATCGCCCTGAGTGCAGGACTGCTTAGTCTGAACAGACAGTGATAGTTAAGATTTAGTGCTGGTCATATTTCCTTTGTTAAAGAGCAGGTGGTGCCTTCGAGCCGCTTGTGTGGTTTTTAAGGAACTTAGGTATGTCATTCTTAAATGCGTTCCATCGCGTGGAGAGAAAGAATGACGATTGTTTTCAGCAGCTATCATTGCATCTGCACGGGATGTTTGTGGAATGAAACGGCTTGGAGTGGCGGCTGGTGGTGAGAAACGAACTGCGTGGTTTGAAACGCCCGGAGTTCAAGAATCCATGAGAGAGAAGAAGAAGACCTACAGAGACTGCATTTTTGGGGGACTCTGCTTCTCCTGACCGGTACACTGAGGCGAGAAGAAGGCTGATCGAGCAGCTAACGAGCAGTCTTGGAAGGAGTTCTGCAAGAAGTTGGAAAGCGATAATAGATCAACGAAAAAGGTGTTCTGGCAAAAAATATTCCACGACTCAGAGGAAAGAAATTCAACATCATCGAAGGAGTCAAAGCGAAAGATGATGTGTTGTTTTTCAATGAGGTGGATATCTTACACAGATGTAGCGAGCACTTTTCGGAGCTTCCCAATCCCGAACAGGGCACTGAGGATGGCAGACCTGTAGTCATGAGTGGGGCGGAGAATAGTCCAACAGCGGAGGAAGTCATTTTGTTGGCAAATCCGCCGGTGTGTGGATGAAACAACAACAACCCCACTTGGATAAAGGATGGAGCCCAAAATGGTACGCAGATGGGTCGAAATCCGAAAACAAAGTAGGGGCTCGTGTAATGGGATCAAGATGTACACATTCCTCTTTGCAAGGAAACGATATTTCAGGCTGAATGCACAAACCTTTCCGATAAGTGCAACGCAAGATTTAGCCGCAACTCACTGTTCTGTAGTTTCTCCCACCATATGCGTGTAACCACTCTTGGTTTCCGCTTTGGCAGGAGAGGTACATTATCAGTGAGATACAGCGTACGCAACACCAAGTGATGATCAGTTGACAGTTTAGCGCCTCTCATCACACGAACATCACAAACCATCCGTTTCACTCACGATGGTACCACAAAGAGATCTATCAACTTCTTCTGACTTCTGTTGAAGACTCTGACAGTACCATGTGTATTTATGGATGCCTTTGTGTGGAAAGAAGGTGTTCATTATGGACACGCCATTTGCACAGCAAATGTCCAACAACTTCTCTTCGTTCGCGTTCTGGCGAGGAGCACTGTTCCTCCCAATCACACTCCCTCATGTCGTACCCACACCCACGTGAGCATTGAAATCACCCATCAGGGTATAGGAATTCATTTCCATTACCCTTTCCAGGGCAGCATCAACTACATCCTGGAAAGCCGCGTACTCTGACTTTTGATTTGGTGCAGGTGTATGCACTAGGGCCATATTTAACCTTTCAAGCTTGAGCTTTATGATCCCTTTATCTCCTTCCTGATGGTATCCACTCCAATACCCTGCCTGCCAATCTGGGACTTATGAGTATCCTCCCTCCCATCTGTGCAGACATTTGAGGTGCAACTCCCGACAGGAAGAGTTTCCATCAGTTCAAAAGATACCCTATGCTTCGTCGAAGAGATACCCACGATATCCAAACGATACCTGGCAGCTTCCTCAACCAGCTCGAGATTCTTTCCTGTGAGCGATGAGATGTTCCATGTACCTATCCTAAGTCGATGCCGTTGTCCGATGCCTTGTGCTCCCCGCACGCACTGCTTAGTGCATGGCGTGACTTCCCCATTTCTCTTCCACCCCCATTGCGACTCACGAGGCCACTGACGGGTTGCTCGTAGTTCCTTCGGAATAAAACTGACCGGCTGCCGAGCGGGACATGCCAGCCACCAGACGCTAGCATGCTGCCACCATCCAGGCCTGGCTCCAAATGGGGCACAGGCACACCAGGGTAGGCATTATCCGAGGCTAATTCAGTTCTGGGGGTGTAGCCAGGCTTGGACTGTATGAAAATAAGCTCGTACACCCCGAGGAGGTCAGTTTCCGGGGACAAAACTGAGGAAATCACAACTGTCGGTACAATACTTGACCAAATATTTCAAAAGAAGGGAACATGAACATGGAAAATGCAAAAACTGCTGAATATTCCTTAGAGACTGAGATGAAATCTGTGTTTGGAAAATATTTGAAAACAAGTCCAGCTAATGAAATAATTTGAAGAACTGGAGTTTTGCCAACAACATCTTACCAACTTTTCCAATTCTTAGAAGAACGTAGACAAAGGAGCCCAGTCTCCAAAATCGGACATCCTCGTGATAAAATGGAAATATTTAGAGCAACAATCTTGGAGGGTAAGTCAAGTTAAGCCCATATTTTATTTGTAATTATTAATGAACACGTTTTTAAGTCAAAGAACACAATTGAGCCCTTTACGCGGTTTTTAATTGTTCCAACATATTCGGTGGAGTCTGAGAGGACTTTCAGTGTAAGTGGTCAAATTTTCTTCTTTATTTGCGCTACAGTCCGGGGTATTCCTGGGCCTCAACCAACAAGCCTCACCAACTAGCACGATCTCTGGCTAGCTGCCTCCAGTACTACATGCTCAGTTGGTTGAGGTCCTTCTCCACCTGGTTGCGCCACCTTAAATGCGGGCGTCCACTGATGCGTTGTCCCACAAGTCGAATGCTCTTCGGGGTGGAGCTCAGCTGTCCATGTACATGGACCAGCCATCGGATAGACCAAGGACTTTCTCATCCGCTTTTCAAGGTCTTATATAAAGTCAGCTTGGTCTTTCGAGACATGGGTCAATTACTTAATTGCCTCTTGAGGCCATAGGAACAGCGGTTGCCAAGAATTATTCCGCGTGTAATCTCGGTACTGATCGTATTTGGACAGTTTACCGCGTAGCCGAGGTAGACGAAGTTCTTCCTTACCTCGACGCTGTTCGTACAATGTTCGTTCGTAGACGAAGCCCTTAACTACTAGCTGCCTACGATGGCGCTTTGTCCAAGACGTCGATGTTATACGTTCTTTCTTGAGGACATAATATTCTTCATTTCGTCCCCGTTCACTGTTTGACCAATTTTAGCCGTTTCCGTCTCAATGCCACTGCCAAACGCTTCATTGACGGCTCGCTGCGTTCGACAAATCTCGTCAATGTCGTCCGTGTATGCTAGCAATTGTACGGACTTTTGGAAGATCGCTGTGTTGGCGAGTGTCTAAAACCTTTCTTGACATTGAACGTCTCTGCCAGTTCGCTTTGATGGAGCAGCGAGAATTCTCTGATGACTACGTTTCGCAGGAATGTGAGCACAATTGACCCAACGAGTTGGTCTAACAGAGCCGCGGCCATTAGGCCGTTAGGGCGCCCAATTTCTGCGGTCTTGAAATCAATGAATAGGTGGTGGGTGTCGATCTTCTTGGGTCCTTACCAGGATCTGCCGTAGCGTGAAGCCACATTCAAAAGGACCTATCAGATTGCTTATGAACGGCTTCAGGCGGTTACACAGAACGGCAGAAAGGATCCGCCCCGTGTCCACCAACCTGATTTCGTTATCGTGCAAGCTGTGTGTTCCCGATGAATCTGGCAAAGAAGACTTCCATACTCAGCTTTGCTTTGAAATCTCCTAGAACAATCTTGGTGTCGAAGCTGAGGCATTGGTGGGGCATATTGTATGTCCTTTCTAGGAGATCACAGAAGTCATCCATGCTGTTGTCATCTTTGTCCTCTGTCGGGGCGTGGCCGTAAATCAGGATGAAGTTCACGAATTTAGCCTTGATGCGGATTGTTATGTGGCGTTCGCTTTTACAAGCGAAGCTTAAGACTTTCTGATTAAGTCTGCCTTGAACAACAAATTCGCATCCAAATAATCCCCGTCGTAGATGTCGCAGTTTCTCATCATCCATCCAATCCACCGCACGTCCTGGATTGCGGTGATGTCTGTTTTGTAGCAGTGCAGGGCATTCGTGAGTTCTTCGGCTGCACATGCATAATCACCTGACCGCTTGCTCCAAAAGGGGTGTCGGGGGTAAACCAAACGAGCGGTCTTCAGGCAACTTGAACCTCCTAACTCATCAGGATTTATGCCCAAGCGCAACCAGGCGAGTTCATGGACTTGGTAAAACCACTTCGTCCTCGGTTTGCCAAGCGCATTCAACGCCTGCTTCGGAAGTCATGATGATACACAACTTCGAACGCAATTTCATTCAAATCGATCCAATTGAGGCAATTTTGAAATTGATTAATTTTATGGGGGATTGTGAAATTGCAGAAATGACTCCTGTACTGGAAATACAAATGCTGCTGTACCTGAAAAGACCACCAAGTTTATAGACATCCATACACATGTGTATTGCTCAAATGCATCGTAGGTGGTCAAGTGGCACAAACTAAACACCTCTGGCCTCCGCTCTGCCCTAAGAGATCGAATGTTGTAGGCCGAATTCTAGGACTTTCATTGGCGTTATAACAAGGTATTGCGCCATAGGAACTAATGCCTCTAGACCTAGCCTCCCCTGCAACGACTTCTGCAGAAGCTGCAGAGATGAGGATGAGGAAGAAAACATTGTATTTACAAAGGCTATGCAACTGCAATTCTCTCTCATCTCATGGATTTAGACTTGTGGGAGCTTATTATTTTGATAGACTGACAGCCTTTTTTTCGCTTTATTAAAACCACTAACAGGTTTGCGGAATAGGTATTCCTAGCCCGGTGGTAGCACAATGGACCTATGGTTGGATAAGTGTGTCTTTCCGTACAGCAGTCAGCCACTTCTAGGTATATGCCGTATTGAGGTATTTATACTCAGAAATCTCATTAAAATGTGTGAATAAGGTGAAATATCCATAGAGAAATCCTATTAATTCTATGGAGAAAATCTTATTAACCGACTTAATAGATTTTCTCGTTCATTTTAAGAATATCACCTAGTAAATATACGTAAATAATGAGAAATTCTTATTGAAAACATGAGATAAGTATATATATAAATAATCACAGAGACTAACGATAACAAATGCCATATTTATGAAATACTTTACTTTTTAATTAAAGATGATGACGAAAATGTTATATGGGGATGGGAATATTTGTCTTTCTCGGAGCACTTCCAAGCATATTTGATTGGAATTTTTACCCAACCATGTTTATATAAAACTGTAACATTTAATTGCTTAGATTTGCCTCCTATTCATTTGTATAATTTAAATAATGGCCTTAAGGTAGTAAGAGCAAAAAAATATTGGAATTAAATATATCCCTGTTTCTTATTAGTTTGTTTTGCAATTATTATTTATGAAACTATAACTTCGTTCATTTCTATTTTTGTACCTATGTAGTTGAATTAACGGAAAAATATCAATAAACACAATAAAATATACTGTTAACTAAAGTGTATTTATTTATCTATTATGAAGATATGGAAAGCTATTGGTAACAATAAGAAAAAAAAATTAAAATGTAAGCCATTAGCGGCTTAAAGCAATATGGAAATCGTTTTTAAATAATGCGAAAATCTTCTTCAAACAATAAGGGAATCCTTTTGAAATGATTTGGTATACTTCTTAAGACAATAAGAAGTACTTTTTAAAAGAATGTTGAAATCTTTTAAAAACAATACGGAAATATTATTAAATATTAACACATTTAGTGGTTTTTCTTCTTATATTGAGGAGGATTTCACATTCTTTTAATACGTTTTTCTTCATATTCCTATAAGTTTTCTTATAAAAACAATAAGATACCTCATTGAATATATGTGATAGTCCCATAAAACGTTCATCATGATTTCAATAAGATTTTCTTCGTTGATTTAATAATACATTCTTCTAGGAAAAAAACCATAGAGAAATCTTATTGCTTTTGTTCTATTTTATGTGGTCGATTTTTCTCTGAGTGTGTGAACAAATTACTAGGGGCGGCATAAATTGGACCTGCCCCAGACGGCCCCAACCCACGCTGTGCCACTGGGTCAAATAGTAACCGAAGAACCAACCTATGGACATTTTAGCATTCTTAAATAAAAACTTTTCTAGTTTCAAGAAAATACGTAAATCTTTAGTAAAAAAATATTTTTTATATTATTTATATAGAAAATGACAGTGAAATACAAAACACATTTTTGAAACCAAAGGAAATCGTTAGTGTTGAAGACATTTTTATTTAATAAGAAAACAGAATGTTAGAAACATATACAGAAATGAATATAAGGGGTGATTTTTTTAAAAGCTATCGGAAAGTTTTTCATGAAAAAAACACATAAAATTCAGAAAAATGCATGAAATCTTTATTTGAATCGGTAGTGCGGTCCATATTATTTAATGTTTGAAGACTATTTCATACAAATGTGGACCTTGACTGCGCCTCAAATGGTCCATCCGCTCAGTCCAATTTTGGCATACTCTATCCAACATTTCGGCCGGTATCTCACGTATAAATGCTTCAATGTTGTCTTCCAATGCGTCAATTGAAGCGGGCTTGTCTGTATAGATATGAGCTATAACATAGCCCCACAAAAAATAGTCTAAAGGCGTTAAACGATCTAGGCGACCAATTGACCGATCCCGAACGTGAAATAAAATGTTCACCGAACTCGCCTCTCAATAAGTCCATTGTTGCGCGTGCTGTGTGGCATGTGGCACCGTCTTGTTGAAGCCACATGTCATGCAAGTCAAGCTCTTGCATTTTGGGCAAAAAAAAGTTGGATATCATGTCATGGTAGCGCTCACCATTCACAGTTACGTTACAATTCGCATCATCTGTGAAGAAGTACGGTCCAATGATGCCACCAGCCCATAAACCGCAACAAACTGTGACTTTTTCTGGATGCATTGGTGGCTCTTGCAATGCTTCTGGCTGATATTCACTCCAAAATCGACAATTCTGCTTATGCTGCTAAACTGACCATCAAATGGAAGAAGCGCGCGATGGACTTTCTTAACAGAGCACGCATTTTGAAAATAAAATTCAATAATTTACAAGCGTTGTTCGTTTGTAAGACGATTCATGGTTAAATTATAGACAGTGAAACAAAACACGAAACGTGCGTCAGCTGTTTAAACCAGTGTCGCCATAAAGATAATAGCTAAAAAATTACCCTTTACATATATGATACATAGAGTAAAATATTATGGTTTTTTTTAAAATAAGTTACATATTTTAGACTGATTTTTTTGCGATTCAATATTCTTCAAAACTGCCCTCTCTTTTGTTTTTTGTAGATAAAAAGGATTGCTTTATAAGTAACAGGCTTGTTCTCAAATGTTTATATGCTCTTGGATTGGCAACCTTGTGCATCCCTGATGCATTTATGCACGCAACTAATGTTACTCTTTCCGTGCTTACTTTTCGACCTGGCGCTGACAATTCACACAATTCAAAGTAACAAGTGTTTTGTTTGCCAACATCCTGTAGAACAATCCAGATTCGCCCGCAGTGTAGATTTGATCAGCAGTTAATTAATGTTCCTTTATTTTTTGTTGAAATTGCATTACGAACGGTTGATCAAGTCCACATTTATTGGATAACTTTTCGCCACAAATTTTTAACATTCGTATACCATGTCGTTTTTTAAATTTCGCAATCCCTCCGTTGCTCACTTATTTCGTTGTACAAGTGAATTGCCTTTGATTTTATGATTTTATTAGAAAGCGGAATATGTTTAGCTCTTTGCCTTTGAAACCATCCATATAATGCTTTTTCCATGGATATTCAGAAGTCTTAAGTGTAATGCGTTTTCCTGGTCCAGATTCAGCTCTCGCCACAAATTGTCTAAGACTGCTTCTATCGGACTTATTGTTGACTTGTGCACATTATATTTTTCACAAAGTAGCTTTACTGAAACACCCTTATCAACTTCGGATAAAATTAATATTCCTTGTAACAGCCATCCTGAACGAATTTCGCGTAGGTACGTAGGTACTAATGAAAGTGGAACCCATCTAAGAAAACCCTTGGGTGTGTAAATAAATTCACAAAGAATTCTGTCTAGACCCACACGAAACTAAATTACTGTAAAATAACGACAGAGGTAACTAAAAGGAGAACATGCAAATAAAAAACAGATGAACAAGTTGCACTGATCGAGGTAGCCTTTTTTAAAAATTTGCACTTATAGAGTCAATATGTGCTACGACTTTAGTGTTGCGAAAATCGAGGAGTTGCGCGAATCGAGGATTGCGTTAACCGAGTTCGTACTGTATATCGATATTTTTGCAAGAACTATCGATGGCAACGACTGCCGATAGTTCTCCACCTCTAACGCGTAAGGCTAGTTGATACAAGAACTAAAGGAAGAAGAAAATGTCCATTTACTTAAGTAAGCACCTTATCTGCCTGTACAATGCCCACAATGTTCCAAACCGTATTCCTTGAATATGCAGGCAATACCATGTGCCCTAATTACCACACTACACTGAGCTATCTCAAGATCAAGATCAGCATAATTGTAATTAATAACGAACATTTTCCTAAATTACAGACTATCGTGGATCACAATTTGGTTATTATAACAAAACACAATAAATCAATATGCAAGCTTTTGTGATTTGAATTCATGTGTGTGTGGTGTGTGGCGAGCAAAGCTTGGGCATTGGCACACAGTGTAAACTGGAAAATTGCGTAAGTATACATCGAGGCAATAATGAAGGAATTTGGAGAAACTACAATTATGGCAATAAGGAATTGATTACACTTTACTTCGTTCGTCATAATCGTGTGATTCATTCAAAGTGAACGGCACGTGATGATTTCAACGCCTTTGTGCAACCAAAGTTTGTCTTTTGTAATACTGATCGTAAAGGCAAACAATTTCAAAGTAAGCTGGCTTTAATTTGTATAAGTGTGAATATATTTAAATAACGTTTCATTTACATTTTTCTTTTTGCAAGCGGGCTTCGGGAAACGGCTTATTCAGTTAATGCTTCACTTGGGAGTGTGGTGTCGAAACCTTTCAAAAAAACCAAAATTGAATTTTAAAGATGTTGGCTCGGTGAAACGCAAGTAACTAGTTTATATAAAGTAGAAATATAACAAAAAGAATGACAGCATTTTGAGTTTAAGGCATATTCCATGAACCACAGAAAATGCTTACTTAGGGGTGGCGGCTCAGTCTCACATAGACATAGGCTCCATAGTGCTACCACTAAACAGAGTAAACCTAGTTGTAGTCCATTGTAGCTATATTTCAGCAGAATGTTCCAGTGGTTTTTGCGAAACGTCTACGATATTGTGGTTTCACGACGGCAACATAAGTTAGTGATTTAAATGTTGGCTGACCTAGAGTTTTATAACGAGTTTTGGCTAAAGCCGGGCAGAAACAAAGAAGATGCTCCAGATCTTCGACCACCGCCGTTTCTTTGCAGTTTCAGCATCTATTAGTGGGAATCAGACTTAGTCTATGAGCATGATAACCCACCAGGCAGTGGCCCGTAGGGTACTTTAATCACCGATAATACTATCGATACTATCGGGGAACGTGGTGAAACACATGGAGATTGGCAAACTGGAGTGATTGTCCACTTTTCAAAAAAGGGGATAAAAGAGATTGCTCCAACTACAGGAGCATATCTCTTTTAAGTCTCCCCTGGAAAGTATACATTGAGGTGTTGGAAGCGCGTTCTAGAGCTATGGTCGAGACCATGATGAACAGCGCAGCTTTCGTCCCGGTAGAAGTGCAATCGTCCAGCTTTTTACTCTAAGAATGGTACTTGAGAAGGCTTGGGAGTATGCCAAGCCGATCTACAGTTATTTTGTGGATTTTTTAAAAGGCATACGACCGAGTTTCTCGGGTAAACTCTGGAGTGGTCTGCAGGAGTATGGGATTGAAGGTCCTCTTCTGAGGGCCATTCAGTCTCTATACACAGACTGTAGCAATTGTGTTCGTGTTAACGGTGCTAAATCAACACCTTTCACCGTGGGCGTTGAACTTCGCCAAGGCTGTGTCTTATCACCTTGCCGTTTCATTGTATATATGGACTGGATATTGCATCGCAGCCCAGGCGAGGAAAGTTTCACATTGCGAGAGTTGAGATTAAGTCACGTTCTTTTTGCAGACGACTTAGTGATCCTCGCATCTTCCCAGACGGAACACCAGGTTTGTGTCCGTGTGTGCTGATGCTGGGATGAAGGTCAACGTGGACAAATCGCAGGTTATGGTCATCTCCAGAACGCTTGTTCAATTCTCTCTACAGGTTAGTGGAGTCACATTGAAACAGGTTGAGAAGTTCAATTATCTCGGATTTGGAGGAGGATTGGCCAAAGTGGTATGATCTGGAATCAGGAAGGCCGAGGTTAGTGTCAAAGCCAAGTTATCGGTTTTTAACTAATGGGAGCTGCTAAAGCGAAGATGTCTGATATTAATGCTACTTAGTGCCCTAAGAGGTCTAAGTGGGTACATGTACGGGAATAGAAGGTGCAGTTTCATAGAAGGTGTATTGTTTCTATAACATAATTCGTGCGGTTTGCTAAGAGATGGCGTAACTTGTATTATTTTTTCCATTGGAACATGCGTTGGAAAGCTACTGCATTGTACGTCATTGTGCTGTACTATGAGCTGCTAACCATCAATGAATACAATAATTTTCCATCATGACAACGCTCGGCCCCACGTTGTTATTCCGGTTAAGAACTATTTGGAAAACAGTGGATGGAAGTTTTACCCCTACCCGCCTTATAGCCCAGACCTTGCCCCTTCTGACTACCATTTGTTCCGGTCTATGCAGAACGCCCTCACTGAAATACGGTTCACTTCAGAGCAGAATATCAAAAATTGGCTTAATTCAATCTCGGCTTCTTTTGGGATTGGATCCACAAAATGCCAGAAAGATGGGAAAAAAGTCATAGCTTCAAAATGGCAATACTTTGAATAATAGTATTCTACATGCTTTTCTTAAATAAACGTCCAAATGCGTTATAGACCCAATACAATAGTTCTACCTCCACCTCATCTCTACAGCCTCTGCAGAAGTTATTGTGGGCGATACCTACTCGGGAGGCGTGAGACAATGGCACAGTGCCCGGTTATAATGGCGAGATGAGAGTTAAGATTCCACCTACTCATTCTGATCAGGTTGAGTGAGCGTATAGAGTAGCCCAAAGTTGTTTGGTAATGATCAGAAATGAAGTATGATAGAGATGCCCAACTTCACAGCTGATTGACCCCTAGTCCATCAACGAATATAATCATAACAATTTTGACGGTTATTCATGAATTTTTGACAGTTATTCACGATATAACGTAAATGACGTTCTCTGATTGGTCAATTTGGCTTTGAAAACAATGTAAAAAATGGTTGTCAAAAATTTTAAGGGGCAAGAGAGGTAGAAGTTGGACATCTCTATCATACTTCATTTCTGATAATGATACACCATGTGCCAATACTCAATAGACCATCTAAGATTTATTCGAGCAAGTGCTTCGAGCTTCAGTAGATGCTTGCCTTGATAGGCACGGTACCAGTGCCCTTTCTAGCGAATTTGTCCGCTTCACAAATATTCTCTCTCACATTCAACTCCAAGAATTTCTCGAATTGACAGCAGCTCTCTTTATGGCTATAGTTTTTCCCTGACAGACGCTACAGAAATGATGGTTGAATGAAATGCCTGCGCCTGCGGCCTTGTTGTTCTTCAGCAATCTAATGGCTGTGTACATCTAATGACTGTCGACTTCTTCAAAACTAGGCGGGAGACCTACTTCATCGAATGGAGTTGGCATTGCATGATTCTAGTTAGCAGCATCGTAAGCTTCCAAAGTTCATTAATTTCATTCATTCATTCATTCATTTTTTATTCATATTCTCTAAGTTAGTTACAATTTAAAGATGTATTATACATTTACAATTTAACAATTTGAGAATAGTAGTAGCATTTTTTATGTTTTCAAATTTATAGTGTTAAATGCTACATCATCAATGTTTAAAAATATTAAAAATATTGGCGGTGATTTAAACATTAAGTTTAGAACAGTAAAGAAAAGAGAAAAGCAAGAACAGAATTCATTATTAATATTCAAATAAAAAAGCATAAATGTTATTTTAACAATAGATCAGAATATCTACTATTCGGGTAGCCACATCTTCAGAAGAACATTTTCAAAACTCTGTAGTAGTATAAATGCCTTAAAGGAACAATTTTCAAGTTTGTAAATAATGGCATGGAATGATGATATCGACTTTTATTGCACATTTTTCTAACTACACATTTTTGAATAGTCAATAAGATTCCCATTTTAGAGCGAGAAGCACCACCTCTTGCAATTTGGCTTTTGCAAACTTAAGCAAAATTCCAATACCACCTGAAATTTACTTACATAGAGAGTGACTCCAATTGCTTCCTCTTAAGTAAGCAATGTTAACGTATCCAACGAAAGTGAGTCCATTTGCCAATGTATCATTTTGTGTTTTCGCTCAATTTCTTGAGTTGACATAAAAGTACATACTTGAGTACTTGCCCTTAAGAATAATCTGCACTCAAGGCCAACTCACAGTTTCTGTTAGAAATTAGAGTACATGTTCCTTTTAATTGCAGCGCCCCTCAACCCTAAGAAGAGAGTCACTTAGACGCCTACTAACAAGCTCAACTACCTGGCCGAACTAAGTAGCATTCAGTCAGTCAGTCATCTTTAACGCAACAACTGGTTTGTAGAAAAAGCAAAACCCCCCAATATCTAACCCAATGCTCCATATATGTGAATAAAAAAATAGAAAGTCCATGAACCCAATTCCACCACAAGTCTTCGCGTATTTGGATCAAGTTTTTGTTCCATTTACTTGTCCGTCGTTAATATTTAACTCCCTCTTCAAATTCAAACTGATTTGGTTGGACGGTATTACGCAAATTAGTAGACACTTGACACGATCATCAATCAAAGGCAAATGCCCATCTGTTAAAGACCATAATACGCGAGATTCGATTTGCTGCGCCTTTAAAGTTTTTTTTTTATTTTTCCATGATTAGTTATTGTCAATGATTTGAGTTCGTCTGACTTTTCTGCGGGTATTCACTCGTCCTCAAGAGTGTCAGAGCACTGGCAGATATTTTCAAGCACCTACGTACGGCCCGCAATGCCCGCATAATAAGTCAGAGTGAGTAATAACAGCTATCAACCATCGAACTGATTTAAGTCAATCGCACTGTCTGTGGTGGCATTCATTAATCGATCAACTTCACGGTCAACGCAAACACAAAAACGAGACATATTTCCTTCCATATAAAACAGTCAAAAGTTATTTGTAACTTATAGAAACAGCGGCAAATGGTGTCTCACTTTATGCCACCGAGCATTGCGCAATGGTGTAATTACGCCGAAGTAATATTGTGCCTTTCTATTCAAACCTTGGCGCTTATGAAGAGAAAGAAATGCAATTATTTTTCCCTACTCTTTACTGGCTATAAGTGTACTTCTTCGAATTAATTAAGATTAAAGGTCAGGTTTAAGATGGACTCAGCGAAGAGGCACTACTCTCCTGGAGAAGATGAAGATGATGCGACCTATTGTACTTCGATTATACATTCTCCAATTCGGTTGAACCTAGAGGCCATTTTGCTTCAAATTGCCAACCACTTTTATGAGTGGGCACCATTAAAAGCAGGAACTGCTCTTCACTGTCTTTCATCGGACAGGCTTGATCATTTCGAATTCCGAATTACAGGCAACTAATTATGCACACTCTGTGAATATTAATAACAAAATTGTTTTTCTGCTGTGTCTGGGTGCAATAAAACTTTGAGATTTTGTAATGAGCTGACAACAATCATTTTATGTGGGTTTGAAGTGAGAAGAAGCGTAGTCATAGAAGCTCGTTATTGATTTGGCCTTCAAGACGTGTCGTGTAACCGTGAGATTTTTATTGTGACGGGCATTTTATGACATGGCAAATACAATGTGCATTTTATAGCATTTCTCATTTGACATAACTCCGTTGGGCAGAGATCCGCATTACACAGCTAAGGCAGTGATTAATCTGAGCGTTTGCCAGGACTCTCGAATACTTCGTTCGCGACTGAGGTAGTTTTTCGAGTGCCGAGCTGATCATCGGCGCGGGTCGTATTACATCTTGATCCAGCCCACCGGATGGGAAGGAATAGATAGGAAATATGGGGGAGGGAAAGAAGGATGGTTCTTTCGTCGTTTACTTTGGCCGAATACTAACAGACACAAGACCTAAGGCCGTGCATCGTATGCAGGCGCAATAGAACAAATGTTCACTTGAACATGTCTAAGATATTGGACCCATTATCTCCGTGTAGCATTGGTGACCATCCCGTGGATGCAGTAAGTCTTCTTGAACCAGTTGATCTATAGGGATCGTCCATATGACTTTACCCCCTACCAGTCCGGACCTGAGACCAGAGGGAGCGCACACATTTTTACTTACATTGTTCACGTTGTACGTACGGGTCACAATCTAAGGGGATCAAAACTAGTGGTGTGTCAACTCGGGTTAGTAAACCGAGTTAACCCGGGTTACGTCTAAACCGAGTCAAATCGCGTTGCATTTACATCAAACAGAATTGGCAAAAATGATGAAACGGACCGAATGCATAAAAAATAAAGACGGTGTGAGCATGTGATGCCGAACCGAACCCGACCCAAATTATTATTATTATTGTTGAGGGTATATTGCACCGCGACCTTTAGATCTATTGTGCCCCTTGTCATACATTTGCTTTCTTAAGAGCCCGCCTAACATGTATTTCTGTTGCGCGGAGGTGGAAAAAATGTATACTAGAGTATTCTCTCTAGGCCTTTTGTGGGCTAGAGACTCACAAAATCGCAGTATACGTTTTGGAATTTCATTAGGCTCCCTAGTTAGTTAACCCGGGTTACAACTCGGTTTATAAAACTATCGGGTTGGCAGTGGTGTGCCAACTTCTATGCAACAGGGCTATTTATTTCGACTTGCAGCGTTTTTTCTGTCAGCCCGATTAAGGAATCACTTCAGTTTAACGAGCACATACAGTAAACACACACAGTATGTCCTGCTATTGTTTTAACATAGTAAAAAAAAAATTGCAACTTTGGTCTTAAAAAAAAAGTCTTCTGTGTACTTTTATTCTGCATAAAAAAAAGTAAAGAAAACGACATAGGAGCTTTGTCCTTGTGTTGACCAAAGTTGCAATTTTAAATACTTTACTATGTCAAAACAATAACTGGCCAGACTGTATGTTTTGTTCGATTTATTAAGGTTTTTTTGAGTTACCTGACAATCAGTTCGAATTATCGAAAATTTGGAATTATCGAGCTCGACAATAGATACAGTGGACTCTTTCTAAGTCAAATTCCACCCTATCTCCTTCCACCCATCTTCACCCTATCGAATGTTGGCCATATTTTAGGATTCCTCTCAATTGTCCATACAAAAAACTCTCCTTAAGCAGCGATGGGACTTTTTTGGGAAAATAATTTAACATAAATCACATTCAAATATTCACTTATCATAACAAAAACGGAGCAAAACAAAAATTCACACCAGTCTTAACATTGGTTCGAAAAAAAAAAACGAAAATCATATCAATTTGAATTGCCCGTCGACTAATGAAAACCTAAAAATAATCTAGAAGACCCACGCAATCTGAAGGTTCCCAACAATCTTTACTGAAGTCGTCCATTTCTTTACACAAAATAACATTTTCTAAAGTGGTTATATACCATTTATTATATTATATTATTGAATTCATTTATTATTTATTATATCATTCATATCGTTTATACTTTGTAATGATAAATATAATTCTTTATTATTTGATGAATACATTGTAAACATTTTAAAATTAGAATGTGCTCCGTTTTCACGCACAATTGCAACACCAAAGAATTTGAACGACCGAGCCGTTACAATTAGGCGTATAAAAGGGCGATACGATTTGGAGATGATCGCAGTCTCATGATTATGATCTTGATATTTCGCGTATTCGAGTTGTTTAGACAAACCGAAATGACATCGGTTGTCACAGGCGATTCTGCGTCGGATCTCCACTAAGATGTCATTCGTGGAGTTCATGTTTGCCAAACTCTGTTACTACCTCAAATTGCAGCTGTTGATTGTGATGTGTTGCCCTAGGTGGTGTGCGGCGGATCGCTTCTTGCTCGACAGCATATATTTCCTCTCATCCTCAGCTCCACCTATTCCTCCATCGCCGTCAAAGCTTCCACTCTGGAACTTTGGGACGTGCGACGATGTCGATATTCGCGTCGCACTGATCTGCGTCCCAACAGTTGGTCTGACTTCCAGAAGATAGTGCTTTCCGTGTTTACAGCAGCCCGCCGCACTACTTCCTGTACCAGACTGAACAAGTCACACGACTGTGCTCGGAAGTCCTTGAACCGAACTGCACAATGCATCGCGTATGTGTTATCGTGGTCCGACACAACCGAATCAGTTTCCCCGAATTCGTTCATCTCATCGAATAGCTCCTTGAGAAGAATGCTGTCGTATGCGGCTTTAAAATCGATGAAAACATGGAGTGTTTCGATTTGAAATTCGCTGGCCTTCTCCAGGATTTGCCTTCGTGTGAAGATTTGGTCCATAGTTGATTCGACGGTCTAGATGCCGCACAGGTACGTGCGGATTAGTGCGATCCAAAACGGCTTAGACGTTAGCCCAGTGATCTAGACAGGATCTAATGGGCGACGCTGAGCAGGGCTATACCTCTATAGATGTTGCAAGAGGTAGGATCGCCATTTTTGAGGATGTAGAGCTGATATTCCAGTTGTCAGCCATACTTTCGTCATCCCAAATTCTGCATTTGATCAGGTGCATGCTCCCTACCAGAACCGGCCCGGAAGAGCTCTGACGGTAAGCCATCTGAGCCTGCGGCTTGGTTCTTCAGCCTTCCACTGGCTGTGCCGAGTTCTTCGAAGCTAGGTGGAAGGAATACTTCAGTTGGGATTTCTTGACTCCCTATCACTGTGTCCTGGTCAGGCCCGTTAAGCAACTGTTGGAAGTGCAGCTTAAATACATCCACTATTCCCCATGGGTCAGTAACAAGGCTACCCTCACAGTTTCGAAGAGCTTGGGTGCCTGTCCATGGCTTGGCTTTTCTATAAAATGCCCTTATTTTTGTAGAAGTGCTGCTTAAGTACATCCACTATTCCCCACGAGTCAGTAACAAGGCTACCCTCACAGTTTCGAAGAGCCTGGGTGCCTGTCCATGACTTGGTTTTTTTATAAAATGCTCTTATTTTGTGTAGACTCTACGATCTCCTTGAGCTGGGAGGTAGCAAGAGACCTTTTCTTAAATGCTTCTTCTCCTCCCGTCTTCTAGCCCAGTACTCCTCACCAGCTGCTCTTGTTTTGCGTTGCAGCGCTTTTTGGTATCCCTCCTCGTCGGTGGTGGTCGGTAGCCTACAGTAGTATCTTCTTGATGGCAGAGCGGCAATGCAACCGCATCTCGGTGGCGTTTGTGTTCGACGTAGGCATACCGGAAAGTCTCTCACTTGCTCGTCGTAGGCTCTGTCTAGACCAGTCTAGACAAGATACAAAATATTTTTGAGTGTACACATAGGTGGAGTAAATTGTAGCCTCCGCAAATTACTGTTCCAGGCTATGCTGAAAACATTATAATGCAAATCGCCTTATTCTCAAAATGAGATCCATAAACATCCTTGAGTGATAAACATCTTCAAAAAAAAAAAAAACACCAGTGCCAGTTCAAAAACCTTTTTATTCGTCTCATTAGTCTTGACAATCTGTTTTAGCCATCCTCTCTCTTCTGCGGCACATAACGATGAATTTTCGATTCAACCTTGTGGTAAAGCACACTGGAACACTCGTGAAGTTAAGAGTTGTAAGTTGTTGAACTTACATTTAAGCCCCTACAAAGTACACAAGGCACTTCATCAAGATACTCCTCATCCCATCATGACCTCAACTCGTTACATACTTTCGATACACACACCGTTCCTCGCAGGTCTCTCATGCATCACGGAAACCTATTTATAACGGGTATTGTGCACAAGTACGTGTGCATGTACGTAGGTTTCATTTGTTGGCATGTTTAATTTTTCCCAATGAACAAAAGGGGATCTTGTTAAACTGTGAAGGGATTACACACACTTCCAACAAACTAATGCGCATGGGCAAAGTGGTTCCTTCTTATTTAACGATATAATCCACATGGACATGCTTTTGCATACATACAACCTAGCAACAACAATAAAAGGTGGAAACTTCAAAACGCTATTGCAATCATCATCGTCGTGATGACAGATTCATAATTTGCTTAAATTTGCATTTAATTTGCCTTCATCAAAATGCAATCTGAACTAATTCGATTAAATAATAGATTTTGTGAAAACAAAAAAATACACACACATGAATGTATGTGAGTAGGTATATGTAGAAGACGCTGTCAAAGTTTTGTGTGTCAAACAACCGCAATGAAGTAAACAAAAAACAAAATTAAAACTGAATCGAAATTCACTATCACAACCCGCCACCAAGGTACCCACATAATACTCCACTTAATGGTCTGATCTGCTGTATCTTTGCATCTTTTTTTTCAGGTATCTTCAAATGAATATCAGCCAGCAAATCTACTTCGATTCAATCTAAACGCTTACCACCTTTAAATGTGATGCTGCTTCACTTCACTGTATGCTGAGATCAGCCACAGCATCATTGTCAGCATGTTCATGTGCCATGTGTTGTTTTAGAGTGGTTATTGTGATGGTGATGGCATTGCTCAATGCTCAGGTATGCCAATCAGATGGATTGATTCGATGGTTTAGGGAAAATTCATAGCATCGTCTCCGAAGCTTGACATTGCACAAACTGCTACCATCTGCGCGATATTTGCTCAGTTATTGTCTTGCTATCGCGCCGTCGCGTTGTGTTGTAGATTAACGAATCATCTGCGAGTTTAAACGTTACTGGCACAGTGTTTCGTGCAGCCTACACTAAGAAAGGCGAAAACAAGAGAACTTGAAACAGTTAAAGTTCGTGATGAAATAATTCGTCCGTTGTAATATTTTATATGAACGATTTTATATAAATTTACGAGTTTCTTTTCCTCTCAATTTTAACAAGGGGTTCGGAAATTGAAGTGTTTGAGTGAAAGACGAAACATTTAAGTTGACACTGTAAAGTGGTTTTCTAGTGAAATTGCATTTATCAGAAAAACATCAAGATGTTGAGACTCGTGCTAATATCAGCCCTCGTGAGTTTTGCTGTTACTTCAGCTGAGAGAGTTGTTCAGGTATGTAAAGTGACCATTATTTGTTTCTCTCAAAGCGGGACATTAGTACATTTCTTTAGGCAAAAGTCGGGACACTCCTTTGTTGTATAAAAAAAACGTATTTTTCGGTCATTCATCATTTCTCAAACCATTTCAGTTTAAAAACAACAAAAGTGTGCTTCGTTTGTGCATAATTTTTCTCCATAGTAGAGACATGACGGTACAGCCGAAAAGCACAAAGTACCTATTAACTACCCACCCAGATATGAGTCCATATGGGGTGGCCTGTTTTCAAAGCGGAGCACTTTGGGTTCCTTGGGGACTGCAGGACGCCTTAAGTGTGATACTGTACACATCTAGTACTACCCCAGAGGATTTTCTTAGTTGCTTCCACAAAATGAATTTTAACGGAATATTGGCGTGTGGCGGGATACAGGTGTTTTTGCGTGGAAACCTTGCCAATGGTCTGACGTTTATTGGTAGTGTCAGATTCTTTCTGGAAAAAACCACCTCCCTTGGAATCTTTCCATTTAATCCCTCGCGGAAGGATAGCTAAGTATTTCTTCGCGAGGGACCTCTTTAAGGTTTTTGCTTCTTCACTTGGAGTTCAGCGAATTCGAGTTCCGCTGCCGTTCTAAATTGCTTGGATCGCGTATAATTCGTATGGCTTCGCCATTCACAGCTTCGGATTTAAACATATACTGAACTGTATTTTCTGGTGTTGGCCTTTCTCCAAAATCTTTTCGTCGTCATAGTGATCACATTCGAAGAAAACATGCTTCACGTTCTTTACCACGTTTATGCAGCGGAACAGGACGGTCTCGTATAACAGTTTCTCTTGAATAGATATTCCCGGAAACAACCACGACCCGTCAAGATCTATGTAAGATAATAATTCAGTTCGCCGTGTTTTCAATTTACCCAAATTTTCAATCCTTGGCATTAGTCGGTACATCCATCCGCCATTTTTGGGACTCGTTCCATAGTTCTTTGCCACGCTTCTATACTGCAGCTTCACACTTTTTTTGTCGCCTTATTCCTATATATTCGTTTACGGTTGGGTCCATCTGCACGCGGTTGTTGTAAAGTCGCCTAGCTTCTAAAGCCAGGATGTCGATTTGTACCATAGAGGTTTTATATTATTTCCAACAGACTACAATCCGCAGATATTTAAGCCCAAAACGGTCATGAAATAAATTACACCGGAAAGTGCAATGCTTAGACTAGAGGCAGAGCTTTTAAAAAAATTAACCGCTGGCTTTCAACAATTGCAAACGTTTACCCCGACTTGAGACGGTGCGTGCTAGGCATTTGAGGGTTAAATTATTAAGTTCTTGTATCGCCAAGATTTTTACTCGCCGAACTGTGTTTGAGTGACTTGATAGAATTTTTTTGTTTGAGTTGTCGATGGATATGGTTTGTTGAAGTAAAGTGCTTAGCCTCTAAACAGTGTTTTTCAAAACTGTGGTCGCCAAGAGTTCCTTGGAGGGTCGAGGTCAAAAGATGGTACACAAAAGTCCGGTGATAAAAAGTAAGTGCCAGATGGGATCAGAAAAATGATTCGAATTTACAGACTTTGTAAGAACACCTATAATTCAGATTTTAATTCCATTTTGGCAGTCATTATTTTAACAGACATCTGACATCTGTGTACGAAAGGAGATTTTGACAGAGAAAGGTGAATGGGGTAAAGGTGAATTCCACAACCATTCTACACTGCACTCTAAGATATTTATTACATTGAAATTATTTCATTTGTCTCTATTTTCTTTTCTTTCTTTTTGCTTGAGAACTTGTGGTGCTCACAAGCTGAGGTTATGTTTCGAATACGAAATCCTCACAATTTGTGACTCTTCTTGACTGTATCTTGACTGTGGCGATGTCGATTAGAATGGTAATATCAGCCCGTGGCTTTTCCAGCAATGATATCATTTCGGGAGCTTTTTTTACCGCCAGGACCTCCGCTTGAAAAACACTGCCATGCACACAGTCAGGTAATCTGCAAGCTTAAGACTTTGGAGAAAATGCCCGCGTATGTGCCTATTTCCATCTTGGATCCATCTGTATAGGCGTGGATGGAAGTCGAGTTGTTGATGGGTTCTTTAGAGTTCCATTCCTCCCTTGTTGGGAAATGACACCTAAACAGTCTTGCAAAATCTAGGGATTTTGGAAGGGAGTAGTCACCTTCGGTTTGTTCGATTTGCAGTCTATTAAGTATACAATCGTGACCCTGGGGGCTGTAGCGCGAGCCTTTGGATTGGGATGGCTCTTATAGCAGCAGTCTTCTGCAGATAAAGGCCAAGTGGAAGAAGATCCAGTGGGACCTCTAAGCCCGCCGTTGGGGTGGGCTTAGAGGTCGCACTTGCGCGTCTTTGTACCCTAGTTGGTGGATTTGAAGCAAGCATGCTACCACACTACGCTGCCGTATGTGTAAAATTGACCTGACAATCGCTGTGTACATCCACAGGCTTGTTTTGGGATTCGGACCCCATTTTTTTTATGCATATCCTGCGGCTCAGGTATAAAGCACAGGCAGCCTTCTTCACTCTTTCATTAACCTTTAGTATCCAGTTGAGTTTCCTGTCAAGGATTACACCGAGGCACTTCGCGCTTTCTTTCAGAGTTACAGTCGTGCCCTCAATAACTGGAAGATGGAAAGGCGGAATAACCCTTCTGTTGGTGAAGAGGACTAGCTCTGTCTTTTGAGGGCTGATACCCAGACCACAAGCTTTGGCCCACCTTAGAAATGTAATGGTTGGGAGAAATTTACTGCACGCAATAATGACAATGTCATCGGCGTAGATTGCTTTGGCCTTTTCAAGTGCATTTTTGATTGCATCGGTTTCTACACTGTTGAAGACTCCTTCGATGTTTAAGAATGCGGCAAGGGCATCCTTGAAATACAGAGACCCTTCAATGGCACTGGCTACTTCCTGAAGTGCAGTGTCTTTTGCCTTTCATACGCATGTTTTGCATAAAAGAGATAGTATTGCGCTTAGAATTGCTTTGAATGTGCGAGGCTTATTGGTCTATAATCTTTTGGTGTGCAGTGACTAGTCTTTGACTTCCCTCCAGGTGTTCGGTACATGTCCGTAGACCGTATGTCAGAATTGGATCGGAAATTGGATAGGAGCGATTATATCCTTGGATTTCTGTAGCATTGCCGTTTCTGTATGCCGTCGATTCCTGACGATTTGTGCGGTCCAGAGGAGTCGATGGCCTATCTGGCCTTACACTCATTGTTGATTCGGAATGTCGAGTGCACTAATAGGTGGCTTATCCGTCGTTGGATAGTTCTACGTACACCCTGGGAAAGTGGTATTCATGAGGAGACAAAACGTGTCGCTTGATGAGCGTCTGTAGTTCCACACACCCGGGTGTGTTTTTTTTTATTTTTAAATGAATATATTTTGAGTTTTCAATAGCCTCCTAAAATATTGTTTTTTTCATCAAGATTTACACTGTCAATAAATTTTTGTTGTCAATATTTAGAAGCAGTTTTTGGGATTTAACATTTATATCAAAAGCCAACAAACGCGGGTGTGCGGTTTTTCTTTTTCAAAATTTGTACGTTTATTTAAGTTTTATAGTATTCCATCTGAAGCTATGGCTTTTTCCCATCTTTCTGGCAATTTGTGGATCCCATACCAAAAGAACTGCGCCGGCTTGGCAGCCAAGAATGAATCAAGCCAATTTTTGATATTCTGCTCTGACGCTAACCGTACTTCAGTGAGGGCGTTCTGCATCGCCCGGTAAAAATGGTAGTCAGTACAATGACAGTAGCTTTCCAACGCATGTTCCAATGGAATAGTACAAGTTACGCCATCTCTTAGCAAACCATTAAGTTATAGACCCAATATGTAAATTGTTAGCACATTTGTTATTCATATCACACTTTTTTTATTTTTTATATTTTTGGAAAACAAGGAAAATATTAAATTTTATAAAAAAGAGTGTTGTTTTAGTATGGACAGCTCTCACAGTTATGTCCACTGAATGTTGAAATGGCTTTTTGCATTCTTCGCAGACTTTCTACTTGCTTCTGCCAGAATTGTCACGTTCTTTTTGAGCCCTTAGTGGAAGATTTTCAAATCAACAGTCGGTATTACTTTGTGGCCAACGTGATGGAAAATTTCGCATGAGTTGGGCATATTGTGAACTAGATTTTTGCCATGGCTAATTGTTCACTCAACTGTGGTAGGAACAACCTTCTATGGTTTGTAAAAGTCTTCTATTGTGGATTATTGTCCATGTCGATCACGAATACTGCAATGAAGCCACAATGTAATAAAAAAAAAGTATTTTTGTTCTTCTCTTCGTAGTGTATTTACCAAGGTTCTTGTCCATATTGTGAACGATCCTGGATTTTTGCCATGGCTAATTGTTCACTCAAATGTGGTAGGAACAACCTTCTATGGTTTGCTGAGGTCTTCCTGTGTGGATTATTGTCTATGTCGATCACGAATACTGCATTGAAGCCACAGTGTTATAAAAAAAAAGTCCAGAGGCCGTCTTTTCGTTCTTCTTGTCCATATTGGCAACACCTCCTTTGTTCCCATTGTCGGCTTTCTTTTCTTTAGATAATCCCACTGCTCTTCCTTTTGGATTAGAAAATTCGGCTGGTACAATTTTACGTCTTTTGATACAGTTCCCAATATTGACAAATTGTAGTCCACCATCAGAGTAGAAGTCTTGTTGTAAAAGGTGCGATGTTTCGAGCACTTCCACGGAACAGATTGCAACCTAAGACTCACCATGATTTGTTTCTTCTTATCCAGAAGGCTCCATACTAACAAGACTGGAAAACACTCCGTAGCTGACTGACTAAACTCATGCCGATGCCATACAGTCCATAAAGTTCGTGCTAAAGAGCAGAGTAGGGATGATCAAGGTGTTGCTATGTCAGCTACTCTCAACTACTCAGTTAATTCCTGGACCCAAATAAAAATCTATTGGCAACAGAAATTTTGCTTTTAATTTCGGTACTGGTAGTATTCGGTCTTAATTTAGAAGATAGAAGACGTCCTTGATTACATCAAAAGTGTAGTGGCTAAGTCGTCGTCTGCTAGTCTGGATGCCTTGGCTGCGCTGAAGAGAGATCGGTATCTCTTCCCCAGAACAAGGAGGTTTTTACTCCACCAGGGAGGAGATTTTTTGTTCGTTGTGGTTCATAAGGAAACGCATTCTCAAAGGATTGCTGGGAGGTGGTGGACAGGAATCGGAGATCACAGCCAAGCGGGGTAGAGTGAATGGTGCTCCTCTGTCCCCGAAGGATGTACGGCTAGACACAATACAACAACACGTCGAAGCAAAAAAAAACCTGGATGGTACTAACAAACTCGATTTGTTTGTCGGAGATGTCAAGTTCACCTATGTCTATATTCATACAACCTGAGATGCGCCGCCGAAGCTTTTTGATCCAAATTTCGGTTTTTCAAACTCATGTTTATACAACTTTTTTCATTTATTTTCAATAACAAAAGAAGTTCCATCATCATCATCTTCTTCTGACCCGCATGCTCCACTAAAGGGATTGCGGAGGTGAACCCCGCACGAGAGATCTCCAGGCAACTTGATCCTCCGCCACCGACTCTAACTCATCAGGAGTTATGCCCAAAAATAACCAGGCGAGTTTTTGGACTTGGTCCAACCATTTCATCCCGGGTCTGGCAAGCGTCGCCTACCTGGTAGGATCCCATTCAACGCCCGCCTCGGATGCCGTGATGAAGTGGATATTCGTGCCACTTAACCAAACCAGAATCAGTTCCTCAATGCCTATCCTGGCGAGTAATTCCCACAACAGCACGGAGAAATCTCATCTCAGCAGCTTGTATTCGCGATCTTAGTCTTTTGGTGATTACCCAAATTTCATGACCATAGGTGAGACTTGGAAGAAATACTGAGCTGAAAACCGCTAACTTGGCTTAGACACCAAGCTCGACCATCCTGCTGTTTCAAAATTGACCCAACTTTAGTAATCCTACAGGAGAGCTCAGCACAGAGATGATGGAGGAAGAGATGGGCCACTTCTATGCTTCTTGTCCCTCAGATTCATCTGACAGCGTTTTTTATAACCTTTTCACAGACAGGCGTCTGTGAATACGTGTGAGCTAAGCGAAGCTGATTACTCCCGCATTACACCATTGCGTTGCTCTATACTTCTAACAAGTGTGCGTGAAAATAAAGTAGTTTGCGTGGCTTGAGAGCACAACTGCGATGGACTGACTCTGTAATGTCTAACGTCCAGCGTTGGGCACGCACTACTTCAAATCACTTGTCACGTACCCAGGAGAGTTGTGTGAAAAGTCGTAGAACAAGAGCTCCTCTACAACATATAATTGTTTTTCCAAAAACCAAAACTTGGGCATTTAAGGGTTAAGTAACAATACGAAATCCACCTCTTACGCTTCAACGTAGTTCAGGGAGTAACTTCCTAGAAAATTTGGACTCATGGCTGAAATATCTCTTCGAGTAGTTCGAGTTATAGAAATTCTGTAATTCGACTCAAGGAGCAAAAAATGAATGGTGTTCACCATCACAGTTCGAGTCAGAGAAAGGTTCGTCTGTATATGGCATTTAAAAATGACTGAACTTCTGCGATTTCATGTTCATGTTTATGTTTATGATGTGTATACTCCCAAGAATCCGTACATAATCACGCATCAAATGGAGGTAAATCAAATTGGGTGTAGGGACAAGTTTAACCACGAGAAAATGGGATTTGAAAGAGCGCGAAAACCCACGCTTCCATGTCGGTGCAGGTGTAAATAAATATCCAACCGCAACCAGAGCAATGAACGCGATGACTCTTTGCTAAGCAACCACATGTTCAACGCACGAAGGTAAGCTGACCGGTCAAGGACTGGAATTGAAACGAGATTCGGAGTCACTATCAGACTGAGTACAAGAAGTGTTTGTTGGAAAAGAGATTCAGTTGATTGTTGATATAGTGCTTTGAAGAAATTAGTACTATCCCTGATGCTAAATTTTTAGTTTCGTTAAGCACACTCCACTTGCCACCAGGACCAGATCACTAAAATTAAGCGGCATATAAAGTCTTAGTGAAATAATCCATTAGTCTAGTGCTGCTGGATATAGAAAACGAATTGGATAGTGTCTGGCATGATGCCCTCTTAAACAAACTTCATCGTTACGTTTTTCGCAAGCTTCCTTAAAGATAGACTCTTTTTAGTGTGTTTGGGTAACACTTTTTTATCTATGCAATACACACATTACTACCGACGGTCATTCTGTTAAGCACTTCCGAAGACGATTAATTTAAACGACCTGCTAAGTGCAAGCCATTACCTTCTTCACAAGACTGATGGTATTTTTATGCTTAAAATAACTTCTTCCAAGTACTTGCAGTCCATGCAATGAATGTATAACAAAATGAAACATAAATGTCAAAATGATCGTAAAATGGATTCAGATTCGAGTTTAACATGCAGTTGTATGACAATGGGATGAATTGTTGCGAAGTATATCAAGTTTTTGAATGAAACCGGATTTTATATCTTGATAGCAGCGTTGCCGTTTGCCAATTTTTAAGTAAAGTATTTTTCGAAAGAATGAAATTATTTTACCGAAAACTGAAGTTGAGATTTGTATGTTAAACAGCTTGTTAAGCGATTTTTTTATTATAATTTAGTGCAGTCGAACTTCTAAACAAAGTAGCTCTCCTTATAAAATAATTTTAAAGACACAGCTTTCTGCTTCTGTTTGAAGTGTATTTTTATATAATGAAGATTTATTACTGCAAGGCTGACTAGGCAGGTTTGACTTTAAATGATACGAGGGGCTGAACTGTCAACTGATCATCACTGGGTGTTGTGTGCGCTGTCCCTCACTGATAAAATACCTCTCCTGCCGAGGCGAAAACCAAGAGTGTTTACACGCTTACGGTGGGAGAAACTACAGAACAGTGAGATGCGGATAAATTTTGTTTGAGCGCCTTCCAAATGTTCCACCGCGTGTAGAGGAAGAATGGCGACTGTTTTCAACAGCTGTCATTGCCTCTGCACGTGATTGTTGTGGAGTGAAGCGGCTTGGAGTGGCGACTGGTGGTGAGATAAGAACTGCATGATTTAAAGCGCCCGGAGTTCAAGAAGCCATCAGTGAGAAGAAGACCTACAGACACTCGATTCTCTTAGGAGACTCTGCTTCTCGTGACCTGTACACTGAGGCGAGAAGAAGGCTGATGGAGCAGTTAAAGAGCAGTCCTAGAAGAAGTTCGGTGAGAAGTTGGAAAGCGACCATAGATCAACGATAAAGGTGTTCTGGCAAAATATTCGCCGACTCAGCGGAAGGAAATTCAACATCATCGAAGGAGTCAAAGCGAAAGATGATGTGTTGCTTTTCAGTGAGGTGGACAGTAAGAGAGTGAGATGGAGCGTAAGATTATAAAGTCTTACGCCGGTGTGGATGAAATCCGGCCCGAAATGCTTAAGGGAATGGGTAAAGAGGGAGTTTTCTGGCTCTCTCGTGTCATTAAAGTGGCCTGGGAACGTGGTGAGACACCTGGCGATTGGCAAACTGGGGTGATAGTCCATCTTTTCAATAAGGGCGACAAAAGTGATTGCTTTTGCTACAGAAGCTTATCTCTTTTAAGTCTCCCCGGGAGAGTCTACGGTAAGGTGTTAGAAGAGAGTTCTAGAGCTATGGTGGAGCCCAGGATGGGGGATGAACAGTGCCGCTTTCTTCACGGCAGAAGTACAATCGACCAGCTTTTCACTCTAAGAATGGTATTTGAGAAGGCTTGGCAGTACGACCGAGTTCCTAGAAGTAATCTCTGGAGTGTTCTGCCGGAGTATGGGATTGAAGGTCCTCTTCTGACGACCATTCAGTCTCTATACACAAGCTGTTGTAGCTGTGGTTGGGTTAATAATGCTAAATCAACACCTTTCACCGTGGGTGTTGGAATTCGCCAAGGGTGCGTCTTGTCACCTCTCCTTTTCATTGTATATATGTACTGGATGTTGCGGCGCAGCCGAGGAGAGGAAAGTTTCACATTAGGAGAGTTGAGGGTAAGTCATATTCTTTTTGCAGATGACTTAGTGATCCTCACATCTTCCCAGACGGAACTCCATAGCGCTGATGTTGGAATAAAGGTCAACGTGGACAAATCGAATATTATGGTCATCTCCAGAACGACTCTGGAGTCCCATTGAAGAAGGTGGAGAAGTTTAGTATCTCGGGGTATTTTTCACGAGTGATGGAAGGAGTAATGCTGAGCTCTCCTGTAGGATTGGTCAAGCTGGGTCAATTTTGAAACAGCTTGGTAGATCTTTAATCAGGAAGGCCGAGCTTGGTGTCAAAGGCACGAAAGCGGCTTTCAACTTGTTCCAACTCTCACCTATGGTCATGAAATTTGTGTAATGACCGAACGACTAAGATCTCGATACAAGCTGCTGAATGAGATTTCTCCGTGCTGTTGTGGAAATTACTCGCCGAGATAGGGTGCTCAACATTGAGGAGCTGCTTCTTCGAACGGAGAGGCATATGCTTCGGTGGTTTGGTCAAGTGGCATGAATGTCCCTTTCATCACGACTTTCGAGGCGAGCGTTGAATGCGATTCCATCAGTTAGGCGATCGTTTGGCAGACCCAGGACGAGATGGTTGGACTAAGTCCAAAAACTTGCCTGGTTACGCTTGGGTATAACTCCTGATGAGTTAGAGTCGATGGCCACCGATCGAGTTGCGTTGTTTTAGTGGAGCATGCAAAGACGATGATGATGATTTTAAAATAATTTAAATTCAGAATTGCGAATTATCGCATTAAAAATAATTGAAAGCATTTATAGAAACAATTCCTTTCACAAGCTTACGTTCAACGTGTTTCGGACTAAAATTCTTAATTTATTTTATTAATTGTATTTTACAATTTAATTAAATTTTGTAATTAATATACAACCACATTTTAACGGCAAAAGTGAAGCACACAAATATGTCATTTCGAGTCACTCGAGTAATACGCAACTCGAGTCCCATCACCACTTCACGCAACGCAAATAGCCGACCCAATGAGTACGTTGCGTGTGTGAGCAACTTTTGTATAATTCTACGAAATTTTAGATTCCATGGAAACTTCTATCAACCGCACAAAAAGTTAAAAGTGGACAATTTTCATCCAGCGTGATGCTGTCTCCCTCTCTCTCAGAGTTGTAAATTTTTTGACAGAAAGCAATACTATGATTATAGCTTAGATTTCGACGACATTTTTGTTTCGATGCCTTGTTTGGATCTTGGCATTGTCATTGACACGAATATGTTACATCATTCAAATGTTATCCACAGATGTTGGTGCAGAGTTAAATTTTCAGTGAATTTTCGACACATGTCGGGCTATAAATCGGGTATAACATGACGAATATTACTTTTTTGAAGTGTCACGAGTTTGTGGTTTACATGAATAAACATGATTGTTTGCATAGTGCCACAAAAATATATCCAATGCCGACAGCTATAAAATAAAGGTGAAAGTGACATACAAGACCGGTCGAAAAAAACATTACCTAATGAATTTATTTATTTATATTAGCCTCGTCCGTCGTCGATTATGTACAGTGAAAACTCTCTGGACACCCCTCTTGAGCGAACATTTTCTCTTAAACCATTTTTTTGCAATATTTTCCGAACAAATTAATCCGGATGCAAACAAAATATTTCTATGAATTGTGGGAAACACCTCTCTTAGCCAAACGCGAACCTCTTAGGAACGGACGCGGGTAACAGGATTATGTAAGTAGTTCATAAATTATGTGCCGTAGAAAACCCAAAGTTGATTTCCCGGAATGAAGTGTTTTTGTTCATTCTGCTGAGCGAGTTACAAGTACACTGCACCCATGTTCCCCAACAACAACAACAACAACACACACAAACCATCCGAGGTCACAAGCACGGCATACCCGTGCCAACAATACACAAGCCATCCGGTCATCGATTCTACACCAATATGTGCAACGTAAGCAGTTAACCAAATGTAATTGCACAGGTGACCTGATTATTTGAAGAGTAAGCAAGATCATTGGAAAAATCAGTTTTTTTTAAGCTTGGACGTAATAAAGAAGTGTTTTTTTTTTATTATACCTCGAGGTTCTAATTCATAATTCGCGCTTAACTGAAAACATCTGATATGTATATATGTATATATATACATGTGTCTGTATATATATCCACGTATACATTGTGTAATTGTTTTCGTTTTTTTAATTACAATACCTTAATACAGTGCGTTCTCGATTATTACAACTAAAAGAAACTAAAGTATCTACACAATCTGAAAAGTTGCGAATACTGCGTCAAAAATGATACACAAATTCAATTTAGCTGTTGCGAGGAGTTTTGTTAATGGAGAACGTGCTGTTTCGTCAGGCGCTTCTGTGGCAAAGAGCTTACATCGTCAGCTCTCACCACATCAGCACCTGATCTGAGCAAAGGGATCACTGACAAAGGAAGTGCTCTGCAGTGTCATCGGTTTCTCCATAGGCGTCGCACAGGATTTCGTCTCTTAAGCCAAGCACACTTAGATGTTTGGCGAAGGTGTAGGTAGTACGCCTGTGGATGTTCGAATCACCAACTTCAGCAAGGCAATTGATAAAGTCTGCCACCTAACTATTTACCTCAAACTCCAAGCCATCCGAGGTTTCTTTTATTTTTCCGAGGTTTCTTTCATCTTTAGGGCTTGATAATCCAGTATACAGTAGTCTTTAGATCTTCTGCCTCTGCCCCTTTAAGACCACTTCAGGCGCGCCTCAAGGCAGTCATCTTGGTCCATTGATCTTTGTTCTAACAATGAACGATGTTGGCCACATTATCAATTATTCTGATCTGTATATTTACGCGAACGAGATAAATATCATTAAGACCAGACTTAGGGTCTTAGGTCATGACTACCGAGGACAAAAACTTTTGAAATCCTGGACTTGGGAGGGCATCACCTATCTCAAAAAAGAGAACAAAATGAGAACAAAAACTAGGTCCACGAACTCTAAAGAAAAAGCAGTTTGATATTTGGAGGGATGACACATGTGAGTCAAAATTACATCTGGGGTCGAATAATCGCATCTGTGAACGAGTAAGTTGTTATCGAAAATCGTGAGTTTGGGACATGACACATGACCGTTCTCTGATTGGTTAATTTGGCTTTAGAAAACGATATAAAAAATTGTTGTGAAAACTTTTAAGGGGCAAGAGAGGTAGAAGTTGTGCGTCTCTATCATACTTCATTTCTGAATGTGGCTACGGCTGGACTTTACAAACTTAAGATGGCGACTGCGGGGAAGTTTACTTGTTTTCGAAGTCTGCGATGCAACAGCTCGCCCACACTTAATTCTGTTGAAGCCACTACTTCTACTAACGCAGACGCTCAGACTTCCTGAGTGTTCTCTCAATATCCGCTGGTTCCTGTGTGTCGCAATGATTGGGTGTGCCTATTTCAGACCCTGGTTTTACCTGACTGGATGATGAGATTCTCGAGCAGGTGAAACCCAAGAGGTCCTCTGCAAATCATATGCGTTGATTCCGCCAGAATCTCTGGATGGCTAAACAGAACCACATAACAACGAGACTAATCAACACCTTAGAGAACAACAACAACAGCAATAAACGAGAAGAATGTCGGGAAGGTCTTTGCACCCCCACGGGTATTACAATGGGTCCAATAGGACCGAACAATAACCGAGGTTGTTGCACTTAATGGCAACAGAACCTACATTTGTAAATATTTTTTAACTTGAATCAGTGTCTTGGATATGCTAAGAATTCGCTAAGGTTAAGAACCCCAAAAACAAACTACTTAACTTTTTCAAGTCTCTTCTGTATTGCATAAATTGCCAAAATGATTGTGTTTTTACTTATAGCGTGACTGTTGTTCATTCCTTTTCGAAGTTCATTCATATCACTTTTCTGCCATTGTCATTACAACGTGTTTTTTTTTTCGCATTTTCAAATGAAAGTACCAATTAGCTAATCACTTTCATAATTAACCACTAGACAGACAGCAAGTGGGAAACGATTATGAACATTGAGGCACACAAAGTATTGTACGTAAATGAGTATCAAAAGACCATAAAAATATACTCCCACAAAAAGAGAAAACTACATCTGGTGTCTGTCTTAATAACAGAGCGCAATTCACTTGAGATCCAAACTACAAGCCCGCTTATCCTTTGCTTATAGAATATACATATCTTTGCAAATTGACATTTGTTAAGCGATTTGATTCACATAATTACGTAGCATGTGTGGATAAATAAATCATTTATGACTTAAACACAACAGTGTGTTGCGCCAGCCGAATGCGATGACACACTCCGTTAATCAGCTGTTCCCCTCTCTCTCTCAAATACCAGATGAAAAATATCAGCTGTTTTCATTAGAAATGAAGGCTGATACAGATGCCCAACTTCATAGCTGATTAACCCCTAGTCCATCGTCGAAATTGAGGGGCTTTTTGACAGTTATTCATGCATTTTTGACGGTTATTCACGAAATAACGCAAATGCCGTTCTGTGAATAGTCAGGTCATTTGGCTTTAGAAAATGATATAAAATATGGTTGTCAAAAATATTAAGGGGCAAGAGAGCTAGAAGGTGGGCATCTCTATCATACTTCATTTCTGGTTTTCATGTCTGAAATGTCATCACTTTTCAAACTACTTTTGTCGTTAAAATAATTTTAGTCAGCTGTTTCCATTTATCAAATGTCAGTTGACACAAAAAAACCTCGTAAAAAAAAATTCTGAATTTGGAAGAAAATCTCTAAGACTCGCTCTCACAACGTACCTCTCTGTCAAATATTTGTCGACATGTTCGATAATGACTTGCAATGGACCTCTCATCTCTCTCATTTTGCACTAATGTAGGTCGACGCAGTATTTTCTTCACGACCATTAAATCGTTTGCGTCGAAAGACAACACCAGTGCAAACGGACTATTGTATTTCAGCCAGTATGACTACATGTTTTCCATTACATCCTGTGTTAAATATGATTTCAAACAAAAAATAAATTTAGGCGGTATTCCAAAGAAGCTCAGCTGGAGACAGACAAATAAAAGCTAAGGGAACACTCCGAGTGAAAACAGACGACTTGAGTCGTTAAAGGAAACACTCAATTTGGTGTGAGTAAAAAATGTCCTCAAAGTAGGTTCATTCCCTCAAGTTGACGTTTGAAAACTAGAGTAAGGGTAGGTGCAAGGTTGAGTAAAGGTTGGCGCAAAGTATAGGCAATAATGTTTTCAAACATATTCAAACGAAAATCAAATAGCTATACGTAACGACGTTTCGGGGACACAGTGGAAGCACTGCATTTATTCAAGTTTTATAACATGGAATGGTGCAACCCGTGGTGCCAAGTGATGCCAAGAATTGAGAAGACGAAACTGGTGGCCAGGGATTCCAAGTTGGAGTTGGTGAGGATATTGGAATTCATAGGTCACTGTTTGACAAGAGACATTTTCTCAAACGCAACATGTCTGGCGCTTAGGATTTTTTTCAACCAAGCACGGATCAAACTTTAAACATTTTATGAAATCGTCTTCCCCCATTCTTCGCCAGGAATATCGGAAAAAAATTTATATATACAGTAAATTTTTTTCAAATAAGTGGACCTCTGCAAACGGGCCACTTCTGAATTGGACGTTTCGTTGCCCGAAAAATAAGCTCTAAAGACACAAAGCTAAGAGAGGTAGAAATCAAGAATCAAATCAAAAATCAATCATCAAATTTTGATTTGAACAAAAACCATACAATTGATCTTAAACTACGAGAAGGATGTTGGCTCAACAATAGGGGCCCAACGGATGTAAAGTGGTTACAGAGCTTACAATATTGGCAATGTTTTTCGTAAACAATTATTTGTACAATATATTTAAATTAATGTTAGTCCATGATCTTGACATAGGGGGGTTCAGGTCCGTGTGTTCGTTGTTGGTCCTTTCGGGATGGCGTGGTGGTGTTGCAACCTATTTAGCCGCGATGCTGACTACTATCACTACTTTGATAGAAGTGATACAGCTTCTCAACTCTCTGATGTCCATGTTTAGATGGTTTCCGATGTCGTGCAGTTGCCTCTGGAACAGTGTCACCAAGTACTGCTGTAGGAGAATGATTCGAGCTTCTTCGTAAAGTCTCCTCTTGCTGGGATACTTCTGACGACCTCTGTCTTAGGTGATACCAGTGCATGTTCGAAGTATCTTCCTAGAAATGAAGAAACAAGTGTTTGGATGTGTACATCTGCTTATACACATGCTTTTATGCCAAAAATAGTCGATTTCCCGGGATGTCGGAAATGCGTTTGTAAAGGGTGATATTTTAAAAGCTATACGAAATTTTTTCAAAAAAAAAAAAAAACACGTAAAGTTCATAAAAATGCATGAAATCTTTATTTGCTCCATATAAATTAATGTTTGAAGATTATTTCATGCAAATGTTGACCTTGACTGCGCCTCAAATGGTCCATCCGCTTAGTCCAATTTTAGCATACTCTTTCCAACATTTCGGCCGGTATCTCACGAATAAATGCTTCAATGTTGTCTTCCAATGCGTCAATTGAAGTGGGCTTGTCTGTATAGACATGAGCTTTAACATAGCCCCACAAAAAATAGTCTAAAGGCGTTAAATCGCACGATCTAGGCGGCCAATTGACCCGTCCCGAACGTGCAATAAAATGTTCACCGAACTCGCCTCTCAATAAGTCCATTGTTGTGGCACCGTCTTGTTGAAACCACATGTCATGCAAGTCAAGCTCTTGCATTTTCGGCAAAAAAAATTATCATCATCACACGGTAGCGCTCACCATTCACAGCTACGTTACGATTCGCATCATCTTTGAAGAAGTACGGTCCAATGATGCCACCAGCCCATAACTGTGAACTGTGAACAAACTGTGACTTTTTCTGGATGCATTGGTAGCTCTTGCAATGCTTCTGGCTGATATTCACTCCAAAATCGACAATTCTGCTTATTTACGTACCCATTGAGCCAAAAATGAGCCTCGTCTAAACTGACCATAAATGAAGCGCGCGATAGACTTTCTTAACAGAGCACGCATTTTGATAATAAAATTCAATAATTTGCAAGCGTTGTTCGTTTGTAAGACGATTCATGGTTAAATTATAGACCAAATTGCAGATGTTTGACAGTGAAACAAAACACGAAACGTGCGTCAGCTGTTTAAACCAGTGTTGCCAAAAAGATAATAGCTAAAAAATCACCCTTTACAAATATCTTTGGTCTTGTCCTGTTGTCGCCACCAAGCACTAATTCATTTTAGTAGTGTTTCTTACATTTAACATTTCAAAAACATTTTATTTCAGAGCCTTGTATAATTGGGACAGAATGATATTTGGCCCAATTTTGAGGTCCTCTCAAATTGGGGTACCTCAAAATTGATTCGCATTTCCTTAGTCCCCTAGAGTGCCCCATTTAGAAGGATTCACTGTAAATCGGAAACCGATTACTTAACCATTCAAATGTCGCGTTTTCACAATTCAATTATTAATTTTTCGTTTTCACCTTGATTGAATTGCACACTGCATTAAAATTCAAACATTGGACAACTGCAAGAGCCGAACCGCAATGTGGCAAGAAAAAACTGACTGACCCGATCAGGAGGATTATGAAAGCTAATATTCCGTTATCGGTCCAATCCCAGTTCGTAGACAGATCAGTGTTCACTATCAAAGTCCGAATTACCAGGAATTAATGTCAAATCTTGGTCACATTCGTTATTATGAAACTCGAATCAGGTTCATGAAATTATCCACTGTGCCCCCGAAATGCCGCGAATTATCGTTCTTAGTTTTTCACGTTTGTATTTTTTTTGCCAATCGAAAGGCTCACCACGTCCCCAGCCAGTTTAATGACACGATAGAGCCATAAAACTCTTCCCATAAAACTGCACTCATTCATCTTACCAGTTATTTATTGGATTTTTCTGCTTATCACTTTTTTAGAAAGCCTATATTTATGTTTGTTTGTGTTTTAAAATATAGCCTTTTTGTTTGCGCTTTTATTTCAACACTTAATTTCACACAGCTCTGTTAAAGCACGTCTATGCAAAACAATAACGTCAACTCGCAATTAACAAATTGTCCATCACTCTCGGGGTTTATGCACAATTTGTACATGTTTTCGTAGATTATATAAGAAATATAAAAAAATATTAATTAATTGATTGATTTCATTTTCTGCAGAAGAGGCAAATTTACCGTGAGCAAGTACTCCCGCATGCAGGTGGTAAGATCCCAGACACAGCATTCCAAACGGACCGTCTGTTCTTGAATCGACTACAAAAGGAGGGCATTGCCATTCCAGACGGAATCGTGTTGGAGCAGCGAAACCCACAAGTACACAATTCATTTAGATTCTCTCCCCGCCCTCAGCTTAATCGTCTGTTTTCTTTGTCCAGGTGTACCCATTCCTTAACAAACAAATGAGAACTGTGTATAAAGTGGCACTGAGCTCAGACGGTCGGTATACACCAAGCGAAGGACGACGATTCTACGACACCCCACCATCCATTGAAACAACATACCTGTTCCCACAAGTTCACAACTACCCCGAGCGTTCTCCGTCGAATATTCCAGCTTTCCCTGTATACAAGCAGCTTCATATCCAGAACCCACTCCTTAATCAAGCGAAACTACAGCCGAAGAAAAAATGTAAGATGTCTCGCACATATATGACATTTCTGAACCTCCTTCTTATCCTTTCAGCATTTTTCTACGTTTCGCCATACAGCAAAACTTCCGGCGGTGAGTCTGATAAGATAAAAATCATCAAGCCCCAATCGTCGAGCATAAACCTCCTGAACGACCCCTTGCACACACTTTCAGACAGTCAATTCGAAAAGAGTTATGAACCATCTCACGTATGTAAACACTGCTTGTTGAGGAACAACTTGGAATCTTACACGAATATTTCATTTGCAGCTTTTCAATGAGTTTAATAATTTATTCAATTCGTTCCATTACGACGGCACAAGAGCATCGCACAAGTCTAAATTAGACAAGAAGACATCAAAGAAGGCCGAGAGTTCAAACTGAAGCTTATACACACACACCCATCCATCCATTGTAAATAAGAATGTGGACATTTTAACGTACTGCAGGGCCGCTTCGGTCACCGTGTCTATTGAGATTCATTTTCCACTCGTATATTAAGAATTGCTAATGTTACGGCAAGGCAATGTAGAATAAGATCTAAACTTCAAATGCTTGTGTCTGCACACCAGGGACCATACTACATTTGACAACGCATCAAATCCGAACGCGGATCTAATAAAAACATTTAAATTTTCACCTTTCAAGCTTGTCCTTTTATTTCGAATATTTTATCTGGTAAGTATTTGGTATGGCTGCTGACCTAAGCGTGGAGGGGGGGGTGGGCAACAGGTTTGGGATGCACGAGTTTATTTTCATACAGCCCATGCCTGGCTAACGAGCGCAATCCCCCTCATGACACGCAGAACTATATTGGCCTCGGATAATGCCTACCCTGGTGTGCCTGGGCCCCACTTGAAGCCAGGCCTGAATGGTGACAGTATACGAGTGGCCGGCTTGTCACGCTCGACAACCGGTCGGACTTAGCCCGAAGGAACTACGAGCAACCCGTCAATGGCCTCGTGACCAGTAATGGGGGTGGAAGAGAAATGGAGAAGTCACACCATGCACTAAGCAGCGTGTGCGGGGAGCAAAACGCAACGGATAGGCACATGGAACGCCTCATCGCTCACAGGAAAGGATCTCGAGCTAGTTGATGAAGCTGCCAGGTATCGTTTGGATATCGTGGGTATCTCTTCGACGAATCAAAGGGTACCTTTTGAACGTATGCAAACTCTTCCTGTCGGGAGTTGCACCTCAAATGTCAGCAGAGCCGGGAGTGGGTATACTCACAAGTCCCAGGTGGACCCTGCCTGCCCAGTGGAGTGGATACCATTAGGTGGGAGAGGCGGCATCTTAAAGCTCAATCTTGAAAGGTCAACTTTGGCTCTAGTGCAGGTGTATGCAACAAATCTAGAGTCAGAGTACGGATGAAGTTGATGCTGCCCGGATAGGGTAGAACAGATGGATTCCTATATCCTGAGTGTGATTGGGAGGAACGGTGATCCTCACCAGAACGCGAACAGAGAGAAGTTGTTGGACTTTTGCTGTGCAAATGGCGTGTCCAGAATGAACACCTTCTTTCCACAAAAAGGCATCCATGAATACAAATGGTACCGCCGCAGTCTTCAACAGAAATCGTTGATAGTTCTCTTTGTGGTACCATCGCGTGTGAAATGGATGGTTTGTGACGTACGTGTGATGAGAGGGGATGAACGGGCAACTGGTCATCACTTGGTGTTGTGTACGCTGTACCTCACTGATTAAGTACCTCTCCTGCCGAGGCGAAAACCAAGAGTGATTACACGCATACGATGGGAGAAACTACAAAGCATTGAGTTAATTTTATGCGTCTTCCAACTGTTCCTTCGCGTGTAGAGAAAGAATGGAGACTGTTGTCAACAGCTGTCATTGCCTCTGCACGGGATGTTTGTGGAGTGAAGCGGCTTGGAGTGGCGGCTGGTGGTGAGATAAGAACGGCGTGGTTTAAAGCCCGGAGTTCAAGAAGCCATCAGAGAGAAGGAGAAGAAGACCTGCAGAGACTGGATTCTCTTGGGGGACTCTGCTTCTCGTGACATGTACACTGAGACGAGAAGAAGGCTGGTAGAGCAGCTAACGAGCAGTCTTGGAGAATGGCAGACCCGTTAGGTTACGCTAGGTTGAAGTGGCCGACTTTAGAGCAAAGGACAACAGACACACTTAGGCGAAGTATAGGCCCATTGTGTTACCACGCGGATCTTGGGGTACTTATCCCTCAAACCAATTAGAGCTTTTAATAAAGCGAAGACGAAGGCTGATTCTAATATTGCTCAGTTCAGGCAGATTATCGAAAAAGTGGGTCCCCAGAAGTCTGAACCTACGGGACGAGAGAGCACTGCAGCTGCATAGCAAGTGTTCAATGGTTTCTAATTATGGACAGATTTCATGTTGACGACCCCAGCTAATGTTTTAAGGACAACGGTTTTGGACGTGGAATGTTAGGTCCCTTTATAGACCACGTGCAGCCAAGAAAAAACAGATATCACCACAATCCAGAAAGTGCTGTGGAATGGGCCGGGCCAAAAGAGGATGAGAAACTACAACATTAACTACTGTGATTGCAACAGAGAGATGCGCTTTTTGGATGCGGATTTGTTGCTCGAGACAGACTTAGGCAAAAAGTCTTAAGCTTTGCTTGAAAAAGTGGACGGCTCATAACAATTCGCATCAAGGCTGAATTCGGGAACTTCAGCCTGCTTTACGACCACGCCCCGACAGAGGAGAAAGACGACAACAGCAAGGAAGACTTGATGATGACTAGGAAGATGATGATCTCCTAGAAAGCCCAAGCTTTGACACCAAGATCGTTCTAGGAGTTTTCAACGCAGAGCTGGGTCAGGAAGACATAAGATTCATCAAGAAACACAGCTCACACGACACCACATCTAAAAACGGAATCAGGACTCTAGCACGGGGAGGAACCTCTCTGTAGCTGGCACCGTAAAGGGACTTGGCGGTCCCCACATCAATCAACCGTCAACCAGATTGACGTTTCGATCGTAACTATATCCAAGGCGGATGAAGAGACTCTTGGTTTGTTCGAGAAAAGAGCTCGGCGCGCAATCTTTGGTCCTGTTTGCGTTGATGGCATTTTCAGAAGAAGGTGTAATCGCGAACTGTGAGGGTTGTGCAGCGGAATGAGCCTAGCCAGGCGTCTACGTATCCATGGACACACGGACTTGAACAACCCGATGTAAGTACCAGCCATTGTAGGACTTCAAAAATAAAAAGCAATAAACCCAACAATAATAATAAAAACTAAATTAAACAAAGTACATCAGTTGGGCCCCTATTGTTGAGCCAACACCCTAACCTTTAGTTTTGTAAGTCTAGTTGTAACCTCAATTGTGAAAAGAATTCCGTTCAAATACATTTTTAAATCGATTTTTAAATCAAGTGCAACCACCGATCGACCCAGCAATCGTGATATATGACACCCACTGGCCCGCGGTCAGCGCTTAACGCGAGAATGTAGCATATTCGGTTCTCTCTGTACGCAACGCGAAACCAATGCAATGTCATAGCAACACCAAAACAATTAATAAATTGATGTACTGCCTGGGTGGATGCATGAGAGTATCAATATTGATGTTAGTTCAATCTCGGTGCATGTGGGGTCTATTTATCGAGTCAAGTGTTTTTTGATCACGATGTCCAAATCGACATCCAACGAAGCATATTCATATGGGATTGAACGGGAAAACATGCAAAGTCCGTAATTTTGGTATAAAAGGCCGGTTGATGTCAGGGAAAGGCCAGAGTAATTCTAGTACTCTCACAAGACGGTTGCGTCCTAGCTGAAGACAGCGAACCGCTTATGAAGAAATGTTCTAAAGCTAAAATAAATAAATGTATTTTTGGCGTTTTACTCTCCGTGGACCTCAGTCGGCTTGTTGTAAGAAACTGGAGACAGCTGGCGAGAGATTGGGAGAAGAAGAAGTGAGCAGTCGCTTGTGTCTGCCTGAACTGTCAACGGACCAGCTTTGAAATCTATGAAATAATAATAATGAAGAAGCTTATTTAAAGAGTGCTTCGAAATCAAGCTGGCGGAATGTTGATTAGGGGATTGTCGTAAAATTACTGCCAACAATAGTCTAGACTCCATCCACTAACGCAGTTTAGTTCCCAAGCCATGAAAACTGAATCAACAATTCATATTACACCTATCATCGAATATGTGTATAGAGGTAACGTATTGCTTATTGCTCACTTTCCTGATTGTATTCACATATCAAACATCTGCTTTTTAACAAAGCTGTGCACGAGTTAGTTCACAATGAACCATAAATCAGTTCCATATTATTCCGTTCGATTATGCTACCAGAGATCAAAAGGGCATAATACTTTCACTTCGCCACTAGCGCAACCTTATTGTGTGCCTATTACCTCAGGTCAGTTTTGTTCGGTTTTTTCTATGAAGAAGTTACGTAGAAAGTTGCAATCACTCTTTAGACCTTTACATTGCTCCCACTGAAAATGTTTTGACTAAAGCAATTATTACGACGTGCGGATAATCACGTGCACGCTGTACAAAGTTGATTACAGCACAGTTCCCTATGGACATGTTCATAGATAGATAATTCGATATATTTCTTATGACAGAGATTAGGTGATCCAATTACTGGTATATTGCCCGTCTGAAGCTATGACTTTTCCCATCTTTCTGGCAATTTGTGGATCCCATCCCAAAAGAACTCGTTTTTTCCTCGTCCTCATGCATCTTCTACAGAAGTCATTATAAGGTACGCCTAGTCTAGAGGCGTGAGGTCCGATGGCACAAAGCCCTGTTAGAACGCCCATAAGGGATCTGATATTTGGCCTGCATAATTTGATCAAGCTAAGCGATCGTTTGGGATCAATCATAGGCCAGAATTGTTTGGTAATGAGGAATCATATGCTTGATGATTTGTGTGAGCAAGCGTTTCAAACTTTAGCAGATGTTTTATAGTAGCGATAGGCATGGATGGTGGGTTTCTACCCGGAAAGAGTACACAATTTGTGCCCTTTCTAGCGAGTTCGTCCGCTTCGCAACTCTCCGGGATGTCACAGTGACTCCTCACCAACATAAGTTGGATGTTAAAATACTTGGCCATCTCGTTAAGAGATAGGCGACACTGAAGTGGAGAATTGGAGTTGAAAGTGAGTGCCTGGCTATCCGAACAGATGACGATATCTGTGCTTGATATTACATTGTTTTTAGTCATGACCGACCGTCGCTATAGTTTCTGCCTGAAAGACGCTACAGTGAGTTGGTAGACGTAGGGAAACTGGATGTTCAGATCCTTGGAATAGACAACTCTATCCGTTTTTGATCCATCTGTGAAAAGTCGCAGTTGATCCTCCAGCGCCTGTTGTTCAGACACCCAGTAAGATCTGGGGGGACGCTAGTTGTGAAGTTTTTCTCGAAGAGGAGTCTAGGTATCGTGAGGTCTGTATCTATGGGTATGGATCTATACCTTCTGAGGATCGAGATCGAAGTGGTTTCCTGTTGTGCAGCGATCTCAGTCTGATCGAAGTATTAGTCTGCCTCCCAACCCATCCTGTTGGTGGCAGGTTAAAGAGTACGTTTTTTTTTGCCTTCCTCTGTACTCTGGCGAGTGGTACGACGTTGATTTTCCTTTCGAATGCAGTTAACCAAATTGCGACGCCATAGCAGCAGTATGGGTCTGACTACCAAAACGAATGGCCAGTGGACCAAACCGGGTTGTAATCCCCATTTGCACCCTATGGCCTTATTACAGCAGCAGCGGATGCCTTCTTGACACGTTACTGTACATTTAACTTACAGCTTAACTTCGTGTGTAATCATTTAGCTTTAAGGGTGAGGGAGGGTCAAATTTAGGGATTTTGTATGGGAAATGGTAATGTCATCTGCAAAGTGCCACGAGCAGTTTGTTTACCAGTAGGTTCCACAATACAGGGGAGAGAATACTTGTGGAGAACCTCTGTTAGCAGATTTCTGGATCGTGGTCCCACCAAGCTTCGAGCCTATCACTCTGTTACTGAGAAGCTAAAAGCCACTATAGACTTTTCGATTCTGTGTCTGTTGAGTGCTAAGGTTATTGCGTGGGGTGCTATGTTATTAAAGGCTCCCTCAATGCCGACAAAAGCAGAAAGGGTGAATTCCCTCTGCTCGAGGGATTTGTCTATAGTGCCAACTAGCGAGTGCAGGATTGTTCCCTCAGATTTGGCCTACTTGTATTGTAAACATGCTGAGAGATCGTTTATTATGAATGAATACGTCGATAAATTTTTCTAGTGTCTTAAATCCTTTTGTTTGACATGCGAATCTGCCGAAACTTAAGTCAAAAATCAAAGTCATCCAAATGACAAAAGGTTGGTAATAAACGGTTATACTGTTACTTTAAAGTATTTACCTTGTGTAACATCTCAAACAGCAAACATTTTACGGCAAGAGGAATGTAAACATCAGTTGCTTTACGTGAGTCAATTTTATCGTGTTCGTATAAAGTAAGTAGCAACGCTATCCTAACTAACTTTTGTTTTAGTTTCTTGCCTGTTATTTAAGGAATCCTTTAGGAAAGCTTGAAGCCTGTGCGACCCCAGCAAATAGTAGTAATTCTCGTTTGGCTTGAAGGCCTTAGGCTCATCCGTTTTTGTTGTACATTGTTACTTCGCGTAGACTTTTAAAAATATACCCAAACGTACCCACCGAGAGGTTATTTTTAAATTGTTCTCCTGGATGTTGCCTTTCAGAATTTGCTTACAATTTTTGCTCCTAACTGCGGACCCCTTACAATTGTTTTTCTGTTAACGTCGCTCATACACATGTCGATTATAAACGATATCCATCTACAACCAAAACGACTCCCCTGCCGGGGTTCAGAACCCCCCAGCCAATTTTGGTCCACATAGTACAAAGTTTTGGCATTTTGGAAATTTCTAGAGTGATACCGACATATGTATGCTCTATGAGCTGCAAAATACCTGGAAGAAGGGGACCAAAGTAAGCGAGAAATGCACGTTACTGCAGAATTGTTGGATCAGGAAATTGGATTGCCGGTAGAGTTCTATGATCTGGTCCCAACATCAAATAAGTCATCGAATTCTGGACGATCTTCGAAGGCATTTAACAAAAGTACACCTCAAGTGCAAAACGAAAACTGAAAAGATTTATTGAAATATGAGTGGCACGGGAGATACAGCAAATCTTGTAAAAAAGCTTGCATTTAGTTAATTTAGTACGCTATCAATCTGAAAAAATCCCGACCAAGTCGCCTTCTTCTTCTAATGGTGCTACAGTCAGGGGTGGCCAAGTTGGTTGATGTCTTTCTCCTCTTGAGTGCGCCATCGGTACCGTGGGCGTCCTATATTGCGTTATCCCACTGGCTCAGAGGCGAATCTCTTCGGGTGGGAGCGGTGTTTTCCATGGGCTCCACATGGCTTTGACGCTTGGCTAGGCTCATGTCGCTGTACAGCTCGTACCGTTAGTGGTTAGATCTCCTTCTTCAAAAACCATCAGCACAAACAGGACCAAAGATTGAACACAGAACTTATCTCTCAAAAAGACCCAAGGCTTCTTCTGCGTTTGAGATTTTCCATGCCTCAGCTCCATAGAGCAGGACAGGGATGATCAAGAACTTATATAATGTAAGTACCAGCAGCTTCGAAATATAAATTCGAGTGTGTAGGGATGTAATGGACAAATTTTTTAAATTCATCAGATCCATGAGTTGTAGGACCGCGCTTCGTAGAATAAGGAACCCCCTACCTCAAGAAAGTGTTAAAGGCTTCCAAAGAGTTTCCATCATAGTAGCAGCTCCAATGAAGACGATGTCTCATCATCTAAAAATAAATTCAAATTAAGAAAAAAAAACTTAAATTGAGTTAACAAATAATAATTCGAAATATTGCTACTCGTTTATTGACGTTTTATTATGATGATGGGTTGTGCAAGTGGAACTCAAATTAGGTAATTGGAATGGAGTTGGCATGACTACTACGTGTGGAAAGGATATACCTAGATTCTATTCCATTACCGTGTGTTTCCCAAAGAGCGCCGGACAGGAGCACAAGACTACACTTGCTCTCCTCGCCACCCAAAATGATTTTATAAACAATAAGCTGTGGAAGGTGTTGAGTGATCGTAATGACCGAACAGATACTGGGCTTCGGACCAACAGTTCTTTGAGGTGGTCAAACATCAAAACAATTCCCTTAGCTACAGGTTCAAGGTGGCGATGTCTGGTCTCAAGACACGAAGTTAGCAGATAAGTTGTAGGATATAATAACAAAGAATCAGAAAGTTGTTGTTTGAACTATATTGTTTTCTTTATCGCTAACAAAAGGTCGTTGGACTTTCGAGAGAGATGAAATATCTTTGATCATCCTTGCGTTGATGGCATGAGGGAATGATTCAACAACTGTACAGTGACAAAAAACAAGTTATCTGACTGGACCATGAGGGCACATGGACAACATAACTCCGCCCTGAGGACTATTCAATTGCGACCACACTTCACGACGGAACATGACATCCGTGGCTTAGGTGATGCACACAAGACACTCAGCCCACTTGGTGTGCATAATTGCAGTCAGATTCCCACCACGGACCGAGAAAAATAATGCATGTATGTATAGTTTCAAGTGTCACTGAGGGCGCACTTCAACTTCTAGCTTAAAGTTGAGATGTTAAATGTTGCATTAAATAATAAGATTCTCAGAGCGCGGAGGTGTGACTGCTCCTCACGCCGACGAATGAAAATTTAGGAGAAAAATTAACCGAGAGTGCAATCTTCAGTACGAACCTCTACGTTATGTAGGAGTGGCTGGCAGCAGAAAGCAGTCACACTTAGGCCAATGTGCGGATTAACTACCCCTAAACACGATGCTTATGATAATGCGGCTTTGCAGCCTAATACGGAAGGCATTTAGTTTGATTTGTTGGAATAGTAGGCCAATAGATGTGAGTATCTCCTACTTGCAAGAGCGATCCGCGAGTATACATGCAGATCCTGCAAAAATCATTGCCAATTGTACAGTGTCCGATTATGACGCCGATGTATCCTAAGTATATGTCTGTTTATTCTGAGCAGACAGAGTGATCATTTAAGAGTAAGTGCTGGCACATTTCCTTAGTTTTAAAGCAGGTGATGCCTTCTATCCACTTCCGGTTGGTTGTTCTAATAGTGTGTGTGTATAAGAAGATGGTGGGCTGTAGTGTTCGCCATAGTGGATCTCGTCCTAGGCTTAGAGAAGAGCATGTATTACACGTAGCGAGATCATTGGCTTTGCAAGTGCATCTTGTTAGTAAGCAATTATGGGATGCTTTGTTGTCATTGCCCAGAGATTTACTAGCTTCCTGGCTGTCCGAACAAAAATTCTTGAGAAAAGCTCTAACTAAATTCACAATTCGCATCAACAACATGAACTCTATACCATATTTGAGACTCGCCAATACTAGATGAAACGATGTGAACCAATACAGCTTGTTGTGCGACGTGAAGACGATCAGCACTTAAATTAATGGAAAATTGAATTGAATTGAAGATACTGGGAAGATAATGGCACTATAGAAAAATCCCTCGAGCAGAGGGAATTCAACCTTACAGCTAATAAAAAATAATAACATTGAACCCCATGCAATCACGTCAGCACTCAACAGACTCGGGATCGAAAAGTCTATAGTGTCTTTTGTTCACCAGTTTCTCAATGACAGAGGTTGGTGGGACCACGATGCAGAAATCTGTTAGCAGAGGTTCTCCGCAAGGCGGTGTACTCTACCCTGTATTGTGGAACCTACTAGTGAACGAACTGCTCGTGACACTGGAAGGGACTGGGTGCAAGGTCATTGCAGATGATGTTACCATTTCGTATCCACGATGAGGGTTATTATGCAATCTGCTCTCTAGCAAATGCAGACTAGGCGTCAACCCACAAAAAACGGACATAGTCCCCGTTACTAGGAAGTGCAAAATTCCTAAATTTACCCCCCCCCCCCCCCCCCTCCCTCACCCTTAAAGATAAATGATAGCTTAAAGAGGTAATTCCTAGGTTTTATATTAGACACGAAGGTAAGCTGGAAGTTAAGTGTCCAGTAACGTGTCAAGAAGGCATCCGCTGCTGCTGTAATAAGGCCATAGGGTGCAAATGGGGATTACTGCACTCGAAAGGAAAATCAACGTCATACCACTCGCCAGAGTACAGAGGATGGCATGCGTATGTATCAGTGGATCATTAAGAACTACCTCCTTCGAAGCTCTAAACGTACTCTTTAACCTGCCACCAACAGGATGGGTTGGGAGGCAGACTAATACTTCGATCAGACTGAGATCGCTGCACAACAGGAAACCACTTCGATCTCGATCCTCAGAAGGTATAGATCTACACCCATAGATACAGACCTCACGATACCTAAAATCCTCTTCGAGAAAAACTTCTCAACAAGCTTCCCCCACAGATCTTACTGAGTGTCTGAACACCAGGCGCTGGGGGATCAACTGCGACTTTTCACAGATGGAACAAAGATGGATTCAGTTGTGGGGGCTGGTGTCTGTTCCAAGGCTCTGAACATCCAGCTTCCCACTGTAGCCAACTCACTGTAGCGTCTTTCAGGCAGAAACTATAGCGATTAAGACAGCTCTTACATGGCTAAAAAACAATGTAATATCAAGCACAGATATCGTAATCTGTTCGGATAGCCAGGCACTCACTTTCAACTCCAATTCTCCACTTCAGTGTCGCCTATCTCTTAACGAGATGGCCAAGTATTTTAACATCCAATTTATGTTGGTGAGGAGTCACTGTGACATCCCGGAGAGTTGCGAAGCGGACGCACTCGCTAGAAAGGACACAATTTCTGTACACTGGAGACCCACCCTCCATGCCTATCGCTACTATAAAACATCTGCTAAGACTGAAAACATTACCTCGCAGATGGGCAACTGCCACAGGATGCCTCAATAACAAACAACTCTGGCGTACGATCGACTCTAAGCGATGGCTCAACCTGATTAGTTCGAATTTTAGACCCCTCACTGGTGTCATAACAGGGCATTGCGCCATTGGAATCCACTCCCCACAATGACTTCTGCAGAAGTTGTAGGGAAGAGGATGAGATCTGCTGTGTAGCTGCAGTGCTCTCACTTCGCGCAGATTCAAACATCTGGAGGCCTACTACTTCGCTAATCAGGGCAACATAAAAGTCAGCCATCTCCTTCGATTTATTACAAACACTAATTTGTGTGCGGAATAGGTACACACAGATCCGCGTGGTAGCCTATGCTTGGCCTTAGTGTGGCTGCGGTCTTTCCGTGCAGCAGTCAGCCACTTCAACCTATGGGGAGTGACTATAGAGTAACACACCACTGCGACCACATTTGATCTATTGTAGCCCCATCTAGGACATCGGAGCTATCTTGAGAATGTTGATGATTTCTTTGAATGGTGTGCCCTGCTAGTCTGTTCCTGATTATGTGATTCTTCGGGTTACTTTGTATCTGCTTTGGGCACTCAACTAGTAGGTGTCGCATGGTATCTTTTGATTGTCGACAGTGTCTACAGTTTTCTGTGTTGCTATGAACCAGGTGGTAGTTGCAGAAAAAGTGGCTGCTAAATGCGCCAGACTTGTTTAGGTTTGGAGCCTCCTCGGTTCTTCTGGGATCAACCCTCATGCATCTTTTGCATTCTGCAAGTCCCTCCTGGTTGTTCCTGAATTGGATGCGGCGTTCATTAATGGGGAATTCAACAGACCTCATAGCCGTGGGGATGATGACTAGTGTCGGAGATTGTTGGTTCAAACCCAGTCGATACAGCAAGTGTGAGAACATTCACATTATTAAAAGCATTTATATTATATTCGAATTAAAGTTAAGCACTGCTAAACAAAAAAGCGAGTCACAAAAACCGTCCATCGAAAAGTCACACACTTCCAAGAGTCTCTTGAATGCAGAGCTGCACTAACATACATGGACATAGCACAAAAACCTTCACACCCATTGTGAGCTGGTAAGTGGTTACATATGTGGGGCAAGCAGCCTAAGAAGTGAAAGTGTACAGTATTCCCACAAATACACGCTTAGAACACACCTATTTCCCACTTAATACGTATTGCCACCTCCTTGTGGCAGAAAAGTATGTCTCCTGCTCTCTAGAAATCAAAACCATACGCCTCTGTATCAGTTATTCGAAGTACATCTCGGCGACCACACTAGTTTTAAACTGCACCAGCTAACATTTTGTTTTCATTTTCATTTCATCTTACATCATCATGGAAATTGGATTAACCGTTGCGTTCGGTCTCATACTGGCAGTTGGACTTGCATCATGCATCGAAGTACAAGTAAGTTCGATCTTCTGTTAAAGCATAAATGAAATGGTGAATTTATTGGTGACATATTCGAATTTTGTCTTTTAACTGCGACTCGCAACAACCAGCTATCAATCGGAGTTTAAAAACCGAAAGTACACACACTAATTTAAGACAAATCAAAGAGCAACATTCACTTCTGACCTAAAATTCCCGCCAAATATTGTCGTAGATTGTAGGGTATCATACTTCAAGCGTCATTAGCAAACTTGTTGTATCGGCCGAGATTAGTGAACTCTGTCTCTTGTGCAGCAAAACGAAATCACATCTCAGAGTCACCATGAGTTTACTATTATTCTCAGTCGAACTGGTTTTCCATTGTAACTGAATTGCATAACCCGTTATGTCGACACGATATGGAAATTGCGCATTACCATTGGCCGTTGTTTATGTCTATTGTTTTTCATTCATGAATTGTGTGGATGACTTAAGTGTGTACGATGTGAGATTAGTATTACTAATGCAAGTGATGAATTACTTCGTGATTTGACTTTGTGTTGACTTGGGAGATTTAGAGAGGGTGGGTAAAAGTGGTGGTTCGCGGAGAGCCTTAACAACCTATGCCGTTTTTGTACCACAGCTCTGTTACCATATTTAAGGTGTATTTTGAGATATCCAGTTCCTTAATATCCTTTGCAGAAATCGAGTCGAGTGAGTCGAAGAAGGGTTTACGAAGCACTAGCTCTGTGGCTCCAGCAAGAGCTGGACAAACAGTGGTATCACAATGGGCCTACTTTGGCCGAAGTGTGACTGCCTTCTACAGAAAGCCACTATAACCTAGCCTAACCTAAGAGCTGGACAGGCGCAGAAGAAATGTGTTAGGGTTTCTCTCTCAACATGGACAATGTGAGTTGTGCATGATCTTCAATCGGCAGAGTGTCCTGTCTTAGCCCAACATGCCGAGTTCGCCGAAGAAGATCTTTTCTATTCAGGCCATATTTTCCTCAATGTTGTCAGTCTGGCCCGTCTAATGTTTCCTGTTTCAAGGTAGTGTGAAGAAACCTTAACTGCTTGTAGTGAGATGAACACCTCTTCTGCTAGATATCGTTGAAGGGCAGATCCCTGCCTAGCAAGTTCATCGGGAAATGAGCAGGAAAACAATATCTAACTCAACCGATTCACGTGCACTCCAATAAAACCTTGACTCCATCTTCACTTGGTGTGGCAATTCCTCTCTTGAACTTAACGTAGGCAAATGCCAGTCCATAACTTTTTCTCGCAAAAGCTCTTCCGCTCCTCTCAGAACTTACTTCCTCAATAACGAGCCAGTACCCATAGTCTCTTTTATTCGTGGCCTAGGAATTATATGTGACATGGAGCTAAATTTCCAATCACACTTTAACAATATGATCATATGTACCAAATTCTTTCTATTGGCTTTACAATACGCTGGTCCAAAGAATTCTCCAAGCCCCACGATTCTAAATCCCTTTACATCGCCCATATCAGACCCCTCCTAGAATATACCAGCCAAATCTGGTCTCCATACTACTTTTTTTTTTCAGAATTTGAACGTCTATTTAAGAGAAACATGTACAATAGTATTAATCAAAGAATTGCCCATCTGAAGCTCTGACTTTTTCCCATCTTTCTGGCAATTTGTGGATCCCATCCCAAAAGAACTGCGCCGACTTGGCAGCCAAGATTGAATCAAGCCAATTTTTGATATTCTGCTCTGATGTGAACCGTATTTCAGTGAGGGCGTTCTGCATCGACCGGAACAAATGGTAGTCAGAAGGGGCAAGGTTTGGCTATAAGGCGGGTGGGGTAAAACACCCCATCCACTGTTTCCCAAATAGTTCTTAACCGGAACAGCGACGTGGGGCCGAGCGTTGTCGTGTTGGAAAATTATTGCCTCGTGTCTGGTCGCATATTCCGGGCGTTTTTCGGCTACTGCTCTCTTAAAACGGATGAATTGTGTTCGGTATCATTGTCCATTGATGGCTTCACCCGGTTTTAGCAGCTCATAATACAGCACACCCTTCTGATCCATTACCTTCGCGCCATGGATATTCGGCTTTGCCGTTGATTTGGCTGGTTGGCCAAGCCAAAATCATGCAAACCACTTTTGGCACGTTCGCTCAGCTAGCGCATGTTCACCATAAACTTCCACCAAAATACTATGCCTTTCTACAGTAGTTTTCTTCATATTGAAGTAACTCCTTTCACTTTTTCAGGCACAAGATTGTTGTTTACGCTTCAAATGAATGACATATACTGAAATGACATACAATGACAGTGGCTTTCCAACGCATGTTCCAATGGAATAATACAAGTTACGCCATCTCTTAGCAAACCGCAAAAAAGTTTCCGTACCCCAACTAATACCATTCTCAATTTTGGGACGAACGCTTTAATTTGGCTTTAAAAAAAATAGACTTAAAGACTACACGAAAATAAGCATACAATAAGTCCCTTAAATTTAAATACGAAACAAAACATATTTCATTGAAAAATAAAGACTTAAACTTATTCACAGCACAAAAGTTGACAAAATGTAGCAAAAAAACTGAGACTTTTTTTTGCTACATTTTGTCAACTTTTCCTTATTTTTGATTTTCTTAAAACTAAAAGTAATAACAGTAACGAAAGAGTAATAAAAACAACAAAGAGAAATAAATAACTTAACAAAATCAATATCTGGTCGGGCCTGCTTTGTTCCGTATAACATCATTCAACCTATTCTTAATCGAATGCACCAGTTTAGAAACCGTGGAGAAATCTTGTTCCACTCATCAATCAAGATGGCCTTCAAGTCAGTCTTACTTGAAATTGAGCGTTCTCAGATCTTTCTTTCTAAGTGGTCCCACAGATGCTCAATTGGGTTTAAGTCTGGTGACTGACCAGGGTGTTTGATCTGTTTTTTAACATTGTAGAGCAACCATTCCTTTACCAGAAAAGATGTGTGCTTGGTGTCATTATCCTGTTGGGATATGAAGGTATTGCCGAGAACCAGTTTTTCAGTGCTTGTATAAGTATCCGTATTTGTTCATAGTTGATTCAATAAAAACTAGATTTCCAACGTCGGAAGAGACCATACATCGCCACACCATTACATTGCCTCTTCCATGCTTTCCTGTAGGGGTTAAGTTTTTTTGATTAAGAGCAGTGTCTGGCTTCCCCCACACCATCCGTCTTCCATCTGAACCAAATACGTTGAATTTGCTCTCATCAGTAAATATCACCTGATCCCAGAAAGAATTATCCTTTTCTAAATGTTCACGAGCATACTGCAGCCTCGCCTTCATATAGGCTTCTTCCGGCTCACTCGACCATTGTACCCATTTCTTTTTAAGACATTTCTTACCGTCTGGGGAGTCACATCCATTCCATTCCTATTGATTTTCAATTTACCGGCAATTACAGGAGCACTTTGCCGAGGATCTTCTTCGACACTTCTGACCAATCGCCTCTCCGTACGACTATCTAGTTTTCTTGGACGGCCAGATCTTGGTTTGTTGGCCATGGTTTTTGTTTCTTTAAATATTTCCAAGACGTACTGAATGGAGAACGGGGTTTCCTAATAATTTTTGAAACTTCTCCCAGCGACTTTCCTTCATTCCTGGTTTCAGGTCAATTATAATTTTCTTGTTGGCCAAAGGGATTTGCTTATTTTTGCACTCCATTTTATTTTCTTTAAAAAAAAACCAACGAAATAATTGCTGAAATACAATTAAAAATGTTTAAACTTACCAAAAAGCAAATAATCCCCAATCACACACTTTACATTGCCAAATGAAACACAAGAATGACATCTGATTCAGAGAGTTTATGTATTTTGTTAGACATCAATTCAACATTAGCCTTATAAAATAAGTTCATAGTAGATTGACGGCAAGGAAGATTCTCTTCTTCTTTGTTTGGCGTTACAGTCCGGGGTGGACCTGGGCCTCAACCAACAAGCCTCTCCAGCCAGCACGATCTTTCGCCAGCTGCCTCCAGTTGTGCACACCAAGTTGGTTGAGGTCCTTCTCCACTTGTGTGCGCCATCTTGTTCTAGGGCAAGAGGGCGTCCTAGAACGTTGTTGTTGTCCCAAAGGCTCGGAATCGAAGACTCTTCGGGCCGGAGCTGTGGTGTCAATCCGCTCTACGTGACCTAGCCATCTTAAGCGTTGGATCCGAAGACGCTTAACTAGGTGCATGCCGCTGTACAGCCCGTACAGTTCGTGGTTGAATCTCCTTCTCCAGATGCCATCAATACAAACAGGACCAAAGATCGCACGCAGAACTTTTCTCTCAAAACGACCAAGAGCTTCTTCATCCGCTTTCCATAGCGTCCATGTCTCTGCGCCATAGAGCAGGACGGGGATGATTAGGGTGTTATATAAAGTCAACTTGGTGTTTCGAGAGATGGCTCTGTTACTCAATTGCCTCTTGAGCCCAAAGAAACAGCGATTGGCAAGAGTAATTCTGCGCTTGATCTCGGTACTGGTGTTATTGTCCCTGTTTACTGCAGAGCCAAGGTAGACGAAGTCCTTGACTACCTCAAAGTTTCTGCTGCCCATTATGACGCTCTGTCCGAGGCGTCGATGTTGCGCGTCCTTTCGTGATGACAGCATGTACTTTGTTTTGCCCTGATTAACTGCCAAACCCATTTTACCCGCTTCCGCTTCAATGCTAGCAAAAGCCTCATTGACAGCTCGCTGTGTTCGTCCAATCACGTCAATGTCGTCCGCGTAGGCAAGCAGTTGAACGGACTTTTGGAAGATCGTGCCTCTGGTGTTGACATTTGAGTTTCGCACGATCTTCTCAAGTATGATATTGAAGAAATCACATGACAGCGTGTCGCCTTGTCTAAAACCATTTTTGACATTGAAGGTCTCGGTGAGTTCGTTTCCGACCTTGATGGAGCAGCGAGAGTTCTCCATCGTCATCCTGCACAATCTGACGAGTTTCGCTGGAATGTCAAAACTAGACATGGCATTGTATAGCTCGTCTCTATGTACGCTGTCATATGCGGCCTTGAAATCGACGAATAGGTGGTGGGTGTCGATCTGCATCTCGTGGGTTTTTTTCAGGATCTGCCGCAGTGTGAAAATTTGGTCGATGGTGGACTTTCCCGGCCTGAAACCGCACTGATAAGGACCTATCAGGTTATTGACGAATGGTTTCAGGCGTTCACACAAGACGGCAGAGAGGATCTTGTACGCGCAAGGAAGATTAAGCATCATTTTTAAGATCTTGTTCTGTGATATTTGCATTTTTTTAGCACAGTTTCCCCAGGCTTGACACCCATACAAAAGAATTGTTTGGAATACAGCTTTCAGTTTTCATTTGAAAGTGAAGACCTTCTGTTAATAAAACGGTATAATGTTTTTAAAGCAGTATGTTTTTAAAGTGGTATTCGTTAAATGTCAGTTTTTTATCAAGATATATGTCTAGATATTTTACCGAATTTTGCCATAATATTAAGTTCCCTAAGATATTTAGGTTATTTGAAGGTACGAAGCAAGACTTTCTGTTTCTGCTAAAAAAGCTTGAATCTTATCGACAATAATTTTTATTTTCCATTTTGAAAAATATTCGAGTAACCATTTAGACGCATTTATTAAGTTTGTCTCAATATTGAGACTGAACTCATGCGAAGACAAAATTACTGTATCATCGACATATATGGTGTGAGGTAGAGTACGAAAGTCAGACGTAGACAAATTATACAGAACTGTACTACGGACTGAGCCTTGTGGAACACCAGGAATGACGCTAACGAGATTAGAAACACCACTCTTAACAAAGACTTAAAAGAATCGATCTGTTACAAAACTTTTAACGATTTTATGTATTCGTCGTATTGCGCCATCTTGTGCTAGCTTCGACTTGCTAGGAAGGTAGCAATTGTTGATGCAATTTCTCATGATGATTGTGAGAAGTATCATCACCGTTTGTGGCATTCGCTTCAGGACAAAATTTGAAATATTGTCGTTGGACTACGTTGAATATTTCCCGCAATTTCTTCGGCCGTTGTGAGGTCATCGTTTCCTGTCGGGTCGTCTGCTGGGTTGATTTCGCTGGAGATGATGTCTGGTGCGGATGAAGTCTCAAGTGCATTGACTTATCTGTTGACTTCTATGACAAATTCCGGATCATCGGGCGGTGATGGTTGAAAAGGGATGAAAATGCTTCTGCTTTCTCCGCCGGCGAGTTTGCGTCTCCTACGCACTTGTCAGTGTTTGTGGCAGCTTCTGCCTCTTACCGATTATTTGGTGGATTTGTCGGAATGTGTCGGGTCTTGGCTGTATCTTGCGGAAACACGGTGTTCGTGCAGTTCAACTCACTGAGAACAGCTTGGTCTTTAATTCTGTGCAGCTGTCCAACTTTTTTCTTTGGCAGCATGACCGTACGGTCTTGCATACATATGAATGTGTTGAATGTTGGAATTTAAATTTTCTCTAATTTTTGCAGACATTTGGCAGTTTATTCCATCCCGAGAAGCCTTTGCAGGAACGAAAAAGGGAAGAAAAACAAGACCTGAGTAAGGTTCCCGGAGTACCCGGCGTGGACTATCCACTCTATCACGAGGTTCCGCACACAAATTTCGATTGCGGCAAGGTACCGGCAGTGCCCGGAATGTATGCAAATGTTGAGGCTGGATGTCAGGTGAGACACAAGTTATATGCTCAGAGAAATAATTCAGTTTACACATGTTCACATCTTTAAAGGCGTATCACGTGTGCCATGACGGCAGGGAAGGTTATCAAGGTGCATCGTTCCTTTGCACAAATGGCACAATCTTCAATCAGAAAGAGTTCGCTTGCGATTGGTGGTACAATGTTAACTGCGCTGAGGCACAAAGCTATTACAAGTATGTACTCGCTGATGTGTCACTCTAACACTCTCTGATTCTTCCCTTTTTTCCAGTTTAAATGCGGACCCAGCTCATAATCCTTACACCCCGAAGAAAAAATTGGAGGACCAATTTTTGATCCATGCCTAAACAGTTTTTTTTTTCGAAATTACAAAAATTTATTTCATCTCATAATCGTATTATTTAAATCCCATGCATCAAATAAAAGACAAGCACTCCTATCTGTTCGTGGAAATTATTGACAAATTTTAATACTCTTGAAACACATACGAAAACCAGAGCCGGACCCACCATATATGCAAGTATATGCAAGCGATCGTATTGGATCTATCATAGGCCAGGGTTGTTTGGTAAAGAGGCATCCTGCACTTGATGCCCATCTGCGGTTTGTTCGAGCAAGCGCTCCAAGCTTTAGCAGATGTTTTATAGTAGCGATTGGCGTGGAAGGTGGATCTCCACCCGGAAAGAGAACAGACTTTGTGCCCTTTCTAGCGAGTTCGTCCGCTTCGCAATTCTCTGGAATGTCACAGTGTCCCGTTACACACATAAGTTGAATGTTAAAATACTTGGACATCTCCATAAGAGATAGACCGCAATTAAGGGTAGTCTAGTAGGAGTTGAAAATTAGTGCCTGGCTATCGAAACAGATGTGGATATCTGTGCGTGATATTACATTGTTTTTTAGCCATGACAGAGCTTCCTTAATCGCTATAGTTTCAGCCTGAACGACGCTACTGTGATTTGGTAGACGTAGGGAAAGCTGAATGTTCAGATCCTGGGAATAGACAACAGCCTTATCACCTGCATCCATCTTCGATCCATCTGTAAGGATTCGAATTGGGTATAGAGCTACACCTACGTAGGATCGTTGAATGTCCAGACGGAAGATCTCTCCAGCTATTCAGCGATCTTAATCTGATCGCCGTTCTAGCTGCTATCTGTCTGTCAATTAATTCTATAGGTAGCAGCTTAAGGAGTATGTTTAGTGCTGCGGAGGAGGTAGTCCTTAACGCTTCCTTTCCTCCCTATGGCCCTTCTTGACACATTCATGACCATAGATGAGAGTCGGAATAAACAATGAGTTGAAAACCGCTAACTTGGCTATCACACCAAGCTTGTCCTTCCTGATAACAGACCTTTCAAGCTAATTTAATCCTACAAGAAAATACAGCGTTACTCCTCCCACCACTCGTGAAAAAGACCCCGAGATACTTAAACTTCTCCACTTGCTTCAATGGAACTCCGCTAACCTGTAGAGTGCGTTAAGCAGGCGTTCTGGAAGTTACCATAACCTTCGTATTGCCCACGTTAACCTTCATTCCAGCATCAGCACATCCGGGCACAAACGTATCGAGTGGGCGCTGGAGTTTCCTCTTGGAAGATGTGGGGATAACTAAGTCATAGTCATAGAGTCTGAATGGCCCTCAGAAGAGGATCATCTTCATCATCATCACACTCCAAAGTTTAACTCAAGAAACTAGGTCGTATGCATTTTATAAATCTACAATACAGCTGTAAATCGGTTTGGCTCACTCCTAAGCTTTCTCGAATACCATTCATAGAGCTGGTCGGTTGTACGTGACTAAACCACAGCTCTAGATCGCGCTTCCAACACATTCGCGTAGACTTTCCCAGGGAGACTTAAAAGAGATATGCTCCTGTAGTTGGAGCAATCTTTTTTGTCCCCCTTCTTGAAAAGATGGACAATCACCCCAGTTTGCAAGTCGCCAGGAGTCTCACCGCGTTCTCAAGCCACTTTAATGCCACGAGAGAGCCATTAGACTCCCTCTTTAGCCATTGCCATTGTTAAGCGATTTCGGCCGGATTCATTTGCCAAATCTTAGCCATTCAATCGCTAAAATGACTTCCTCCACCGTTGGGCTGTTCTTCTGCCATCTTCAGTGCCCTTTTCGGGATTGAGCAGCTCTGAAAAGTGCTGACAGATGTACACCTTAATGGAAAGCAACACACCATCTTTGGATTTGACTCCTTCGATGGTGTTGAATTTCCTTCCTCTGAGTGGTTTGTCAGAACAACTTTTGCACATGTTAGTGGAGTCGCATTGAAACAGGTGGAGAAGTTAAAGTATCTCTAGGTCTTTAACACTAGTGATGGGAGGAGTATTGCTGAGTTTTCCTGTAGTTTTAGTCAGCTGGGTCAGTTTTAAAACAGCAGAAAGGCCGAGCTTGGTGTCAAAGCCAAGTATTTGTTCCATCTTTCACCTATGATCATGAAATTTGATTAAATACGAAAAGAATGAGATCGCGAATGAAGAATGAGTTACTCGCCAGGCTAGGGTGAGAAACGCGCCACTGCGTGAGGAACTCAACGTTGAGCAGCTGTTTCGATGGTTTGGGCTCGTGGCCCGAATATCACGACTGGCGAGACGGTCGTTGTTTAGCAGACGCAGGTCGAGGGGGTTGTACTACGTCCCCAAAATCGCTGGTTACTTCTGAGCATAGCTGCTGATGAGTTAAAGTCGATGCCGGGGAACGAGTTGCGCGGAGATTTCTCTTGTGTGATTTACCCCCGCGACCGCTTTAGTGGATCATGCGGTTCGGAAGATGATAATGAGTGTTGATATGATGTCTCAAGCAGGCATAAGCATCTGCAAGGTTGAAGGTTGTTTACCCAACCCCCGTGGGACATCGTTGGCGGACGCAGACGAGAGAGGAGGGGAATGAGTCTGTACCAGGGCTCATCTCGCTTTATGGATGGCGGCGGAGTAGCTAGAAAACTGTTTGGCCAACGGCGGCATCTGAAACTCCAGTCAGCGCAAGTACCTGGTGCGCTATCCTTCTAGAGCTACAGCTCAGGTATAGAAGGTCCTTCGAAGGGTATAAGGGTTTTTACCCTTACGTTCTGCATGTGGTTTGTGAGGTCCCTGAACCGACTACGTGTAGCCGAAGAACAATTGGAGGCCCTTGAATGCTGCAAAGGACATACACTATCGATGTGATTGGCTCCCAAGTAAACAGTATGAACACCATCAGTACCGAGATTATACGCAGAATAACTCTTGCTGGTGCTGGCTGATTTGTTCGGCTCAAGTGGCAATTGTATAGTAGAGTCTTTTCTAGAAGGACCACTCTGACATATAACACCAATAGAGGCGCACACAAGTGTAGTAGGTCCCCAACAATCTTGGTGTGCTAAATTGGAAGCAGCTGGCTAAATATTTTGCAGCTGGAGATGTTCGTTGGCTGAGGCAAAGGTCATCCCCAGACTTTATATAGAGACTTGGCTTTAAAAGGAGGAGCTTACACTAGAAACGTAGCACCCACCAAAGCAACCCACATGTTTGTCTTTTTTTTTGTAGTGAAACGCTGCTATAAGCTCGCCATGGGACCCATGTACCCATCCCCACGAAGTTAAAATCTGCGCTTACCTTACCTCATCTTTGAAATTATTTTTAAAAATATACATGTTTTAAATTCAGTGTGGCGAGTGTTTCACTCTCGTTTCATTTCTTGGAAATTCTTAAATGTGAAGCAGTCCCATCTGTCACAGTGACTGTCAGACTGTATATCTGGATTTGACATTTCGTTTACAGCTGTTCGTCTTCATAGGTTATTTGGGAAGTATTCATCGTCCGAACATTATTATTGAAAATACTTAATTCATGGCTATAAATACAAATATTGATTTCATAAAACAAAAGTGGGACACTTTAAGAAATGAGCCTGGTGTTTTCAGATATAATTTGGAATTTATCGATTCCAAATTTTTAGAAGGGAAATTCAAATTATATTGTGAGGTGTGTACGTAGGTAAACATGCTTGTGGCATGTGTGAACTTGAAATAGTTATTTTCTAAGAATTATGTACTATCACCATAGCCAGAAGTTGTTCTCACAACAATCAATTTTAATGTTGTTGATATGTGCTTTCCGAGCGACTCTCCACATAGTCTGTGGGGCAATTTCTAGCATAATCTCTAGCATCAATCAAAATGTATAAACGCATGATTATGGCTCAACCATTGTTTCCCAAGCACTCTCCATCTAGATTTTTCCGAAGTCAGTACATTTCTTCATAACACTCAATTACTCCATATTTTGATTTATAGTTCAATCCCGACCGAACCAAATTAAGACGTCTTCCACAATCAATCCCCTCACTGAATCCAATGTTTTGCCACGATAAATTCAATTTCACCAACATCAAAAGTGAAGAAAAAATTTTGGATGTACCCTTTGAAGACAATGTGGTGACATTTATTATAAATCAAAGTCCTCTAACGGCATACCATTCGCTTATTTGCCCTGACCTGGCAATGTGTCACCCGCAGAAATTAACAAAGCCATCTCTCGACTTTAGTATCGATTTCTTATTATCGCTGGATGAGAGGGAATTCCGCATAGGATACAATAGTCCCGGGGCACTGGCATCGGTAAATCACCTGCATCTTCACCTTATGTACATTAAGTGCGAACTGTATATAGACAATGCAGTAAGTTGCAATCATTACGAATCAGCCAATATTTGAATATTTGACCCTACGCAGGAACTGCAGTCCATTGGCAAGGATGTATATCGTTTGCATCCTACAATGCCGACGGAAGCGATATGTTTTGTCATAAATTACGAGAACAGACATTCCACATCCCAGTCAGTTTTCAATTTAATTGAATATTTTTGTGCGCATAACATACCGCACAACGTCTTCATCACGCCCGACAGGACGAAAGAAGTGAGAACCTTGAAACTGTTTGTCTATGCTCGGGAGCAGCACTGCGTTATCAAAAATATAAACTCACTTAATGTAGCATTCTGTGAGTTGAGTGGATACATTCCTGTCGGGGGTACATTCAATGATTTTTGTTACGGTGATTTGAATAATAATAACACATTTACAGATCATAAACTATTCAGCGAGCTCACAGAGGAAAACATTTTCAGCAAAATCAAAGAGGCTAGCGGAAACGTTTACAGATCAATATATAAATATTTAAGTGTATTTCAAAATGCCATTTAAGCTACAATCTGTATTTGTCAACGTTACGTTGCAGCCATTGACTTGAACATCGCTCTTTTGTCATCGTTTTTGCTCATGTGCTTGGGTAGTTCTTCTATACTGTAATTGATGGGTTGTGATGTTCCTTGGAATTTCAACAATTGGATAAGTTTTTCCATCGTGTCCTGCGCAATGGCCGCTCTGATTGCAGTGAAGTACTCCATGTAGTGGTGAATATTATGTCTAAAGAACGTTCTGTAGAAATTGTATGCACAAATTAACTATAAATTACACATACATCATGAGAAGCATAGGTCCGAGTAGTTCTTTTGTGTTGTATAGATGATGGACGTACGCCTTTGTGTGTTGAGCACATGCAGTGCATTTACAATCTTTCAGGAATGGCGTGAAGTCATCTTTTAATCTGAAAATACGCGTTTAATGGGGAATACAAATTAGACAAATTATTTACTTCTCGTCTGTCATATCCAAATAGGGTTCACCTTCTGTTGCCTGTGCTGAACTAAAGCTAAATGTCAGAGCTTTGAAATTGACCGCGGCTACATAAGCGTAGGACGTATCAAATAGATCAACGCCTAAGCGTACCAATTGCGCCACAGCCAATGGATCATAAGCACCCAACATAAGCTTTGGTTTTTCAACATCTAGCTCATTCAGACAATGTGTTACCACGTCTATAAGCGACTCATGATTTAACTTAGTTGCAGTCAGACCGTTGTTATGGAAGCCGTCGAGTAAATACCCGGCGACATCTGGTTTATCCTTTGCGTTGCGGATGGAAAGACTTCTTGCAAACTTATTGTAACCACCGACAATTGGAGCTGAAATATACTGTTTATCATAAGAAGCAACATTTGGTATACAATTTGAACACACCTAGTAACGAAGTTTTGGCGAGCTTGTCCGAATCTTTGTGCTTCTTGAGACAAAAATTAAAAAATTCTTCTGTTCGTTCCACAGATTTTTGTACTCTCTTTTTGGAGCTTTCTTCATTCGTATCTGCATCAGAAAGTCCAACATATGCGTCGGGTTGGATTGCTTCCACGATATCCATAAATCTGATAAATGTAGTTATTATTCTTTCATGCGACAAGCAAGCAATTCTACTTACTGTTCAGCAGATAACAACTCCTTCCCTCTCCGGGTAAATAATGGAACCGAATTCTTATCATTGAATCCCGTCGGTGTTTCTTCGCATACATCTCTCATGGTCATGATGTTGGGAAACTGTTTATACCCTACAAATGCGGATACGCCTTTAGTGAATACTTTTAAAGCTTCCTTCATGTGTGATATTGTTGATAAGGATAGCAACAATATTTGGCTATCACTTGATATGTATTCGAAAACTTCGGGGCTTAGATGTGGAATGCTGCCTCCCTAGAATAGGAAAAATATGTAAACAATTCCCGCTAATGTCTTTAGGAGTATGCCTAACCTTTGTACATTGTATCAAAAGCGGTGTTTTGAATGTTGCATTGGTTTCAGAGTGCAATAAGGAACCCAACCTACCCGATGATTTGCTTATATTTTCTACAACGAATTTCATTGTTTTTATGTTTATGTTAACAAATTTAGATTTGATGCAAGCTAGCTCCCATGAAATGTCAACACAAGAAGGAAGTGGAAGAAGAAGCACGAGGAATGCGATGTGATGTCAGTTGTCATCGGTAGAAATTTGACAAATGTAGGCAGCTGTCAAGCAGCACCTATAAAGACTGTTCGATTTGATGTTTATTAAATAGACTTTTCAATTTGACTGTAGATGGAATACCTGCATTGACGAAACTGTAAAAATTTAGTGCTTTGCAAAAATGTATGTGCATTTTCCTTTACTCCCGCGCGCCTGTGCCTCTAAACTCGTCAAACACTCTCAAGGGAAAGCCAATTTATGTTTCTTCATGGATACGCGACAATACATTGTTTATTGTTTAAATGGAGCAATCCAACGAACATTACCCTTGTGAATAATAGGACATAACAATCCAGTGCAACAGTCAATCAGGGAAGAAATACTTTCTGGGACCAAATGCGACATTGACGTTTTGAAAACCTCATATTCGTCATCATGTGCGTATCCTATTATTACAGGATTGGCATTTTATTAAAAAATGTGTTCAAATTTGAACGCTTCATCAGTTCTTATGCGTCATTTTCACTCATCATGTGTGTAAAATACTTCTCCTAGAATCAAAACTCCACTTCTCTCTAAAACAGTTTTCTTTAATGCTCCAGAACACGTTGTTTTTGATTTTATGGGAAACATATATGTGGCTACATATATTTGCACAAAGTTATTTTTAAATTATTTAAATATTCGGTTATATATAAACATTTGAATAAAAAAACTTAAGTCGATTTTCGAAGAAAAACTATCGTGCACTGAATGCGTTCGATAAATGGTTTGCACTGATTTTCTAATCTATTACAATCGTGCAAACGCAGAGATCTTCTTCACATGCTGTCATGTCACACCCCTATTTAAAATGTTACTTTTTCCCCCACCTTTTTTGGCGTTTCATTTCCCCTCGATTTCGACATATTTAACATCGCACACCGATGTGCCACGCTGAGGATGTGTAGAAGAAAATTTGGTTTCTTGCTCAGTGTGTGTACGCGACGTTTCTACGGGTGGTAGAAAATAAACTGTTTTTCGCTTCTCTCTGTCGGATTGTTTCCTAATTAAGTTCATTATTAAGATTAATTGAAAAATTAGGTGTAAATTGAATTATGATTACGTTAACTACACAGTATTACCCCCTATAGAAAGAACAAGTTTAATTGGAATATCAAACACACAAAAGCTACAGCAAGGAGAAAATGTAAATCGAAGATTTTTCCAAGCAAACGCAAAGAGAAGATAAAATACTTAGAAGGAAGCAGCGACTAGCAAGCACCAAGCGAAGAAAAACCAAAGAAAAGGAGAAGAATTAAGAAGCCACAAAGAGAAAAGAGTGCCACTGCCACACAAGAAAAGGAACAGCAGCGGCAAGGAGAATAAACGACGGACAGAAACAAATCAAATTTCGGTACGCGAACGCGAGTGTTGCAAGGCAAACGGCAATGCATTCAGGAGAGCGAAAAAGAAGCATATGGGGTTAAATTTTAAATAAATTTCTATTCATAAATTTTAACAAATAAAATAAGTGCGAAGTCTGAAAGGCCAATTGAAAAGAAAGTGAACAAAAAATTGTTGATTAAAAGGAACAAGAAATATATCGGAAAACTTGATATTGCTGTACTGCTGTGCTGCCTCACATAAAAGGAAGAAAGAAGAGGTCATTAAGAAACGTCGAGTGGATTTCTATTTCTCACAACTAGCAGGCAAAAGGGAAATTTCTTGAAAACCAAAAATAAATAAATTAGCTGCAGGGATACACCTATCCTATTTGTGCTGTGTTTTACGTGGTGTGTTTTGTTTTGTTGTATTAATTCTTTTTTTTTTCGTTTCGTTAGTTTTCTTCGGTTTTGGTGAACGTAAAGATTTCGGTTTTAATGTTGCTTTGAAATAGAGCTCGTTAGTTGAGGAAAATGTCGTGTATTTCGAGCAATTTTAGTTCATTTTTCCTCGACTCCTTGAATGATCCGTCGGAATTTGCTAAGTATCTGAGTAATGGTGAGAACAAGGTGCAATCGCTGGACGATTTCCAGGTATTTGGTGGAAATGGAGGTAGCAACGGGAGCTATAGCAACAGTTCTGGTATCAATAATGGTGTAAACCTTAGTGGTGATAGTTCAATTTATGTAAATGGCGAGAACCAGCAACAGCATGCAGGCAATATACAAATGTATTCTGGGATAACACATCATCAGCACAGTTATCACCAGACGCAACAGCATGCTGTTCTTACTCAACAAAGTGTCCCTTCTACCCCGCAAACATTTAACCATCAAACAACAGGAAGATGGAGTACTCCTCAGACACCGACGGCGTCATGTGGTACCATTCCTGGTCACGGCCCTGCAGATCATAACGCACTCCATCACCATCATCTGCATTCAAATCCTCATTCACATCCACAGCAACAACAGCAACAGCAGCAGCAGCAACAACAACAACAACCACCACAAATCTCTTCCAATAATCATCACCATCATTTTGATGGATCTTTTGAATTCCTCAAGTATCTTCGCCATGCTGGCGATTTTGGAGAAGATTCACAATCGAATACCACGCCTACGCCAGCAACACCATGCTCGAATATTAATTTAATTGACTTAGATAGTAGTACATCAATGACACCACATAGCCATCGTACTGGTACACCGTTGGCTGCGGCTGCTGCAACCGCCACCCCATTGAACCGTTCCTCGCTGGATATCGACACTTTTGACCACGATTCCAAACACAACTTGTTCGATCTTCAACACCAGACAAGCAACAATTCAAATGAGTCTTCCTGCGACCCTATGGGCGCCTTCGCTGGAGTTCATCTCAACGCCAGTAATTCGAATATTTCATCAGAATCAGCGGGTAGTGACAATTCGAACAATAATAATAATCAAAGCAATGCTTCCAAACCGTTAGTTAACTTTAGTATTAAGGATAACTTTGAGGTTCATCCGGCACATAAAGTCGAAGAAGGAATCTTCCAGCATATGAACAAGCTCCCAGTAAAGAAAAAGGATACGCTCAAACAGCTAGGTGTACGCTTTACAGGACAAATGACTTTGGCCGACAAATCGATAGTGGTAGAGAACTTTATCAAATTTTGCCAAGTAAGTACAAATGTAATGCATAATGAAATTCATACATACATACAATGTCATGTACATATAGTATGTGGGCATACTTTCATACATATGTATGCTTGTATGTGCCTATAATCTTTACTCCTTTTCCTTTCGCCCTATCACCTCTCGGTTATCATTCCACACCCTTAAGCCATAGCCATAGCCATAGCCCATTGCAATGTACATATCTAAAAACATACATGCATACGTCTTGAGAATTATGTAAACATGATATTTGTATGCTTCATATTTCATGTGAGTGACAACGATACATGTTTACAAAATATTGATTTTTAAAGTACTCATATGGAAAGTGCGTTTTTGGCTCAAGTAGAACCTTCAAGTTTCCTTCTTATGTACACAGTACAGTGTCTTCAAAATGTACACATATCCAGTCATACATGCTTATGAATACATAGACAACTTTTAATGAGAACCAAATTATTAATTTTTTGTATTTTTTTTTTTTTTCTTATCTCTGTTTTTTCAGGAATATGATGTTACTGACCATCGACCATTTTTGGCCCTTAATCAAAGTGGGATGAATAAGCCAGAGCAAATAAAATTTGCGCGATATTTGGGCCAAGGACTGCCATCGTTCACGTTATTTTGCATTTACAGTAATTTTAAAAATCTCTTCTGCACCAAGCGAACTGAGACGTACGTTACTTACTTTATTTATAATTGTTTTTCTTTTTTTTACAATGAAATAATTCCATACACTTGTTGTTGTAGGTACGGGAAAGATGGTTATAATTTGCAATATATTCTGGACAAAACCAAACGATTCCTGTCGAAAGCGACAGCCGGTAAGTTGGAATAGTCTGCATGTTCTTAATTTATGTTTAAACTAAGGTTTGCGGTTTGATGTTACTTTAAATACACGAAATTCTCAATGCATGGCTTATTCGGTTGTTCTCTGTTCTTACCAAAGTTAATTAGTGTAAATAATTTAGTATTTTACTTACTCTACTATCTTTCAAATAATTTAGTTTCTTTCATTTCTTTGAATTTCCTTACGTTTCTCGGCAGTTGTTCTATGCGATTTTGTATTGCAGTCAGACTTAAGTTATAATTTATAATCTCTTGAAGAATGAAGTGGTAAAATGTAGCAAACTGTTCTAAGAAGCAACTATGATCTCCAATATAAACCACTCGAATTGAGTAGAGAAGACACCGTCTTCCACTGATCTGCGTTCAACAATCTTTCAAACTCTCCACTTATTGCCGTTCCTGACACAAGGCTGATGTCTTGACTGTATCCTTTTTTCACAAACTGATATCTCTATTTCCAATTATTTTCTATATATTTATAATCAAATTGCTTATTCCAACAATCGACAGGGTTTCGCCTAGTCGTTTACAAATTTTATGTATTCGCATTGTATTGTCTCCAGACAGAGGTTTTGGTGAGGCAATAGGTACCGATTGCAATGTAAAGGAAGAGCGTGGATACAGACGCGAGGGACGGAGCTTAGATTTTAGACAAGCTGCGCAGATGTAATGCAAGGACCGACCGTGTTTACATACATTTTGCAGTTAGAGGCTTATAATTGCTTTTTGTAGACCACACTTAACTCTGCTCTACACGCTTCGCCGAATTGATCTCCTATATCAGGTAGATCTAAAAACTACCTTTTGAAGTTCACCTTAATGAGGTAGATACCTCCATCTTACGGAAACCATAAAAACCAACCGTACCAAAAATGCATATAATAAAAAATAAGGACAAAATTGACAAGTTTCATCCATAAAAGTTGACCGCTGTTGCGTACTGGTTGTGGGCGTCAACTCCTGCGCTAGATGTCTAGGTGCATTTCCTCATACTTAGCCTTTCACAATTCATAGCCGACGTGAGAGTCTTTAATTTTTTGTTGGCTGAAGTAAAAATTAATTATCAGATTCGACTTTGGCCATTCTGGGTGTTCGCACGTACAGGATATTTGACGCAAGCCATGATCATTTGGTTAAGTTTTGAACCATACCGAGATCTCCCGGTTGCTGTATGGATTCTTTTGAGAGGGAAACTCGTGGTGCTTATTATGATATTACATCGGAAACTATTGCATCGTTATATCGAAACTGATCTATCGTTCATATCGTGTAGGCGTGTTATCATCATCCTCATGTTCCGTATCTCCAAGGCCTTCTACGCGCTATCGTGTGCGGTGTCTAGCAATATGTCTCAGTTCTCTCCAACTCTTTCCCAGTTGCCGTGCTATCTTCTCAAATAGGCATAGCACAGTCTGCGTCTGGGATGCTATCCACTATCGTGGAAGCTGTGCCTACCGATCACATCACCGAAGATGTTCCTCTTTCCGCTTTTGGAATTGAAATCCAGATGCTATCATAATTATCCTCTTTGATGCCGTCTTCAGCTTTCGTTGATAGGTTATGGTGGATGTAGAATATGCCTTGGATGCGGATCACAGCTAGACGGTCACTTATCGGCTTAGGGTCGATCACCTTGAACCGAAACTAATTTAACACAACGGATCTGCATCCCTTTATGTACAGTATTTGTTCCTCGTCATTACCTGTCCTTTCCACCATTTTTTTCGGATCGTACAAATATCCGTTTTATACTGTGTGAGTACAACTCACACTCCAGGAGCACATTTGGAAATCTTAGTCGTTGTTGCAAGGTCCTCCGTCGATCTGAGGCTGTATATTCCCTACCAACCGCCAGACAGGCTGAGTGGATATGCGCCATCTCGTCTAGTTCGTTCGCTGCATACATTGGTTCACATCTCAATGGGATGTTAAAGAGACTACTCAGAGAGAGCCGCGAGATGACTATATGCCTTGACTTGAACATTGACAGGGTCCTTGACCTATTGTATTCTCAGACCTTGTCGTCACAAATGTCCATTACTCTAAAAACAGAAATATCGATATGAAACAGAATAAATAGCAATTAAGCACTGCCACGACAGTGCTCACAACATCGTAGTTAGATAATATTGAACTACGGATGTTTCTTCTCTTAACGACTCTAAAAAGCCGTTCATCACGTCATTTGCTGTTCTTGTTATTTTTATACATTTCATTAACACATTAAGTTTGGCCAGGAATGATCATTCCCTAAATTAAGACTCAATGTTCACAAAGGTAGCACAGAAAGTCTTTTTCTTGTCCTTTCCCCCTTATGTGGAGCATAGGGCCTCAACGATACGTCTAAACCTGATGCTCTATTCGGTGCTTCTCTTGAGATGTCATCCCATGTATACTGCACACGTAGAAGTTCGTCCTCAACTGTCCTTCGCCACGTTTTAGCTGGAGCTCCGGGGCGTCGGCAGTCTTGCGGATTCCAACGAAGAAACTGTCACGCGTGTCATTTGCATTTTTTAATCTCGGTGACGCCTCTTTTTCGGGTTGTGCGGCTCCAAATTGCCAGATTACATATCCTGTCTGGCCACCAGATTTTAAGTATATGACGAAGGTATTTGTATGATTCGATTTTCACAGTGTGTTTCCTTGTGATATTGGAGTTGAAAAGACTTAGTAAACTTAGTATTTAAAGAAATATGGGAGGACTTCTAACGTTTTAATCAGGGGCAGCAGGAGCTCCATATCCACTAATCACAACTCCACCTTCTACTTTGTTTTGGAATACTTATCACCAACCCAACGCTGAGGGCATGTTTATTCAGTGCACATAATTTAGTTTGCAGATCACCTATTTTACTGCTTAAGTTAGAGCAGCTCGCTTCACTTCATCCAAGGCTAGTACGAACACAACGGGGGGAAGTATACACCCTTGTCGCACACCAGTCTTAACTTCAAAATATCTCGAAAGCCTTCCTTTGTGAAGCACACAGCATCTGAAGTTGGCAAAGAAAGTGAGTGAACAAATTACTTATGAAAGACAAAAAAGTAATTGTTGACAGATATCACAATTCGGACGCAAAAAAGATAAGTTAATCCGCTATAAAATCTTAGCCAGCAATGCATGTATGTGTAGGTGATCTTTTGTATTGTATATATACTTTTTTGAGTGGCGCTAGTGACCGTGGTGGACATGGGCCTCAACCAACAAGCCTCCAACTACCGCGATCTCTGGCTCGCTTCCTCCAGTTCTACACGCCAAGTTGGCTGAGGTCCTTCTCTACTTGGGTTAACCACGTTAGATGTGGCGTTATATATATTTATATGCATTCTTATATTTTGATGACAGTAGCAGAATGCATTGAATAGGGTTAGGTGCGTGAGTCTTCATTCTCACGCCAGGATGTCAATGAGGATACTCTCAGTTTATGGGCGTCGAATAAAGCAAATTAAATTGCGCCATTTGGAATCTGTAGACAGTGAAAGCCTTACACCGCGGTTACCAATATAGACAAGTTTCACTGCACTACCACTCACTAGTGGTTGCTTTAGGAAATAGTCAATGGATCTCCTTGAGCGTCATTTGGAATCTGTAGACAGTGAAACTTGGGAAGTTAGCCACCCGTCTAACTTGGTCAGAGAAGTTTGCACCGCGGTTGCCAATTTAGACAAGTTTCACTGCACTGCCACTTACGAGTGGTTGTCTTAGAAACTAGTCAATGGATCTCCTTGAGCTGTAATGTCCAGAATCTTGTCATTTATGTTCAAAACTTATATCAGATTGTAGATTAGTGACGTAGATAGAATTAGATTTGTTCTTGTAGACGTTCAAATACATATTTGACAAGTATTATATTGCAACAGTAGTTATAGCCAAACCGTAGAATTAAGTAGAAATGACTGAAAATGCAATTGCGAATAACACTGGCACAAAGTCCAGATAATAAATTCAAAATACAAAACAATGCAGACAAAAGAGCAAGTTGTCAAGTTTGACAATCCTTATCATTCATCAATTAATACGTTGCTACTAATTTCTATACTTAACCAAAAATAGAAATTACTGATCAAATAAAGTGTGTATGTAGAAATTTAAACGAACTAAGCAAGTCTAAGTAGTTTGTTAGTTAGAGTGATGCAGTTTAAACAGTGGTTGTGGTGTAGTAGCGAACCTGTTCAACAAAAACATTAAGACATTAGATGATATGAAATGCAATTATTTTCTCTCACGCAGGCATTCCGAAATCGCCAATACAAAATACACCACAACCACCATCAAAGCCTTCAGAACAAAATATTTAAGAGATTTTCAGGAAAAACAATAACCAACACCTGTAACATGTTTTTTTTTTACGTGTCTTATTCGAAATAATTTTCAGATGAGTTTGCAATTTTCTATGTGAAATAAAAACAAATATACATATATCTATATTTACATGTCTGTTATATTATATACACCAACAATTATAAATGTTAATGTTCTTTAAGCAAAATATATCAAAAAAAAAAAAACAAAACAAAACAAAATATTTAATTATATACCACACATTAAGTTTAATTGCTCTGAATAAAGATAAATTATTTAGATAGAAAGAAAAATGTATATAATTTCAAATTGCAATTCTTGTGTATCTGCAAGTATATTTCATACACTTTTGTCTCGATATAAATTTAGTTAATGAAGAATGAGTCATAACTAGCTAAATATAGAATTCGACATGGCTGCGATGAGATTTAATGAAAATAAAATTATTTTTGATACTAATAATTTAAACGAAAAACGAATCGAAATTATTTTGATTAACTGCCGAAAGCTGTAAATTACGTACATATGTATATTTTTATCACATTCAAGTGGGAAGAGTGTTCTGGTAACAATAAATTATGGCATGGGGGCAAATAATTGATAAACAGGCGCACTCTCAATTGCTAACTTATAAATACATCTCTGCTGAATGGTGCCAATGCTCCTCGCAAAGGTTTTATTTCAGGTATAAACAAATATAATTATGTATGTCCGGGTAGTCTACTAGTGTAAATTTATGACATTGAACTGTGCAAATATATACGTACAATGAGAAGCGTCTTTAAATGATTTCAATTAATAAATTGTAATAAATGGTTGTCATTTATGCTAAAAACTTGGGAAAATCACATCTTGAGCAAGGAAGGATTTCAGCTTTTCACAAAAGCTCACATGTATTCACAGCCGCACCACCAAAATCGAATGAAAAACGACATCTGATGAAATCAAGGGGCAAGCGATGTAGAAGTTGAAAGTCTGTATTCGTGTCTGATAACCGGATAACATTATCTATAATGGCTTCATTGAAGTTCTGTTTGAAAATACTCAAGTAGTGCGTGTGTGAGTTGAGCACAGTGCCCAGTGATGACGTCCATAAGAGTCCTGAGAGTCGGATCGCTCATTCTGATCTGTGTGATCGTCGCGAATTGAGAGCAGATGGCAATTGTTTCTCCGTCTTCTTCGATTGGTGGAAGCAACTGTTTCAAGCTTCAGTAGAGGTGTAGTAACGATATACATGGATGGCAGATCTCCACTGATCTTTTCTGGAATGACACAGTGTGCCAGTAACCCCTTAAGATGAATGCTAAAATATTCGGGCATCTCGTTGAGAGAAGGGCGATAGTTCAGGGGACTTTTTGAGTTAAATATAACTGCGCGTACACAGTGCAAAAAACGTTTAAAAAACTCAAAAACGGACTTCAAAATTACAGATACATGTTTTTTTTATTTTTAGTATGACCCCCTTTAGCGTGTATAACCGCCTGCAAGTGTTGTGGTATAGAATCTACCAATTTCTTTGCAAAAGAAGGGGGGATGCTATTCCATGCCTTCTCAGTTCTATTTCTTAGCTCGGCTTTATTAGAAGAATTCGTTTTTTTTAATCTGGTTTTAATCTCCTGCCACAAGTGCTCAATAGGTTCTGAGCTGTTTTGGAGCATGATAGAATAACCACTCCCTAACTACATGTGAGGTATGCTTCGGATCATTGTCCTGTTGGAACCAAAAATCCGTGGGCAAACCTAGTTTCCTCGCAGAGGCGATCATGTTTCTTTTTAAAATGTTTAAGTACATAATTTTGTCCGTAGTTGTGTCAATAAATTCAAAATTGTCAGCGCCACTAGCTGCCATTGAACCCCTCATCATAATACATCCTCCTCCGTGTTTTACTGTTGGGCACATATTTTTTTGTTTTCAGCGACGTATTGTGCTCACGCCACACAATTGCCTACCATCTGAGCCAAATAAGTTTATTTTTGTCTCATCAGTAAACATGACAGTTTCCCAAAATTCTGGAGGCACGCTTAAATATTTTTGCGCAAACTCTAATATCTTCTTCTTGTTGCAGCTGAAATAAAAGGTTTCTTAAGAGCAACCCTTCCATTTAAATTTTTTCTCCGTAACACACGACGAACGGTTCTACTGACAAAGGCTTCTGTATCGTTGTAGAAACTTCTGACGCTAGCTTTGGTATACTCATTTTTGGGCTACACTTAACTTTACGAACAATTAAACGTTGGTCTTGCTCCGACAAAATTTTGTTCCTACCTCTTCCAGGAGCATTTTTAAGTGTACCTTCGGTTCCATATTTTTTCTGTACAGTCGAATGAGTTCGCCCTAAAGTCCTACCAATCTTTCGTAAAGATTCTCCCTCTCAAAATAGCTTAATGATAAGCTTTCGTGTTGAAATATCAGTTTCTGTCCTTTTTCTCTCCATGCCAGAAAGAAAATGCTTTCGAGTACTTCTCAACACAAAAGTCGCAACACAAATGATCAATAAACACATTTTTCTTTTTTTTCATTTTTTTTTTCATAGGATTCATGTGTTTCGCAAGTATTTTTATTTGTGTACGCTCAATTTTGTGTGAGTAAAAAGGGTCATTTTTTTGTTCTATTGTTGTTTTTGGAAGGATAATGGTTTAAAATACTGGATTTTATTTCATATAATAATCAAGAATATGTGGATAAATCAAATTGCATTTCTAAATTACATATAAAAATATTTCTTCGCATCGAAAAAGGCGAATTTACAAAGGGTGAACGCTCAATTTTGTGAGGTACTGTAAGTATCAAAATACGCAGCAAAAGGGCCAAGCTTTTAAATAAAAAGAATTCAAAGTCAAAGCATGTTCCAAATAACAACATTTCGGTGTCCCTGCAATCCTGCAACAGAACAAAAATCACTGCCAATTTGATCGCAGTTTGACTATCACATTGCTTTTATGAGCGCAGTTGCCGACTAGTCTCATGCACAGTCACTGCAGTTTATTTACTTTTATGAACACAAATCTTGCAGAGCTGCCGGTAGATGTAGTTTGAAGTTAAACGCCGTTAAAACCTTAAAACTGTTCTGCACCTCACTTGCTTACTTAATCCAAGCAATAACATTCATACTATGGTGGGGTGTCAGACAACAGCTCCTCATACCGGATTTGTACATAGTGGCTATCAATTTTGCCAGTTAGAGCCTCGAAGAAATTTAAGGTGGCTATCAAATTTGATAGTTATGGCACTCTGATGATCTAATTTTGCACAAAAATTCTTCAATTTATGTTTGTTTTATGTCACTTTGCTCTTTTCCACTCAAATCCCAAAGACGGATATTGTAGTTTTTAAGACAGGAAGAGGTTTAGAAACGCCTTGGGTAATAAGAAAATGGCATAGATCAACGACTGTAAATGACACCTGAATACCGTGCCGACTGCGTTATGTCCTCTCTTTTGTTGCTGTTTACAACATAGGGTATCCGAGTGATTATCTGCGTCCAGGAGATAGACTACCCTTGCATTCGGTACGGAGGATTTTTGCTTTACACATTTTTGCTTTTTGCTTTACGAGCAGCTATCGGAACCGACAAAATGTGACGCAACCCAGAATGTTGCGTTGTCACGCGTTAAATTTTCAAACGTTTAACAAACTTTCGTTACAGCCAAACGTCATGTATCCGATACTCTTCGCGAAGAATTTATCGCGGAGTATGCATTGCGGAAAAGTTTTCTTTCCGAACGGTTACCCCTCTAGGACAGAGAAAGGAAAATATTTTACAACATTGATCATGCGTATGAATTTTTTTATTTTCGTATTTAAACATTTACATATTTTCCCTGCTAGAGCTATATTTTATGAAATAAAATAACACACCTATTCCGGGCGATTCCATTGGAATAAGACAACTGTCGCCTTCTTTATCCAGTGGTTTTTTGTTCGTTAGTCCGTATCCTTCGTAATAGAATTATTCGAGTAAATTGTAGTAATTTCTTGTGAAAATTGGCACTTATGCCATAATCATCTTTTGAGTCGCATGATTCACTAAATGGTCGGGGGTCGTGGTTATGCCTAAACGCAACCAGTCGAGTTTGTGGACTCAGCGTTACTCCTCCGATCACTCGTGAAAATGACCCCGAGATACTTGAACTTCTCAACCTGCTTTAAGATAGTTGTAAAGTCAAATTTTGAAATTATTATATATAACCAGGAGCCAAAATAGTTTATTAAGTTGAGCCTTAAGAGATGTTAAGAGGAAAAAATAGTTGAGATGTATAAGTGTGTGATCAGGTGTAGGTAACTAAGCCCCAAGCAAGTAACTGTGGTTCTGTTTCCCTTTAAATGTGAAGTAAATTCCCACTCGTGAAACGGATTTTGAATAGGGCCAAATTTGTGTATTTAAAGTAAAAGATAGGTGGCACTCTTCCCTCGGTGCCAGGATTGTATACCTTTTTTCAGCAGAATTTAAACACTCACCCTACTTCGGCGCTCCTCTAAATGTGTGTCAACAACTGTCAGGCAGGCGTAAAGTTTAATTATATATACTTTGGAGTGTAAAAAAAAGAAAATATCAAAAAAGTCAAATTCCTAAATTTCAAATTTGGCCTTATTGCGATTTGGAAACGGAAATAAACCCCATTTGCCCTTTTTTTTCTTATTTCACGTCACCCACATGGGGAGCATCCTCGTCCTTCTACGGTCACTATTTGATTTGGGGCATGTGCGAGGTTCTGCACATACATTAAAAGATTCTTTTTATTCGTGTTCTCCATACTTTACCTAAATTTGTATTCATGGAACTCGCGCCTACCCCAAATCCTATAGTTAGCCACGCCGGGGGAATTATAGGGGGCAGCATGCCGTCATACATATTCCACTGTTTATGATAGAAAATTGTTTAGTTTAATCAACGCCACAACTCGCCTTAAATCAAATAACGGAATAAGGCCAAATTCAAAGAAATGTTCAATTATAGTTGTTGTTCATCGACCGGCTTCCAAACCGGCTTACGAATGGAAACCGACGGATGAACCACATTATCAGTCCGCAAAACTACTTTATGTAGCGGCCGTGGCGTTATGGGTCTGTGCTTCGCTTCCTACGCACTTACGGCACACCACTTTCGAGTCACTGACAAAAACTTTCGGAAAAAGCTTCTCAAACTATCCGTTCGGGAGTCGGCATACAATTTTAAGGACATACTCGTGGAAGAACAATAGCACGCACAGCGCAAGTGGTTGCTGAGTAGCTAGGCCCCTGATCCTCTACAGGCTGTAGTACCATCCATTTATCCTTTTTTGTCGAGTAAATTGTAATAATTTCTTGTGAAAATTGGCACTTATGCCATAATCAGCTTTTGAGTCGCATGATTCACTAAATGGTCCGGGGTCGGGGTTATGCCCAAAAGTAACCAGTCGAGTTTATGAACTCAGCGTTGATTTTGAATTTTCAAGTTTCAATGGTTCTGAAGAATAGTTCTCATAAGTGCAAAATAAATTATACTATGGATTTAGAAGGGGAAGAAAATGAATCCCGAGAAATTCTTTGGAACACAAGAAGTAGGGCGAAGGATATTTTGTCCATACCGGAAGATCATTCGTTCATACATATGAATGTTTTGACGTCATTAGGTAGGTAGGTAGAGATTGTTCCATTCTGTTACCCACAATCAGACTACTACCACCGATCGATCACTCCAGTTTAGTGCCGTTCATTTAATCTCAACGGCAAATGGTGACTGGAAGACATTTGAAAACCAGATAAAAGCGTATTAACTTTGCTTTCACTGGGATTCGAACCGTGGACCCCACTTACCAAGAAACAATGTCTTTACAATATTCCTTTAAAAGAGGAGAAGGTGGAAATCCTTTCTCGTTCTTCCTTTTGCTGGTTCTGCAAAAAGTAGGTTTTAATACATAGTAGCCATAGCAAGGGCCTTACCATCGTCCAACGAACTATCGGCGCGGCGTTTGGAAAACCTGGCTTCGGCGTTGCCTCGGATGTAGACAGCTTCATTATTCCCCAAGGCAGACCATAAAGATTATTAATGAATTATGAAGGCTTTAGCATAAATGAAGTTATCGAGCTTTTCGGAATCTCCGCAGTTCTATTTATCGGAAGCGAATCAAATCCGAACAGACCTGTTTCAAAATTCTTCGAATGTATTCAGGTTTTTGACAACACTTTGCCTCCAACTACTGCCGTGTTTTTTTTTTCTTCCTCCAAAAATGCAAGTAAATTACGTTTGCTCATTTAAAATCTAAAAATTACTCTCTGTTGCACCAACTCCTCTCTCTTTACAGAAATCCGCAACCAATTTGATTCGGATTGCACAATTTTACAAATGAAATTGTAGAAAGAAATCTAGATACACCGACCAATTCAAAGTGCTTGTCGAGGAAATGGAAAAAATATCTCCACAGTGAAAAACATGACAAAAATATCTACCGAAGAAGTTAAAAGATTTAAAAATAAACGATCATTTGACTTGCTTCATATCAGTCAGTTTGCTCACTTCCAGTTCCTGGCTGACCAGCAGTTCTCCTTAAATATGATCGCACAGTTCTTTTGTTCACTTCTATACTATACTATGTTTATTAAACAAACATTTTGGAACAAAAAGTAGAAATCTCAATGTTTGAATTCAAATCAACAATCAAACATTTCTTAAAACAAACGGCAAATCCAGGAACAGCTGATTTCGAAAAAGAGAGAGAGAGTTGTTGTCGGTAAAACAGTGCATGTGGCGGATTGAATGCAGGCTTATGCACATTTCAAAGCCGATTTCATCTTACCAGACTCACACGCCCATCGGTGAGTTAATAAAAACAACATACTCCTTCCTAGACCTTTCAAATACTCCTCATCGAAAAATGATTGAATGATCTGGCGAAAAGTAAACGCGGATCTCGTTAATCTATCTTATTGAATGGTAGGGGTGAATAGCACGAATCCGTTCACGTGAATCGAACGAGTGAAGCGGCGAATAGAGGTGAATAGCGTTTTTTGTTGACACTACTCTACCGACAGTCACTCTCTTTCTCGATTGCTTTTTCAATAAGAAAAACGAATGCGAAAATCCGCTATCAACCTGCCGTTTTCCATAATCGGCATGATCTTCGTCTTTTGAAGTGTAGGTCAAGTTGAACGTGATTTTTAAAAAATAAACCCAAAACCCAAAGTGACTGTCATTCATTATTTTTTTTCTTCATTCAATTTCGCTTTAAGTACTGATAGTTGTTGCTTTGCTGTCGTCCACTCAAATCCCAACGGCAGAAAATGTCGTATTTATGACAGTATGTCGCGTCGAATTGAGTTAGCAAATGACATAGATCGATCAACGACAACATGACGTTTGTGTACGGCAAAAACAACATAATCCCGATTGCCATGGCGTAAAGGAAATGAGGATTGCCGTCGTTTTTCGTTTATGGCATAGGGGCCTATTGCGAGAATCTATTCCCAATAGAATTTTGCGTCTAAAAGAAATAAAATCTATTACCGGCGGATTGCGAGAGTCTGTGCTATGAATATTTTTTCTATTTGGTGGAAATGACAATTGGGTTACTCAAATCTGTGCGTTCCTGGTGGTTCTTTTGAAAATGCGTGGTGGTGTGGTAGCCGATTTAGCCTCGATTTTCAGCAGCTCGATTTTGGACGTCGTTCCAAAGTTCTGCTCTTTAAGCAGATTTAGCGTTGAGTTAGCATTTTCTGGGGATTGTGTTTCTCTGTTTAGGATGGTTGTTGATGTCTAGCAGCTTCTTTCTGAAAAGTGCCACCACATACTGCTGCAGGGGGATGATGCGTGTTTGGCCGTAAAGCTTTGCTGTTGCTTCGGTGCCTTTGACGATCCCTATCAAAGGTAAGTCCGGTAGATATTCGCAGTATTATCCTTTCGAAAATTGTGAACTTCTTCATGCTGGTCTTGAAGATGGTGTGCCCAATATGGCACAAGCCGTACGTTAGGATCAGCCGTATTAGTTGCTTGTAGACCAGCAGCTTAGTCGTCTAGCTTAATCCATTTTGCTTGCACATCGAGGGATAGATGCTTCAAATGGATGTTGAACTCCAACCTTCCCGTGTTGGCTGTTAACGCTAACATACTTGATGTTTTGGTCCGTTGATATCGCAGTACCGTCAGGAAGCCCTATCTTTATGCTCCTGCTGATCTGCATCCACCTCCGGATGTTTTCCTTAGGCACCTAATCACCGATTTAACGGCGTTGATACCAATACCCCATTTGGTATAGGAGTCCAACTTGTTCGATTTCTACCCTTCTAGCGTCTATTTGTGATCACGTCGAGCTAGCATATGTCTCTCGCGACTCATCTGCAAATGGACAGCAATTCACGGTGTCGGTTGAATGTGGGTTATCTGCCGTGTAGATGTTGGAAAGCCACGGTTCCAGCTTTGATCCTTGTGCAACTCCTGCCTTGGTGCTCCGCTCTGTTGATTTGCTGGCTTCAATTTGAACGTAGAAACTTCTGGAATGCAAAAAGCTGTAAATTATTCTGATGAGGCCGAGGGGAATCTCATCTGATTCAGATAAAGAGACATGGTATATCTTGCCCACCTAAGAAAAGGATGGCTGTTCAGATTGTGGTTGTGACGTTGGGCAGAAATATGTCCTGTGGAGACAGTGTGTAATCAAACAAAAATTCAGTAATTGTAAAAGGCATTTGGAAAACGCTGGAGGCAGGCCATCATTAGAAGAAGTTCACTGTAGAGCTCAATAGCCTGCAACGAGCAATTCAATGCTAAAAAAAACCTTTGCTATTGTAATATGTAGAGATGTTGGAGGTGCTTATCCGGCCCTCTTATTTTGACATGCATTCCATCGATGTAACCCGATAACGTCCAGGAATTTAGCTTCCTCTTCTTCGTCTTGTGAGCAGTAAAACTTAATCCACTTAAGACATAGATGTTCTTCAACTATAACTATAAGCTCGCTTCAGATAATTGAAACTGCTGACTGACCAAGTGCGAGAAATGTGTTTCCATATTTTCATACATTCCCAGCGGATTTTTTTCTTCTTTTACCACTTCTACTGAAGTTATTATCCCCCTATGAGATAGGTACGTTTTAACCAAACTCAGCCAGACCAGACATTCACAAGATGTCCAGCGGGTTAGAATGCTCTCGTTAATTTTTTCTGTGTCGGACTGCAGCAAGATATGGGCTTTGTTTAGTTCCTCCTCAAACCAAATGACACTCATTTTTGACTAAAAACAACAATTCTTTGTAAGACAATGAACAAAATTGAAGTTGATTTGACATTTGAGTTGAAAGCTCACCCATAGCTTTTGATTTTCTGCTTCGAAATATTATTCTAGTAAATCAATGCTTTTGCGTTAGGCGATACCACAAATACCGACTACATAGAAGCGAATGCAGTCGAATAGACTAGCAACAAGCCCTATTGACAATTAGACATATAACTCTTGCGGATAATTTTGGTACTCAGTATATGTCCTTGACGGATTCTGAGCTGTCATAATGGAATAGGTTAGATAGAAATACCACTCTGCATATTCAAAAATTAATACAATTAGAGAAAATAATATTTTTCATTCCATGCAATGTTCGGATGTCGAGTAATACCACGTTTCCACCGAACCCAAACCACGAAGTCCGGATGAACTTTTACTGAAACCTCAATAGACCGTTTCCACCGAGCTTAAAGTGGTTTCGCTCTTAATTTTCAACTCACTCGTCCTCAATTTACAAGTGCCCGCCAAAAGAAATATCACCTGTCAGCTGTTTGTTGAAAGGGCATAATTGTGTGAGAACACCAGAAAATAGAAAGAGACAAAATGAGAAAATGGACACCAAAATAAATTGAAATTCACGCTGTAGGCTTATCCGAGTTCACAATTTCTCACGGAGAACGCGATGAGGATTTAGGTAGATTTGTCGGAAACCGCGAGGTTTCCCGACCCCGAAAATGTATGGCGGAACCTGGTAGGTTCGGAGAAAATTAATGAAACCTCGCGGTTTCGTTCGGTGGAATCGTAGTATAAATGTGCGGAATTTTTCATTTATTATGTTGTCATGTGTCTATGTGCGATAGTTCTTGTGGAATACAGCATTGAAAAGTGTAATCAAATTAACAATTTAACATGAAATTGTTTTTCTTTTATCATTCTTCAACACAATTTGCACTGAATGGCGAACAGTATTAAATGTGAGTTTGTGATAGTTTGTTAAACAAATTCAGTGCAGTGTTATCTGCTGAAATGTATGCATGTGGGTATCCTCCGATATAACAAACTATTCCATTTGCTTTGTACAAAATGAAAGAATAATACCTACATTATTTTGGTTGCTTTTATTGCTTCAATTAATTATAAGAAATTGTCTCTAACAAAACCAATTTCTATAAATTCTTCACGTGCAATATGTGAAGAAGTCGCCTTGGAATTGTTGCTATACTAGGACATGATATGTAAGAACTTCAGCTGCACTTCACTAATTCAAACAATGTAATACAATGGATATGTACTTAAATAACACTTTTATTATTCACTATGAACATAATGCAAAAATGCACAATGATTAGTTACTGGTGCATAAATGGTTTGTTTACATTTTTCATTACGCGAATCCAAGTAAACTATACTTCGGCACTCACATACTCTCTCATTTTAAGTTGTGAAACTATTGGGTACATAACTTAATTCGTGCAGTTCTTTTTAAATTTGAACGTTTATTTAAGAAAAACATGTACAATAGTATTATTCAAAGTATTGCCCATCTGAAGCTATGACTTTTTCCCATCTTTCTGGCAATTTGTGGATCCCATCCCAAAAGAACTGCGCCGGCTTGGCAGCCAAGATTGAATGAAGCCAATTTTTGATATTCTGCTCTGACGTGAACCGTATTTCAGTGAGAGCGCTCTGCATCGACCGGAACAAATGGTAGTCAGAAGGGGCAAGGTCTGGGCTATAAGGCGGGTGCGGGAAAATTTCCCATCCACTGTTTTCCAAATAGTTCTTAACCGGAATAGTAACGCGGGGCCGAGCATTGTCATGATGGAAAATTATTGCTTCGTGTCTGGTCGCATATTCCGGGATTTTTTTTGGCTACTGCTCTCTTCAAACGGATTTATTGTGATGGTTTCACCCGGTTTTAGCAGCTCATAATACAGCACACCATTCTGATCCCACCAAATACAGAGGATTACCTTCGCGTCATTGATATTCGGCTTTGCCGTTGATTTGGCTAGTTGGCCAAGCCAAAATCACCACTTTTAAATCGTGCAAACCACTTTTGGGACATTCGCTCAGCTAGCGCATGTTCACCATAAACTTCCATCAAAATACGATGACTTTCGGCAGCAATTTTCTTCATATTAAAGTAATGAAAAAGAACTCCCCGCAAAACGCTTTTTCAGGCACAAAGTTCGACATATTTGAGTGAAAAAAATGGATTGTTGTTTACGCTTTAAATGAATGACATGGACTGAAATGACGTACAATGACAGTAGCTTTCCAACGCATGTTCCAATGAAATCCAACGAATTAAGTTACAGACCCAATATTTTCTTTTATTTAAGGCTGAATCGCAACCAGAGATGATGGAGGAAGAGATATTCCTCTTTCCAATGGAAAACCCCTAGTCCATCGCAGTTGTGCTCTAAAGTCACGTATACTATTTTATTTTCACGTACACTTGTTAGAAGTATAGAGCAACGCAATGGTATTAGGCGGGAGTAAACAGCTTCGCTCAGCTCACACGTATTCACAGACGCCTGTCTGTGAAAAGGTTATAAAAACGCTGTCAGATGAATCTGAGGGCAAGAAACGTAGAAGTGGCCCATCTCTTCCTCCATCATCTCTGACAACAATAGCGCGTTCGCACGCTTGGTCTTTGAAAGGCGTTGCTACGCGTTTTATCGAGATTACGAGAATATTGTGTCAGAACGCGCCAGGTTCAGTTTTCCATGTTCATGAAAAAATATGAAATTATTGTAAATAAAATTGATAGAAAAGATTAATTATTTGCACAAACAATCTTCTGTTTGCCAAAAATTCAAACTGAGATATAATTTTGAAAAAAGCCCGACCGAGAAGATTGTGGCTCTACCTAGAATTTAGTGATCGGGCTTACGATATTACGGTGTGTAAAATATCAACACGCGACCGCTTCAAATGCTTCACGTATCCTACTAAATATGTCAAAGACAGACCGGGTATTAATCGAATGCGGTAATCGTGGGTACTAATCGTGATTTTTCAGTTTTGGCAGGCTAAGGCAACTATTTGTTTACGTAATTAATTTTCTGTAGAGCTTGTATGTGAGATAATTGTATTTTTTCTGCTGAAATGAATTTTAGACCAGTTTACTTGTAAAACGGAAATGTGAAGGAGCCTCGCTTTGACATAACATTCTCGTAAGCTCGATAAAACGCGTCTAAAGCCTATAAACGTCCCTCCGTCCGTGATTTGGCCATGAATAAAAAATTCCTTCTCCCCAGAGAACTGAAATGTCAACTGTGTAATTGTTCTAGTGACAAAAATTACCACAAGCGACACTAGGTTCCATGTTGACACAGGCAAATAGGGAAACAGCCTGTTTTGACAGTCTTGATGTTGGTTTGGGAAGCAAATTCACCTCAATTAAATGGTAGTCGGTTCCATATTTGAGTTGTGGAAAGCGGAAAATCGGCGGATTCGAATATAAGATAAAGTAATCATGTAGTTTTTCTTGTTTGTTTTGATTTGCTTTTTAAATTGAGTTGAATTGAATAAAATGGTGAGTGACTATTGCAATCGCATAACACTACGCATTTCTTGATGTAGGACTGTGCTGCCTTGAGAAGTTTGATAAGCTCTCTAGATGTCATTCTGTCCGTTAAGTTCGATGTCAAATTCGGACACTCGACGAGTGGGTGTTCCACGGTATCCTTAATGGTCCACATTATGTACAGTTTCCCGAGCTGCTGTGCCCCATTTTGTGCATTACAAGTGGTCAGCAAATGTCCCACATAATGTGCTTAGGTCAGGCTTGTTCAGATTCAAGGCCCCCTTTGGGACTTCCGGATGGACTTTCATGAATATTCTTGGAGTGTGTACGTTTCTCCTGACTGTTCTAGAATTTCAACAGTTATTTAAGTGTTGTATGTGAATGTTGATAAATTCATGAAGACCGAAAACCCCAGTAGAGGAGGTATTTTTCCCCCTGTTTTACGTGGAATATCTATTTTCATTGCGTAATGCTTGTTATGTTATGGAAACTGGAGCGAGCTTTTAATGTGTTTAATTATTTTCGATCACGAATAAAAGCACAATATTGTGTTCTGCTCCTGTTACTCGTTTTTAGTTCCAATGATTTGTCGTAAAAAGGTTTTTAAAATTGACATTTGAGTGAAATAAAATCACTCGAGTACCATCACTGACATTCCCTGGCAATCCTGAACTTTGTGTTTGGCTATCGGGGAACATCGAATGATTTCCTTGTTATTGGGTAAGAGATTCTAACCACTCGAATTACTTCATGAATTATTTGGCTAAAATTAAGTGTCAAGTAAAAACAATCAAGACAAATATGAGATACACACTTCGCTATTGTGAACTTTTGTAAATATATGTTCAAAACATCACCATTTCAAACTCGGCCTTCTGACAGTTGTGAAACAATTTATGAAGCAACTATTTGTGTACGTACATAATTATTTTTTTAAGGGATTTTATATGTAGTAGCTAATTCCATTCTTTTTTTTTTTTCTTGTAAAATTGATTTCAGAACTCTCTTACGAAACAAACTCGATAAAACGCGTACCAACGCCCATTAAAGCCCGACCGCGCGAACGCATCTGTGTGATCTGGCCTTTATTTCCTTTTTCAATAAAATAAATATTTTATTCTAAGCTTGTTTTTCAGCTTCTTTTTTTATTTGTTATAATTCTGTAAAATATATACATAAATAATCTTGCATGACACTGCTTGCTGGTTTCAATTGAATGAACGAATTTAGAGTTTGCACACTTGCAAAAGAAAACAGAAAAACACAAAGTGAACAAACTATTCCTTTCATATATTTTTGCAGATCTTAAGAGTCTCACAACACAGAGCCAATCAAATGATGGTGTAGAGTTCCCCAGTAATAACAACAGTGCAGTTGTTGTGAAATCAGAAATGCCTAAAGTATTAGAACGATTAGTGATATATGAAAACTTTGACGTTCACGAAACACATAGAATCGAAGATGGTGTCTGCACGCATATTACTCGTTTGCCACCAAAAAAGCAGGAACTTCTTAAACAGTTCGGTATTCAGAGCAATCAAAGTGTAACCTATTACGAAAAATACATTGTCATCGAAAATTTCATCAAATTTTGCAATGTGAGCAAAGAAGTATCAGTGCAAAACTTTTGTACTTTGAATTTTAAAATTTTTTAAAAAGGAATTGCATACATATCTATTGAAAATATTTAGACATAATAACGTGCAACAATCAGCAGGGAACTATTTTTTAAATAATGTCTATATTTGTGTTCACAGGAATATAAGGTTACCGATCATAGAGCCTTTTTGGATTTCCATGAGAGCGGACTACCCAAGTCAGAACAGCTTAAATTTGTTAGATACTTGGGCCAGGGGCTACCGAACCTCACACTAAATAAAATTTATTTAGCTTTCAAAGATGTGCTCGGTTTAAATCGTATTGAGAAGTAAGTTTTCTTTTTTTTATTTTATACTTGTTTGTTTGTTGATTGTTTGTGCATATTTCTTGATACATCTCGATAGACATTGAGAGCTTTCAACACCTGATCTATTTCCAAAAAAGTGGTGGTCCAGTATACCGAAAGATATAATGTCCAGATGTGACCGATATCGAGTATCAACTCTATTTTTGTACGTAGGTGATGTAGAGATAATGCATTTAAAAAAAAAGTACGTTATATCGATCATTCGTTATACTGAACCACTGTAATTTGTTAAGGCAAGAAGTATCTACTATGGTAAAGAGGGAACAAAAAAAAGGATATTTTTGAAAAGAATTAAATATCATTACGCATATCTACTTGCATTGATGGTTTCTTAACCATTTCGCTTCTAATAATCACCCCGATTACGAAAGTCGATTAACGCCTTGTCTCGAAACGCCTCTATGATTGTCGCTCTGTACTAGTCCGCTCCGTTTGGGTGGCTGGATATGATGCTTGCTATTTGCCTGCGGGCTGTTGTTTTTACATTTTTCCACAAAGAACAAATGATAGAAAAGAATCTCGGTAGGAAAATAGTACATTTTTTCGACGAAACTGAAATGGCAAAATAGCAAAAGTCGTACACTATTTCAAGTCGAAGGAGCTAACACTTATTTTTATTTTAAATTTTTGTCGAAGTAGATTCTGAAGAAAAAGCAGTGGTGAAGTAGATTTAAAAAAGGGAACAAATCTACTTTTTTTTTGGAGTAGAGTCCGAACACTGGTCGCCTTACGTCATAAAGCGACATGTAGCGATAAACGTATGTGGAACGTATATTTCGTGTGACACTTGTGTATCAGTCAGAAATGAGGTACTATAGAGACGTCTACCGTTTCACAATTTGAGAAAAAAAGAAGTACAATTGACAGCTTTTGAGTGGCTTTTATCTGTTCGCTTGGCAGATACTGGCAGATAAATAACAATTTCTATTGTTATTACAGCAAAGTTGGAAGATTTAACATGCGCTCTATTTTATCATATCGCTTTGCTTCTGACGTGTTCGTCTGGAATCTGTGATTTTTTGTGTTCTGCGAGGAAACACTTCTAGTGATAAAATGAGACTTTGACTTTCTTTTTTGACATGCTTAACAGGGCTGTTTTCAATACTTCAACAGTGGTCGGACATCATGTGGGCATTTCAGGGACCCTGGTACCGCTCCTCGATAGTCCGAATATCATGACGGAAAGGTTCGCCATGTTCTTGACTCAGATCGGCACTATTTTCACTTGCAAATGTCTCTGGAGGAAATGAACCTTGATGCTCATATCACAACAAAAATGCTGGCAGTGTGACACCAATGTGCTCCACATAACATTTATCTTTTTTGTTTCGGAAACAATTTTGGTGCAATCCAAATGAATCCAATCCATGCTTATTTGCAATATCAGTCATATAACTATTAAAGTATTCTTCCTTTCTCGACCTTTTTGTTTGGGGACCGTTAAAAATTCCCTCTTTCGGTTTCTCCATACTCAAATTATGGATGTATTTATTTAAGACAATCGGCTAAAGGATATAACCCCCCAAAAAGGAGGGCGATTAGAAAATTAGAAATAATTAGAAAATGTAAGTCCCTAAAAAGGTATGGAAATTACCCCAAATAGGTTTGAATAAGTAATGCCTTGATATTTCTAATATTTTCTGGATGCGTTCAAGTCTGATATCCACCAAATAAATACTGGTGTTCCCCAAGGCTCTGCTCTGCCTCCGACACTCTTTCTCATTTTTATAAATGATCTCTTATCTGCTACTTCTATTCCAGTCCATTCCTCAGCTTTTCATATTCGTTCCAAGGCTCACGACCCCGCCCTTCGGGACGGCAGCATATATTAAGCACATTGAATTCCGATATTGACAGCATTGACAGGGAAAGAACTAGGGAGTGGAATTAAGTGCTGTAAAAACCTCAATGCTGTCTGCTGTTACTCAAGCGGACCATTATCCATAAATGTGGCTTGTGTGAAACCTTAAAGCTTTCAATCCTTCGTATGTGTACAGCGCTTAGTTGGAACGATCACATATTTGATATCGCCAAAAATGTTGTGAAATGCTAATCGATGTAAGAAATATTTCACCCCTTCTGATTTGACTTTAATTTATGAGGCGTATATACGCCTAAACTTGAGTACAACGATCATATCTGGTCTTGTGCCCCCAAAACCACCCTGCACCTATTAGATAAAATCCAAATGCGAGGGATGTTTTTTCATATGAACAAATTGCTTGCCTGAGAGACCAGTCTTTTCTAAACTCATGTTCAGACTACCGTTCAAAACACTCAATAATAAGAACCTGATTATTTGAAGGATATAATGGTGGGGTATTTTCATATTCGCGCATTTTTTTTTTTTTCTTCTTAGGGCGCTACAGATCTCTCGCCAGCTGTCTACAGTTTCGCACACCAATCCGGCTGAGGTCCACTTCCGACGTGTTTGCACAACGTGGTCGTCCTCTGTGGCGTTGACCCACAGGTTCAGAGTCGAAGATCCTTCGGGCTGTAGCAAATTTGTCCACACTCTCTACATGGCCTAATCATCTTAGGCGTCATGTCCGTAGACTAGACTCATGTCGCTGTACATCTCATACAGTTCGTGGTTGAACCTTCTTCTCCAAATGCCATTAACGCAAACATGACCAAAGATCGCGTTCTGAACTTTTCTCTCGTGAAGACAAAGGGCCTCTTCATTTGCTTTGGATATAGTCCTCTGCCTCTGCGCCGTATAGCAGGACAGGGATGATCTTATCTGAGGATCTAATACAGAGTCAACTTAGTCTTCCGAGAGAGGGCTCTGGTACTCAATTGCCTTTTGAGCAAAAAGAACAGCGGTTGGCCAGAGTTATTCTGTGTTTAATCTCGCTACTCATGTTGTTCGTATTGTTAACTTGGGAGCCAAGGTAGACGAAGTCCTTCACTACCTCGAAGTTATAGGTGCCTACGGTTCCGGCCGAGTCTTCGATGTTGTACGTCCTTCCATATACTTCGTTTTGCCCTCGTTTACCGACAGACCCACGCTTGTCGCTTGCCAACAAACATCTCATTGACGAATCGCTGTGTTCGACCTATCATGTCAATGTCGTCTGCGTATGTCAGCTATTGTACAGGCTTTTGGAAGAGCGTGCCTCTTGTGTCGGCGAGTGAGTTTTGCATGACCTTCTCAAGAAGGTCAAAGAAGTCACATGACAGCGCGTCGCCTTGTTTGAAACCTTTTTTGACATTGAATGGCTGGGTGAGTTCGTTACCGACCTTGATGGAGTAGCGAGACTTCTCCCTTCGTGATCCTGCTCAGTCTGACGAGTTTGGCAGGAATGTCAAAACTGGAGATGGCGTTGTGAAGCTCGTCTCTATGCACGCTGACGTATACGGCCTTGATGTCGACGGTAGGTGATGTGCATCGATTTGCATTTTCTGGGTATTTTCTTTGAAACCGCCCTGATAATGGTCTCTCAGATTATTCACAAATAGTTTCAGGCGCTCATACAAAAGGGCAGAAAAGATCTTGTAGGCCATGCATGGGAGACTAATCCCACGGTATTTGGTGCAATTGAAGGTGTCTCCTTTTTTCTGGGTCATTTCTTTGAAACCGCCCTGATAATGGTCTCTCAGGTTATTCACAAATAGTTTCAGGCGGTCATACAAAAAGGCAGAAAAGATCTTGTAGGCGATGCATGGGAGACTAATCCCTCGGTATTGGGTGCAATTGAAGGTGTCTCCTTTTTTGTGGATCGGGCAAACGATACTAAGATTTTAATCTTAATCGAAAAAAATCTAGTGGGGCATGCTTTCCTACGACAATACCTTACAGATGAGTTGGTACATCTCTACATTGACTTCATCTAGATCGGAGGAACGGAATTCTCTTCTAACATCGTCCATTGCGTGGAGTGGAACATTCTGACTGATAGTGTTATTGGTGATTTTTCAAAATATGGACTAAGACTACTACTAGTTGTCCATTCTCGTCCCGACAGGCTTATTTCCGAACATTATATTGAATGGTTTGTTTCACCTTTGGTAAATCTTTCGGACATCATCTAATCAGCGACCTCGAACTAGTAAGAACAATTTTAAAAAGCCCATGCAACATGTCCAGTAAAATATACACGCAATCATTGTAGGACTATACGTAATAAATTTGACAAAGTGAGGGTAGAGTTGAATAGAAATGTTACCTAGTGAAATTATATTCTATGGACTTCATAAAATCGATGCACTATACCCAATATGTTTACTTCTCTTTCAGAATAACAGCAGATGGATACAATTTGGACGTGATTCTAAAGAAGAAAAAGAAAAATCTGTATAACCGCATGCATGCTGCAGGTAAACATTATAATGAACTTTATTGACCAACTTGTTAGCTTTAAATAAAAGTGAAAATATGAATTGCAATACTTACAGTGCACAGAGAAAGTACTGAGGCAGCGAAACAAGCACATCGAGAGAGTTTGGCATCTTAACAATTGAGTTCAATATTCGAAATAATATGATTGCAGTGTGCTAAATTATTAGGGATAGCCATTGTGTCGCCTAAAGAAGTATTTCCTGGGACTGGACCAGAAACTGTTGTGTCTTTGAAAATAATGCTAATTGTAAGTTCTAAAGAAGTAAAATTGTAAGGAATCAAAACGAGCAAAATGATAACAAAAAAAAGTGAAAAAAAAAGAAAGATATACAAAACACAAATATTTATTTTACATTTCGTAAGTCAGAAAACAAAATAGACTCAATATCATAATAAAAAGAAACTCATCATAACACTAAACATTGACAAGATCAATAATGAAGCCTAGAAGGCGTGCGCAAAGTATTTTTTTTTATTTAAATATTGTTGTTTTAAGTGCTAATGCAATCACTATTCTAAATTTATAAATCCTCAATTGAATTGTTTAGAAATTTCCATGACGTAAAAATGGAAATCTATTAATTATATGCATGTTTTCGTTAGAATAATTTTGTTTTCGTTAGTAACGCGCTAAACAGTGTCTGCCATTATCCTTCAAAATTAGTTAATTATTTACAATGAATGTGTTTATTTGTTATCCCTTTATCGAATATATTTAATAGCAATGCAAATGGTTGGATATTATTTAAACAATTACTATAGATGAACATGAGAATATTTGTTTCGTTTTAAAAACGATAAATGCTTATTTATAAAACGCAATTATTAATTATGTATATCGTTGCACGAAATGAACTGTATTACTTGCATATTATTATTGTGTTGTATTCTATTATTTATATACATATTTGTTTGTTATTAAAGGACTCTATACTTCAATTAGTTTTCCTTAAAACATAGAGCATTCATTCAATACGTAAAAAACAACAACAAAACACTTAATGTCTTAACTATTTGCTCGGTATTAAGTTTATCATCATAATAGATAATGTTAAATAATTTTAGTAAATTAATAAAATAAATAAATGTCAAGTTGACGTAATTATGCAAGCAGTTGTCTTCATACACAGATGAATGGTAGCTAATGAATGAAGTGATTCGCGTCGCAACGCGCTGTTTAATGTTTAATTATATCGATGAGTGAAGATTTATTACTGATTGTTTTTAATAGAATTTGTTTAACCTTTTCCTTTACCTATATACGTATATTTAAGAACAAAATGTTCATGACTGATTCATTTACTCTATTAACAATTTTCTTTCATTTGCACATCACAGCACTTTTCAAATAAAAAACAAAATATTATGTACTAATGATAATGTGTGTCGGTATGATAATAAATCGATCACTTACAAATTCCTACGCATGTTATTTATATATGTTCAATGTATATTGTTGGCTCTTTGACACGATTGACTTGTAAATTGGCCACGATCAGTATATTTGAACGTAGACGTTAGGCAGAAGGGTTATTGTTGTTAGTTCTTATTAAAGTTGCGAAATCAACTAGTTGGTACAGTGAAACTTCTTTATGGAGGACAGCACTGATGATTGTTCGTTCTGAAGGGATTAAAATACACGAATATCTTCATACAGAGACCATGACGAATTGTCCGTAAAGAGACGTGTCCATTCTAGGGAAGTGTCCGTAAAGAGAAATTTCTCTCATTGAAGTGAAGGTAACATTATTTATGTTAAAAAACATATATTGTCCTTTTTTCTGTGAACAGTATTCAATTTTGGAAGTTTGAGTATTAGAAGGTAAACAGACATTTCATAACCTCTCGGCTAATCGACATAGGTCTTTGAAATACATTGAGTTACATCATTGTTGCGAGAATTGCTGAACATTGAAACACGCACTTAACTTTCTTTATATATATATAGATTTCCACCAAGTTCAGTGGTCACTATTTCTGTTCGGGTAAATCACTTAAAACGACACAGATCAGGTTTGCTAACAAGTACATCGGAAGATGGTGATTGTAGGAATAGAAAATGGCAGTGGTTGCTAAAACACTTAAGACTGGGAAATTGGTCAAACTTATTTGCCCATAGTTTTATTCATTTTTGATCTGTTCTTTTTCAATAGGATAATTTGAATATTTGATGGTCACAGCTCCGTAACGTAGTCGGTATGAGCTATGATTGCATTCAATTTCTGATACGAGGAGCAATTTTCGTAATTCACTGCGCCTCCTCACTGAAAATGTTAAGAAGGTATATCTCCCTCCACTCGTGAGAACACAATTCACCCACTTTTAAATAAACCTACATTGCCTAATTCATTAACATTATAAACTGGGTTCAAATCAAATTTCCTTTTCCATTTACACATAGTTTCAAGTTCTGCTTTGATAGAACGATTTGTCGTTAAGTGCTCACTCTTGTCTTAAGTGGAAATGATAACGAAGAGAATGGGAAAAGCATCACACTCTTTAAGATACTGAAAGTAGGTCTGCCCAGCAATTTCACAACGTAGTAGATAACGGATATACGAATTTCTAAAATGCCGGAGAATTTCTTTTACAGAGCCATTCGATATTAGAATGAAACTTTCTTATATCAACAGGCCGTTTATACGAAAAAGTATTATAAAAAAATATATCAATTAAAGTAAAGAGATTTGTTATACATTTTCTTCTGCAAAATATTTAAAGACGGGGTATTTGGAATTAATTGTTCTTGTTTACCGCTTTTAGACGTGGTGAGTTTGGTAAAGGAGCAGTTTGATCGAAAAATGCCAAACATTATCAACTTTCTCATTAATCCAGAGCAGTTGAATTTGTCCTCGTCTTCGAGTTGGAAGAACAAAAAGACTTCATCGTTATGTTTCATTGTTTTCGATTTCAATCACGTTATTTTGTGCGTCAATTTTTGTTTAGTGCATTCGTTCAGCTTAAAGGTGTACTTCACACATGAATCTGTCTTATACATAGACGTCAATCTTTGTGCGAAATTTTTATTTTATTTTATCCGTGTTTCTTATATGAAATTAATTTATTGAAAAATACTCCGTGGCCAAAAATGTATTTTTCTGCATACAGCACCCTTCGTATGTCCTTCATTTACTGTAGATCAATCATCCGCATAATTCTCGTGGGTAATTCCTAGAAAATAAAATCCCTTTCTAAGTCCTGTGCGACAATGCAATGGCCCATCCAACGTTCGATTGCAAGAGCCAACTCTTAAAAATAAACACAAGTGATTATCCTATTAGTTCTCTATTTATTATTCATTACTTGTCTCACAAAGGTTCATTTTGCATTACATTTTTTTTAGGTTTATAATCATATACAGTATTAGAGTATTACACATTATTAAGTTTAAAAGGTCAAACACTGAAATTAACTGGTTTGAAAATCATACAATGTATGTATGTGCATGTATTTTCGGCTACCCGTTTGTCTGAACTCCGTTCAGTTCAATACATTTAAATGTCCCAATTTTTAACACACAAAAACGCCCGTTTGAATGTTCTTTACTGATTTTGTGTTCGAGTCCTTTAAGTGTAAAAGTTAAATTGAATTTTGCGTATGTTTTATGCAAAAGGAACAAATGAAACAAAAATCAAATACTGGTAGATTCATATACATACATTATATTTAATTATAGATATTATTATAGAAAATTAACAAGAACCACGATAAATCATACAACTCAAAATATTGTATTTGCATTAATTGCAATAACACCACTAACAATAATTGCAGCAACAAATAAATGATTAACACATAATTCCTACTTTACAATACAATTATTATATTATAACATTGTAAATTATATATATATATATATAAAGTATATTATATGAAGATAAAAACAAAAAGCAGAATAAACAAACAAGTGTCAAACAAATTATGAAATATATTTATTCATGTCAATAGAAACCAATATCAATAAACAGGTGTTTTTTATAAATTCTTAACTCGATAGGACTAATCACTACATTGTTTATATTTAATGTGCTATCCCTAAGCTTAGACAGACAGGTCGCTGACAGCACGGCGATCCGATTGTAATCGCTACTGATGGGGAAGGAACTTAACTACTACCGGACAAATTCGGATCCTTACCAGGATACACTGACTTCACGATACTTAACCTCATCTTCGAGACGAATCTCTCGTCAAGCACACCTTTCAGATCTTCTGTAGGAAGCTCTGTCCTGGCTTAAAAACAATGTAATATTAGGCACTGATATTGTCATCTGGGGTCGCATTTAATTTCAAGACGTGTCTTAATTGCCTCGTATCTCTTAACGACAGCCTACAAGGGAGCAATTGCAGTGTCCTCGTAGATTTAATCACTAAGACGCCCTATTCTTCGACTTGCCAGAACTAGCAGCATTAGTATTATCTGTTTGGGTATTTGTTATCTTCATCAGCTCTAAATGGTTTGCGGAATAAGATCAATTGGATTCTCGTGGTAAAACAACAGGCATACTCTGGCCTACGTGTGACTTCTACTCACGGCAGTCAACCACCCTAACCTAACTATCCCCGAAACTGGGTGGTTGCCATGGCTTTACGACTCCTACGCACTTGGACCTATGGTTTCTAGGTTCGATTTCCGGTACCACAAACCACCTCTTTCGAGTCACTGACTGAAAACTGTTATACGCAGTATCTAGAAAAGCATTCTCAAAACTTGGCCATTTGGAGTCGGCATACAACTGTAGGTCCCCTTCACTCGTAAAAGACCTGAATGGCACACACAATAAGATTGGTTGCTAAAGAAGTAGGTTCTAGTCTTCTATGGGGATACGACGACTAATTATCTTAAAGAACAAACACTAAATGCATACGAAACAAAACAAATGACATTAATAAACAAAAAAAAGATTTGCCTAAAATAGAAGAAAGTACACATGTCGCTTTAAATGTCGCCTAATGTAAATTTCGGATTTAAATACAGAAACCCTATTTCTCTAATTTCGGCCCATACCGAAAAGAGTGTACATTTCGGTGTCCGTATGACCATAAGTCCGAAGTTCACGACACAATAGGATTTTCATGCCCATTGCCAGATGTGGACCCTAGATAACATTTATTACAGCACAATACACAACAGATCAATACATCCCCATTTATAATCATTAATATGCACCATAATACAATCCCTCTGGAGCACTAGTACAGAGTATGCACAATATGTGGTTTGCAGCTTAGGTCAACATATTGATACACTTAAGTCTCTTGCCACCAAAGTTGTCTGCAGATGGATTTGATCTTTACCTCATGAATAGACACGCTTACAGCTTTCAGATGAATCAGGTCTGCCGTTGGAGCCTCTTGGAGTATTTTGTATACAGTCCAACAAACACTAAGAAACACCCTTTGCAAAGGTGTACTTAGTTAAGATCATAGACTAAGAAATTCACTTCTAAAAAATAAAGTCCTAGTTGAATATGCGGTCAAGGCCGCATATGACGAATAGGTGGTGGATGTCGATTTGAACTTTTTGGGTACTTTCCTGGATGTGCCGTAGTATGGAAATCTGGTCGATGGTGGTCTTCCCTGGCCTGAAGCCACACTGGGCAGATTGTATATAGAAAATATGTCATATACGATGTTCAGGAGACCCTCGATAGTTGGTACAGTCAATGGGCTACCCTCTCTTGTGGATGAGGCAAACGATACTCAGAATCCACTCATCGGGCATGCCTCCGAACAGATCTTACAGAAGAGCTGCTGCATGCGCCCAACCAGATCATCTTCAGTTCTTTTGAACATTTCAGCGGGTCCCGCCCGCACCTGTGTCTTGATATTGCTCTTTTGACCTCGGCCCCTGAAGTCGGGAGGACGGAATTCTCGTCGATCATCGTCCAGATTGAGTGGAACATTTTGCCGTTGGGTCTTCATCGGCGTTTAACAGTCTACAGAAGTGATCTTTCCACTTTCCCAGTATCGAAAGCGACTCTACTACAAATTCTCTATATTCGTCCCTGCAGACTTCTGTCCGTACCTTGTATCCATTTGGACAGCTCTTTCACCCTCTCTCTTCGTCTATATTCGTAGAGCTGTCATTGTACGTTGCAGCGTTGCTTTATTTGCTGCCAGCTCCGCTTTATGTGTCCGCCTGCGATCGTTGTCAGATTATGGGCTTTCCTTGGTGGTGTCGTAAAACCCAGCTCATCTGTGACAGCTTCTTTGATGGCATCTTGACAGCGGAACACATCCCCTTCGAGATTGAGACATCGTGAGACGGTGAGAATTTTTCTTCTAGGATCTAAGAAACATTATACTAAAAACTCTTTTCAGATTTATATGGATATAAAAATTACTGGCCCACACAAAGACGAATGGTACGGAAAGCTACTATCGCCTACGGGCATCACAATGGCTACAGCAAGAAAGCTGTGACTTCACACTAGTCTACCCTTCAACCTACCCGATTGGAAGACTTGAAGAAGAAGAAGTCCAAGCAGATTCTTTTGAGTATTATGTATTTTAGCTACACCAACCAACGATGTAATAGATAAACATGAATGACACATTCCAAACAAATGTTTCTTCATTCCATAACAGAGTACATTTATGTAGATTGATGATAGAATGTATGTCTACACTTATATGAATGTACATATGTTTATAGCTTACGTAGGGCTCCAAAATATTTTGCGGGATAAATGAAAAACAATTACAAGAAAATTTAAGAACTCACTTATCTATTTTAACGTTTAATAAAAAATATTCTGGGTCACACCGAATTTCATGCAATAAACTCAATGATACATTTAGCAAAATAATGTGTTTACGATTTGGTTTTAGTAGCAGATGCAGTCTCTCGATCCATTGCTCTCTGTTTTGCCTTCTCATACAGTGGTGTTAATTGACCTTGTTCTCCCAGCATTTTTAGAAGTTCCACAATAAACGGCAAATAATTATGCTTTCGTCGAATATTCTCAATCTTCAAATGTAAATTTTGTTACAATTCAATTTCATATGCCTATTAGTTATTATAGGAAAATTTATATTTACCTTATATCGTTTGCGTTTGACTATTTCATCCTCAATCATCGATCTGAGCCTAGCCACTTCCACTTGCTTATCATCAGTGTCCATCGAGTCTTCACTCAGTATTTTATCAATTTGTTTCTGGTAAATCATCTGTCTGTCCGAGACGATTGCCATTAGATTGAAGTGGATCTCTCCTTCGCTGTATTTTTGCATTCTCTTTTCAATAATGGGACGAACGACATCAATCCAATTCTGTGATGATTCCACAGCACCCAAGTCGATGGGGCCTTCCTTCAAGCCGTCCAATTCGTAGAGGCGACCATCAATAGGAATGTAACCAATAAAGTGAAACACATCTTCATCTTTATTTTGATTTTTCGTATCTAGTTCAAATAGTGTTTGTCTTGCGAAGGAATTGTGAACAGTGCGAATTTGAGAAGCATTACTCAGGGTCAGACCTTTGTTGTATGGATCAAAACATTGACAAAATTCCTAGAACATATATAAAACAATTCAAATAATACAGCACTTTTATAGTACAACACAAAAACAAATAGGTCGAGCATAAATGTTTTAACCACAAGGGAGATATAAGCACAATGAGCCTATGCTAGCCTGAGTGTGGTTGTATTTCCTTACAGCAGTCAGCCGCTTCAGAGGGATAATGTATATCGAAAGAAGTTCAAGTATTGAAATCATTAATGTAATGCATTCTTGTTCAGCTTTATTTCAAACCGGGTCTTTTTCGACGTAATTAATTCTAAGCTCGTTCGCTCACACGCCGATTCCATATTTAGACCAAAACTACTACCAATGAAAACTAATCTAGAACATTTTGGTTATCCAAACCATTTTGATATATTTTGTGAATAAATTGTCGGGTTCTATCCTACTAAAAATATTTTCATTTAGGGCTGCATTGCATTGGCCATTTGCCGAAAGCTGGTCGATAAGAAAAATAGTAGAGATGATTCTTAGTGCCATCGAAGACAATTCTACGCCGGGTATATGGTAACATCTGCAAGAAAGGCGAATGAAGGAGAACACGCAAGCGCGAACTCTACGAGCTGTAACAAGATGTGGATGTAGTTCGTAAAATCACTTGAGTGCTCCTCTGGCGTGCTCCAGCTATGAGTCGGCTTTAATGCTCCAGCTAAGATGACGTTCGAATCCGAGCCTCCTTATTTGAGAAGGAGACAAAGACGGAACCACCGGCATAAGACCAAATTGACACAAAACTTTTTTTTGATAACCGAACCGGTCAGGCTCAGGCCATCCATGCGTCGCAGATCTGAGAAGTAAGGGGCTTTAGCAAAAAGAGATCCAGAAACCTTCATTCGTTTTGAAAATCGTGGATGCATTATTCAAATGAAAAATGCTGTCCATGCAATGCACAGAAAATAACTAGACCGATATTTTTAGCATCTTCATATAATTTCACTCCGGTCCGAGTGTTTGTTTTTAACTACTTTTTAATATTACTGTTGGTGGGAGATTGAGCCCTTCACTTCGGTTTGAGAACCATGTTGACATGTGACACTTCTTCCTTCGATATTTCAGTTATTCGTGACAGTTCTTCCTTCGTTATTCAGTAGTTGATATTAACTGTTCCTCATGGCATGTGATGACTACTCGATCCTTCTCTTAACTATAATATTTTTCTAGTGCTCCAATAATAATACATTGAGCACTCTTCTCATGAGCTGCGCCCATATGACGGCCCTAGAACTACAAGAAGCTAAAAAAAAAAGTAAGTAATATATACTACAAAAGCCATATAGACTACAAAGCATTTATCATTCTCCTTAATAGCATGTTCGCAGTAATTGAAAAAATTTGCATTGAATTTATATCAGCTCAGACTGTCCAAAGCAGATCAAAGGTATGGTTCATTTTGCAATGAAAAGCTGGTATGCGAAAAATCTCCGGAAAGTATAAACCACAACCATGGGTACTTGTGCTCACATAAAAATGTTTGCTGCCGTGTTAGTCACGTTAGTTCTTAAAATACAAAATTAGTTTTACGGACACTGTAAACTAATGTTTGTACATTTTACTTGTGTTTTATTTAATTATTACTGCTCAGCGCACCTGAGAAATTCTCGAATAAAAACTGTTTTCGAATTCAAAACTATGTTATGATCACGAAGGAAAGTGCGAACAAATGATAATAAAATCCAGTCGAATACTATACAAGAATCGAGGTTATACCTCGGCCGAATACAAAAACAAAGGATTTTAATGAACGAAAATAGAACCAAGAAAATATTTTCGAGATCTTTCACCTTGTCATTGTTTCACTAAATAATCATCATTGTACATTTCTTTGATAAATTGAAATATTCTCTGAAGTCCAAATTTGACCAAATTTGTAGCATTTTAGCACACAAATAAAGTCCTTTAGGATTCAAGAAGAATGAACTCACCTTGAAGTTGGTTAATGTCTCGCCAAGTTTAACGTCCTCACTGTTACAATTAAGCAATACACTTAAAATCGCTTGAGTGGCGCATGCATTGTTAATTACTTGTTTTGCAAAGAAAATATTCTCTGTTCTATTGTCCGTAACAATCGAACCGGCCGGCTCGTCATCTTGAACCCATTTAAAAAGGAAAATAAGCCCATGAATAGGTTCTAAATTTTTGAAGGATTCCGAATCCAAGCTCCAGATTTCTTCAACTTGAACTCCTTCGCAACCTGAAATAAATTAAATAGTGTTTTTGCAATGTTCCATATGAGTTTTGCACATGAATATATTTTTTTTACCAAACTCTCGAATTAATTCAGTGAATACGCCTGGATCGCTTTCAATCAGGCACCAATTGCCTGCGTTTTCACTCATTATTTAAAACAAACAAATGCTTATTTACAAAAAATTATCAAAATTTGTATTTGAATTTATTGACACGAGATCACAACTTCTCTGCCAGAGAATAAATACAGAAGGCTTCTGATATTCCACTTATAGACCGATGGATGAACACGATGAGTTTCCAAATTTGTTCGTGATAAATGGCAATACACACACAATTGTAAAACTCAGCAATTTTCCCAGCCTTGCCGATAACCCGGATATTCACCTCGCTTCTGACTTCTTATATCTAGAGAACAATATCGAATATTCTGTAAACGTTTGAGTAGAGCAATCCCCACATGATTCAAATCACCCACTTAATTGGGTGTCCGGAATCTGTGTAAACAAATAGGTTTTCTATAAAAAAAAATAAGACAACAGAGCCAAGGGGATGTTCATGTTAAAAATGTGTACGGTAATAGTAGTCGTTAGTTCATTGACAACAATGATTCTTTAGCTACCATTCACTACCTCACAGCAACAACACACGATATTCTACTTTTGTCAAAAGTCGAAGGAAATTTGTAACCGCCATATCAGAAATTAAGTATGATAGAGACGCCCAACTTCTACCTCTCTTGCCCCTTAAGATTTTTGACAACCATTTTTTATATTGTTTTCGAGAGCCAAATTGACCAATCAGAGAAAGACATTTACGTTATTTCGTGAATAACTGTCAAAAATTCATGAATAACCTTCAAAATTTTCATGATTATCCGTCAAATTCGTCGATGGGCTAGGGGTCAATCAGCTGTGAAGTTGAGTATCTCTATCATACTTCATATCTGCGCAATATTCAACTTATTTGTGTCAGAATCTGGATACAATTTTAGCCCAATTAACACGGCCTAAAGTAGGCTAGGCACTGTCGGTTGTCAAATGAAATTCTTGTTGGAATGAAGAATGAAGAAAATTATGAAGATTGAAATTGAGAGCGCAATAACTGTGAATGATGCATAATAACTGATAACGTGTGAGAAAACTTTTGCCATTCCTGAAACGATATTGTATGCAAGAAATCAAGCACTATACTACGCTACTACAGCGCGTTTTAATCGGTTTCTAGGTCCCAAAGCAATTTACACGATTCCGTGATAGCCTAACTAGTCAAAAAGTTTGACGTCCTCGTTTTCACAGTGGGGATACGATATGTAAATAGTTTGAAATGTTACTCACTTCTTCGAACTCAAGTTCATTCACGACATCGCACTCGTATTCACCACACGATGCAGGAGTGTTCTTGTACCATGGATTCAACTTCGAATAAAATTCGATAACTTCCAGTGACAATGTTCACTCTCGCCATATCCTCTACATAAACACATACTCACCGTCTCAATGACATTTCTTTTTCTGTGCCTGCAATTTCAAATATGTGCGTTTTTCGAAAATCAGCAAGGAATGAGTGCATTCAGATACGCACACGACATTCTATTCTTGTATAAGTTGCTTATTGAAATTCAATATGTTCAGTATTCCTATGCATAAAATTTAGCTTATTCTAGCAGCGCGAAAATTATGTTTTGTCTCTTAGCTTAAACAAAACTCTCTAAAATATATTTGATTAAAAATCTAGAACATCATTAAGACAAAACGTTGAAGATTAAAACATACATTTTATGAAAAAACTCGCTCTCAATCAGGAATTATGTTCTCTATAAGTATTTGCATATTTTCTGGTAAAATAAAAATATTCATATACTGAACACGTATGTATGTTCTTCACTTAACGAACCTAACCAAACATTGTCATAGTACAGTTTGAAGAGCACAGGTCTTGATGCAAAGCGATAGCGGCGAAGAATAGAAAAAAGTTCGTGTGATGTGATGTCGTGTTAAAAATTTTCCAAAATAAATGTTAAATCTTGCATCTCGGTTCCGAAGAATTCTTATATAGACTTGAGTAGATTTTACTCAAAATGGTTCAACGCCCGAATTATTGATATTTCAGTGAATTAGTGCGCGATTTCAAGTGAAAATGTAAATTGCAAACTAAAGAAAAAAAAAGTTGCAGGAAAATTAAAGTTCATCCCTTTTTTGTTTTCTATAGTGGAAATATTTTTATTTTGATTACTTCAATATATTTCCAAGCAAAATGGTGGTTTCAAAAGACTCCAAAAGAAAGCGCAAGGAGTCCCCGCTCATCGAATCATCACCCGAAATGCCAAAGAGGTAACATCTTATTTGCAAAAAAAAAAAAAAGCACAAGTGTAGCGCCCCCAACCAACTCCAATAACGAACATTCAAGTTTTTCTTTCTCCTCGCTGAAAATGTCGCAATTTTGTCATAAGCGCGGAGCGGTATTCGCAATCTATCAATCCCTTTTCTACGGTGATGGGATGCAAATTCGCACGCAATATTTTCAATTGTTTAATATATATTATGCATCTCGGTATTTTGTATGTTTATTCTGGGTGTGTCTAATACGAGGTGCAATAATTTGTCGCCAAACAATGAGTGTTGCCTATAATAATTTAGAAAATCAGTATGCACAGAAACGGTGTCCTTTAAAGTTTTCCCTTATTTAGTGGCAATTTTTTGATTTTCAGTATGAGTGTATGTTGTATGGTGTGTATAATTGCTCCATTAAGTTTCGTTGCGTCATTTAATATAAAATGCATAAATACCTTTATAATTGATGAATTTATGTTCCTTTTTAGTGAAATGTCAGTTCGCTTTTATCGGATGGTATGTGTATGCAACACATATGTGCATAAATACGTTCGTACTTGTATGTAATTTTGTGGATGATGACTAAAATAAGAGGGTATTGATTCACAGCGAGGATAACATACATAGATTATATTCAATCAGTATCAGATTTATCTAAATAACAACTCGAATTACTCTTGAATGTATAATGAATACATTTGCTAGTTCAACCGCGTTTCTTGCAGACTTTTGTTTATGCTATTACCTTCTTTATGCTTGTGTTGGTAATCGGATTAAAATCTATATTATTCTGTTCTATTGAATTCAGACAGTAAACATCCGTAGATAGAAGAATTCTCCTCATATATTGTCCATCCATTGAATTTTGTGCATAAGAACAGACGGAGTCAAGGAGGTCTACTTAAGTGATGGGTGAAGATACTAAGATGTAAATTAAGACCTAATGTTTTAAATTGTTTCCTATTAGATCTTTGTTTAGTTGGCAATTAGTAACAAGAATAATAATAGTTGTTTAATCCAATCCTTTTGACTTAGGCTTAGATTGAATTACGAGTTTAGTCCTGGGTTAGGTTAGAGCGCTTGACTGCCGGTTGGTGGCAGTTAGGGACAGAATAGCCCCATTGTGCAACCACGCGGGTCTAATTGGTCCTATTTTTGCCCTAACAATGGCTTAAATTGTATTGCAAATCTTCATATAACACACATTGAAGGTACCAATCTCTGCTACTTGCTCCCATTGAGCCAGCACAGACTTTGCCCTGAATTTGGGATCTACAAGAACACGTGTATAGTATGTGATACATTATGCCATATCGAACCCCTTTCTACCGCATAGTCTCCCATTCATTGCATTTTTATATTCATTCAATGCTTTTATATTCAAAGGACCCTCACCATATCTAACTATTGGAGTCCGTAGAATGCCGTAAAGTATTCGTTTGATAGAAGTGATTGACAGTACTAAAATATTTGAACCGGCTTTATTCGACCAAATGTTGCATATGCGTTGTGTTGTCAAACTGTATGATTTTATTTTATGCGTTTATTACCATTTTTGATACAAATTCACTCGTACATATTTCAAAGTTTCATCCGCTTGATTGAACAACCCTATTGTTGGTATCTAACAAACAGTTCTACAACAACACAAGACTCTTCAATTATGTTTGTTAAATTTAGTTGTAAACTGGCACGGTCTAAAAAGCAATTTGTAGGTACATATGTACTGATTCTGTAAAGCCTGTCAATTGAAACCATCAGTGAATATCTCAGAGGGGGCAGACATAATTGTTTGTTGTCTAAAATTAAAATACATAGCACATGTATACATAATTTCTTTTTCATGAAATTCAACATTTGCACCGACTTTGATTTGAAACAAAGACTTTGTTAGCTATTTATAAACATTCAATGAGCCAAAAATGTCACCATAAAGCTAACTATTTCTTTTTTTAATTCTTTTGTTGACCGGAGTTTTTTGTCCACATACGATTGTGTCCACTTAAAAGGAATTACAAGTAATTCACTTTTATTCAGTTTCTGTATAAGCAGTTTTTTATTGTTTTTGGGGAAAGTTCGTTTCAGGCAGCAGCTGCCCAAATAGTGGCGTCTAGCACATTAATGGTTATGGAAAGCTCTCCTAAATCCAAGGTGATTTAGAACTCGTTCGCTATAATTTCTGATAATACCCTGGTTCGGTTGCTTAGAGTGAGATGAGAATGCGAATTATACATACAAATAAAATCTTCATGCTTAATTTTCTTATTACGATGTTGAAGCTGTTGTCATCCAAGCTTGCTTATTAGAAATCCATTTTACTGGCAGATTCACTTTTGGTATGCTTTTGTGGCAGCGTCGGTGGGCGGATTTCCAAATTACAACCAATGCTTCAACGTGTCCAGTTTCACACAGTGCAACATCTTTAATCTTTCCTTGGAAAATTCATGGGATAATATTTTTTTAATTAATGACCCAATTCGTCTAGTCCATGGTTTATGGATTAACATATGCAGCTTCCCTAGACATCGCTCTGTACGATATGTTTCGTTTTAAAAACGAACCATCCCTTTACAGCCATAGCTGTATGCTTAGGGTCATCGTTTTACAGCGATTTCCATAAAGTTGGTTGTACACGTGTTGGTCCATAATAACCAAATTATCACAGCCGTATGCACTCATACACCCCCAAACCAAAAACACTCCACCGTCCTGGTTCACAGTCTGGAGCAAATTCTTCATCTTTAGACATTCATTTGGCTTTCTCCCGACACAAGCTCTTCAGCCCGAAGCGAAACTATTAAATTTCGACGCATCCCTAAAAACGTGATGCAATTTTGCGAACTCGAGCCATTTAAATTTCCTTGGTTTGCTTATTGGTGGCTTCACTTGGGGATCTCGGCTATACACATTGTAGATATCTGTAATCATGTTAATTTAGGCGCCGTAGTCACGTGTATCTCTCCGATTTCCCTTAAAGTTGAAAAAAAAAAAAACTTACCGTAAAACACGACGACGTCCTGGACCGGGTTGTCTATTGTCCAATCTCATGACTTCATTACATATTTCCCTATTTCGCTTAGAGATTTGTTAATAATCCATTCTAAGGAAAAATATTACCAATGAATGAATACAAAAAGGCAATGAATGGGAGGCCATGCGGTAGAAATACACGTGTTCTTGTAAAGGGTGATTTTTTAAAAACTATAGGAAAAACACAAAATTCAGAAAAATGCATGAAATCCTTATTTGAATCGATAGTACGGTCCATATAATTTAATGTTTGAAGATTATTTCATGCAAATGTTGACCTTGACTGCGCCTCAAATGGTCCATCCGCTTAGTCCAATTGTGGCATACTCTTTCCAACATTTCGGCCGGTATCTCACGAATAAATGCTTCAATGTTGTCTTCCAATGCGTCAATTGAAGTGGGCTTGTCTGTATAGACATGAGCTTTAACATAGCCCCACAAAAAATAGTCTAAAGGCGTTAAATCGCACGATCTAGGCGGCCAATTGACCCGTCCCGAACGTGAAATAAAATGTTCACCGAACTCGCCTCTCAATAAGTCCACTGTTGCGCGTGCTGTGTGGCATGTGGCACCGTCTTGTTGAAACCACATGTCATGCAAGTCAAGCTCTTGCATTTTGGGCAAAAAAAAAGTTGGATATCATCTCACGGTAGCGCTCACCATTCACAGTTACGTCACGATTCGCATCATCTTTGAAGAAGTACGGTCCAATGATGCCACCAGCCCATAAACCGCACCAAACTGTGACATTTTCTGCATGCATTGGTAGCTCTTGCAATGCTTCTGGGTGATATTCACTCCAAAATCGACAACTCTGCTTATTTACGTACCCATTGAGCCAAAAATGAGCTTCGTCTTAAACTGACCATAAAATGGAAGAAGCGCGCGATGAACTTTCTTAACAGAGCACGCATTTTGATAAAAAAATTCAATAATTTGCAAGCGTTGTTCGTTTGTAAGACGATTCATGGTTAAATTATAGACCAAACTGAAGATGTTTCACAGCGAAACAAAACACGAAACGTGCGTCAGCTGCTTAAACCAGTGTTGCCAAAAAGATAATAGCTAAAAAATCATCCTTTAGATGCCAAATTCAGGGCAAGCGCAATGGCAGCAAGCAGCAGAGCTTGGTACTGTCAAAAGAAATTTCTGTGTCGACTACATGCCTTTTCTGAGAGGAAGGTGAATCGACGTGAAGTCTTAACTGCGAACTCATGCGCTATGATGTACTCCTTCGGCAACATTGGCTTGGTCACTTCAAGCACATAAACCCCAATGTTACAGCTAAGACTTCTTTAACAATGAGACTTCTATCTCAGGAGAGCAACACTGGTATTTAGACAGCTTGTTCTGAAGAGTGGAAGCTGGGTGCATAATCCACCATACTGTACTTATTGCCTTGGTGCGTTTTGGAATTCCATGACATATGTCAAGAAATGTATAACCGCCTTGAAGGATTATAGGTACCATGTACCACCCATGGCGTAGTAGGTAGAAACGTGGACTTCTGGGTTCAAATACGAGCAACTTTAAAAATGCATCTCTTTCGAGTTACAAACAAGGAGTATATCCTGTACAAATTTAAGCGTCTCAAACTTCGCCATTGCGTCGCCAAATGACGGAAGATTCTCTCCATACCGATTTCTCATTGAAAAATTACAATTTTAATTAAACATTTTGAGGGAACCATTATTCTAAAAATAATGTCATGGAAACCATCAATATTTTGATGTTGTAGGCGAAATACTAACACAATCGACTCTAAAGAAGTCAACAGTGTGAATTCTAATCAGAAGCCCCAAATGCAGACAGGGGTTATAAAAATCTCACGTCAGAAAAAACATGTTACATCTTTAATCTGTTTGGTGGAATATTCCGTAAAAAAGAGCTGCAGTTCTGATAGGACAAGAGTAGAAGTTAACGCATGAGAAGTTAGTTTATGAGAAACTGTTTTACAAAAATATAACGGGAGATTGTTAAAGTCATCGAATGGATAGCGTAAATCAAAGTATTTCAATTTTATCAAGTTTTCCCAATAGCCTGACTACCAAACTTGGTAGTCTTGGTAGGTAGGTGATTACTTGTAAGACCGTCCGCAAGTTGTTCGTGTAGAATTTGTTTGGCCAGGAGATCACAACCCTGGGTAGATTTAAGACGATTAATGATGTGATTATAGTGCGCGAGAAATCTGAATTTAACCTTGGATAGACTCCAAGTGTTGTCATCAAAACTTGAACAGGTTATGCACACATAGCGCCAGTGAGATGCCCTTGGTGAACTCGATGACCCTCTGCTAGGTACCGGGACCTACTGAAATCCAACGAAACGAAAAAGTGGACAGTGGGATTGGGGCTGGGAGAAGTTATTCCGATTCCGTATGCATATTCGCGTATTAGTTCCATCAGAGAAAAAAACTAAACTAAACTAAGGCAAACATGGAACATTAATGGCGCCAATCGAACACCAATCAGGGGTTGGCTTCTATTTGAAAATATTTTCATAAGAATCAGGTGTGAACGGCGCAAGTCATATCCCAGTCCCGAGTCCGTTTCCCAGTCGCTTCGATCATAGACGGCGACAGTCAGGGTTCTCGTCTGTTAAATATATCACGACAAACATAAAATTTGGCAACAAGATTTGAATCACTATAAAACTTGTAATGAAACGCCAAAAGTGATTGACAAAGACCAATTACCAAGTGTAAAATAGTAATGACCGTTGAACATGCTAGATTATCGTTTATAATAATGTTCAAAAAAAATGTATCAAAGTCACATTATTCTAAACAATTTGTATCTTTCTGATTGAAGCAAAAAATATAAAGGAAACCAGCACATAGGAGATCTCTAATACTTATAATTTGTGTGTCGCAACAGGCGGATGCATGAGCATCAAACCTCAAGCCTCTTCAACTAGCGTTATATCTGGGTAGCTGCCTCCAATGGCAAGTTCGTTGGTGTCTTTTTTCATATGCTTTTTAGAAGAATTTTTAAGCCGGACCCAAGTTGTTCAAGCGGTTTATATTGCCGAACCACCGTGTTCATATACGTCTGGCTCAGCTCATACTCTCCCAATTGTACAGTGGGATACCTTTCCCTCAGACAAACAGACTGGATGCATCCGATGTCGTTAGTTCCGCTTTCACTTATGGGGGATCAGCCGTCTTCTCCCCGACGACTGTATTCTAAGGTTTCTATCCCAACCTGGTCGATATTCTTGAGTTTTAGATGTCGCCGTGTGGCAATTGATCAGCCCCTCCGCAGTAATAACAGATGGGGCTGGTGTGTACTGACATTTATTTTCATATATTTATGTATACAAATCTATACCGGAACGGTTTCGTTAATGAGAGAAACAACAACTGAATGTTCGTTATTGAGTATTGGTTTATGACGTTCACTTATTGATAAATGAAAGATTTCTAATATACATACTTACAGGACAAAAGTGCAAGCGCAAAGGAAATTTGCTCAGGGGCAAAGTGCACCAACATCGTCGTTCAGTTCTGCATTAGCTTCGTCTTCAACTGCGGCTGCAGGTGGTAGCGCAGCTTTGGGAAATGCCTCCACTCAAGAAAATCGAGAACCCCCCACAGAAATATTGCCCAACAAAAGGCCCAAAACTGAAGATTTCCTTACGTTCCTTTGTTTTCGAGGTACACCAGCGTTACCTTCTCATTTAGACTTTTTGAATCAAAACACATCACAGTCGTCTAAGGATGAAGTTTCAAAAACTACTGCTGACGAGAAGGCGAAAGAGGATGATGTGTCTGAAAAGAAACTGAACGTACAGAAGGGCACAAGATCTAAGGCACAGAAAAAGAACGAAAAGGGACCTGCAATGGACGAGAGTTCTTTAACAACAACGAGCACGAAAAAGCCTGAATCGAAGAAATCCATAGCAAAGAAGAATGAAGAGGGAAAAGCGATGACGTTTCCTGTTAGAAAGAGGGCTGAATTGCTGCCAGATGGCAATAGGCGTGGTAGACCCACAGATAAATCAAAAGAGAAACTTAATAAATCCACTGAAGGTAGTCGCCGTTCTGTTAGAAACAGAGATGTGTCTAAATCTCTTGCAGAGCCAGACGACGATGAAACAGAAACGAATGAAGTTGAAACAGCGTCCGTAGATAGCGGTCAAGATGGCACGAAAAAAGAAAAAAATCAAACTCCACAACAGAAGCCCAAACGGGGAAAACAGCTTAATTCTGGGAAGAAAAAGCAGGACATTAGCGTGCCAGAGGTATCGCGGACACAGAATTCATCCTCCCAATCCATTGAACCTGGCAATCAAATAAAACCGGCGCCGGTGAAAGAGAAGCCCTTAAAGAGACCACGCCAGAAAGAAGCTCCAATATTTGTCCCATCACCGGAGCCAACAGGAAGAATGACACGTCAGCGAGCATTCTTTGAGCCCGTAAAGGTAATTCACCGAGATGAAAACGAAGACAACACCGAGAAGAAAAACGAAAAAGTTGAAGATAAACTTAAGTCATCGCCGGTGCCATGTGCTATGGAAAAAGATGATGACAATGCATTGGGAAAAGACGTTTTTGAATTTTCTTCTGAAGACGAGCAGCCATTAGCAAAGTCCATCAAGATAAAGAACACGAAAGCAGCATCAAAAAAAACTCCTGTGAAGAAAAAGCAGAAGGCTCAAACAGCTGTCGAAGTAGAATCTCCATCAAATGTTGATAGCACGGTGCATGATAATACGCTGGATAAAAGTGATCACATCAAAGACGACAAAGAGGTCGTGAATCCTGATCCGGTTGAGAAGAATGCTGTTCCGGAAAAAGACGAGGAGGGAGAAAAGTCCATTCCCGAAAAGGTTAAAAAGTCAGTTGGGAGGAAGCCTAAGAAAAAACTAATGGATAATCAAAAGGCTCTCCCCGAAAAGCCTTCGAAGAGCTCGAACGAGGAAGACACTAAAACCGCGCAGAAATCAAATTTGATAAAAGTAGAATCCGCGGAGAGTGAGTTGAAACCAAATTCCACAGCTCTGACATCACGGCAAAAGAAAAAGGCGGCACCAACTACCACAGTTCTGCGTTCCCCAAACGCAGAAACTGCCGAACCAGAAGCTCGTAACACACGGCCGACAAGAAAAACAAAGGAAGCAGCAACAATTTACATGGGAATAATTGGTCAAAAACTGCAACAAGATGAATTAGAAGACGACGAGCTATCGCTTAGTAGTTTTCCAGATTTGCCGAATGTAAAAGAAATGGAGAAAATGGAAACGGAGCTAAAAAAGAACGTCGACCAGAACAAACAGACTCCGAAACAGAAAGATGCAGGCGATGCTGTTAAACTAGAAGAAAAACCTATCGTAAAGAGTACCGAAAAGGTACCCGCACGAAGGGGACGCCCTCCGAAAAACCAAAATGGCAAAAATTCTAAACAAAAGCCAGCAAAGCCGCAAATCGAGGGAATGCTTCGAAAACGCGAGGAACCGAAACCCGAAGACAAAGACGAGAAAGAAGATGAAGAGGATTATCTTATAAGTGAAGAGGTCAACGAAACCAAAAGAAAACTCGAGAAAAGCTTCAGTGATTCAGACGATGAACCGTTAGCTATTAAACTAACTAAAAGCAGCGAGAAGGGTTCTGACCATTCAAAAAAGTCCGATATGGCACCGGTAATAAAATCACCGAGTACAAAAGATAAATGCCAAGAAGAAACGAAGACGTCTCCGAAGATGTTGAATATTTTACCCATCACAAGTGCAGCTACCTGCTTGCAGGCACATGCGACAACGTCATCACTGATGGGCAACATTATTGCAGATAATAAAGCAAAGTTGGATGAAAAACCGAAGTTGCCAATTACTTTGCCTAGTCCTGCTCCCCCGTATATTCCCCCACAGCCGGTTGTTAAATCTCCTCAAACGCAACCACCTCCCATTCCTCCGTTACCGCCCACGATAAAATATCAACCACCTCCCACCACATATCCACCCCCGATTGAGGCATATCCTTCGCCGAAGATCAATCCAAACTTTCTTACGCCGAAATTCGATCGGAATATAGAACGCCGGATTGTTTCCCTTGAAGGCTCTTCTACTCTATCCACATTGCAAAGGCCAAGCAGCAGTTTCCCATCGCCCTCCCCCGTAAAATTTGACATGTCTTCTTCGAGGACTCCGAGCACATCAAATCCAAAAGCACCGGTGATACCGCCTACAACGCCGTCGAACGCTGATCGTTCAGCTGATCCACTCAAAGACGAAATTGGGAGCATTCTCGCCGCTAATTTAATGCCCAGTAAAGAGGAGTCGGGAAAAATTTTCGGAATTGCCAGCGTTAGTTTAGCTCAAAGCTCTGGCCCTGACAACACCAAATGCACCCTCGGCAAATGTGGCTCCATCCACAAGCCTGTGTTAGGACCAGTAGTGCCAACTGAGTCATATCTGGGCGAACAACTCTCTAGCAAGGAAAGGCGTAAAGCTAAGGTGAATATGACACATGAACAGATCCAGAAATGGCTGATTGAGTGTTCTTCAAATCCTGATGAAATACAAGACGATTTAGATGACGATTACGACGATAATTTGCGTCCAAACATATACGCTACAACTCCTCCTCCTACGAGAGACGATAAAGAAAGCACTACATTTAGCTCTTCGTCAAAGACCACGAGGGACCTGGGCAAAAGTGAAAGTGCTTGGTCAGGTAAAGGTCCTTCACTCAAAGCCACACCAGTCGTGGTGCCTAAAGACGACCAACGTGCTGAAGAACCTGAACCAACAAGTAAGGAGCCAAAGGAAACTTCTAAGGATTACCAATCACAAAGAAGTTCCTCTGCAAATAAGAAAAATGATATATCTGCAAAGGGGAGAGAAAAGTCCAAAATTGACAAGGCAAAAGAGGAACGGGAAGCAAAAAAATTACAGGAAAAACCCCTGAAGGAAGGCGTTACGTCAAGAGGTGGAAAGGTAAATCCTGCAGCAGCAACAGCCAACACACAACGGCAACAAAAGAAAACAGACGAGAGAAAAACCAACTCAATATCGCCCCAAACATCTAAAACAAAGGAAAGTGCGCCTGTAGGCACACCGAAGACCCCGAAAAGAACAACCGTATACAATTCTAAGCTAAAAGAAACTACGACGACCAGTCATAAGAAAAAATCGCCATTTACGTACAATTTTGGCGCTTTTTCGGCAGATAACGAAAAAAGTATTTACTCCTTCGACAAAGAGGATGACGATAGCAAACTGCCTGTGTCCAAACCGTTTAGGAGACAAAGCCGGCGCGAATCTCATACAGAGGAACCGAACCAAACCGAAAGTTTGCCACAAAAGAACGCCACTGGTGAAAAGAAAGAAGGAAACGCAACACAAACCAGTGTGTCAGTAACGCTCAGCACGGAGGAGAACAGTAAGCTGGTCAAGGTTGGTCTGGAGTCAGAGCAGAGCAAGCCGACCGAAGTAACTGAGAAATCAAACGACTTCAACTTGGGCGACTCTGATTCCGATATTCACACATTTTATATACCACTTCAAGGGACGGGTGTGGGCGGCATCGGTGAAGGCAAATCAGATCTTATTCAAGGTGTTGCAGTTAAACTTGGTCGAGAAGGGCCTGAGGGTCCAAATCAGAAGGTTGTTATGCATGCAACCTTGGTAACTAAGTCACAAATGGGATCAAACTCAAAACCACTTCCGGACTCTATGAATGTTTCGGAAATAGTGAAAAATTTGCTCGGCTCCGGGGCCATTAACAATAAAGACACTAACACCATTATAACCGCGCCTGTAGCTCCGGCTCCGGCTCCAGTTCCAAGTCCCGCAGTAGTAACTTCTCCCCAGCAAAGCGCATTAAATGTGCAAAATGCAACTGCAGGAACCTCTTCCTCCGTGGCGGTGAGTAGTTCGAAAAGCGTCCCAATTGGCACAGTTCAGCCAAGGTTTAAGTCGGCTGAAACGACAGTATCCACTCAACAAAATCACCCATCGGGCTCGGGCGGTGGCGGCGGCGGCGGCGGTGGAGCTCTGACAAGAGTCAATTCAAACTCCTCCCTCTTCTCTGGTTCAAATAAGTCTCGAGGTCAATCTAGTAAGAAGATCAAAGACGACACTCCCATTAAAATGTGCAATAATACAGCGTTTCCCAGACATGATGATCCGACTCAGATGGTTGAAGCTCCAATATTCCGGCCAACCGAAAAAGAGTTCTCTGACCCCATAGAGTTCATAGACAGGATTACCCCCATTGCTGCGCGCTTTGGAATCTGTAAGATAATACCGCCGGCGAGCTTCAAGCCGGAATGCCGAGTTTCTGATGATATGCGGTTCACCGCGTACAACCAGTACGTACATAAAATGCTCCACAGGTGGGGTCCTAGTGCTAAGGAACTTAGTGCAATAAAGAAGTATTTAGCTACACAAAGCATTGTAATGAATCATCCACCATGGATTGGAGGTATGGAGGTGGACTTACCGCGGCTCTATCACACCGTTCAAGAGTTAGGTGGCCTCAAAGAGGTCATTGAGAAGAAAAAGTGGGCTCGTGTAGCTGAGGAAATGTGCATTCCGAAGTTAGCGCAGGATCGCGTAACAAAACTCGATGATATATATTGTAAATATCTACTCCCATATGATACACTATCCCCCAGCGAAAGGCAAAAACTCTTTGATGAAGTGGAAGCAGACTGGGCTAAGCGTGAAGCGAGGGCCAGACGAAATGCCGACCGCTTCGTAAACACTGAAAGTGTGAGTAATGAAGATGACGATGTGTCTAGTGAAGATGAGGAAGAGTCTGAAGAAGAAGTTGATGGAGTATCGATGGAGTGCATTGTAAAAGGTCGAAGTATGCCTTTAAGTCAGTTCTATCGTATTGCTCGAAACACAATGTCCTTATGGTTTAAAAATGCAGAACCTTCTGTGACAGAAGTGGAAGCTGAGTTCTGGCGTCATGTTGCTGTGCGAGATAGCCACGTTTGCGTACATTCCGGTTCAATTGATTCCAGTGGATGGGGATATGGATTCCCGTCTCCTGGACCCAAGGGAAAAGGTTCTGTTTGTGCCAGGCATCCATGGAATCTAAAAGTGTTAACAAACAATGCTGGATCTGTTCTACGATCATTGGGTCCAGTGATGGGTGTGACTGTGCCAACGTTGCATGTGGGTATGCTGTTCAGCGCATGTTGTTGGTATCGTGATCCACATGGACTTTCATGGATTGAGTATCTGCATACAGGTGCAAGTAAATTGTGGTATGGTATTCCTGATGACCAAAGTGCGAATTTCCGAGCCGCTCTTACTTCGCTCATTCCGACGCATTGCCAAAACAAAACCATTTGGCTGCCTTGTGACACAGTAATGGTGCCTCCGCATATGCTAACTGATCGTGGAGTTTCATTGTGCCGAATAGAACAGAAGCCTGGAGAGTATGTTGTTATTTTTCCTAGAGCATATACGTCAAGTGTTGCCACTGGATACGTAGTCTCTGAGAGCGTATACTTTGCAACAAGCTCATGGCTTGAGCTAGGAAAGGACGACTTTAGGGTAAGATTGGTGATAGTATTTAGCCATAATAGCCAAAGTAATAATTCGATTTATTTTTAGGATATTCATGACAGTTGCGAACCAGCAATGTTTTCGCTGGAACAGTTGTTGTTCGCGTTGGCTTCAGACCAACGTGTAACAGTTGATGTTCTCTCGCAAATGTTGCCAATGATAAATGAAGTATTTGAAAAAGAGGTTGCCGCTCGAGAACAACTAAAGGTAAATTATTTATAGCTCATAATTTATAAAAGAGAATCGAAAAGGTTAGTTCTTCTACGACGGAAATAGTCATTGGAAATGGAATCGTTCAGGTGGCATTGTGAGGTGTTTTCAGAGACATAAAGCAGCCAAAGGGGAAACTGGAGGAAACAATTTACTGTTCTGTTGACTCTTGGAGCTAGCAGATAATAGCAAAACTAAGTCTCTGTATATATGTATATATGTGTGCACAACGTGCATGTATAAGAGGCAACGGCGTAGAAACTGCACTACACGACGTTGTCAGTGTTGTTGAAAGGTCTCTAAATGTCAAAGAATATGCCCTCGCCGCATTCTTAGAAATCGAGAGAGCCTTCAATAATGAGAGACCGAGGCAATTCAAATCGCACTTGAAAAGGCCAAGGTTGAGCAATCCTTTACGTCAGCGATGTAAGTCTGCTCAGCAGAAGCAGAATTACTGCAACCTTAAGTGACTCAATTATTAAAGTCGTTGCCGCAAGGGCGGGTTGTCTTCCCCCTTCTGTGGGTGCTAGTTATCAATGAAATTCTTGAAAAATTCATATTCACGGGAACCAAGGAAATTTCATACCTTGATGACGTTGCCATAATTACCTGTGGTAAATTTCTCCCGACTCTTCGTGAGCTAGTTGAATGCGCAATTAACACCCTCCTCAGGTGTCAGGTCGATCAGGCAAAAAAAGCTTCCGACTTAAAGCTGTTACAGATTCCTAAATGTCTAGATGTGACTAGAGCAACATATTTGCGAATTTGGTCTTCCTGATGCTAAGAAGCTATTGGTGTTCAGAGAGGAAGTGGTCCATTGACGCCATTCATCCATTCATATCATCCGATATATAGTCTGAAATCTAGGACCTCTTGTCTATTTTTTTTTTTTTTTTTCTATTAAAGAGGTTGATACCTGCCTTGTAGATTAGAAACTTCATCTTTATTTGGCGCTACAGTCCAGCCTCCACGCCTTACAGCAGGACTGGAATGATCAATTGTTTGTGGAGCCAATAAAAACAGCGTCTGACAAGAGTTAATCTTCGTTTGATCACGGTACTAATGCTCGTGCTAACTACTGCGGTGCCGAAATAGACGAAGTGCCTTAACATCGATGTATGTATGTATGTTATAGCTAGTCAAATGACAGCGCGTCGTCTAGTCTAGATCCTTGCCAAAACTAGAAATGCCGTTGTATAGCTCGTCCTCCATGCATGCTGTCATATGCGGACGTTAAGGAGACTTATCTCTCTGTAGTTGTGCAGTCTAAGGGGTCTCCTTTCTTGTAGATACTGAGATTCCACTCGTCGATCATGCGTACCTCCGACCATATGAGCTGGTGCATGCGCCTAATCCGATCAGTCCCTACCAGCAGCTTTGTTAGGCATCAGTCTTGATATTGTTATCTTGACATCGTCTATGTCGGGGGACGGAATTCTCGTCGATCATCGTCCAGATTGAGTGGAACATTTTGGGTCGTCATCGCCTTTTAACAGTCTCCAGGAGTGATATGTCCATATTCTCAGATTCGACTGCGACTCTACTACAAGTTTCCCATTATCGCCCCGCAGATAATGTGTTTTAGAACCTTGTGTGCAACTTTTTGATATTTTTTTTGCCGTTTTTCTCCATCTGCTCGAACGCGCGCTTCCCGTGCTCTTTCTTAATTGCCAACTTGATACATAGAGTATATCATTGGAGTCCATGTTCCCTTAGTTGATTATCTATTGTGCATTTTATTATGTGATTTATGCATTGAATATGAATTATAAAGTGTGTGGCGCTACAGTTCGAGGTGGACCTGGGCCTAGCTTCTACTACAACCACTTGTGAGGTTTGGGTCATAGTGGCTAGACAGCTGTTCCACTTAGGCCGGCATTTACCCTTTGTGGTAACACTCGGATTTGTTTGATCCTATTCCGAAATCCAACTAATGCCTTTGATGAAAAAGCGTTATAGATGACGACTTACTCTAATGCTACTTAGTTTAGCCAGGTTTTCAAAGTAATAGGATTCTAGGTGACTTCTTCTTCGGGAGGAGGGCTTCAATTGTACTAGACTGCTATATCATCAAATCCAAACGTATGTTGAGCAGGAGAAACGGATTTAAACTCTGCTGGATACCTGGCCATACATGAATAGGGGGCAATGGGATGACTGACTCTCGAGCTAGGAAAAGCCAATCGGTACCCTTGACTTGCCTCGAACCATTCTGCGCTGTAGAATACCATGCCTTGAGGAACTAGAAAGAAGTAACCGGACAGAAACTTGGAACAAAGCTCATGGCATGAAGCTGTCTGAGAAACTGGAAAAAGGTTTGAGGAATTTATCAAGGTGAACAAGAACAACCACCGTAGCTTCCTAACGAGGTACTACAGACTCAGAGAACATCTAAGGAATTTAGGGTTATCGGAAGAATGTCTGTCTGGCTGTCGTGGGGTTGTGGGTTGGTGCGTCGACACCCTACACACTTGAGCCTACGTTAACTACGTTCGACTCCCGGTACGACCGAAATAATGTTCACGGCCCTACCTATTTCGAGTCACTGATAATGATCAAAGAATATAACTATCTAGAAAAAGCTTCTCAAAAGTCGGCATAACCCTTCCGCTCGTGAAAAAACGCACAAGACGAGTAGTTGCTGTTAGCCCTGGACCTCTACTGGCTGAAGCGCCACCAATATTATTAGAAGATAGGCTCTGTCGAATCTAATGAAATTACAAAACATGTATTGGGATTTTGCGAGGCACTAGCTCTATCAGATGAAGAAATGAAGTCACTCGAGCCATTCGCTAACCCCTACAAATCCTTGGTTCCTAGCTCGTCCACATATGCGCAACAGGAGTTTATAACCCTCAACAGAACTCTGTATGTCGGGGGAACTCATACGAAAGCAAAAGTATGAAAATGGGGCACAATAGGTCTTAAGGTCTCCTTGCAACACACCCTCAACAAAAATAACTTCCCAAAAAGACAACTTAATAACGCAACTATTGAACAACCTTTGAATAGCAATTCGTATAAATTACGTAAAAACGCGAAAATAATTGTATTTCTTTTATATTTTCAGGCAGCAGGGGTAACATCAACAGAAAAGATTCCTACAGAAAAGACAGCCAAGTCAAAAAAGCACCCCATCGCATCTCTTCAACACGAGTGCGACCTGTGCCGTGCAAACATTTATATATCTATGGTTAAGACAGATGAAGGCAGCATATATTGTTTGCAGCACGCCCTCAAGAATCTTAACAAAGGCAACATCCAGGCCAAGCAATGCAAGCTCATATTTAGCTATAACATTGAAGATATTGATAATCTCATTAAGACCCTAAAGGATCGACTTGCACAGAAACGAACAGCTGCCAATAAAAAATCAAAGTAGTATTTGGCGACTCGAAGGCGAGTCAAAAGAAAAGTCTATTGACTGTGGATGTAAATATTTAACTTTGGTCAGTAGTTAAAACCGTTTAATTACTAACCGACAAAAAAATAACTATTTTATTTTTCTAATGAAGTTTATGATGGCCTAGAAATAAGTATTTGTATATAATTTGTGAAATTCTAGTAGAGACACATTTTTCGATCTGTCAATCGCAGATGCTTGGTAATACTACTTCTCTGTAAATTATAGTGTGTAGGGGCAAAATTGTAAATCTCCATCAAAGGTAATATAAATTCAACTGAAAACAAATCGATCGAAAATGAATATTCATTACGAATAAGATTGGAAGAAAGTCTCACTTGCAATGTATACACGAATCGGTGTGTAATAGTATTAAGAAAAATTGATTGATTTTCAAAGAAAACAAACATAAAAAGAAACTTTTTTATTGATGCTGTAGACTAAAAACGATAGAACTAATCGAGTACATATATGTATACATATTCAATATAACTAACTGTGTAAAGGAAATAAATGTGTACTAATCAATTACGGAAAGTGGTGAACAAACAGCGACACATGTGCAAACACATGATCGAGTGGAATGTCAGTTAGCACAATTTCCAGAAGCACCGCTTTTTTGTAGACCATGTATACTATTTTCTTTATATATAAATATATATAATTTTTGTGATTGTGAATTTTCTCTTATTAAGAAATATTATTTTAGTTATTTCGTTTTTTTTTTCTGTTATTCTATTTTTATTCATTGATGTTTTTGTAAAAGGACGTAGCAATTACCCAACAATGTTCTGTGTATTTACTTGAATAAAAAATAAACATTTGATGTATGTATGGCTATATGTACATTATTTAATTAAATCTACCCAATTTTGTTTGCTTAAAGGTAGTTGCTTACAATTAAGAATAGATCATCATCATTTTCTGACCATGAAATCAGGCACGAGAGATCTCCAGCTCCGCCATCGATTATAACTTATCAAGAGTTATGCCCAAGCGCAACCAAGCGAGTTTTTGGACTTGTAGTAGCTCGGCCTTCAAGACACACCCAGGAAATCATGATGACGGGGGCATTCGTGCCCCGTGACCAAACCGTTGAAGAATAGTACTTTCCGTTCGAAGAACGACCACCTCAATGTTGAGTTCCTTGCGCATTGTCGTGTTTATCGCCCTATCTCGGCGAGTAACTCCCACGAGGACATCTCATCTCGGCAGCTTGTATTTGCGATCGTATCATTCTCTCGGTCATCACCCAAATTTCATGAACATAAAGAGGTGGGAGTTTGAACAAAAATTGAGTTGAAAACGGGTTTGGATTTGACACCAAGCTCGGCCTTCCTTATTACAGATCTTCCAAGCCGTTTCAAAATTGTTCTAGCTTGATCACCAATCCTACATGACAGCTCAGCATTTCTCCTCTCATCACTCGTGGAAAAAGACACCAAAATAATAGAACTTCTTTACCTGCTTTAATGGGACTCCACTAACTCTACTCAGAGCTCACCTATTAACTACTTTCTGGTCGCCCTTGTCCATAAATTGGTTTACCGAACTACTTTCTGGACAACCTTGTCCATAAACTGCTTCGCCGAAGTACTTTCTAGGCACCCTTCTGCATAAATTGGTTCACTGAACTACATTCTGGACACCCTTTCCTTCGCCGAACTAGAGTTCATCGAGCAGCCGTTCTTGAAATGAACATACCCTCTGATTTGTCCACGTTAACCTGCATCCCCGCATCACCGGATGCGGCTACAAGCTTATATACGGTGCGCTGGAATTCCGTCTGGGAGGATGTGAGGATAACTAAGTTATCTGCAAAAAGAAGATGACTCTCCCAATGCGAAACATTCTTCGCCTAGTCTGCGCTGCTACATCCAGTTCACATATATAATGAAAGATGTTGATTTAGCCATCTGCTACAGTTTGTGTCAGAGATGATGGAGGATTATCTCTGGTTTGTATATAGGGAGTAAATGCCCTCTAAAGATGACTATCGTGCGTGCTACCGTTTGTTCGTGAATGGAGGAGACCTACAGTTTTACGATGGACTCAAACGACGAAGTTTGAGAAAGATTTTTTCCATACAATTCTTTCTCTGATTGTGACTCAAGACTGATGGAACCGTAAAGTATGAAAGCTTTTCGTGTTGGGAAGTGATAGGGATATAAGTTGTCGGCAATGGATGTGAGACGTGCTACTGGTAGATCGTGTCTCGCTTGCTCAATGTTCGAATTTGCTCTTTTATTTATCTTCGAATTGCTTTACTCTTATGTTCACAAGATTCGGATGACACATGTGTGAGAAAGGGTGGCAACAGACAAATTTTGTGCGCAAGTGTCTTGGGATCGCAGAAGAGAATTTCTAAAGGTTGTCTATAAAATTGCAGCTAAAATGTCAACGTGTGAAGTGGCGTCAACGTGAACTGATGTTTAATCGAAATAATAACACTGTTGTTGAACTTAAACTGCAAATTCAACTCAGTTCAAGGTTTAAGCGAATCTGTGGATGTGTGGAAGTTGAAACCAAAAGTGGAATTTAAATAAATAAAAGTTCTGGAATGACTTTGAGCATGCATCTATCCTCTCTCGGTGGACAGTTCAGCGAGAATGACAGAATGATGGGCGTGTCAGTAAGTTGGTCACTCTGAGCAAGTTCTCACATGGCTTTAGCAGGCAGTGAGAATTTTCGAAATGGCTGGGACTCTTCGAAACAACGAGGGGCAGAGACTTGAATTGTAACTGGCAGCAATGGATGAAGCAGGACTATCCCTCATATAAAACTACTCACTTTTGAATGAAATTCAGAATAAGACTGAATATCTCGACTAACGTCCCGAAAACCATGAACTCTGATAGCTAAACGGCAATCAAAGTCGTATATTCATCGGATATGCTTTCACCAAAACTGATCGAGTTATGCAGGCTAGGTTCCAATAAAAGCATGACTACAAACTCTGAACCTATGTATATTGCGTCTTTATTGCTATTAATACACCGTTAATGAGCAGAGGACTTTGAAAAAGCAAACTAAAGTTAGTTCTAATATTCTCGTAACGAAAAGGACAGCAATTTGAGAGATTTTGTGTGTCTAAGTCCAATGGAATTACGTCGAGTTCATTTCATGTGTCAGCAAAGATTGAAGCTCTCAAATTATGGCATACGTTTAGTGAACCTAAAATACCTAAAAACCTTTTCAGTTGCTGCAGTGTTTTTATCTCTTCCTACGGTTAGTTGTTGGTGCTCACATAATCTATCATTCCGCGGGTTGCTCTGTTTGAGGAAGGTATACCAGAGCCTCTCACTTCGTTGTCCTTTATATGCTCAGTTGTGTAGCTTCGCAGTATACTACGGCGCCTAGATTGGACTTCACTATAATAGGGAGTCCCTATTATAGGTATTCAAAGGACTATTCAGACTGATCAATTTTCCTTAAAACTACAGACTCAAATATTTTCTGATCCCAAATAATTCCATTCCCATATTTCCATCAAAACAATTATTGTCTTTTTATATATATATCTTCAACTTTAATATAACTTAAATATGTGTTTCTAGGACTATGAAATCAAATATTTTCTGCCAAAGAGCTGAGCCTTTTTCTCAAACATTGGCGACTTGATAGGCGTGTTTATCTTATAAAAGGAATTCATGGAATGTTTTATATATGTTTCATACATTTCGTTGAAAAAGTTCTTGATGTTCGTACCCTCTTCATTTTTGTTATCATGTACTATGATGAACCTAATTTGGCTAGCAGTTACAAAGGACGTAACGAACCATTGGTTAAATTTATCAATCGATTTTAGATGCATGTTAGGTGTTTTCCATTTGTGTTCATCCACTAAATCCAGTGCAGCATGTGCGATGAATTGATTAAGGTGTCTATTGTCTTCTTTCTGCGCGTAAAATATTAAGTTAGCTTTTTAGAAAAGATTAATCTCTGGCCAGTCTTACCTTCAGTTCCTTACTTACGTTGGAGAACTCCATTTCAAAAATGGGATTATCATAATGCCCGACAATAACAAAATAATAACTGCACATTGTTATATTTTGATTCAAATTACGATCACTATTTATTACTTATGCATGAGCAAATGTTTTTATTCGAGATTGAAAATATTTTATTTTTTATTATCACTTTGTTTTGTGGGATAGCTGTCATTCCTAAACTATGTCCGTCCCTTTCTATTTCTGTGGTACCAGAGAGATGTCATCTGCTTCTTAATTAAATAAAAGAATTGCCATTGCACCGGATTTGTATTTTACGTACTGAAACGTCTATATTCGTACGGTTCAAATTTCTAAACGCGCAAATGTTTTTTTATAGCCCATACAGACTACAACTCGGTTGCAATATACGTACGACGTTAATTCGAAGCGAAGCTTTACCATAAATAACCAAATGCGAATAGTGAAGGTAGTAACCCGTGTCGCATGAGTTGAGCAATTATCAAGGATAAAGCAATTCTGCCTGCCTTCGACTCCGTGCTATCCGAACTATGCATTAGGGGAGGCTAGAGTTTAAGGTGGTGCATACGAATACAGAAGATCCTGAACAGAATTGGTAGGGGAAGTAGTCATGACTAGACAAAGAAATCACTTTTGCTGGTGAGGCTTGTTCCTTGACGTTCAGTTTTAACGCCAAGCAGAGTCTACATGCAATATTTATCTATTAAAACAATTTAAAGTGCCTTTTGTCCCTTAAACCAAATATGTACCCTTCTTATAGAAAATTGTTTATTTATCTCTGCCCAATTTTGTGATCCCTCTTCCATTTAGCAACTTATTAATCCAATCAGTCTTACACTACATTCAATTTACTTGAAATCCTTACACATAGTTTCGTAACTGAATAACATTTGACTTTTTTACAGCTTCCCTGCATAAAGGGCATTCGTCACGTTCATCAAGCCACTCCAATATACAATGCCAGCAGAACAAGTGACCACAAGGTGTTAGGCTAGTATTCGTTCGCGGTTCTAGGCACAAAATACATTGCGGTGCTTCAGTATCTTTAATTTCATTAAAACGAGTGAACTTCTGCCGCTCACTATTATTGGAGGTTTTTCTCCTCGATTCCTTCCAAACATCAAACGAGTTAGCTGCCAATGTTATCACCAATTGAAGGAACGTTACCCAACCTAGAATCCGATAGCCATATAACGAGTGGTCTGGTTGCATCCAATGTCTGATAAGTGCATAATTGATTCCAGTCAGTCTTTTCGATATTTGGTACTTATTAGAATTTAGGTAAAACAGTGTCTTGTGCAAGGCTTTCACGTAGGATGTGGAGCATTTCATGTATTCCAGCAGTGTTTGTAGTTTGTGCTTTGCTTCTGGGACTATTTCATCGTTAGCGCTGATTTCTTTCTCAAGTTTCTGAATGACCCTGTGGTACAAAGCTTCGCCTCCGAATTCAAGCACGATAGCCATCAACTGGAGCTGGAAATAAAGGATAAATTACATTTTGTCGAAGTGCTTGCAACAACTCATCTTACTACTTTCGATGGCACATTAATGTAATTGGAATCAATTTGAATGATACCAGTGTACTCTTCGCCGAGTGTCTGTAGATTGTTGACAGAAGCAAATCCATGATAGGTGATTTCGGCGATAAGCTTGCAGAAGTTATTGTACTTTATCCAGTTACGAGACCCTGTTATGCGAAGAATGTCAGATAAATCCTCAGTTAGCTCATTGGTGTAAGTGATATCCTTTTGTACGGTCCGAATAGTCTCAGGTTGTCTGGCTTTGGCATGATGAAAACTCATTTTTCTTACTTTGCTAATTTCAATGTTTTTCAAGTAATGTTTTCATATTTTGAAATATGAACTTTGACCAAGAGTTGTCAAATAATGAAACGCTGGAGAAATGGGGCATGTCGGTAGTACAGTTCATGACGCTTTGTTCGATTGTAAACCGGAGATACGCCCCTTTATTAATTTGAAAGTGGCTAAAATAGTATTAAATAATATATCACATTAGAAGACTGTCGTAAGTAGGAGCGTCTACGCCTACGCTGCCTGTTCTGGTTTCAAATCCGGTACGAAAAACTTTTGAAATTCAAGGATCCACATCTCTCTCTCTCTAAATCATTGTCTAAAAGCTTATTTCGGAGCCGTTTGTAGATCTCTTCATTCGTAAAGAAATAAAGGTACATCCAACAAAAGTAGGCAGTCAAGTGAGGATCAAGTCCAGCTCAGGTTATTGCGCCACCAATGCCATTATTGCTTGTGCTCAGTTAGCAAGTCTTCCTGTGATTTCATTTCTTGGAAATACACACTTCCGTTACTGCAAAATAAAAATGTTTTTGTTGTAAAAAAATCTCTATACCGATCATATTATGAGAATTGCAATTTTAACTGTATTACCGACGGTTAATGTGAAAGCCAATTAATCTGAGTCATTATTCCGTTCCGAAATCCAAATGTATTTTCCTAGCCGTGTTGTTCGTCGCCATTAATTAAGGCAGCTACGGGGGCTGATTTTTCAGATATTATTTTTATCAATACGCAACGAGGGAAATCGAAATTTCACATAATCGGCCACGATTGTCGATAAGCGTGAAAGCGCCACGAAAATTTCAACAGTCTATCCTCGTATCTTTAAACGTTTTTGCTAGAAAAATTTCCATTTAAATACAAAGTAATATAACTTGTATTGTGTGTGCATAATAATCATGGCTCAATAAAATGTATCAACTCAAAGAATTGAAATTGAAAACTCCATATGGAGGAAAAATCCACGAATTAGATTCGTCATCAATCTATATTTCCCCTAGGTTTTTTATTTCTTTTGATTTTAATTTTTACCAAACAAGTTATGGACAAGAAACAACAACAATATTCTCGACAGGGTTCCAGCAAGGCCCTGTCTTCTGATTCCCGGAAGAGTTCCGGTAAGTTTAATCTAATTACGAAGCGAATAGATGTTTTTATTTTGGATTTTTACTGTTATTAGAAGTTTACTCTAACAAACCTTGGCCGAAAAGCGAACGTCGTCGTGAGAGTCAAAATTTTTCAACATCTAAAAACGATACACAACGCAGTAATAAAGTTGGACCAGCAAAAACAAGACCTAATGTGGACAAGAGGCCAAAGGCTCGTGGGGGACCCACCTCGTTCGGAAATGGCCACACACAATTCGAAGACGTGCCTTCTGCCAGCACCGGATTAGCATTGGATGAATATTCGCAATTTGAAATATCGGCCAGTGGTAGTTTGAACCACTTTGAACATGAATTGAATTCTGTGTACGCAGCTGGTAGCAAGAAACAGAATCTTAATCATTTACTAAACTTCCACTATGGTCCCAGGGAGTCCGATAACTACAGTGGATTAAATGTTTTTGGTAAAAATGGCAACCACCGCCCGCATGCAAGGAAGCAGAAATACAACAAGGAGCAATTCTTGCAGGCGAAGTATGTATTTTTTTTTTTATTTTTTTTGTTTTCTTTACAGCTTTTAAGTTTGCTATATGTTGTGTCTGAATTTGATTTATTTTTCACCAGTGATTAGATTACGTGTATTGTCTTGTGAAATATTCAAGTATGCATATGCATAGACCATGTCAAAATATCTGGAAGTTGAAGTATTTGAAAAATGTATTGGTTACGTATTTTCTAAGCTAAAAACAATAACAATGATTGAATGATGTTCTCTGTTACGGAGGCAGCAATTAGTCAAGCTGTTAGAGATTGGCAATGAAATGAGCTTTATTCGGCTGCAGTTGTATTGGAAAATCTTTATATGTTTAGATATGCTGCTTCGCCATTGTTTCCCGGCATATTGGGAATATTCATGTGACCCGGGTTCTTAACAAGTCGAAAGTTGCTAAAATAAATTCAAGGATTATAATCGCAAAATTCGAGTTATGGAATAGTTGCAATAGTCATTGTCGTATTCAACTTAAAATTTCAGACAGTGATCCATACCACAACACTTATTCCTTATTTTTTCAAATGAGATCAGAAAGGAAAGTTATCTTCTCCAGTAAAGGCTAATATTTGTACATACAGTGCGTTCTGGATTAACGCAACAGCTAAATTTAAACTATACCGTATTACTGACACAGTAATTGTAACTTTTGAAATAGACAAAAATTAGATAATTGCAACTACCGTATATTCTATTAATTGTGATAATCGAGAATGCTTAGTTAGTTATCAGTCCAACGACTCTTGGATGATCTGAGCAATAGCTGCAGACATAGGCACGCTCCTTCCTTTCGTCAAGACTGTCTCGTGTACGCTATGACTCGGTCTTTATATAGGTTCGGTCTGCCTTACCTTCTCATCAGAAGCCACGAATTCGAAGACCCTCTTTGCTGGATCATTAGTCTTCATGCGTTCGAAGTGTACAAGCCAGTTCAGTCGGCGGATTTTTGTCATTCGGATTACATACACAGCTTGTGGGGGGTCTCTGTCGCCGCGTCTTTCTTAAATGTGCGACATTTCCAATGGTTTTAGTATTCTGCATTTTAATTAGTTCGTTAATGTGAATTTCTTTGGTTCTCAATTACGTACATTTTACTGCCTTACACAATGTATTTGCATATTTAATAGTTCAATCAATTATTTGTCTGTTCTTCTGTTGCTATCTACTTTTCACTTTTACTGTCCTTATCTCTGCCGTAGTTCAAGAATGCATTTATATGGTTACCTGTTTGCCTTTTGGCTACACTTTCGAATGATTTAAGAATCATTGATATTCCCTTGAAGAATGTACATATGAAACTACTTAAACTTATAGCTCATACTTTTCGATTGATATGGTCAAATGTGTTTAACAGAAGAAGTGAAGCGGTTGTTAAGTAACAATAAAGTAGGCACTGTGCCTCTACAATGCAGTTATATCAAACAACATCCATTGTGATGCTAAGTAAAGAGCCATTCATACGAGCTCACTACGAATTTCGAACTTCGCAAACTCTAGCACTTCATTCATACGGAATTTTCTTATTCGCTGAGAGCAATGGCAATGAGCGAATATACACTTCATAGCGAATATGCGGATCACGTCTGACTCTCTTGTGTATCAGCTTGACTGTTTGATTCCTGGAGAAAACACTTAAAATCGCCCATAATGATCCTTAAACTATTTATTGTTGCGATTTTAGTCGATAAAAAAAACTCGACAATTCACATTTTTTTGCATACCAAGAAGTTAAACATTTTGTTCATATTTGCTGGAAATTTGTTGTTTCCGAATGGTACTTAATGGTAAAATAACAGATCTGCAAACAAGAAGATTTGATTCATGAGATAAATCCTGGACAACATGGACCAGTGTACTCAAAAGTTCATAGTTACTCGCAGGATCATGAAGATGAGATAAATAACCGAGTAGGCACACTCTGGAACTAGGCTTTATTCACGAACACAGTTCACAGTTTAACTATCCATTGTGAATAGCATCAACGTTTTGGCACATTCATCCGTCTAGGTTGTGTGAAATGATGTATTGTGTTCAAGAAAATCTAACAACATTGGTACCGAGATAGAACCCAGAATAACGCCGCTGTTTCTTTAGCCTCAAGAATCTATATAAAGCTGACTTTACAAAAGACATAAATTATCCCCGTCCTGGTCTAGAGCAATATTTTCAAGTCCTTTAAGCATTCCGTGGTAAATATGAATGGCACTTGACTTGCAAAACTGTCATGGAAACCATCGGAAGCTGTCGATGTAGCGAAGAAGAGAATGCTTCGGCGTGTCCTATAGAGCGGAGGGGTGTTTCGAGACATCTTAACCTTCCGCATGCCATAACTCATCGGAGGCTGTCGATGTAGCGAAGAAGAGAATTCATAGGCATGCCCTCTAGAACGCTTCGAGGTGTGTTTCGAGACATCTTAACCTTCCGCATGTCATAATGGGGACAATGCACAGGAGGTGTTCGAACTTTAACAACATGTAGGCTACTATAATCCATCTTGCAGTTCATTGGAGGCTGTCGATGTAGCGAAGAAGAGAATTCATAGGCGGTGCCCTCTAGAACGCTTCGAGGTGTGTTTCGAGACATCTTAACCTTCCGCATGCCAGGAGGTGTTCGAACATTAACAACATGTAGGGTACTCTAATCCACCTTGCAGTTCAGCCTTTAGACAATGACCTGTCAAGTTGCTTACATGTTTCAGAAAAGGTTTGGGTCAGATATTTACTGGAGTGTATAGCACGTAGTGCCTGCTGCTCATCTAGTAGTTTTGTTGTGGGTTTTGAGCTCCTTGCTTCGTTCTACTTCGTGGCGGAAGATTCAAATGAGCTGTTATCTGGTTTTGTAAATGGACGAACTATTAGCGACCTCATCATTCTTCTAAACTGTGCAAAATGGTTCATTTTATGTTCTGCTGCCATTTAAAAAATTGACTTTTATATTATTAGAATGTCATTGTCAAGTCAGTTTATATTAGTACTATACCAAATTGACGACAAATGCTGTTACTTATTCACTTAGTTATACTTTACGAATATGCACATTAAAGCAATTATACTTTCACTAATTCCCTGCTATTTGTTTACTCCTTTATTAGCTTCCAATTTGTTGTAAACTGGAAGGCCAAGCCAAAAATAACATTGTCACCGGACACGCTCATCGATTGGCATTTTATAGAGCAAATCAACATCCAGACTACGGAGGAGCCGCAATGCCCCATCTGCTTATATCCGCCAGTCGCCGCCAAATTAACCCGTTGTGGTCATGCATATTGCTGGACGTGTATTCTTCACTATTTGGCACTAACCGACAAAACATGGCGTAAATGTCCAATATGTTATGATGCTATACACACAAGTGACTTGAAGAGTACACTTATCGTCCAACAGAACAATTTCAGTGTTGGGGATGACATTAAGTTGCAGTTGATGCAACGAAAAAAAGGATCTTTGTTCATTGAGAAATACACAAGTTCTCACTCTATGGAAGAATTCCCTCTATATTCAGTGAACGACGATGAATCGAAATTTGCTAAGTTTTTAGTGGCCAACAGATCTGATGTATTGTCAATTATCGATAGAGAACAGCTAGAGTTAGCAACGTGCAACAGTGAAGATAACTGTCCCGAGTTTGTTTTCACTCAACAGGCTCTTGACTTGTTGAATGAACGGAAAGAAGGAATAAACAAAGAAAACTCCGTGGAAGTTGAGCACTCAATCGCTGAAAAATTGTCGCAGAATTTGGGAAATTTACATTTGAAGAAATCAAACTCCATTTGCGAGGGAAAAGAATCGGATGTCGTCAAAGCCTTCCCAGAGGAATGCGAGCAGAACGCTAAATATTATTATTTTTATCAGTCTGTGGATGGCCAAAACATCTTTCTTCATCCATTAAATGTGAAAATGTTGCAAGCATGTTATGGATCACTCGATCAAGCTCCACTGGTTATCGACGCGAAAATTCTACAGATTGAACACCATTCTATGGACGAAGACCATCGCCGAAGGTTCACGTGCCTCGGGCACCTGCCGCTCACTTGCAACTTCAAAGTAGTCGAGGTGAATTTAGAACCTCCCATTGTCAATGAAGATGTCATGAATCTTTTCAAAGGTGATACACTTTTTCATTTTTTTTTTTAAACTGGTGTAGAAAATTGTCTTTTAACCTAGATGATATACTTCAACGTAGAAAGGCTCGCATGCGAAAAGATCGAGAAGAAAAGAAACGCGAAATGCACATTAACGCAATAAATGACCGGCAAATGGGGAAGCTACTGGCGAATTCGACATCACTAAATTTGACGTCTTCCCATGAATTTCCGACGGTATGCTTTTGACCTCAATTCGCATTTTTACCCTTTTGATGAAATTATCTAGTAGTCCACACTTTTCGAACGCCAAAAGTATGACTATATTTAACATATGTAAATATCGTTTCATGTGCCTTAACTGGAACTAGAGCTAACTATGTCATGAGCAGCTACACCAAGAATCTTTGAAATTCAAAACCAGTCAGAACTTCAAAGTTGCTTGGCTGTAGCATTTACTAACGATCTTATGAGAAATAACATAACATATTTTAAACGTTTCTTTTTGCATTTAGTGGGGCTTTGAGGAAACATTGTCGACATTACCAAACGCAATGTCTACTGATCCCATGGATATACCTCAACAACCAACTACATCAAAGCGCAACACTTATTCATCGGTTGCAAATTCAGTTGGTTCCCCAAAGGCGGAGTTTTGGCCTTCATTGGGAGACGGATCCAGTTCTTTCAATGATTCAAAGGAGTTTACATGGGGAAAGTCGGTACACGCTGTGTACCCAAAGATGTCATCGGAACGGTACAGTGAAAGCGAATCTTTAAATGAGTACGGAGAAGAATTCCACCCACAACCAAATTTGGGGGACGTTTTGGCTGAGGCTATAAGTCAGAAGCACAGTAATACTGACAAGAGCGACAGCATGAATGGAAAGAAGAAAAGCAAGAAATCTAAGAAAATGTTATTGTTTTCCACTGGCATGAATTACAGCGGAAAGTAATTCAAGGTAGAAAATCTGAAAAGGAAATATTCAAATAATCCATCAAGAACTAACGCTTTTAAGCCGCTGAAATTATTTTTGTTTAAAGATAAAGAATGTATTGTATTATTTTGGATATTGCTTATTACTTAACCATTATAATTTGAATTGAGAATTTGTTTCTTCCAATAAAGCGTATAAATGAAGATCGTTATTTTGTCATTTGTGGTTCGAAAAACTTCTCTGCTACGGCAGCAGAGAACGCCCGAGATTAAGGTGGCGCACATAAAAATGGAGAATAGCCTCAACCAACTTGGTATGAGAAACTGAAGATAGCTAAGGACAGAGATCACACTTACATTGTGAGGATTGTTAGTCGACCCTCGACTTGATCTGTAGCGCCTTGTACACAATTTGTATAAACGGCTGCGGCGTCTAGTCACTAGGCTGTCACTTTTGATAGACAAATTCGATTTTCAATTTGGATACAAGGATCTAAGGAATGCGGTCGAAAAAGTATAACGCTTCTTTGCAACACATTGCATTTAGTTTGTAATTTTAGAATGCCTTTGTTGCAGTCCTGATAAGAGTATTATTCATAGTCAACCAAAATCAAGGCTCTGGATATGTTTCTACACTCTAATGCATAATTTAGCTTGTGAAGCTAGCGGTCTTGCCACTATTCTGCCCGCTTACTAACTCTAAACTTTTACTGCAGACAAGAGTAATGTGCATGACTAATAAAAAATAATGTCACCAATTGTTTATCAAGATTTGGCCTAAAGTCAACAGAATACACTCCAAAGAGTTACTACCCCTAAACAGACCAAATACAAACATAGTCGGTGTCATTGCTGGGCACTGTCTGCTGAGAAGGCGTGTTGTGAGGTTGAATAACTTCAGCAGAAGCTGCATAGAGGAGAAGGAAGCTGAGAGTATCTCACATCTTCCATGCCGTTGTCCGGCTCCGTCCGACCATGATATTTGAGACTTAAGCAACGTCCCTTTCGAGAAATTGCATCGCTACATCGGTAATAGAAGATTGGTTTAATTCGATAATCCAGTGTGTCGCAGAATTGAAAATACCTATCGTTTGCATTCATTTAATTCACCGCTACATACCTACCTATCTGATGTTGATGCTCACAGCGATTGTCAGACCAATCTTTTTATATGGCAGTGTAGTATGGTGGCTGGCTTCCATAAAATTCTCAAACTTCAAGACTGTACCAGGAATGCGGAAACTTGCATGCGTACGAGTCACATAAGCAATGTCATCTCTCGCACTTGACTCAGAAGACTAGGATTTTTCAATATAAAGGCTGGCTTCAAAGCCCCATTGGTCATGCAGGCATACTGTACAGGTTACAAATTGAACAAGACTCTCTCCCATTCATTGACTTTGAAATACCCTTCCTGTGTTATTTCCCAACAAGGGAGGAGTGAAACACAAATGAACCCAACAACAACTCGACATCCATCCACACGCATGCGCGGGCATTTTCTCCGAATTGTTAAACATACACTGCTCCATCAGACTGCCTGACTGCGACAGTGTTTTTCCTGACATTCAAGAAAGCGGCCAAAATGATATCATTGTTGGAAATACCACCGGCGGATAGTAACATTCTAATTGAAAGTCAAGCTGACGTTAAAGAGATTTCGGCAACAGATATTAAAAGTCCAAGCTGATCGCATGCTGCCGTGTACAGCTTTTTGTTATTTTTACGCAGCGTACGAATACTCTACACTGTGTCCCAGGTCAAAAAGACATAGTCGGTAATGAAGCAGCGGATGAACTTGCCAGGAAAGGGACTGAAGCAATCCCAGGCAAATGTATCAAACAACAAAGAAAGTGGATGACACAAAAGTGTTAGCAAATAGAAGATGGAACTCTCTAACCACCTGAGGGGCCACTCGGATGCTATGGCCCAAGTTCAATAGAAAAATTCCTTCAATGCGACAAAAAATGCTCGGAATGGTATTTAGAGGCCTGAGTGGCCAGAATCATTAGACGTATCATGGAATGCAGATGGGATTAACCCATGTCTTCATATCCAGAGGCTACCTTTACCACTGGCCTAGACTATACCAGTTGAGATACAGAACACTGGGAGAACACTTTTTATAAGAACTCCAGGATCAAAAATCCCTCCGACCTCGATTTCACGTTAATTAGGATTTTTAGAACGTCGTGTGTGCAATACTCTGAAATTAAGAGTACGAGGATGGTGTTAAGAAGAGATAACCAAATCAGTGCGATGTGACCCACTTACCGTACCTAACCTAAAACCATAGGTGGCTTAGCGCAAGACATCAGGAACCACTGGGCTCTGCAATAATTGTACACATAGTTTGAAAATATATGTCTCAGCAGAATACAGTAGAAATTTAGATTTTCAAGTTCACATTATGTTTATTGAATAGTTTTACATCTAAATTGTCTAAATGCTAAAATATTGAATCCTAACTTTACATGCTAATTTAAAGTTTTCAAAAACAGGAAATTAGCATTAATTGTGCATGCAATTTATCCTACTATCTCGTACGTGTCGGAGGAGGTGAAATTTGTTCAAAGATTGGTGATTACATCACTTCCCTCACGATTGGATGTCGATGAGATTCCAGAAAAACTCTTCATATTTATCTCCATTGATGTTAAAGCACTCGAAACTTGATAAAGATGCTCGGACAAAATTGCATAAACCTCGAAGAGTTCGGCGCTCGTTTTGGACATGATAAAAGCATCTGAAATAAAAATGTGCACATTCCGTTTAAGTATATATGTTGCAATGAATTAACAAAGACGTTCCATACCTGTCCTATCTTTGAGAAGCTTTTGTGAATAAATATTGAGAATAAATAAAACATCGTCATATTTCAGACGGTTGTCCAAACTTGTGTATGGAAACATTGACAGATTCGAGTTGGATACAGACATGTGTGACATCCTTTTGTACTGCCTCATGTGTGTGATTGCCTCCGACCACTTTTGATTGTCCATTAATTCATGTAGAGTGGTTTCGAATTCTGTACTTGTCATTGGCAATCCTGGCGAAGGGGTCGGAGTGTGATCGCCTTCAGTAGAAGTTGAAGTGTCCAGTGCCTCCTGTTCAGCTTCGTTGATCGAACGAACCAGCGCTTCACGAACCAAAATGAATAGGTCGGAGATATCAACCATCTTAAGGATGAAAAGTTATTTCAGAATTTCTTGCCAGTTATCAAATGTTACCTTTTCGTTGAGCCGGAAGTTTGTAACTACATGTGATGCGATTTTGTGATTCGATTCTATGAGCAATAAGAGCTGGAACATTAGTTTGTACAAAGATCGGCCTAAATCCAAAACTATTTCCGCTGTTGCTGGATCAAATGTCCCAGATTGATCGACCACTTCGGTGAATAGAGACAACTTGCACGATGTTTTTACGGAGTCCAGATACTGCAACGCATATGGGATGCTGAGACTTATAAGGTTTTATTGTGTAAAAGGAATAGCTTACCTCGAATACTTGATCCTTGCGATCGAAGAAGGTTTCCAAGTGTTCTTGAATTTCGAGCACGTTAAATCGAAGGGTTTCAAACAACCGCGGTGTGGTAGGTTGGGACTGATTGCACCATATCATTGGCGGATCGGCTTTAGAGCTTAGTAGGTCGGTAAATTGAGAAATCTCATTTCCCAAGTGAGCTCCGATGCCCGAAAAGAATTTCTTCGATTCTTTCGTGATGGCAATCGACTTTAGGGTTAGTTCCTTAATCATTTTATGCAGTTGAAGGAGCAAGTCCGGAGCGTGAGCAGAGGGTTGATTAACAAGCATTGCTTGAAGTTGCTTTCGCCAATTTTCTTCGGCTTCGTCACGAATCGGTGCTCCAAACCGAATTAAGCCTGGCAAATGAGGTGATGCATTACATGGTGTTATATCCCCTAAGTCACCTGCACTCGACCCGCTCGTATCGCTGCGCGAAACCGAATTCCTTCGGTGTCTTTCTCGCAAACTCAAAGACGTCGGAGGTCCAACATGGAAAGGAGACTTAGGATATGGCTGACGATGATCTTCATCAAGCGGAGATTCTGATTCAACTTCTTCATCGGACGAGTCGTCAGCTGTTTGTCGTTTACGTTTGCTTAGAATGGGAGTTTTGTCGCTGTAACTTTCATCAATGTTGGAGTGACCCTTAGAGCCTCCTCCAAAGCCGGTTTCACTGTCACCCTCAAACAGCGGACGACGTCGAACGCCCCAGTTAAAGTTGTCCGTTGATTCTCCTGCAATACTATCCTCATATTCGAGGAAATCGAAATCTTTGAAGACTGTAAAGTCTGGTTGACCATCGTCCCTCCGGGAACCACTGCTCAAATCTCCCTGTGGTCCGGATGTTTCCTCTGTACTAGATGCAGCTGATGATTGTCGCTCCATAAGATCAGAGGACTGACTGAATATAACCTGCGTCAATTAAAAGCAAAATGAAACGAGCGAAGTCAGAATATAAATTTTCATATGTATTTACTGTGTATGTGATAGGTGCATATAATGCCTACAGCAATTAAATGTTCAAAAATATTGTTATGTCATAGAGAAAGTAAAAGTCTTACACTTTGCTTAGATTTTATTGATCCCGATAAAAAGGTCATGCTAAAAGTCTAGAAAGGGCATGCGATTGCAATGCATTAAAATTATTTAAACACATGCATTCAATTAGTTTGTTATATATCAAAGATGAGATGCTTGCGATCGACGTAAGACTGATTCATACTAGCTAACTTCTCTAATACTCACTCAAATTCAATGCAATTTACACAATGGGTAGCAATAGGTGAGTATACTTAAAATACATAAAAGTGATACATAAAGGGTGGTTAAATTTTTAGGGTGTTGAATGTGAACCACACCTAAACGTCAATTTTTTTTTCTGTTTTTAATTTGACATTTCTCAATTTCAGACTAACTCAATTTGAACCATGGAAAGATACCCAATCGAGCAACGAGTTAAAGTTATTCAGGCTTATTATGAAAATGGGCGTACAAATCAAAATGCATATCGTGCACTTCGTGATTTTTTCGGTCAATTTAATCGTCCAAATGTGCGTACAATCGGGAAAATCGTGAAAAAATTTGAGCAAACCGGGTCTGTAGGAGATGTGAAAACACCAGTGCATGCTCGTACAGCTCGTACTGCAGAAAATATTGCTGCTGTTCGCGAAAGTGTGGCTGCAGAGCCGTCCACCTTAACTCGTCGTCGTGCCGAACAATTGCACCTCTCACGCTCGTCGTTGATGAACATTATGCATAAAGACTTGCATTTACACGCTTACAAGGTGCAATTGACTCAAGAACTAAAGGCTGTTGACGATTTCAAGCGTCGTCAGAATGGTGGCAAGAAATGGCAACCGTGGATGAACAATTTTCGAAGAAAATCAGTGATGAGGCACATTTTCATCTCAGTGGATTCGTCAATAAGCAGAATTGCCGCATTTGGACGAATGATAATCCAAGAGTGATTGTCGAAAAACCAATGCACCCACAAAGAGTGACTGTTTGGTGCGGTTTATGGGCTGGCCGCATCATCGGGCCGTATTTTTTCCAAAATGAGACCGGTCAGGCAGTTACTGTGAATGGTGTTCGCTATCGTGAAATGATAACGAACTTTTTATGGCCCGAATTGGAAGATATGAATGTGGACGATATGTGGTTTCAACAGGACGGTGCCACTTGCCACACAGCTAACGAAACAATGGCTCTTTTACGCGACACATTCAATGGCCGTGTTATGTCACGTGGTGGCAATGTCAATTGACCGCCAAGATCATGTGATTTGACACCGTTGGATTTTTTTCTTTGGGATTATTTGAAAGAAAAGGTGTACGTCGATAAGCCAGCAATAATTCAAGAGCTAAAGGATGAGATAATTCGGCACATTAACGGGATAGAACCTCAATTATGCTTCAGCGTCATCGAAAATTTGGACCATCGGATGGAGGTGCGCCGCCGAGGTCGCGGCTGCCATTTGGCCGATATTTTGTTCCATACATAATTGAACCATACCAATATTATCATAATAAAAAGAAATGACAATAATTTCCTAAATAAATTGTGTTTTATTTCAAATCAACATCGGCCCTTAAAATTTAACTATCCTTTACAATCGATCCAAGATAGAAAGAAAAGGAGGGGCTTTGTTTGAATGTGGCAAGGGATAATATCGTAAGATCGGTGGATAGCTGAGATATGGCGATGTTCAAAGGTCATAAGCAGTACAGAAAATAAAAGAAAGCACATACAGTTACGAACAAAAACTAAAGGACCCCCGAATTTATCCAAAACTCGGGTTGGTAACCACTTGTTGAAGAATTTAATTATCTTTAATATGAATAAAATGAAATGTCAACATAGCTTCGATTATGCGAACGTCAGTTATCTGTAGCAACATCAAAAGACTTCAGATTTCGAACTTCGATCAGCCGCAAAGTAAATTGCTCGACCTTAACCTTAAAGGTAGAAAACCAAAACTAACTGAGTGTTCCTAAGTTAACGGTCTCGTTATGTGCCTAGTATCCACGTGAACTTTATTAATTCTATCCGTGATTTGCGGTTCAGTTAAGAATGTCAGTTTTTTAAATGTCGTCAGCAAGAAAAACGTCCGAACAAAGATAGAAATTCTCAAGAGACTGGAAAAGGGTAAAACTGTTTTTGCAAGATATTAGAAAATGTACAGGTCTGAAATTAAAAGTAAAAATGAGTTTATTTTGAAATTTGCATCGGAGTTAGACACTGAAGATGGATCATAAACGAGAAAGACGATGAAAAAAAAAACGGGACGAACAATTTGAGAAAAGGCGATGTAGCTGTTTCTTTGGTGTCAGTTCGATTCTCTTATGTGTTTGATTACCCGAATTTTTTGATCAAATTTGATTATCCGACCTCCCTCGGTCCCAATTAGTTCGGATAATCGAGGCTCTACTGTAATAAAGTCAATCTAAAGGATATTCCCGTTTCTATTATACAAAAATAACAATAGAATTCATAAGAATTAGACCATCATGTAATCGTAGAAAATGGTAAATGAGGGCTCACTGGATTGACGTCCCAAGCTGCCTGCATCTAACTCCACAATTCTACCTTATTCTTCGATTTATCGGCTACAATCGAATTTTAACAATTTCCAGAAGCATTTAGCAATTGACAAAGACCGGCATCCATTTCTTTTTCTTCTACTCTCCGATTTTCTTTGCGCGCCCTATATTTCGGGTCTCAATGGCATCTTCCAGCACACGGCATTAGGAAACATGGCTTCCTCGAATATCTTTAGGACTCTCTTCCGAAGAGACATGTTTTTCAAGTTTTCTGCACATTGTTCGAGAGTGTACTAGGAAGTGAATATCGACCATAATATCTCCAGCTGACTTGAAAGGGTCTTTTGTGGACATACCTTTAATTTGGCCGCCATACTCTCTCTTGATGTGACGGCCGTGGTGTTGTGGGTTGGTTGGTACGCACCCCTTTCGAGTCACTGACAGTACTCAAAGAGTGTAACAGTCTAAAAAAAAAAGCTTCTCAAATTGACCGTTCGGAGTCGGCATAAAGTTGAAGGTCGCTCCACTCGTCAGAGAGCACGCCCACCACGAGTGGATGCTGAGACGCAGAAATGAAGTATGATAGAGATGTCTAACTTCTACCTAACGATATAAAAATGGTTCTCAAAAATCAACATTTTTATATCGTTCTCTCAAGGCAAGTTGACCAATCAGAGAACGGCATTTACGTTATTTCGTGAATAACCGTAAAAAATTCATGAATAACTGTCAAAAAGTTTCTGAAATTCGTGGATGGACTAGGAGTCAATCAGCTGTGAAGTTGGGCATCTCTATCAGAGATAATTGAGGATAGAGATATCCAACTTCTACCTCCCTTGCCCATTGACTTCATCTGACAACGTTTTTTATACGGTGTTGCCGTGAGTCGTGGAGCCGGGAATTTTGTAAGAGCATGTGTGAGATGCAAAGACTACACTCTTATTCTTTACTCAGGCTCAGTGACGACATGGGCAAGGGGTAAAAATGGCCGAAGTTGCATATCTCTATCCTCCATTATCTCTGATCTCTATAGTACTTCATTTCTGCTAGGAACTAGGAATGCAGAGAATAAACATTAAGTGTGTGGTTCAGTGTACGGTCGTCAAAAAGGGGAGTATTTTGACAAAAATAGTTGTGCAGATAATTTAAGCTTCCAACATTTGGAGTAGACTTTATTTTAAAATAATTTAGCAGAAACGAGCAAAAAATAACGTAAAAAGTAAATTGTTTTCGTTTTAAAACATTTGTCTATAGACGAATAGATTAATAGGTAATATAGCATTCATTTAAAATAATAGGAAATAGGAACATCTTTTTTCTTACTGTGCAACCCACACCGTGAAGGCGAAGAGGATAGATATATTGCATCGAAGGTCAAGGAGTAAAATCGAACGTCAAACTATTTCCCTCATGCCTAGATAGTAAGTCCTTTGTAGTGAAATTTTTTAGTTCCTCTGAAGTAAGTATCTCCCCTGGCATTTCCTTAACCAGATTAGTGCCGGTCATTCACACAAGATGCACTCAGAGGTCTCATCCTCTTTGAGGCAAAGCTGACAAAAATGTGTCTTATAGTTCAAACCGTAGTGGCCATAAGAAAGCTCGTTAGCATTCTTTAATCGTTTGGTTTTAGGCTAGACCACGACCATATCACTACTGGTCTAGACGAAGTTTGTTTTCCCATTCGTAAAGCTGTTGTTTTGACACTACAGTACGATTCAGGACCTAAGAGCTCTGATTCCGGGCTACAGTTCGCAAGCTCATCCGCGTCTACAATCCAATTGTGTTCAGTGACCCAGACAAGGGATTGTTGAGGGTCATAGCAACATCTGGCTGTTGGAGTCGATTAGGTTGAAATGCCTTTAGTGCTGCTTGACTGTCAGAAAATATCTGGATATATTTGCCTTCGATACCTTTGTGGAGGTTTTGTATGGCGCAGATATCGATGGCATGGATTTCGGCTTGGAACACTGTAGGACTGGACCCCATTGGTACGGAAATTCTTGTCCCTACTCCAGTCTGTGTACCATACCAGACTTCTAGGTTTCAGTGTTGGGACCCCACTGGACCAGCTATCCAATATTTCAAGGGTCACCAGAACGGACCAACAGGTTTATGCCGACTTCGAACGACCAATTTGAGAAGCTTTTTGTAGACAGTTATGCTCTTTGAGTGTTGTCAGTGAGTTGTTGGGTGTGTGTTGGATAGGTTTAAGTCTGATATCAATAAATGCTGGTGTTCCCCAAGACTCTGTTCTGTCTCCGACACTCTTTCTCATTTTTATAAATGATCTCTTGTCTGTACTTTAGTACAACGCTCACATCTGGTCTGGTGCCCCAAAACTACCCTGCACCTACTAGATAGAATCCAAAAGCGAGTGATAAAACTTATACGAGACAACAATATTGCAGAGTCATTAGACTCGCTGGAAAATCGACGTACAGTCTCGTACTTATCTCACCGAAAAGTGGAATCAATCTTTGCACAATCCAGGCGAAAGCAAGATCGTTGCGCTTGATATTGCTAGGGCGTTTGACAGAGTTTGGCATCAAGCTCTCTTGTCGAAAATGCGTGCCTGCGGAGTCGATGAATCTCTTCTTCAATTGATTAGAAATTACTTTTCGAGTTATTTTGGATGGATCTGATATCCATTAAATAAATGCTGGTTTTCCCCAAGGCTCAGAACAGAGCCTCTTCAACACTCTTTCTCACTTTTATGATGACAGCACCCTCAGCTTTTCATATTCGTTCCAAGAATCACGACCCCGCCCTTCGGCTGTAGAATTGGAACGGCAGCTTATGTGAAGCACATTGAATACCGATCTGGACAGATCTTGCTTCAAAAATTCAATGCTGTCTGCTATCAGTCAAGCGAACCCTTGTTAATCAGCCATTATCCTTGAATGGCACCTGTGTCGATGATACCGGAAAGCTTTCCATCCAACAACACTTAGTTGGAACGATCACATATTAGAGTACGCCAAAAATGCTGCGAAATGTTAACGTGTCCTCAATCGATACTAGAAATACTTCACCCCTTCTGATTTGGCTTTAACTAATAAGGCGTATATACGCCCCAAACTTGAGTACAACGCTTATATCTGGTCTGGTGCCTCCAAAAACCACCATGCACCTAGTAGATAGAATCCAAAAGCGAGCGATAAAACTTATAGGAGACAACAATATTGCAGAGTCATTAGACTCGCTCTGACATCGACGTTCCGTCTCGTCTCTATCCGTATTTTATCGCTATTTTAACAAACGATGCTCAAGTGAGCTTGCCAACTGCATGCAATACCCGTCTGGCCAGGAATGCTCATCAGCTTACCCTCAAGCTTACTTTCGGACGCACAGTTAAATTTAGAGACTCGTTCATCAGCCGCACGGCACGAATATGGAATGCTGTTCCCAGCCCAATATTTCCCCCAGAATACAATCCGCAGAAACCAATGTGCACAGGTACCTCTTCTCCCTTTCTCCCTCTACACCTCCGGCTCGTGCTGTATCTTGAACCCGGACACTTAAGCGCGCAAATTGTAAAAAAAAGGTGACTAGAAAGACGTCGTGAAAATTATTTTGCTTGTACCGACTCAAATTTTGTTTGCATAGGCTCAAGGACGTAGGGGTCGACGCACTAACCCACAACAAATTGAATTCGTTCAAAACTCTTCTGTGACTAGTGACATATTCGAATGGTCTGGGATCGAAACTGCAATCCGAGTTGTTTTGTATCTTGCCCACGAAAAAAAAAATCGCGGATGGCTGTTCAGATTGTGGTTGAGATGTTGGGCAGAACTATGTCCAGTGGAGACGGTGTGTTGCAAACATTTCTGTGTCACTTTTTCCAGCTGCAGGTGAGGAACATAGATGCAATGAAAGACACGTAGTTACACCCTAAACTAAACATAGTTGAATTTCCCTTTAAAACAATATAGATCTGCCTCTGTTATTGTCAAACATTACAGCAGCACCAATTAAAAGATCTTCGAAGCACTGAAATTTTGCACTAAAAACGGATTTAGCACCATACTAAAGTAGCCCAATCATAGAAAGAAATCGATCTCTCACTTTCCCTTGTTCCAGTCTTTCAGCAAAAATAGTATCACACTCGTGAAAGGAGGAGTACAGGAGTACGGAGGTGCCGAAAGTAGTACAGTACTCCTAAAGAGTACTTTCGGCAATGCTCGTGTGGTTTCATTGAGAAATCCCAGCTTCGCTTAGCTCACATGTATTCACAGAGGCACACATTCCATTTGGTCTAGTTAAGGCACAAATTACATCACACTTCCTTATCATGGCTAACCTAAGATGGTCTCGGTTAACAAATTTTGCAATCTCTAGGAAGACTTGACCGAAATATAACATATCACGTGCAAACGATCCTCGGAAGAGATCGCACACTGACGTTGCAAAAATAACGCCTGTAACATAAGTATGTTACAGCAGCATCATGCTGTTACATTAGCAACTCCTCATAATACACACTACCGTAGTTATAATTAAACCTTGACTCCCTTCCTGATCTGCTAGGCAAACCCTTCATTGACTCCTTGGGCGAGATCTTCGAATGGGGCATCAAGGAATTAATAATGATCCCCAATGACATACGATGTTTTTATTCAATTCGATTCAATTTTATTTCAGTAGATTACAAGTACAATTTTAAACTTTGCACGAGTTTTTTTTCGAGATTTCGGACAACACTTCCTTTGAAACTATGATGTTATTCTATATAATGAAACGATGATTCTAAATTCATAACAATACACTTCAATAAGAGCTTAGGTATCCAAACAGCACGAAGTGCTAATTGGGTTCCCCTTGATCTGCCATCAATCACGCACATCGAGCGGCATAGCGATAATGTCGGAGAGTGAAGCCGCTATGGCACTAGGTTCCTGGCCCCTGCATCATCAACTCCAAGCTTGTATGGGATTATCTACTGAAACTCAAACAATGCAGTAGGAGAAACCTGGCTATACATGGATAGAAGGCAATGAAATGGCCGACTCCATAGCTAGGATGGAACATCAGAACCCTTCACAAGCTCTGAAACATGCTGTGCTTTAGGAGACTACCTCCTCAGAGAAGAATTCAGGGAACTAGCAAGAAGGAACCGGACAGAAACTCCGAACAAAGCTGATGACATGAAGCAGCCCAAGAACGAGGTTTGAGGCATGTATCAAAATGGACTCCGTATCCTATCAGGCCTCTCGATAGAGCACTGCAGACTTAGAGAGTATCTAAGGAAACTAGGGCTGCCAGAAGAAGGTCTATAGGTAACCTAATGAAATTCCAGAATACGTTCTGAGATTTTTTGAGGCACTAGGCCACAAAAGGCAAAGATAACTGGGCAAGCATCAGATATCAGAGGAAGAAATAAAGTCATCCTCAGCTTCCTAGAAGAGAGAACACTCTAGAATAAATCTCGTGCACCTATGCGCAACCGGAGTCCATAACCATCAATAAAACTCTAAAGTGAACTATATCTGAGGGGAACTCGTACAAGAGCAAACTTATCAAAAGGGAACACAATATATCTAAAGGTTGTGGTGCAATACACCCTCACCAACAGTAATAATAAATACACATTATATTTTATAATGCTACGTTCCCATCGAGCCGAAACCAGGACCTTCGGATTAACTTTTACTGAAAGCCGTTCCCACCGAGTTTAAGGTGGTTTCGCTCTCATTTTTCAAGTCACTCGCAGCTTCATTTGTAAGTGCCCGCCAAAAGAAATATCACTCACTTTCACACACTTAAATGCCCGCCAGACCAGCTGTCTGTTGACAGGAAATAATAGTGTGAGAACGCCAGAGAATAAAAATAAAATGACAAAAAATTGACACCAAAATGACCAAAATTAACTGAAGTCCACGCTGCTCTACAGCGTTCAGTTGGACAACCTCTCACGGCCGGATGAAGCCAAGGAATCCTCGCGGTTTTTGCGAAACCTAGTTCCAGCCCCCGAAAATGCATGGCAAAACCTGATAGGTTTGAACAAATTTAACAGAACCTCACGGTTCCTTCGGTTGGAACATGGCATAGGCCTCTGGTCCACTAAACTTTATAACAACAGCACGATCATGTTTTTACCTTGAAGTGTAAACCTGTGTGCGATGTGGGCACTTGTAACTAAGTTAACAAACAAATTTCTCGTGTATGATTCGTCGTGCATGAAAATCAAAATAAAATAAAGAAGAAAGTAAGAGCATACGCTTTGTAAGAAAAACAAGCCCAAATACAACTAAATCAAAATTAGGAATGGAAGAAAAGTAATTTGGATTATTACCTTGGAGCATATAGAGTTAATGAAATCATCCTAAAATAATTTAAAGGGAGGAAAGGACGAGCATGAAACGAAATGAGAAAATAAAATAATCTCTATCAACAATTGAAAGTAACAGAGATGTTGAAATATGATCTGGCCATCTCGCTCAAGGGCGAGAGAGCATGCAGGCGGTGTATGGGAGGGACGGGAATTAAAACAACAATTAAACGGAATGGAGTTTCTGCATTCATTGAATGTATGCGACAGCTTTGAGATAATAAAATAAAAATGTTTACTCACTGAAGGACTCTTCGGCAGACCGACTCGTTGACCGCATGTTGTAAGAAGATTGACAAGACACTCACGCACCCGACCCTGTGACATCCATGGCCGTTTCCAACCACTTAATGGTGCTGAATCTGCAGGAGATAAACTAGCACTTCGCCTCGGGGAATTCGGAGTACCGACGTGCGGGAGATGAGAATAATTGCCTTGTCCGTTGTTCTTACCCTGTTGCATTGCTGGTACGGTTGAAGATGTATTTATCACAGCAGCAGTCGCATGAGTGGAGGATGCTTCATCAGTTTTTAATAGAATTCGCCTTCCGATCAAGGGCGTTTGTGAGACATCAAATGTGAATTCCATTGTTCGACCTGCCAGTTCTTTTTTGCAAAACATTTCCGAATCGGGATAAGCTCCGTAGAAACTAAATGACAAGCCGGCACTTCCGCCTTCAGTGGGTGGCACAACCTGAAGACTGGAACTTCTTGTTACAATAAGTTTCAAAATTTTCAACGATTCCTTCCAGTTCGGTGTCTAATAGGGGAGAATCGAAGTCAATATATGTATTGCGGGGTATAAAAAAAAGTTAATTCTTACATCCAGATATTTTCCAATTGCTCTTAGCAAATCAGCATTAATAGTCTGAGCTTGGGGTGCTGACAAATCTACATAATGCAGCATACAATGAATGACATTTAAGACAGGAACTTGAATCTGTTGTGGTGCCTTTTCAAGCACTTCAATTAGAAACGCCAACATGTGAAGCCCCATGTGTGCGTATGTATCGTATAGGTATTTGACTACACACTTTGTCCATTGGAATGATTCCTTGCAAAATGTTTTTCTGCTGTACAAGGTCATCACAGTTCCCAAATTTTCCAATTTCGCTCCAAGCTCTGATGAAACCTGAGCAATATTTTCCGCACTTCTTATGCATATTTCATTAGCATCTTCGTAGTGAAGCAGCATATAGGGAAGGAGTGAAATGACATTCATGGGAAACGCACAACTGTGAGTGGGATCGCAGACGGGTAGATTCAATAGCGGAGCCAGCTGGGACAGAAGTGTTATCGTTGGTTCGTATGTGGTTGTGTGGGTACATCCCTGAAATCAATCGAAAGAATTTACTTAGAATCCTGCCTTTAAATGCATACCTGCAAATATACCTTTAAGAGCAAAGCATGAACTCCGGGATAGCTTGTCCACTTTAACTGTTGCTGTAGTTTTTCGACTTTATCTCTGGCATCGGGTCGGTCCAGTGGTAAGCGATGTAAAACACGGGTCAAGAGGCGTAGAGCAAGGAGGAATTCATGCTCATAATCGCTCTCCAGTAAAGAGACAGACAACCAGAACAGTTGTGCCAGTATTGTCATCTTGTCGTCCTACATCGAAAAATAAAAGTTAAAAAACGCTATATCTTTGAATGTATGCTAAGGTTCGACCTGGGTTGCAGTGTCTCCAAGCATTTTCAAACTCTGTGCGCTCCTTGACCGAGAAAGTGCTGATCCAAATTTCGAAACATTGCGTTCGATGTCCATTCCAGACGCTCGGTTTCGTAATTCAACTAAGAGGGGTGGGTGTATGTGAATCAGTCACTACCATGTTGGTCAATTGACATCCTTACCTTGTTTATCGCACGGTGAATTCGTTGCTTTGCGAGTGCAATATGACACTGAATAGCTCGTACTGCGTGCATGGCTGGGTGCTGAAAAGTTCGGGGACTGTGGCGTAGTACCTGATGGTGATTTCTTTCCAGCAAGAACTGAATTTGGTCCACCGTCTTTGTTATTTAAATTGGGAGTGCTCTTGAAAATATCTTTCATAACATCCAATGGCCTAAAGTCGGAATCTAAACTATCAACAGCGGCTTCTAAAGTAAGCAACAATTCGGTCACATAGCCCTGCATGTCTTCCCCTTGCTCGGCTACGGTCTCAACTAAGCGCGACAGAATGTCTGAGAGCATTCTTGAATTTATCGGCACGTTGAGAGCTCGGAATATTTGCAAACATCTTCCTGCATAATGCCGCGACGAACAACTAAGGCCAAGCTGTAAAGCCGTCTGTGCCCATCGTTCTGCTATTCTTGCTTGGGGGTAACTGTCTGCGAACACCTTTACCATATGCTTGAGAAAAGATGACAATTGCTCAGCTGACTTTATCGACCAGACTGTACATGATGGAGTTTTCTGTTAGTGCCGTTAGCTCTGTCGTTGTAACTTATGTTTGACTTACCCTTAGCAGTAATATCTTCGTAGTTCCACAGTGGGTGATTGGTGCCCTGGGACAAGAATCTGAGTAGGCTCTTTATGACATGTGCTATTGGCATCGTCGGTCCAGGTTGTGGAGGGGCATTGTCATCGGCAATGATTAATGGAACTTCAGAGTTTTCCGATGTGTTGGGATTAATTTGAAGGTGATTTAAATTGTTGCCCTGCTGAATCGATGTCGGTGGAATGTTGCATGCACTAAACAAATAGCTATCAAATTCCTGATTTGTTTCTAAAACAAAAAACGAAAAGCATGGTAACTAAAATTGATTACAACTTCGTAGAGTTCTGACGGCATTGTATGCTATGAGTTAAGGACAATCAGGACAATTCTTACACATTTCGATCGTGCATTATGCGGAAATCATTATTCAAAGGCTCGGGAGAAAGGTGGGCTTTTGAGAAGGACGAAACTAATAAGTCATGAGCTTTCCGAATTGTGTGTGCACTTCGACCGCAATCTTATTTGTCTTACGCTATTATTAGCAGTTCATTGTCGGATTCATTGAGAACAAGAAACAGGAGACATTTTATCGTCAGATGGTATTGTGACGCTAGTTCGTCAGCGGTTTCGTTTCCCTGGATTCCCATGTGTCCAGGGCCCCATGGGTTGGAGACTGCGTTGTTACAACAGAGGTCCTGCTGCGCATCGAAGCAGTTGAGTACTGTTTTGGACTTTTTTTTGGGCTCTACCTATCTACATATCTACATATTACTGCGAGTGCGGTTTGCTGCATTTAAGACACTCCGCTGCTTTCTGGATGGTTACCAGTTCCGCCCTTAAAGATGCTGTTTCTTTCGTGCAGTTTGTAGTTTGACAACTTGCGATGGATGGTATGTCTTCATACAGCTTGGAGCCGTTTGTGTTTACATCAATGGAGTTTTCCGACTTAGCTATGGGTTCTGAGAAGTGCGCTCTTCTGGGAATTGTTACAGCGGGTCAATGGGCGTCAGTGCAAAAGTAGGCAATGCGTAAAAGTTCTAAATTTAAATTGTTGGAATTGGAAGGAATTGGAAGGAATGGGAAGTAGGTGTAAAGTCGTGTTTAGTGACGCTGTAGATGTTGGAGTTGTGACGGAGAATGCGCAGCAGTGGACTTTGAATGAGTGGCTGAACACTGAATCAGTCGTGCTTTTTGTATCTCTTTTCTTGTGGGGCTCACAAAGCTTTAGTGGGTGGATCGTAGGTTATCGTTTTTTTTTGTTTTTAACACGCGTGATGCATCGACTGGGACAAGTGCAGGAGTCGGGGGATTTTTCCAGGGCTTCCAGGGAAAAAACATACATTTTGTTTGCTTGTTATACATACCTGTGAAGTTATTATCAATGACTGGCAATGATGGTACGGACAGTCCTAGTTCTAGTTTCGATGTTTCACTATTTAACAAAATTCTAGCGACTGTCAAATGATCATTATGCTCGGCAAGAACAATCTGGAATAACATTCAAGACACCCGATTAATCAGTAGTATATGTATACCAAGGGGAATATAAATTATTTACCAGTAAATTTAAACACAATTGCTTGCAATGGTCGCGCACTATGACGCGATTATGATCCAGACCTAGAAACAAAATGTGTAGCATAAGCGGAAGATGAAGTGTCCAATCTACGCCGGGAATTCCATCAACTACGATATCGGTGAGGAGCATAACCGCAACATTGCATCTGAACAAAAAAGCACATCAGAAAATATGAAAACGATTAGTGGATTCATTAACGCTGTGATGAAGTTTTCTATTACTGACCGATGGAAACCACTTATCGGTAGACTGACATCCGGGAGAAACTCTGTTAGTGGTGCAAAATATCCTCCATATTCCGGCATGGGAAGTGGGTGCGGAGCAGCTGGTGGTTCTGACCGTAACTCTACATTTTCTTCTTGACGCAACTATAAGAAATGTTTTTTTTTTTGTTTATAGACCGATGAGTTTATTAATTTCTGCTGCCTTAATTAAATTCTAACCTCTGGATCATTGACGAGGATATCTTCTGGACGAGGCATTATAGATGGACCAGATGCGGCACGAATCTTATCGGCTCCCCTTGGTGGACGTGTTGTTTGAGTGAAAGCCCTTATCCCGCTGTCCGACTTGCAAGTACTACATTATGAAAATTAATGAGTGGTTTTAGAATGAATATAATGATGGAAAATGCTTTAATTACAAAAAAACACCGAACCGTTTGGTTAGTTGAATGAATACTATGGAAATTAACATCAATGCATTCGGTCTTCTTTAAGAGAGAAAGAATGGAATACCGCTTGAATAAGGAATGAAGTGAAGACAAATTTTAGAAGGAAGGAGTGTGGAAAAGAATTGATGTTGCACAACGTCACGTTTTAAAATAAATTAATTTTCCTCTCCGCTTTGGTGGCTGGAAATCATCGTTATCATAATTCGTTTGTCTTTTTTCTCTCTCATGATTTCTGCAGTTGAAAGCTCGAGTCATTCATGCATGCCTATGGCTGTCAAGCATGCAGAAATAGTCAGCCTTTGTCCCCTAACCGGTCATCTTCATGTTATCATGTTGCAGTAATCTGTATTTGTCGCTTCTTAAGATGTGCTCGAGCTATACAAGGTTTTGTTTTCTTCTAGGTACGAGAGGTGATGTCTCATTTCATTCCTAGGTTAGGTCAGATTGAAGTGGCTGACTGCTGTACGGAGAGACAACAGCCACACTTAGGCATATTGTGCCACCACTTGGATCTGTGAGTACCTTTTCCGCAAACCATTTAGTGCTTTTGATAAAGCAAAGAAGGTGACTCACTCCTGTTCAGCTAGGCTATCAAAATAAGAGGCTCGCAGATATCTAGATCTACGGGATGAGAGAGCACTGCAGTTGCATAGCAAGTGTGCAATGGTTTCCTCCTCATATTGGTCTCTGCAGTTGTAGGGGAGGCTAAGTCTAGAGGCGTGAGTTCCCCCAATGACAGCTCTACAATTCGGCATGCTCAATCTAATCAGAGTAAGCGATCGCTTGGGGTTAGGCGTAGGCCAGAGTTGTTTGGTGGCATGAGGCATCGTGTGCCAGTTGACCATCCATTTTCCAGCTTTATCTAATGTTTTATAGGAGCGATAGGCATGGAGGGTGGATCACCACCCGAAAAGAGTACAGAGCTTGTACGCGAGTTCGTCCGCTTCACAAGTCCCTGGAATATCAAAGTGTCCCAGCGCCCAAATAAGTCGGATGTTAAAATACTTAGCAACTCGTTAAAAGAAAGCAATTGAAGGAACTCTTGGAGTTAAAAGTGATGGCTATATCTGTGCCTGATGTTACATTGTTTTTTAGTCAACACAGAGCTTCATAGATCCACCTCGGACTGTAACGTCCTAATGCCCATATAACACTGTTTTATTAAATCGGATATTTGTAGAAGAGACAACAAGTGTTTTTTGGAAAAAGGCAGCAATTATATTGCTAAGGATTATACACTGTCTGTGTGCAAGGTACATAAATAGGAGTATTATCTGTCCCGTGGTCTGTATGTATTTCGTTTTCAAACAGAGAAACCCGGGAGAAAAGGGATGAAATATTCAAAACCAACCGGCTGCTGCTGAATAACGACGAGATGACAAATCCTCGCTTCTCATTTTCTGTCACCTTACATCACAATCTGTATTCTTGAATTCAAGTGAGGTGATAGAAAACCATTCAAATTCTTACTCCAAATAAATTCAAAAAACTTGGCAGCACATGTTGCAGATTGTGTCTTCAAGTGGGATCAATTGCCACTCGGTGGTTGTATTTGCTAATTCTTGTCATTTCAGGGTGCCTTTAGTGCAGAACTCGTTCGCAGAGGATTGCGTCTTTGCTATAATTCCGAGATTGACTATATTCAATGTCAGCCCACGAAAAAAGGATCAACTGCACCAAGACCGGGGGTCCGAACCGAACGGTGTTTGAGGCCACCGGAGTCGTAATCCATGTAACACCCACGGAGACGCTAATGGCCTAGCAAAATGGATTAAGCTGCTGTTATACAAGCAGCTTATACGGCCAAACTTAACGTACGGCTTCCAAATAAGGCACAACATCTCTAAGAAAGCAAAATACTGCGAATATATACCGGACACACCTTCGACAGAGACCGTCAAAGGCACCACAGCAACAAAAGGGTCTACGACCAAGAACGCATCATCCCCCTAAACACCAACAACCATCCTAACGAGGAAATCAGGAACCTGAGAAACACTATCCCCGGAAAACGCTACCTCAACGCGTTAAATCTGCTAAACGAGCAGAACTTCCCAATGAAGTCGAACAACGAGCTGCATGGATTCTACCAGAGCAGCGATAGCAATCACCATCGAGACTAATTCGGCTAACACATCACCACCCCATCCCAAAAGGACCACCATGGACACACGGACTTGAACAACCCGATGTAAGCACCACTCATTGTAAGCACCATTTGTAAAAAAAACAATAAACCAAGTGGGATCAATTTGCACTCGGTGTTTGTATTTGCTAATTCTTGCTAATTCTTGGATAATGCAAAAGTTTCGTTTTCTTATTTCCTCTATTAAAGCGACAAGCTGGGAAATATATATCCAGATCAGGGATATTATGCAATCTGCTCTCAACACGCTTATCAGATGTGGCCTAGGTAAAAAACAGACCTAGCTACAGTGATCTAGGCGTCAATACGCAAAAAACAGACATAGTCCTGTTTACTAGGAAGTATTAAATCCCTAACTTTGACCCTCCCACACTATGCGGGACCTCCTTAATGTTAAACGACAGCGCTAAATTCTTAGGGCTGATATTAGACACGAAATTAAGCTGGAAGCTAAATATCCAGGAACGTGTCAAGAAGGCCTCCGCGGCTCTACACAGATGCAAAAGGGCCATTGGGTGCAAATGAGGATTACAGCCCCAAATGTTTCACTGGCTATTTATACAGGCAAAGAAAAGACTCCAGCGAATACACCACCGGGAGCTGAACACACGAGGTAGAGACTACCAAGCTTTTCTCAGTGAGATGAACTGCACGAACATCATCATGTTTCGGAGAACAGGCTCAGCAAAATACAGCCAGGACCCGAAACATTCCGACATATTCACCAAATCAACTAGAAGCTGCCACAAACACTGACAACAAGTGAAGAAGACGCAAACACGCCGGCGGAGAAAACAGAATCATTTTCATTAACTTTCAACCATCACCGCCCGATGACCCGGAATTTGTCACAGAAGTCAACACCTACGTCAATGCACGTGAGACTTCATCCGCACCAGACATCATCTTCAACGAATTGCATCAACAATTGCTACTTTCCTAGCAAGTGGAAAATAGCAAAAATGGTCGCAATACCAAAAAAGGCAAACGATACCAGTGTTTCAGATCCTGAAGGACCTGGTAGTGCGGAAACTAAAGCGATGGTCTACCGACCTAATCATCATTCCGGATATTCAGTACGGATTTCGTTAAAAAACATTCAACGCTGCATCCTCTAATGGAGTTCCACCACGATGTTGTAACTGCCCTGACCGATAACGAGGTCACCGTCGCCTGCTTCCTGGACTTTGAAAATGCATTTGAGGGACTCATCTACAAGCTGAACTAGATGGGATTCCCCTCCAACCTCAGCAGAATAATTTAAAGCTTTCTGCATTCCAGAAGGTTTTACGTCTCAATTGAAGACGCAAGTCAACAGAACGGAGCACCAAGGCGGGAGTTGCTCAAGGATGAAAGCTGTGACCGTGGCATTTCCCAGCGCGTAGACAGCGCCTATTTGCAGATGGCTCGCTAACTTATGCCAGCTCGACGGATAGCGGCTCAAAGGGTCGAAATCCAAACAGCGAACAAATTTGACTACTATTCCAAATGGTATTCGTATCAATGATGGGAAATCGGTACTTATGTGCTTAAGAAAACCATCCAGAGGTGGATGCAGATCAGCAGCCAAATGTCGAAGTATAAAGAGAGTGCTAGCTGACGGTACAGAAATATCAACAAGCGAAAAGGTCAAGTATCTTGGCGTTAACTTCACGGAAAGGGTGAGATTCAATAGTCATTCGAAACTAACCCTTAAGAAGACCAACCTAGGCTTCCATTACATATATTCCTTGAAGAGCAAGCAAAGTGGACAAAACTGCTGCCGTACAAGCAGCTTATACGGCCGATCTTAACGTACTGATTCCCAATATGGCGCACCATCTCTATGACCAGCTTGACGAAGCTCGCAATTTTCGAAAGAAAAATACTGCGAATATGTACCAAATTCACCTTCGACAGAGACCGTCAGCAACAATTGGCACGCATTATCTCCCAGCAACAGTATATGGTGGCACTGTTCAGAATGCAGCTACTAAGCATCAACAGCCACAGGATTGTATAACTTGAGAAACATAATCCCCGGAGAACGCTACCTCAACGCGTTAAATCTGCTAAACGAGCAGAACTTACCAACGACGTCGAACAACGAGCTGCAAGGATTCTAAACAAAGTACATCAGTTGGGCCCCTGTTGTTGGGCCAAAACCCTAACCTTTAGTTTGTAAGTCTAGTTGTAAACTCAACTCAATTCTGTTCAAATACATTTTTAAACCGAGAAAGAGAATTGAGAGCGAACGTTTTCAGCAGAGATAATGACTGCAAATATATCCTCCATTATGCCAGGTGTTCAGTTCTCAAATCACCTGTTTAGTTGCTACAGGCATGTTATGAAGAACAGCACAAGCGATTATGCACATTTGTAATGCTTACACTAATTAAGTCTGCATTCGCCTGTTGAATTGATCCGAGCGAATAAAATTGACGATTGGTCAGCGTGTAGAGTTGAAGAATCTGTCAAATACGAGGGGCGTTCAATATATTCTCGGGGTGAAGCTGTGGTTGTATATATAAATTGACTTATTTATCAAGTAATACTTTTTTAACTTTAATACTAATTATTTTAGTGCATTCATGTAAAATTTCATATAAATGTGATTATTAATTCGCGTTTTATCTCTAGTTAAACAGAATCATAATGGCAACTGAGACGATGATGGTGAAAATTGGGCATTGCGCTGTAATTAAATTTCTCACTAAGCAAGGAAAAAGTCAAAAAACTATTCATGAAGAGATGGTGGCTGTTTACCAGAGTTCCGCACCTTCATTATCAACTGTGCGTGTAAAAGTGGTGAAGTTTTTTTTTTTTTTTTTTGCGAGGGTAGGTGGAAATCTTCAAAAGACACTATGGGGACCGTTCCCACATAGCGAAAGGGATTTTTACCCAGTAAAAACACCTCCCTCAAATAAAATATATTTCACTACAACTAAGTCTTACACTTATCCAGCAGTTTTACTTTCTTGGTTTAGGTTCTTGCTATCGTCGCAGCTAAGCGCGGGTTGAATTCACCGTGCTAGGTCAAGGGGCTTAGTCCTTTGAAGACGGCGGAAAGCGTTGGTTTCGTCGAGAATTGGAAGGACAGCAGAGTTTATGTGTTCTTCCAGACGACGCTTATGCTTACGAGCAAAATTCGTAATTTCATCATGGACTGATGGAATTCCAAGATCTCTGTGGATGTCGCTGTTTCGTTTATACCAGGGTGCGTTGACGATGGCCCTTAGCACTTTATTTTGAAATGTTTGTAGTATGTTTCTATTACTTTCTTTGGTACAACCCCATAGTTGTATAGCATACGTCCAGACTGGTTTTAGCACTTGCTTGTATATAAGCGATTTGTTATCAATACTTAGCTTGGAATATTTTCCAATAAGCCAGTACATGTCTTTGTATCTTAATTGGAGCTATTCACGTTTCTTTTTGACATGCTCCTTCCACTTAAGCTTTACATCGAGAGTCATTCCGAGGTATTTCGCTTCATTACCGAAGGGTATTTGAACATTATTTATAAAAACGGGCAAGTTATTCACGTTCTTATACGTAAAATTTATATGAACGGATTTAGCTTCGTTAAGCTCAATTCGCTGAGTGTTCGGCCATTCGTGTATCCGGTCTAGAGCACATTGTAATTTTCTGGTTGATTCTTCGACCGTTTTGGCAGTTACTAAAATGGCGGTGTCGTCAGCAAATGTGCCTAGCACGGTGCCTACGTCCTGCGGTATATCGCTGCTATAAAGTAAGTAAAGGAGGGGACCAAGGACACTTCCTTGTGGTACTCCAGCTTGTATAGGCTTAAATAGGGAGTATTCTTTCCCATATTTCACACGGAAGATTCTATCAGTTAGATAATTCGATAAAATTGTGTAACATCTTCTCGGGAGGAACTGCCGAAGCTTGTGTTTCAAACCTTCGTACCAAACCTTGTCAAAGGCTTGCGAAACATCGAGAAATACAGCTGAGCAGACTTGCTTTTGTTCAAACGATTTTTCTATAACATCAGTTATTCGATGTACTTGGTCGATAGTTGAATGCTTACTTCTAAAACCGAACTGGTGATTAGGAATAAGTCGTCTTTCTTACACAACCGGGCTTAAAAGTCTGAGTAATATTCGTTCGAACTTTTTAGACATTATCGGAAGCAGTGAAATTGGTCTATAAGACTTTTTGTCTGTTGGGGGTTTACCCGGTTTCGGCACCATGTTCTAATCTAAACGCGGCGTTAATTAGATAAACATAAGAAGCGCTTTCTGAGGAAATTCTTTCAGAACTTCTCCTGTGATTAAATCATAACCAGGAGCTTTTTTGGGCTTGACGTTTTTCAATTCTGTCAAAGTAGCATTTCTTATACAAAAATGTTCATTATTTGTGCTTGAACCGTAGGAGTTTCCAAGAAACGTTTGTCCGTCGCGTGATTTAAACGTTTCTTCCGAATGATCTGCGAAGAGATCCGCTTTCTCTTTATCTTCTTTTGCCCACTCGTATTGATTTTTCCGAATTGGGGCCGCATGTGGTTGAGGTTTTCTTAAGCCTTTGGCTGCTTTTCAGAGTGAGTAATGGGTATCCTTTTTCCCTGACAAGTCTGTCAAGTAGGTATTTAGGTTATTATTTTTAAACGACTTAATTTTCTCGTATTTCCGGTGGATATCGCAATACATGTTTTATCGTCGTTTTTTCTAGAGAGAGGTGTATTGCTCCACGCAGCGCACTGTATTACTTCTATAAATTTATCCAGTTCTATTTCTAAATCGCATGCTGTTCTCAGCGGTACTCTAAGTTCGATATTATCTAGTAGATAATTTCTAAATGCTTGCCAATTCGTACGTTTATTTGTTAACGTAGGTGGAACTTCCTTTTTTACAAGGGTATCGTTTACACATAGTACAATGGGAGAATGATCTGAATTAAGATCAAAGCTTTCTTCAATTCGTAAGTTGTTTCGGGAAACACCTTTTATGACAAAGAAATCAACAACGTCAGGTATTTTTGTAACATCCGACGGCCAGTAGGTTGGTTTTCCTGTCGAGTAAAAATCACAGTTTAGTTTCATACCAGCTCTGTATAAATGTCTGCCTCTTTGTGAAATTAATCTTGATCCCCAAAAGGGGTGTTTCGCATTAAAGTCTCCACCAATTACGAAATTTGGGCCTAGAGTGTGGAAAATTCGCTCGAGCTCGCTTTGATCAATTATACTACGCGGAGGGCAGTAAATGGACGCGACGTTAAATGAGTAATGTTTATTTTTTACACGAACCGTATTTAATTGTATAGGATCAGATTCTATACTTATCCCTACTAAATGATCTATATTGTCGCGTATAAACAGGGATGAACCGCCTCTTGCCCGTTCGGACGGATGGCAGGCATGGTAACCACAGTACCCTTTTAAGTTTACACACGATTGCTTCGTCAAGTGTGTCTCAGAGATCAGACAAATATCGATATCTTTTTCTCTAATATATAATTCTAGTTCGTCAATGTTTTGTAGCAGACCATTCGCTACCAAGTGAGCTACCAAGTGGTCAAGTGAGTTCAAGAGAGGCAGAGAGAGCATTGAAGACGACCCCCGCTTCGCGCCCCGGCTACTACGGGAGAAAGCATCAAAGAAGTCGAAAAACTTGTTCTTGAGGATGCCCGAATAAAGCTGAAAATGATGGCAGAGATCACCAAGCTTTCAATTGGTACCATTCACACCATTCTTCATGACCATCTTAACCTTTCAAAGGTCAGTGCAAGGTGGGTGCCATGAATGCTCACAGCGCCTCAGAAAAAAGTGAGAATCGCATGCTGTAGAGAGCTTTTGGAGATGTGTAGTGAGAACGCGGACGGTGTTATGGATCGAATTGTTACTGGTGACGAAACATGGGTCCACCCACCACTATGACCCTGAAAGCAAACAAGAGTCCATGCAGTGGCATAAAAAAGGAACGACCCCCCGAAGAAGTTCAAAGTCACTCCGTCTGCCGGGAAGCTCATGGCCACAGTTTTTTGGGACTCAAAGAGAATCTTGCTCATTGAGTACAAAAAAAGGTGAAACCATCAACGCCACGTCCTACGCTTCCACTTTGCATAATTTGCGGGAGGAAATTAAAAAGAAAAGTCGGGGTAAACTCGCAGCGAGTGTGTTGCTTCTTCATGACAACGCTCCTGTTCAGACGGCGCGAGTTTCCAAGGCTGCTGCGCGAGATTGTGGTTTCGAAGAAATCCAACACCCACCCTATAGTCCAGACCTTGCCCCTAGTGATTATTTCCTGTTTCCGGATTTGAAAAAATGTCTCCGTGGAAAAACATTTTCGGATGATGAAGAACACAAGTCGGCAATAAATGGGTATTTTGCAGAGAAAGAGGAAATTTATTTTTTTGAGGGTTTAAAAAAGCTTATCTCAAGATGTAACAAATGCATTGATGTTAGGGGAGATTATATTGAAAAATAAAAACAATTTAAATTGAATTCGCATTTTCCTTCATATCGATACCGAGAATATATTGAACGCCCCTCGTACTTCATTATTTCAAATCAAAGGACCAGTATCTTCTCTCGTTTCAAGGCAATGAATCCTGAATTAGTACGATCACCATTATTTTTGTCCGCTTTGAGAGACGAGAACGATAAAGGACACGCATCATCATTTGATCTTGTAACCAGTCGTGAGCAGAGAGAGCTAAATCCCCGATTTGATCCCTTAACTTCTGCTATTTCCAAATGAGGAGTTGATAAACTTACTCGTTGTAATTTGAAAATTGAAACCATAAAATTTGAGTGAATGAAAGCAAATCCAGAAGTCTCCCAAAGTTGTGTTCCAGTTTTAGTGAACAAAACGACCCTAATTCATCCCACTACCACCGTTGGGGAGGGTTATCCATCAACTGTCCACAACAACTCACACAGGACGAATTTATCCTGACGAAAGGGGCACCGATGGTAGAAGTTGAAAATCTCCTTGCTCGTGGTAAAGCATACTTTACACTCCTCTTCCAAAATTGACACTGCAATTGATCGTCCAAATGGTTTTGACATAACAATGAAGAATGCGAAGATGCCATCAGGAAATCCACAAGTGCTGAATCGACTCATCTCCATTCGAAACGGGACATTTGTAGAGTGGTCAGTGTGTACACATTTACACATTTACTTGAACCCTCGCCGATGATGCTTTCGCCTGTCTTATCTACACAGCGACATACACATGTACGTGTATAAAAACTTTGGAAAATCGAAGCCCGATAAGAACATCAAAAGCAACGAGATGCTGTGTGGAAGTTGAACAAACTTCAAGCACATGAGCGTTCACAAGCGTGGGTAAGAGCACAACTTGAAGTAATTTTTCAATGCGTGTTTTTTTTTGTGTTCGTCTACAGCAAAAGTTGAGTGCGGATTTGGGGATTGAAAATGTGAGCGATTTGGGGACGTTAAGTTTGAATGGTTTCAATTCATTATGTAGAAGATGTGTACAATTCAAGGTGTATTTGGTTTCACTCATATCCGTTTTTCTAAGTCAATGAGTATAATTAAGTATAAATAACATCGATTGGATGCCTGCAGACATCACATATCGTCCACGCCTGTACTCACCCTGTTTTGATGGGGTCCTCCCCGCTGTGCCGTTTGGTGTGAATAGTCCCTTTCTCTACAGCCAAGTCCTGAAGGCGGGAGTCATTTATTCCCGCTGCTTGTCCTGAAAGAAAATCAATTTAAGAAATGATTGGCATGAAAGAAATGCATTCAAGTTGATTAAACTTTTATTTCTACGTCGATGGTAAGATGCTTTGCTATTGATTCGTTGATAAGTGCTTTGGAACCGAGTATAATGTTGATCAGCGTTAATAAGTTGTGTAGCTCTTTAAATCATATGAAAAGAAAATCACATTATTTCCGTGTTTTTCGGTGCTCAGATCACAACTCCACAAGATGCATGTCATGAGTATTATGACATATGAAAGAGCACCTCCCTCACCACTTGGCTCCAAAGCCAATGAAGGGTCTGGCGCTGCTGGTGCCCTCGTGGAGGGCGACAACATAAGACTGCACACCTCATTTGGTTAATTTGCGTCGGTTTTCCAAGCGGAAACCTATGCGATTCTAACGGCAACGAACTATATTGTGAAAAACAGGTGGAACAGGGACAGCCAAGCTGTAGACTATGCTTTAAATTTAGCACTGAACGATCCTCCAAGTTCTTGTGGCAGCAAGTGCGTGATATTAAGTTATCTAAAAAATCGAATTCGATTGTGGGCTATAGCTTCTTCTCCTCCAGCTGATCCAAATGCTATTCACATAGCGATCAATAATAGTAATGTAGATAGTTTTTCCCTCTCAGCATTTAACTCTTGCGACGTTTGCTCGGAAATACTATCATTTTAAAGCAGATCTGTAGGTTTGGATGATGTTAATCCGGATTTTGTTAAAGTCCTCCTTCCTGTTGTTCTTCCACATATCACACACGTCTTCAACACAATTATTATGGTGTCTGAATAACGAAAAACGCTAAGATTGTACCAATCCCTAAAAACTCGAAAAATACTGAATACCGACCAATCGCGGTACTTCCTTCTAAAGCTCTCGAGTCTCTCTTGAGCCGGCAGATTAGATTTTACCTTGACGATAAAAAAAGCTGACACCACTGGTTTTCGTTCTGAACATAGCTGTATAACAGCAGTTTTAAAAGTATCTGACGACATACGACATAAAATTACATTTTTAACTCTACTTGCCTTCTCAAAAGCATTTGACTCTGTTAGTCCTCGTGTTCTATCTAAAAAATTGTCTGTACTGTTTAACTCCTCAGATTCTTGTTATAATTTATAATTTATTCATATCTAAGAAATCGTGTGAAAGCTGTATGATAAGTGAAGCTGTAATGATAAGTTGTCTTCTTTTTGTGATGTCGTAACTGGTGTGCCCCAGGGTTCTATAATTGGTCCTTTATTGTTTTCAATGTTTATTAATGATCTGCCCACTGTAATATCCTACTGTTCTAACCACATTTATGCCGATGAAGTTCAATTATATATTAGCTCTATGCTCAGCCTTAATGGAGTCTTCCTAAGCCCCACTAAAACCAAAACTATTACGATTGCTAAACAAGCTGTTAACCACATGAACTTCCCCCAAAATTCATATCAGACTTGAACCCATCCAAAACAACTTGAATTTAACGGTTCGAAAGGTAATTTCTAAGCAATGAAGAAGAGATTCATCTACACCACAGACACGTACTTCGACAAGAGAGCTTGATGCCAAACTCTGTCAAATGCCCTAGAAATATCAAGCGCAACGATCTTGCCTTCGCCTGCATTGTGCAAAGACTGGTTCCACTTTTTGGTGAGATAAGCTATCATCAGCGGACCTGTTGCTGCGGAACCATACCGCTGGTCATTAAGAAGCTTTCGCTATTCAAGATATTTCATAAGCTGAGGATTTATCAGCGTTTCCATGATGGGAGGGACGAAAGTGCTATGGGTCGGTACGAGGTGGGTGACGTTTTAGGGACGTGTTGGCCAAATGCTGTTTTCCATTTGCTCGGAAAGAGACTAAAAGAGTAGGACAGGTGAAAAAGCTTACGCAGTGGATTTACCAGCGCAGAATAGGGGGAATACCATCCGGGCCAGCGGTTCACGTCGAGATCTTAAATCTTTAAGTACTCTTGCAACTGTACGAGTGCGGAAGTGGATCTGTCCCATGGTGAAATCAACGCTCTCAAGTACAGGTGGCGACATATTGGAATCTGGCAGTCTTAGGTACAGTTTTCAACGACAAGCTAACTTAGAATCATCACATTACGAAAGTTGTTTCAAATGTATATGCAGCTCTCATTGGCACTTTTTGCCAATTAATGTTAAATTGAAACTTGTGAAATCACTTATTTTACCTATTATCACTTACGGATGTGAAATTGTTGCTGTTTCTGATTTTCAGTCGTTTCATAAGTTGCAAGTTGACCTTAATTCTGTGGTAAGGTATGTCTTTAGTATACCCAGCAATGAGCACATTACATCACATTCGGGGAAAATGTTGGGCTGTAGTTTAAAAGCATATCTGAACTATCGATCTTGTGTTTTTCTTTTCAAATTAATACATAACGTCAACCTGAATACTTGTTTAACAAATTGTCCTTTTGTCAATCCAATCGTTACATTTTGTTAAAACCTTCCATTCACACATCGCCCAGCCAGTTTTCCATTTATGCTACTAACTTGTGGAATCGTCTCCCAAGCAACCTCAAAAATCGGGTCGAACACAGAAACATTATTATGTTTTGATTTCCCTATTGTTCTACTTTAAATTGAGAGTGCTGTTAAGTTACATTGCTTTCATTTATTTGTAATATTTGTATGCTCTTATCCTACCTCTCTATTTCTGTCTCCATTTCTATTTCAGTATATGTCATTTCAGTATATGTCATTCATTTGAAGCGTAAACAACATTCATTTCTTTTTCACTCAAATATGTCGAACTTTGTGCCTGAGAAAGTGTTTTTGCGGGGCGTTCTTCTTCATTACTTTAATATGAAGAACTGCTGCCGAAAGTTATCGTATTTTGGTGGACGTTTATGGTGAACATGCGCTAGCTGAGCGAACGTGCCAAAAGTGGCGATTTTGGTTTGGCCAACAAGCCAAATCGACGGCAAAGCCGAATATCCATGACACGAAGGATATGCTCTGTATTCGGTGGGATCGGAAGGGTGTGCTGTATTATGAGCAGCTAAAACCGGGTGAAACCATCAATGGACAACGCTACCGAGCACAAGTAGTCCGTTTGAAGAGAACAGTAGCCGAAAAACGCCTGGAATATGCGACCAGAGGCAATCATTTTTCATCATGACAACGCACGGCGCGGCGCCACGTTGCCATTGCGGTTAAGAACTATTTGGAAAACAGTGTATGGGAAGTTTTACCCCACCCGCCTTATAGCCCAGACCTTGCCCCTTCTGACTACCATTTGTTCCGGTCGATGTAGATCGCCCTCATTGAAATACGGTCCACATCAGAGCAGAATATTGGCTTGATTCATTCTTGGCTGCCAAGCCGGCGCAGTTCCTTTGGGATGGGATCCACAAATTGCCAGAAAGATTGGAAAAAGCCATAGCGAATTAAGCTATAGACCCAATATATAAAGGGTGATTTTTTAGCTAGTATCTTTTTGGCAACACTGATTTAAACAGCTGACACACGTTTCGTGTTTTATTTCACTGTCAAACATCTTCAGTTTGTTCTACAATTTAACCATGAATCGTCTTACAAACGAACAACGCTTGGAAATTATTGAATTTTATCATCAAAATGCGTGCTCTGTTAAGAAAGTTCATGGCGACATCACATGTGTTCAGCGACGAAGCTCATTTTTGGCTCAATGGGTACATAAATAAGCAGAATTGTCGATTTAGGAGTGAATATCAGCCAGAAGCATTGCAAGAGCTACCAATGCATCCAGAAAAAGTCACAGTTTGGTGCGGTTTATGGGCTGGTGGCATTATTGGACCGTACTTCTTCAAAAATGATGCGAATCGTAACGTAACTGTGAATGGTGAGCGCTACCGTGAGATGATATCCAACTTTTTGCAAAAAATGCAAGAGCTTGACTTGCATGACATGTGGTCTCAACAAGACGGTGCCACACAGCACGCGCAACAATGAACTTTTTGAGAGGCGAGTTCGGTGAACATTTTATTTCACGTTCGGGACCGTTCAATTGGCCGCCTAGATCATGCGATTTAACGCCATTAGACTATTTTTTGTGGGGCTATGTTAAAGCTCATGTCTATACAGACAAGCCCACTTCAATTGACAACATTGAAGCATTTATTCGTGAGATACCGGCCGAAATGTTGGAAAGAGTATGCCAAAATTGGACTAAGCGGATGGATCATTTGAGGCGCAGTCAAGGTCAACATTTGCATGAAATAATCATCAAACATTAAATTATATGGACCGTACTATCGATTCAAATAAATATTTCATTCATTTTTCTGAATTTTATGTGTTTGTTTGTTTTTTTTTTTTTTTTTTAAACTTTCCTATAGCTTTTAAAAAATCACAGCACAAAAACAAAATAGATCCCCTGAATTCAACTAATCGCGGGAATTAAATAGAAGTAATGTCATCGAATATTTTACTCGCTTAGATTTGTGCGAGTAAATTTTCGCAATGATTCCGTTGTCCTGAAGTGCAGCCCAACGTATCGGAATCGGTTAATACACACACGAAAACATCACCAAAGGTGTACAGAAGTTGTAGTTCGGTCTAATAGGGCCGATATGGCAGTCAGAGGTTGCACTAACCAAAGGCTTCAAATCGACGATGCCGGGTATGCAATAATTCGTGAAAATTCCGATGTTCAGAAATGCAGGCCAACTTATCGCTGCTACCGGAACCGCAGCCTTTTCGTGGTGCTGGACTAGGAGTAGTTGTTGCGCCAGATTGATTATTCGGAGTTCAAGTGTCGAATTAAAAATGCGACCAATACTCGTGATTGGGGAGTTTGTTCAGAGCGCGGACAACATGAACACACAACATTTTCGAAATCTGTTTTTCCACTAGAGTTTCCAAGGCCAAGAGCTTGACAATCTGGAAAATTATACACATAACTACTTTCTGTATTTTAAGAGCATTTAATGAAAGCCGACGACATGATAAATGCGCATACATTTGGCACAAACATAAGAGTTGAAGAAATGTGGAGGGGGTTTGTGTGATCAAAGAAACCCACACACGTAGATAGGGGCATGTTTCACTGAACATTTCAAGGCATATTATAATATTGTAGTGGCAAAAATCTGTGAACTTGTAATGAAGAAGCACAAACGCGTGAAAGAATGAAATACGAATCGAAAGCAGTGCTTGTGGATAAAGGCGAATAAATCAGAATGTAAATAAAATACCCAGCATCTGGGGTACACGGAATTCGGTATATTTCATTAATATTTGGGGAAGGCTTTGAGTTAAAATGCTCCAGGCGCCAATAAGTCACGGCTCTTGACAGGAGTTTGTGAAAAGAGGAAAAGAGGTTGATTATGTCACTTTTGAAATTTAAACTTGCGCCGTTTGATTCTAAATTCATGCTGGTCTCTGTTCTTTAAGAGGTTTTTTTGGTTAGAAGATACACTTGTTGGTTGTGCACTGAATAACGCTTGGACATTTATTTTTTTAAATATTAAATTAAATATATTTAAATTTTCAACATTTTCATAAAACGATTGTAAAAAGAAAGGAAAGGGCTTTCCCTAGAAATTTGAAATGGATGCGAAAAAACTACAATGAGCGTGTAAATCCAATTCCGGTGTCATTCAAAATCGAACATCTCCGCGTTAAGCCAGGGCTCAGGTCTTAAGGATCTTATTAAATCTATTTTGCAAGCCAACACACCATTTTGATAAAGCGTTGAAAATAGCTAGCTAAGATCGAGCAGGTTTTATAAAAAAGTAAATCCCTAAGGGAATCCTCCTTCGAGAGTAGAGGGCGCTGCACAGTGCCCTTTTTCAAATCTAGCGGAACTTAATTCAAAAATCAAAGAATGAGAAAAAGTTTGGTATCAAACGATAGGTAAGACCTCAGGTCTTAACGATCTGCAAATAAACGTTTCCTGGAAATTGTGCTTACAGTAGTGCGACATCTCATACACATCTTTTTCTTAAATTTCCTGTCTCTTGTTCAAAAAATCTCTAAGGTAAGCTTGGACCTTGTACGACCTCACAAAAAAGTGATTACACGCAGAATAACTCTTGCCAATCGCGATTTCTTTGGGCTCAAGAGGCAATTGAGTAGTAAAGCCCTCTCTCGAAGGATCACACTGACATTGGACAAAACCTTGATCATCCCAGTCCCCTGCTCTATGGCGCAGAAACCTGGACAATCTCAAGAGCAGATGAAGAACGTTTTTTCGAGGGATAAGTTCTGCGAAGAGTCTTTGAGTCCGAACCAGTCTGTTTGTCGCTTTTGATTGGTGATAGGTAATTCAACAAATCCATTTGATTTGCACATTTCAAAGTAAAAGCCCCAAACACATGACACTTGTGTCGGTGTGCTAAAATGTGTCCTGTGTGTAGGGCTCTTACGGGCAAGGGAAATTAGGCAAAAGGGATTACAAAAGGCAATCGCATAGACATTGCAAGAATCTAGCTCAAAAAGTTGCAGCTGAAAGTCAATATCATATCCAGATAATGGCTCTATCCCTCCATTATCTGGGTATGATACTGACTCTCCATCTTCTTTATCAATCTTCGGCCATTTTTGCCCCGTTTCCACAGTGGGGTATGATACCTGAGTCGCATTGTGCTTGAACAACGCTGGAAAATATTGAAAACTTGTGTCCAAAGTGAGTGCTGTGTAGCTCAAACAGTGCGGTTTTTTGAAAAGAGCTTTTGGCTGAAATGAAGAACCTACGGAGACTGCTGTACGCAAATTTTTGCAAAAGTTCATGAGGCTGGTATGATAGTGGAGAACACTCATTGTTGCGCATATGTTAATGTGGCATATTTCTACGAAAATGAGGCTGGGAACGGTGGGCGTTACAAAGCCATGTGACCTCTGGTTCATGCAGGGTGACGCGCCATGCTACACAACCCATGCCATAATCGATCTTTTGCCAACTGAAGTCCCAAATAGTGTTACCAGCCATTTTGGCGATGCCAATTGACCGGCTCGGAACTGCGATAGTGATGGGACTCGAGTGATTCTATTTCACTCGAGTCACTTGTGCAGAAGGAGGGATATAGAGAACAGGGATATAGAATATGTTGGCATGCTCAGTCTCACTGCGTCTTTTGCAAGAGTAGCATATTGAAAAATACGCTGTAGAAAATGGATAGGAATCATGGTAAACATGGTACCATGGTATGGCCCAGTGTAAATGGAGATTATCTGGAAATAGGCATACGGGTGAGCTTGACCAATGTTATGCGAGCCCATCCGCTGAAAATCTTTCTAAAGCATCAAATTTTCAACCAAGTGTCGATCCGACGATAATTCGGATTCCATTGAAGGTATGAAAAACGAACGGGCTTCATTTTATCATTAAATTTCAACTGAAGAAAATCCGCAGCACAAGAATTGCCCTCCTGGACCTGACTCTTGGTGCAAGTGGCGCAAGTCTGAAGCCGCTGGAACATTGCAAGATTATACATATCCACCGGAATTACACGATGACGTGCATGGAGCCATCAAGCCCATCTTCATAAATTTGCTTGCAGATGAACTTCTTTGTCTCAGTCTCGCAGAACAACGAGTCGTTCCACAATTGTGTCTGGAATTTTGCCCCCAAACACATCTATAATGGTAGAAACATTGTTGAAATTGCTGCCCAAACATCGGCATGTATATTTAACGCAGATTTTGTCACAATTTTTAAAAAAATGGAGACAATGGGAGTCGTGATTGGACGAGCCAAACTCCAAGAGACGCACGATGAGCAGCGCAACACGCAGGCTGAGGAGGGCCTCAGAGAGGCCAGAATTGCTCGGAAAGACCAACGAGCCGATGAAAATCAAGCCTATGAAGAAACGGAAGGAATTTTATGTGGATATGGCATAGCTCCTTGAATGTAGGTAGGTCCAATCGCTATGGTGTGAAGGATAAAATAAAACGGTGAAGATCTTCTTTACTTTTTAACTTGATTTGTGGCTGAAAAAAGGCATTTAAAAAAACACAAAATTAAATGGTCATTTTGACAATTTTTGTGCGAAATTAATAGTCCTAGTTCATACCAGAGCCAAACATATACTCTTTCTATCCCGTTGGAATTTTTGTAAGCAAGAATATTTGTAAGAATATTTTGTAAGAATTTCCAGTAAGCGAAAATCACATGCGCCGCCGAAAAGAAGAGCTTTTGTTTGATCACAAAAATAGCAACAAAAAAAAAAACTATGTAAAATTTGTTTCTTCTTCTTTTTTTCAAAATTTTTTCAAATTTCTTAAGTCTTCAAATAAATGCAAAGTTACAAGCCTAAAAAATAGTTTATGTTCATTTACCAGCCTATTGAAAATCGTCAATATTTCAAATCGAGAATGGGGGGAAGGGGGGGGGGGGGCAGGGAGGGGAAGGAGGCCTCCCTCTTTTTATTCTAAACTTGTCAAATGGCGTGTCATATTTCGCGGATGATTGGCCAATACTCTTAAATGTGCCACTCAGCAAATCTGGCATTTTCGACGTCACTCCTTGGGTTTCACCCCACTCTACCCCTGCCATTCACCAAAGCGAGTAATTTGAGTTAAAATATTTATTTAAATTAAAGATTTCGGATGACTCTGAATTAAAGACATGATCAGTATTAGTCTCTCTTTTTTAATTAATTAATTTTAGGCACAAAAGATCTATAGGTCGCGGTACAATTCACCCTTAACAGTAATAACAAAGAACACAAACTTAAATGACTCAAGAAGTTAACTGAGTACAAGCGATAAATTGATTTTAACGACTGAATGGAATGTTAAATCCGTTACACCAACAAGGGAAAATATTGAATAGGCATACCTTCTGAATGACTTGAGGCCTTCCTCATGCTCGTTAGTCGATAAAATGGGGGTGTTTCTGTGCGCTCAATTAAGCAGTTAAGGGTCTCCACCGCTTGCAATTCAGTCATTAGTTCGTCCAGCAGTCGATCGGCACACGTTCTGGCAAGGTAGAGAGCAACCCGTTTTGCCTGCAGGCGATAATGAGAATCAATTAATTAAGCATCAAAATTTTCGCATGATGTACAATGGGTGGGATATTTGTTTGTGTTTTATGATTTTGGAAATTTAATTTATTTCAATTTGTATACTTACGTAGGGTAAAAGTTCGTTTGGTGCCATTCCCGACATTATGACTAAATAGCGGAGGATAACCTTTAGATTGTTCGGCCAAAACTGACACAAAGTGCCCCAGAGTTCTTCGATATCGCGCGGATGCAAATCAGAAAACTGAAACAAAGAGAGAGAAGAGTTTGAAATGCAAATAACATGAACACAAATAAGATGAGAAACAAAACCAGAAGGAGAAGAATCAAACCTTAGATCTTTTTCTGAGAGATTCGAAGGACTTTTCATCCTTCTCCGGCACTTTCTCAGAAACTCGTACATCATCGCAGACAAGATTAGTTTGAACGTTAGGTTAGGCTGGAGTGAATGACTGCTGGTTGGGAGCAGTCACACATAGACCAGGGGTGGAATCGTCAGGAGTTAAAAATTACGTCACTCGTCAAAGGAACGAACTTATTTTGATACCATACCACACGAATGCCGACGGAACGTTATTATCATTTCTAGGAAATATTGTTGTAATAGAGTCGAACGAAGAACAGTCGAACCCGAATAAAAGCACATCGCTTAATAGCACAAACTGGTTAAAAGCACACTTTCTTGAAGACATTTGTCGTTTTTGTACCTGTTCTACAGACGCAAACCCCTTCAATAGTACATCGCTTGATGGCACAACCCACTTTATATCACACCAAAAATATGAATAAAACAAACAGTCCACGTTCAATTGTGCCCGCTGATTATCACATCCTAAACGGAGTGATAATTCACTGAACACAGCACAGAACCTGCAGAAAATGTGAACAGTGCACCAACCCACTCCGCCAACCGATACGATAATGGCCGCGCGAAGGTTGGAAATCCAAAAAGCGAACAAATTTGACTACTATACTAAATGGGGTATTCGTATCAATGCTGGAAAATCGGTACTTATGTGCTTAAGGAGACCATCCAGAGGTGGATGCAGATCAGCAGCCAAATGTCGAAGCATAAAGATAGTGCTAGCTGACGGCACAGAAATATCAACAAACGAAAAGGTGAAGAATCTTGGCGTTAACTTCACGGAAAGGTTGAAGTTCAACAGTCATACGGAATCGACCCTTAAGAAGGCTAACCTTCCATCGCATTTATCCCTTGATGCGCAAGCAAAATGGATTAAGCCAGAGGACAAAGCTGCTGCCATACAAGCGCTTATACAGCCGATCTTAACGTACGGCTTCCCAATATGGCTTACCATCTCTAACACCAGCATGATGAAGTTCGCAATTTTACAAAGAAAATTACGGCGAATATGTACCGGACTGAGAAAAAAAAAAAAAAAACAGAAACAATAGGCACGCATCATCCCCCAGCAACAGCACATGGTGACACTGTTCAGAAAGCAGCTACTAAACATCAACAACCATCCTACCGAGGAAGTCAGCAACCTGAGAAACACAATCTCCGGAAAACACTAAGTCAAAGCGTTAAATCTGCTAAACGAGCAGAACTTTCGAACGAGCTGCATGGATTCTACCAGAGCGGCGATAGCAATCACCATCGAGGCTAAGTGGGCTTACGCATCACCACCCCATCCCAAAAGGACCACCACGGACACACGTACTTGAACAGCCCGATGTAAGCACCAGCCATTGTAGGACATAAGAAATAAACCGACGATAATATTAAACATTCAATTAAACAAAGTACAACAGTTGGGACCCTATTGTTGAGCCAACACCCTAACCTTTAGTCTAGTTGTATACTCAATTGTTAAAATAATTCTGTTCAAATAAATGTTTAAATCGCTTTAAATCGATAATTCACTTGATTGCCAAGAGAAGATTTTTGTTTTGAAATTGACTTATGAGTTATATTATATTTACTATGTTATATTGACAAATGAGTTATACTTTACACCTACCTATTCTGGAAGTGTCCCACTATTTTTATTTGTGTGCGAGTTTGCTAGACTTTGGGAAGTCAACCCTTTTATTGCATTTTTGCATTTTCAGAACAGTTTGTAAGAAAGTTAAAAGCACAAACGGCTTAATGTCACGATATTTTATTGCAATTGAGTTGCGGTTAAGTACCATTATGCGGGTTCGACTGTAAATGTAAAAATTACTTATTTAAAAAGCTAACATATAAAGGGCCGATACATTTTAAGGGCCGATGTTAAACGTGTACCACACCTAAACGCCTTTCGTTTTTTCTGCATTTCATTTGATATTTCTCAATTTCAGACTAAATCAATTTTAACCATGCAAATATACACAACCGAGCAACGAGTTAAAGTTATGCAGACTTATTATGAAAATGGGCGTTCAAATCAAAATGCATATCGTGCACTTCGCGGTCAATTTAATCGTCCAACTGTGCGTACAATCGGAAAAATCGTGCACAAATTTGAGCAAACCGGGTCTGTAGGAGATGTGAAAACACCAGTGCATGCTCGTACAGCTCGTACTGCAGAAAATATTGCTGCTGTTCGCGATAGTGTGGCTGAAGAGCCGTCCACCTCAACTCGTTGTCGTGCCCAACAATTGCACCTCTCACGCTCGTCGTTGATGGAAATTAGGCATACAGATTTGCTTTTACACAATTACAAGGTGCAATTGACACAAGAACTCAAGCCTCTTGACCATTTCAAGCGTCGTCAATGGTCAGAATGGTGGCAAGAAATGGCAACAGTTTATGATCAATTTTCGAAGAAAATCATCTTCAGTGATGAGGCACATTTTCACCTCAGTGGATTCGTCAATAAGCAGAATTGCCGCATTTGGGCGAATGATAATCCAAGAGTGTTTGTCAAAAAACCAATGCACCCACAAAGAGTGACTGTTGGTGCGGTTTATGGGCTGGCAGCATTATCGGGCCGTATTTTTTCCAAAATGAGGCCGGTCAGGCAGTTACTGTGAATGGTGTTCGCTATCGTGAAATGATAACGAACTTTTTATGGCCCGAATTGGAAGATATGAATGTGGACGATATGTGGTTTCAACAGGACGGTGCCACTTGCCACACAGCTAACGAAACAATGGCTCTTTTGCGTGACACATTCAATGGCCGTGTTATCTTACGTGGTGGCGATGTCAATTGGCCGCCAAGATCATGTGATTTGACACCGTTGAATTTTTTTCTTTGAGGTTAATTGAAAGAAAAGGTGTACGTCCATAAGCCAGCAGCAATTCAAGAGCTAAAGGATGAGATAATTCGGCACATTAACGGCATAGAACCTCAATTATGCTTCAGCGTCATCGAAAATTTGGACCATCGGATGGAGGTGTGCCACCGAGGTCACGGCGGCCATTTGGCCGATATTTTGTTCCATACATAATTGAACGATACCAATATTATCATAATAAAAAGAAATGACAATAATTTGTGTTTTATTCAAAATCAACATCGGCCCTTAAAATTTAGCCTTACACTGAATTTGACTTCCTACCTATCCTGGAAGTGTCCCACTATTTTTCTTCAATTTTAATTTCGTTCTGCAATTTTACAATAGTTTGTAAGAAAGATAAAAGCACAATTTCATTGCACAGTTAATGTGCCATTATGCGGGTTCGACTGTAAATGTAATAATTATTTATTTAAAAAGCTAACATATAATTGTAAAAATTACAAGTTAGCTATTAAGCCAGAGCGATGAAGGCTCAGGCTAAAATGTAATAATTAAACGTCAAATATGTGTCATTTGTGAAATTATTTAGGCAAATGTAACGACTGAAACAAGCGATGGATTATGTTTTGAAATTTACTAGAGTTCTTCTGATTCATGATGATATTGTTCTTCCAGAAATATTGGTACTACCAAGAAACGCGTAAAATTCAGAAAACGTTTTCGCTTGAATAAGGAGGCCATAAGACACGTTCTAAACTTGCCCAAAACCCACATTGGTCTACTGCATTATCTCCTCAGCTGCAATGAACATCGACACTTTCGCTGTTGACAAGCGAATTAATTGGAACGGCTCTTTTTTGGGGGGAATTTATTTTGTTCCTGTTGTTGTGAATTGCATTTTATGTGTTTACTTATTAGGTCTGTTCCAGTACTTCCAGCACCAAATTGGGAAGTCTGTCATTTTTGGGCAGGGAGGGTAAACATCTCTGAGAGAGAGGCAAAATCTCAATAAGGTACGGAAAGGCAGTTTTTACCAATTGTGAAAATTATGTCATTTATGAAATGTCAAATCCGAAATCTCACATGCATTTGTTTTAATTAAATTACACTTGTGAGTGTATTGATATACGTCAATCGATTTGACAGAAGAATCACAAACAGAGACACAGACTTTTCTTGTGTTGAGTTCTCGTCCTCACGTAATTGCGTTCGCCGACGACTTGGTCTTGTACAGATCAGGCGAAAAGATCGAGGTCATCACTACCCTCGTGCAGGGTGACTTCGAGTCATTCATGAGAGATTGCGATGACTGGAAGTTGAAAATCAACTTTCAGAAGTCGGAACCATACTGTTCACGACGCCGTTGTATAAGGCCTCGGCGGATACAAAAAAGAATTTGCGAAAGTTCTCAAATGTTGGACGACGCGGACCACCGCTGGCGCATGGACTATATTATCTATATTTTAACAAACATGTAGATGCTGCTCTAGTAAGGGCGCGAGGTGCTTTTGCTCTTACAAAGAGACGAGGGTGAAGCTTATCTGCTACATGGCACCCATCCGGCCAATGCTCACCTATGGCTGTCCCGTGTGGTTCAATGTGAGTTCAAGCTTGATGGATGGAAAAGATTCGGTTGTTTGAGAGGGCTTGTCTTAGGGCTTGCCTTCGACTTTATCGAACTCCAGAGTCCCAGTACAAAAAATTCTATTCCAGTGAGGTCTTATATTACAGGGTGAACCTGATACGAGTGGACAATTTCCTGCTGAAGTTGATTCGAGGGCACACTGCTAGAGCGATGAACTCGGGGCTTACTACTATTCATTATACCACGAAAGGGTGCGTCACAACGGCTTCGTCCCCCAGAAGCATTTGTCCATCTAGACAAGCACAGTCTGATAGAAAATGTAAATGCGGTGCCGCTTATTTACCACATCGCCAGATCAACGGTGGATGGGGGACTCAACTACGACCGTTCCGTCGGACAACGAGCTGAGGAGGGTCTCCTCCAGTTCAGTACGGCGGTATCCAGGCGGGACATTCGGGATGTTGCTATGCAGCACCACAAATTGTAATAAAAAATGTTCGGTAATTAAGCTTTTGTTTTAAAATTTTCTTAATCTCAATTTCTGAAGATATTATTTATAATTGATTATACCCGTTTTTTAAGTCGAAAGACATACAGTAAGGTTAAGTTAATTAAGTTAGAAATAGTAGTAATAATGTTCGTCCAACTAGTTCTAAGCATTTTTCATGAATTTAAAAAAAAATTAATTAAAAAAAAACGGACATTTCTTGTGTTGAAATGGAGAGGGTGGGGAAATTTTTTACTCTCGAGAGAGAGCCCTCGTTTGACATAAAACCCATATTTTTGGCATAAGGGAACAGATTTTAGAAGATTTTCGATATGCTGTACTGTTTACTTTGAGCAGAAATGAAGTATGACAGAGATGCCTAACTTGTGCCTCTCCTTACCTCCTTACCAGGAGACTATGGTGTCCAGAAAGACATTGTGGCCCATACCGCCACGAGTTTCTAGACACTGTGGTGTCTATAGTTTCTGTACTTTCGGGCGAATTACAGCCTTAATTTCTTATGGCAGGCAGTCAGAAGGGGCTTCTACATTTTAGAGCGTCCATGCAACTCGTTCTTGCGCAAAATGTTTCGAACAGCCTCAGTTATTACAGGAATTCGGTCATTCTGAAACAAATCTTTATTGATCTGGGCCCCATAGTCATTCTATATTCTTCGGCAACATGGCCCCATACCGGATTTGTACGTCTGTAGTGGCTAAACACGTTGTAAATCAGAGCCTCGAATGAAGTTATAAGAGGCCATGTCTTAAACGGCATGTCCCAAAACCCCTTTATGATATTAAAAAACTCAAGTAGAATCCATTCCTTTTGACATTTAATTTTTTGCTCCTCCCAGATAGTTTCAATTGTGATAGAATTCTTTGAGGATCGCAGCACGTCTACGGCTTTCCTTTAAATGCAGCATAATATCGTAAGTATCAGTGGCTCTTGATGGCAGTATTGCTGATTTTACCTGTAAGCAGCAGGAAGAGGAACATGAAATCCCACCATACTGTTTGAACGCGATTGTCCCGGGCGTTCCACGAAGTTCTGCTTCCCGATAACACCCATTAAGCTCCACTTGAAGTGAAATTAAATTTTATATTTTATACAAATTTTGCCAACATTGTCATGACATCGATTTCTTAAGAACCTGTGTGCTATGCATATTAATGCCTTCTAATGAATGATTTTATGGAGACTCGTCGAAGGGCGAAGTTTTTGAAAGTACCAATTACATTCAAGTAGGTGACGGTGACGTGGACTGGAAGTTACTTGCTATGTTCGCCACTGCATATACATTTGGTTTGGTATCCAACATCCAGCGTGTATTTTATAACACTTAACACTTGAAGAAGGCATTTCGAAAAGGATTAAGAACTTGTTCGTTCTCTTTCGAATTGAAAACTTCTTGGAATTCGTATAATTTATTTTCAATCTCGTGTTTATAATGGTTCTGCTGTGCATCTTTGCTGCGTCAACGGAAGTTTGGGTCATTACCGGTCACGAGGCAATTGTTCAAGGATATGACGTTGAAACTAATCAGCAATCATCGGAATGGCGCTACTCAGGTCATATTTTAATAAAAAAAAAAATAATTAATAATAATTAATAATTTAAATAAAACTATTAAATAATATTTAATATATTTTTTTATGTATGTATATATTAAAATTAATATTAATAAAATGAATTTAATTATTTATGGAGGTGGGGGGGGAGGGGGGGGGGAAGTCGCGCCATGCACTAACCAGTGCGTGCGGGGAGTGAAATTGTTGCATATTGACAGTATTAGTCCCATTAACAAAAACATCAAGTTGCGTTTGAAATATCTCTTCGAGTAGTTCGAGTGATAGAAATTCAAGTTAGGCTGCAAAAAATATTTGAGAAATGCAAAGAAAATTCAGTATCCACGATAAAAGTTCGACTTCGGTGAATGGGGATCTGAATGGGGGGGTCTGGGTAGACCCGGAGTTCTTGGAATTGTCCTGGCGTGAGTCCGTGAATTTTTCGCAATCAATGGCCGCAATCAAATTGAATAACCTCACTTTTTACAAGCAAGCTTATTTCCTGATTTTGAATTGGTAAATATCGCATTGAATTTTGCAATTGATCGTACTGCTTGTACTACAGTGTAATTCCTCGATTTTTGCAATTCCCCGACTTTTCCGGGGGGTCTTATAAACATTTTCTTTCACAAGAACCTTCTCTTGGCAATTAGGAAGAACTGAGACGAAAACAGCCGTTCTCATTTGATGAATTACTAAACATTTTTCACATCTTTTGCTTAAAAACACGAGCACGGTTTAGCTTTGGATATCCAAAATCCAGCTTTAAACGAGATGACTGAGCTCATGGTTATTGGAAAGGAAAACGTGTTACCTTTCCAAAAAGGTACATGATATTATCATCCTTTGAACCTTTGTTTTCAGGCATTGTTCAATCAAATAATGCAGTTAAAATGCTCCTGGGCGAAATGAAGCAGAGCGATGCTGGTTCGGACTATGTTTTTACATATCGTCTCAACCAAGATGTCTTGGAGAATTTCTTTGGCGTAGTTCACCGAAAACCCGGCCTTCACGATCATCCTGACCGCCAGGAATTTAAACACAGGCTGAGGTCGTATATACTCGGATACAACGAAAGGGGTTCTTTCCGAGAATTCGAATGTTGCTGAGGATGACACACCTGACCCTGTGATTCTTCCTTTAGGTACAATCCTCAAAAGCATATCCTGGCATCATACCCACAGAAGACATGGAAGATGTAGAAGTAGATTCTATAGCAAACGACGGGCTGGACAACATTGCAGGTTATATTTTCACACAAGTTGGGGGATAAAAATTCCAGAGATCCGGGTGGACCAGCGAAGAGAGGATAATACCTATCTGATGATGAAAATGGTTCAACTGGAGGACATTTTGAATAAAGTCTGGAGATGACTGGCTCATCTCCAATAATTTTATAAAATCGCACATGGAATCGTCAGAAAATGCAGAGTGTGAGGAGGGTGTGAAAAGACTGTTTTTGAGTGCACGTATTTATTTTAGGATAAGAAAATTAAATAAGGAAATTCTTGAGCATCATCGTCAAAATTGAATAAAACAATTCACTAAAAGCAAAGACATATCTGTCATTCGAAGTTCTTGTATTCACCTCAACACAGTGGCGTAGCGAGGGGGTACAGATCCCGGGCGCCACATTGCAAGGGGCGGCAATTTGAAGCGGTTAAAATTGTTTGTTTAAAATGTATAAAATTTGCAAAACGATTTCTTTTTTTCAGTCCAAAGAATTTCAGTATAACGATTACCAGCATTAACACTGCTTCACAGTAAGTAATCGGACATTGAGTGTCTGACGTTCCTTCCGTTGCCTAACAACAATACCCAATGAACACTGCTCGCTAATATCCAACTACATTTTATCAGCGTGATAAGCAACAACATTTATGCATAGTAAATGTCTTAGTAACAAAATAATTGCTTTTTCGCAAGTACGCTCTTTTGGATTAGTTCCTGTTATTTATTCATTTGTACTAGGTATCGAATACAAAGTGCTTAGTTCAGGACAGAATATCTTTGTTGAGTTCTCCTGCTAGAATTCGAATTGTCAACAGTCAAAATATGTGTTGGAGATTTTACGGTTGGATGACGACATTAGAGTTGCAGATATTTATATATTGATCCTTGACTATATATTGATCAGCTGTCAATGATATCTACCTTAGCCTATGCCCGGCTCGAAGTGGTAACAAGGGATCAAATCCCCAGTAGACCTAGGACCAGCACATACCTTCCGGATCCGGAGAAAATCTTCCACTTCATAAGGATATGCAACCCAGACCTTCCTGAGCACAATTGGAGGGTCACAAAGTTGGAGGAGCTCAAAGGAGAAACCAGGGCTGCAGTGATAGTGATCAGCAAGGAATCACTGGGCCCCTTAGCCAAGTCGGAAGGTGTGATTCACTACGGCTTTGGGACGGGGAGGAGGGCACGAGAGCGGATCAGGCCCCATCCACCTCTACTGCTGCCTTGTCGGTCGGTAACACACGACGAGGCCAACAGAACAGTGATGGAGAGAGTGTATGTGGAAGATTCGCGCGGGTAACACAGATTAATCTCCATCACTCCACCGTGGCATCGGCCGCTCTTCTTCTCCGTCTCAACAACCACGGAGAAGACATCGTCCTGGCCCAAGAACCCTCGGTGGTCAACGATATCGTCACAGGGATCAGGACTCATCAATACAACCTCTTCTTTCTAAGGGAGGAAGTTTCGCCAAGAGCCAGCATTCTTGCAAGGATCTCACTTAATGCACACATTCTTTCCAATTACAGCGATCGCGACTCAGTTACCGTATGCCTAGGGGGAGGTAGAACCAAAATGTGGTTCATCTCGGCATACATGGCCTATGACCATACGGAACATCTTCCATCTCAGACGCTGAGGAGGACGATCATTGAAGCGGAAAGAACCAAAACCGCGCTCTTCCTGGGCTGTAATGCAAATGCCCATCACACGGTATGGGGTAGCACGGACATTAATGAACGAGTCGAGTACCTACTTAAATATCTTATAAGTAGTGAGTTGGATTTATGTTGGCAAGGAAACGAACCCACCTTCATAAATAGGAATCTTTGTTCCAATGCCAATGAAGTTAACATTCACCCAGACTTTACCGAGGAGGAGGAAGAAGATGTTTTAGTCAAATTATATATTTCATTATTAAATTAACTCTGCTTGCGTTGTATATCTTAATTGTTTTACTTCCTATTCCTTTAACAATTTTTCACTTTAACCAATGTTTGTTTATATTACCATGCATAAAATGTAAATTTCTTTGGTTGCGTGAGTTCAAAAATTCATTTCATTGTGTGAATAGTGAATTTGGCCTCATTGCCCTAATGCTTGATCCTGGTGGTTCTTTTAGTCTCGTTTGGTATGTGTTAAGGCACATTTCAGCGAAAAGTTATTTTTTCGACGCGATTACACTTTTGTTAGTTCGTGGATGAGAATATTGTTGTAAAGTGTGGATTGTAATTCAATAATTTCGCCGTACAAGATTTCGATGGTTTTGTTATTTTGTTGCAAAGAATGGAGATCTCTAATAAGAGAAGTCTCTGTTCTCTTATCCGAATAATGGCGGATAAGGTTGGCCTTTATGTCAAAAAAATTAGGAGCAGTCCTGTACATGTTCAGGTTCTCGTTGGCCTGACTATCGATTCTTTTGCGAGTAGCTCGCAACAAAATTTGGTGTGCCGTCTACTCCTCCTACATGAAGAAGGATTTCTTCTACGTTATTAATAAATTCGTATAGATGCCGTAGGTTTTCATCGAAGCGAGGGAGATCTTTAATAGCGTCTGGAATTCGCAAAGAATTGAAAACGCATTATTCTTTGAAAATGTAGCCTATATCCACTTGCAGATAATTTTGAAAACAGTTCGCAATTACATCGCAATTACATCAACTCGACTTTGGTTTGTGAGAAATACATTTATTCGTTTAGAATTATGACCTAACTTAACTATAGCGAAAAAATAAATAAACCAAAACAACGTAAGTCTTTTATTAATAAACATGCAATTTATTAGCCATCAAATCATGGCTGCTCATGGAGGGATTAAAAGGGGTAAATAATACCTTCATATGTGAACAAATTATAGCGTTATAGCCATCTTGCTGCGCCGATTTAAAACTTTAAAATACGACTTAGGCGGTTCTACCTTGTGACCACAGAAATATCAAATCCAGCCCGCTGTCAAATCACGCTGTCCCGGATTAGGCCACATTAAAAAAAAAGAAAAGACGTAATCTTGTTGTCTGTCTTTCCGGCACATAAATTTTAAGGGCCGATGTTGAATGTGAACCACACCTAAACGTCAAATTTTTTTTCTGCATTTAATTTGACATTTCTCAATTCCAGACTAACTCAATTTGAACCATGGAAAGATACCCAATCGAGCAACGAGTTAAAGTTATTCAGGTTTATTATGAAACTAGGCGTTCAAATCAAAATGCATATCGTGCACTTCGCGGTCAATTTAATCGTCCAAATGTGCGTACAATTGGAAAAATCGTGCAAAAATTTGAGCTAACCGGGTCTGTAGGAGATGTGAAAACACCAGTGCATGCTCGTACAGCTCGTACTACAGAAAATATTGCTGCTGTTCGCGATAGTGTGGCTGAAGAGCCGACCACCTCAACTCGTCGTCGTGCCCAACAATTGCACCTCTCACGCTCGTCGTTGAAGAACATTATGCATAAAGACTTGCATTTTTCCGTTTACAAGATGCAATTGACTCAAGAACTAAAGCATCTTGACCATTTCAAGCGTCGTCAATGGTCAGAATGGTGGCAAGAAATGGCAACAGTGGATGATCAATTTACGAAGTGATGAGGCACATTTTCACCTCAGTGGATTCGTCAATAAGCAGAATTGCAGCATTTGGGCGAATGATAATCCAAGAGTGATTGTTGGAAAACCAATGCACCCACAAAGAGTGACTGTTTGGTGCGGTTTATGGGCTGGCGGCATCATCGGGCAGTATTTTTTCCAAAATGAGGCCGGTCAGGCAATTATTGTGAATTGTGTTCGCTATCGTGAAATGATAACGAACTTTTTATGGCCCGAATTGGAAAATACGAATGTGGACGATATGTGGTTTCAACAGGACGGTGCCACTTGCCACACAGCTAACGAAACAATGGCTCATTCAATGGCCGTGTTATCTCACGTGGTGGCGATGTCAATTGGCCGCCAAGATCGTGTGATCTAACACCGTTGGATTTTTTTCTTTGGGGTTATTTGAAAGAAAAGGTGTACGTCCATAAGCCAGCAGCAATTCAAGAGCTAAAGGATGAGATAATTCGGCACATTAACGGAATAGAACCTCAATTATGCTTCAGCGTCATCGAAAATTTTGACCATCGGATGGAGGTGTGCCGCCGAGGTCGCGGCGGCCATTTGGCCGATATTTTGTTCCATACATAATTGAACCATATCAATATCATCATAATAAAAAGAAATGACAATAATTCCTAAATAATTTGTGTTTTATTCAAAATCAACAAAACTTAACCACTCTTTATAACATCGATGTTTTGAGATCGATTCCTATTATCGATCGATAATGTTCAGCCATCGACGTCAACATCGCACATCCCTCCCTAGTGGGAGCAAGCACCGAACAACATCTCCCCTCTCTTCATACAGATAAATAGACCTTGCAAAAATAACATCGATAAAAGCAAACATTTACTTGTCAAAGCCACGTTCCGCCAACCAAATATATTTCACATTGAATTCATTTCCGGCGAATTTTAAAGCGAGTCCAAACAGAAACATATTTCTATTGATCAAACGTCCTTTGCGTGTTGCAAACCAACTTCTCAAAGGAGAAGCACGATTATTTTTGATTTTTATTTGACTTGCGCTATTTCTGGATAAAAAAAACGTGTATGAATGTAGATAAGTAGCATCTGAAATCTCAAATGCTCTCAAATTGCCCTCAACGAGATACCGAATGGAAACTGGATGAGAGAAAGAAAACCGAAGTCGTAATAAAATATGGAATAAAAGAAAATGCTAATTTCATTCCACATGGAAATGTGTATCACGAGTATATCAAAGTAACGCGATACAGAAATGTAAGCTTGGCATCTGCTTCAAAGCTCTCCATTTTTGCATTTCACTCTCGAAGAATTCTCCACTGATTAATTACACAAGGAACGAGCGTTTGACATGTATTCCTTTGTCATTGAGAATAAACCTAACCATGCGGCGATACTCAGATTTCAATTTCTGAAATAAACAATGGGTCCCCGTGGCCGCCATTGAAAGTTAACTAGACTGCAGTGGCAAGGCCGTGACCTTTAGCTATCGAGTTCCTCTCCTGGAATTATTGGCTGTGATTCGATGGGATGTGTAAACGTGTTATTAAATTGCAGTCGTTATCGGTTTATTAAATTAAAGACAAAATTTAATGGTTGATATCAAAATTGTGATAAAAGAAATAATTATCGTCCACAGTGCGTCTCATCGCTCACAGGAAAGAATCTCGAGCTAGTTGAGGAAGCTGCCAGGCATCGCTTGGTTATCATGGGTATCTCTGTGTGGACTGTGGACCTTTGGACGGATGGAAGCTTTTCCTGTCGGGAGTTGGGTCAAGGGTCAAGGCTCTAGGACTTTGCTTTGCAAATGGCATGCCCATAATGAACACCTTCTTCCCAGACAAAGGCATCCATAAATACAATTGGTACTGTCAGAATCTTCAAGAGAAGGCGTTGACAGATCTCTTTGTGGTACCATCGTGTGTGAAACGGATGGTTTGAGATGTTCGTGTGAGGGGCTGAACTGTCAACTGATCATCACTTGGTGTTGTTTACGCTGTACCTCACTGATAAAATAGCTCTCCTACTACATAACAAAACTACATAACAGTGAGTTGCGGCTAAATTTTACGCGGCACATATCTGGTTTGAGTGACATCGCGAGTAGAGGAAGAATGACGACTGTTTTCAGCAGCCTGTGCAGAGGCCTGCACGGGATGTTTGTGGAGTGAAGCGGCTTGGCTTGGCGGCTGGTGGTGAGAAAGGAACTGCGTGGTTTAAAACGCCCGTAGTTCAAGAAGCCACCAGAGAGGCAAAGAAGGCCGACAGAGACTGGATTCCCTTGGCGGACTCTGCTTCTCGTGACCGGTACACCGAGGCGAGCAGGTAAAGAGCAGTCTTGGAAAAAGTTCGGCGATAAGTTGGAAAACGACCATAGATCAATGAAAAAGGTGTTCTGGCAAACAATTTGCCGACTCAAAGGAAGGAAATTCAACATCATCGGAGGAGTCAAATCCAAAGATGGTGTGTCCAATGAGGTAGACATCTTACGCAGATGAAGCGAGCACTTTTCGGAGCTACTCAATCCCGAACGGGCTCTGAGGATGACAGACCCGTAGTCTTGAGTGGGGCGAAGAATAGTCCAACGGCGGAAGAAGTCATTTTGGCGATCGAATCGCTAAAAGTTGCAAAATCCGCTGGTGTGGATGAATTCCAGCCAGAAATGCTTAAGAGGATGGGTAAAGAGGGAGTTATGACTTACTCGTGTCATTGAAGTGGCCTCGGAACGTGGTGAGACACCTGGCCATTGGCAAACTGGGTGATTGTTCCACTTTTCAAGAAGGGGGACAAAAGAGATTAGTCCTACTGCAGGGGCATAGCTCTTTTAAGACTTCCCGGGAAAGTCTAAGGTGCTGGAAGCACGATCTATAGCTATGGTCGAGCCCAGGATGGGGCACACAGAACAGTGGAAAGCCGCACTGTGTCCCGCTGAAAGTACAACCGACCAGCTTTTCACTCCAAGAATGGTACTTGAGGAGTAGGAGTATGCCAAGCCCATCTACAGCTGCTTTGTGGATTTGGAAAAGGCATACGACCGAGTTCCTCGATGTAAACTCTGGAGTGTACTGCAGGAGTATGTGATTGATGGTCCTCTTCTGAGGGCCATTCAGTCTCTATACACAAACTACACCAGCTGTGTTCCGGTGAACGGTGCTAACACCTTTCGGTCAACACGTTTCACAGTGAGCGTTGGACTTCGCCAAGGGTGCGTCTTATCACCTCTCCTTTTCACTGTACACATATATGGACTGGATGTTGAAACTCAGCCGAGACGAGGAATGTTTCACATTGGGAGACTTGGGGAACTCCAGTGCGCACTCGATAGGTTGGTGGCTGGTGGTATGTGCTGATACTGGGATGAAGATCAACGTGGACATATCGGTGGTTATGGTAATTTCCAGAACGACTATTCAATGCACTCTGCATGTGCATTTGGAGGTAGAGAAGTTTAAGTCAGTCGTAATGCTGAGCTTTCCTGTAGGATCGGTTAAGCTGGGTCAATTTTGAAACAGCCTGGTAGATCTGTACTCAGGAAGGCCAAGCTTGGTGCCAAGGCCAAGTCAATTTGTTCCAACTCCCGCCTATGGTCTGAAATTTGGGTTGCGACAGAAAGATAAGATCGCGAATACAAGCTACTGAGATGAGATTTGTCCGCGCTGTTGTGGGAATTACTCGCCGTGATAGGATGAGCAACACGACAATATACGAGGGGTTCCACATTAGGGAACCGCTTTTTCGAACGGAGAGGGCTATGCTTCGGTGGTTTGGTCACGTGGCACGAATGTCCCTTCCATCATGACATCCCAGGCGGGCGTTGAATACGATTCCATCAGGTAGGCGACCGCTTGGTGATTGGACCAAGTCCAAAAGCTCGCCTGGTTACGCTTGAGCATAACTTCTGATGAGTTAGAATCGATGGCGGGTTGCCTGGGATCTCTCGTGCGTGATTTACGCCGCGACTCCTTTAGAGGACAATGCAGGTGAGAAGATGATGATGACGACCTTGTTTTAGAATTGTACAATTGTACATGGAAGGTTATTTAAGACCACATTGACACATTGGTTCATCTAAACCACAATAAGACCTCGTGCAACTTGTACTACGTTTAAAATTGCACTAAGATCGGTCCACGTGTTCATAAGTTACAGATTTATTTCCAACTCTGATGATGGAGCAGGCTAGATAATGTCAATTGGAAACCGCTCGAAAGGATGACATGTGTATTCATCAGCGGAGCACAGCGATCAAGCCCTTTCTTAGCTGTATATAAACCCCTCAACCTTCGGCAGGGAGATCTCTTCGGCAGACAGACCGCTGCCAGTACGCCGATCGCTCCATACACAACTATCCTTGACAAATTCATCACCGACCTCACGATAACTAGGCCTCGCATAATATTAAAAAAAAATAATAATTAGTCACCTTCGAGAAGAATTTCTCAAACAGCATAGCAAACAGCCCCCAGATCTAAGTGGACGTCTGAACACCAGACGCTGGACGGTCCTCTGCGTATCTTCGAAGGAGTGGGTGTGGGAGTATGCTTCTGTCAGACTGTCATTCCGACTACGAAATCACTGTAATCTCTCTGTTCTGGCTAATAAAAAAAAATATTGTTATCATCTGTGTGTCGACTTCTACACAATGGAGCCTCACTGTCTGGGTCCGATGCCCGGTACGACCAAAATAATTTTCACCTCTTTCGAGTCACTGACAATGGCAACTGAAAGCAAGGACAAACATCGAAATCTAAACCAAAAATGTGTTTTTTTTTTTCAACTCAATAACAGATGGCGGTGAAAAAGGGCACCCAGTTAAATATTTGAAAACATCCACGAGTACCTGAAAGCATTTAAATTACCAGAGTACATGGCAGTGTAACCAAAGGATTAAGAGTGAATTACAAATCTTCAATCCCTTAAGCAGCACTCGACTCTGTTGGCAAGTGTTCAACAGAGTAAAAAGTTGAAGAGTGAAATTTTAATCCAACAAATAATAGGACTTTCCAGATCAATGATGGGAATCGAGACAAGATAATGTGGGACAGACAAACATCACCATGATTCTCAGAGTTTAACCCCGTGAATATGTGTGAAAGATTAGGACATCCTTCGTTGGGCTTAGAAGTGGATAACGAGGAATGTGGAAATGATTTGTGGATGGAATCCCTGGTTGTCAGGTCAGCAACTTGCCTATGTTCAATGAACCCATATGCATGCGTGTTAGAGTTCATCATAATTGTTAGAATTGACTGTATTACGGCACTTACGGAGAAAAGGGTTCCGCTTTCATCGATAGTATGTGAATGCTTTACTATGAATTCACAAAATACACATACAGTTACGGACAAAAGAATATGACCAGTAGGGAAAAAGTCACGGAATTGCTCATTCGTCATTTCATTGAAAGGAATTCTTTAGTCTTGTGTGACTAAGGGGAATTTGGTGGGATCTGAGGGCAAGAGATGGGTAAAGTTAACCGAAAATGATATATACGGAGCAGAGGTGTATTGAACCTGCTTTTCGTTGTACGGTGTTGATATATTCCCAGCAGAAAATCACATAAGGTATGCCAGGCATGTACACACGATGGATTTTAGGTAAAATCGTTCAAGGCAGATTGCCTGACAATCTTACCTTCACATGTATTTATGGTTCTAGAAGAATAAGTCAGTGGAAATTAAACAAAATGATATTGCCTAATTGCACTCAAGTGAGTGACGCAAGTGATTCATAATTGCGAACCCAAATGAGCGGTGTAAGCGCGATTTGGGTTTTTATTGAATTTTGTGGGTGAAGTGAGTGACCGTCTGCGAACTTGGGGAGTGAACTTTGATTGTGTTAACTTACAAAATGGCAATAGTAATACACATAGTAGTTCTGAATTAAGCCATATTAAAACATTTAAATTAGGTGTACAACTCAAACCGATCATGAAAGAACATACAAGCAGACTAAAGGTACATTATTTATTCTCAGCAAAAATTGTTAAAAGCAATCATGTCTTCATCCTTCGAAGATTCGGTCATGTCTCGGACCAACTTCGCATTCTTCTTGGATGTGAATTGGAGGCACTTTTAAACTACAGGTACCCCTTAAAATCATTCATAGTAAACAGCCTAATTGACTGTGTGAAAAGTTCACTTTCTGTCGAGTAGTAATATAGTAATATCACATTGAAACCTTCTCTTCATACATGTCATTGATGCTGTACATCTGTGGAATCATCTTCCTTCACACGCACGGTCTAAGACCGAGTACAGACAATTTTGTTCAGCTTGTTTTTCTCACCTCTTCAATATGAGCTGAAATGATTTCCTAAATTAATCTTTATCAATGTGGTAGCATGCAAAATAATTCTAACGTAGTTGAACTATGCTCTCACATTTAATTCTTTTTAAATTCAAACTGTAAACATCAAAATGTACTATGTCTTTATCACTTTATGTATTCAAGTAAATGCGACGTTATAAGCCCTGTACTTAAACAAGAATAGTATATTCTTAAAGCACAGAGATATTAAGAAATAATAAATGAAATGAAATGCTAGAAGCTAGGCCTTGACCCTCTACGGACTGTAGCGGCACCCAATTTATTAATATTAAATAATGAACAATAGACGAACGTTTGACTCTGAAACCGCTTCTCTTTCTTATATTAAAAATACACAACTTTTTTCAACTTGTTCCCAAGACTAGGTAAACATATTTTTTTCATCTCAAAGCGGGACACCTGTAAATTTGCTTCGCCAAATGTCGGGACGGATTTATGAAACAAATGAGTAGCGTCCGCTCATTCGTCATTTTAGTTTTAAAACGATCTAAGTATGCTTAATTTTTCTCATATGGTAATTGCAGTAATTTTTTAGCTATTATCTTTTTGGCAACACTGGTTTAAACAGCTGACGCACGTTTCGTGTTTTGTTTCACTGTCAAACATCTTCAGTTTGGTCTATAATTTAACCATGAATCGTCTTACAAAGGAACAACGCTTGCAAATTATTGCATTTTATTATCAAAATGCGTGCTCTGTTAAGAAAGTTCATCGCGCGCTTCTTCCATTTTATGGTCAGTTTAAGACGAAGCTCATTTTTGGCTCAATGGGTACGTAAATAAGCAGAATTGTCGATTTTGAAGCCTGAAGCATTGCAAGAGCCACCAATGCATCCAGAAAAAGTCACAGTTTGGTGCGGTTTATGGGCTGGTGGCATCATTGGACCGTACTTGAATGGTGAGCGCTACCGTGAGATGATATCCAACTTTTTTTTGCCCAAAATACAAGAGCTTGACTTGCATGACATGTGGTTTCGACAAGACGCTGCCACATGCCACACAGCACGCGCGACAGTGGACTTATTGAGAGACGAGTTCGGTGAACATTTTTATTTTTTTTCGTTCGGGACCGTTCAATTGGCCGCCTAGATCGTGCGATTTAACGCCTTTAGACTATTTTTTGTGGGGCTATGTTAAAGCTCATGCCTATACAGACAAGCCCACTTCAATTGACAACATTGAAGCATTTATTAGTGAGATACCGGCCGAAATGTTGGAAAGAGTATGCCAAAATTGGAGTAAGCGGATGGACCATTTGAGGCGCAGTCAAGGTCAACATTTGCATGAAATAATCTTCAAAGATTAAATTATATGGACCGTACTATCGACTCAAATAAAGATTTCATTAACTTTTCTGAATTTTATCTGTTTTTTTTTGAAAAACTTTCCTATAGCTTTTAAAAAATCACCCTTTATAACTACGTGCTGCTCATTTTGTCGTGCGTCTACTTACCCGAATGACATTACAGCATTGGAAAGGTTTTGCGTAGATATGTACAATGTGTTGATTTTGCCAAACGGCGGAGTAGAACCTTGGTATTTTAAAATTTTAAATGAATTTCGACGACGGGCTAACCTTGTTTGAAAAAATGTATGTACGTTATAACTGGCGCTGTGAATGGATGAACTATTAAGGAGATTCTGGTTAAGTTGTGCTTATCGGTAGAAGCAGGACTTCTAGTACAGCCGCTGTTTGCTTAATGCTGTTCTATTTCCTTCTTTGATGTGAGTTTTTTTACTACTGTCGATGGTAATTTATTAACATCTATTTTTGTTTTCCCACCTTCTATGTGATTACACATTGAGTTCGAAAATGCACAATAAAAATGTCGACGAAAAGAAAGCATAGTCATTTTACTTGGTTTTATTGTTACCTTCAATTTAGAAAATATAGCGTTTACAAAGCTTAGCAGCGACTTACATTGAACTAAATGAAATAGAGGAACGGACTAGTTCAATAAACAGATTTGATCTAAATTGAGCGCTCTCTGGACTGAACTAAGATGCACAAGTCTAGTACAGACCCGGCACACGGAAAGACAGAGCACAATGTATATATTTACTACCAAGTTATGTAGATGCATCTATCAACCAACATCAAAGCGGGAAATTTTGCGTTTTTTGGGGACAGTGGGACACAAAGCTAAAAAGCAGGACTGTCCGGAAAAGTACTTATTCCAAAACTTCAACTTCAAGAAATGTTCTGCCCCATTTACTTACATACTCAATGCAACCACTGTAAAAATCAGTCAAGTGTTTTTTAAATGATATACAAAACAAATAATGAACAACTTCTAGAATCTAAACATTTGTATGTTTTTGTATGCCAAATGAATCATAATGAACATAGTTTTCAAATACAGAACTGTTCATTGTTATAATGAACGGATGGTCACCGTAGCCATACCAGTAAGCCATTATCGTACACTGGTCGGGAAGTTTTAGCGATGTGGGTTCGCGCTAAAGTATATTCCACAAAATGCAATTTTTTTTGTAATTTTCTATCATTTTCTAGAATTATGATGGTCTTATGCTTCGTCTTAGATTTGTATTTTTTGTGAATTCCTTCTTTTTTATTTGAACATGATTTTTTTTTATTTTGCAATTAGTGACCATTGTATGGTCCTTTCGTTAAAAGTTGTTAAAAATCCGAGTTTTTGAAATTCGGCGGTCCTATTGTTTTGTCCGTAACTGTATAAGAGTGTGTCACAATGGTTGCACAAAGAAAAGGGGTTACGCTTTTCCTTGAATTTGAAGGAAAAGGCGTACGTGCATATTTTACGGCGAATGAACGAAAGGACAAAACAGTGAGTCCTGGCAGGAGCATGAACTTCTGTCCAGCCGTTGCGGCACAGAATTGTGTAAATCGTGTTACATGGAGTGTTCTCCAACGTACATACATTCGAGGAAAATGTGAAATCTTTAAATAACTTCTTGCGATACGATTGGTAACATACTGCGAACATACACATGTTATTGAATTCAAAACCAGCCGAGCGTTTATTTGTCAATGTGGCAATAAGCTTCATGCGAGTTTAAACCTACAAATAACCGAAGGGTCGTCGAGTCATTTCGAACGAGTGTGCTTTGTTCTTTTCGGGTTAAGCACATTCCAACAAATTCTAATCTCTTGTCCCGGCACATACGTGGGTCCCGCCAGGCTATTAATAAACATAAAGAAGAGAACTTTACGTGCCACGCTTGCAGAAAATATTCATGTTTTTTTCCTTGTTCATGTCTAAAGAAATTAGAAGGAGGCGGTGCGGACTGGACTCCTCTGAAAAGTTGGTTACACATTTTCTTGATTATGTGATTAAGCTGACATCCGGGAATCTATAAACTTCACATAAGGGAAATCAGAAGCACGCCTTCAGTCCGTGGGCAGTATTTTCAACCGCTGAATTAACAATCATCAACCGATGACAGTTATCAACTAATTAATCCCGAGACGTTTGATTTGAGATTTAAAGGCTGAATGGATTAAGGAAGAAAGGATAAGATGGTAATTAGAATTGAAATGGAATGACCGGATAAGCTTCCGAAATTCACAATGGCACCGGGTGCGAAGGAAACCACCCACAAAAGGTGAAGCCGATGCGACCTTGAAAAAAGGTAATGTCTACAAACAACAGCTAATTTTCTCCCGAATCAGTTTTTCTTTTTTTTTTTCAAAAGAAGTGAATTTGATGAACGACTGAATAAAGGTTATGTATAGATTGGCGTTATCTGTGGACAATTAAATACGATATGAAATAACGCAAAGATAATGAAGCGGCTAAAAATGTCTTTATGTTCGAAAAGTGGAGACACTTGGTACACACCTAAGATAAATGATAACACTCGCTCCCAACCGAAGACTGGAGAATGACGTCAAGGCTATCTGAGGCGTTGGTTTCAGATCGAAGACGCAGTATGTGTTGTGTGGCTTGTCGTATTCGCAGTCGTTTCATTAAATTAGGCTATAGACACATATACATACAGCGGATTAATTAATTTTTCGTCAAATAATTAGCTTATTTTGGTAGGAATTAATAAAAATGCTTCAAAGGAAACACAGAAAGGGAAGATGGATTCCCCTTCCAAATTAAATTAAATTCCAAGAATTGGTGTGGCCTATGTGTACCGAGCTATCAGTTCATCGAGATCAGTTAGTCGAGACAAAAAAGTTTCCGTACAGATGTCATTCTTGGCACTGTAAAGTGGTGCATTGTGGTACTTAAGCAAGTAATTCTTTGGTTTTTTTTATTGTAAAATAAAATAAAATGGAGTGCAAAAATAAGCCAATCCCTTTGGCCAACAAGAAACTTATAATTGACCTGAGAAATGAAGCAAAGTAGCTGGGAGAACTTTCAAAAATTATTAAGAGACCCCGTTCTTCTATCCAGTACGTCTGGGAAATATTTGAAGAAACAAAAACCATGGCCAACAAACCAAGATCTGGCCGTCCAAGAAAAATAGACAGTTGCACGGAGAAGCGATTGGTCAGAAGTGTCGAAGAAGATCCTCGGCAAAGTGCCCACGTATTTGCCCGTAAATTGAAAACCAATAGATGTGACTCCCCAGACGGTAAGAAACGCCTTAAAAAGAAATGGGCCGGAAAAGCCATACGTACGGAAAGTCATTATGAAGGCGAGGCTGCAGTATGCTAGTGAACATTAAGAAAAAGATAATTCTTTCTGGGATCAAGTGATATTTACTGATGAGAGCAAACTCAACGTATTTGGTTCAGATGGACGAAGGATGGTGTGGAGGAAGCCAGACACTGATCTTAATCCAAAAAAACTTAACCCCTACAGTAAAGCATGGCGGAGGCAATGTAATAGTGTGATGATGTATGGTTTTTATTGAATCTAAAGGGTGATTTTTTAAAAGCTATAGGAAAGTTTTTCGAAAGAAAAAAACACATCAAATTCAGAAAAATGCATGAAATCTTTATTTGAATCAATAGTACAGTCCATATAATTTAATGTTTGAAGATTATTTCATGCAAATGTTGACCTTGACTGCGCCTCAAATGGTCCATCCGCTTAGTCCAATTTTGGCATACTCTTTCCAACATTTCGGCCGGTATCTCACGAATAAATGCTTCAATGTTGTCTTCCAATGCATCAATTGAAGCGGGCTTGTCTGTATAGACATGAGCTTTAACATAGCCCCACAAAAAATAGTCTAAAGGCGTTAAATCGCACGATCTAGGCGACCAATTGAACGGTCCCGAACGTGAAATAAAATGTTCACCGAACTCGTCTCTCAATAAGTCCATTGTTGCGCGTGCTGTGTGGCATGTGGCACCGTCTTGTTGAAACCACATGTCATGCAAGTCAAGCTCTTGCATTTTGGGTAAAAAGTTGGATATCATCTCACGGTAGCGCTCACCATTCACAGTTACGTTACGATACGCATCATCTTTGAAGAAGTACGGTCCAATGATGCCACCAGCCCATAAACCGCACCAAACTGTGACTTTTTCTGGATGCATTGGAAGCTCTTGCAATGCTTCTGGCTGATATTCACTCCAAAATCGACAATTCTGCTTATTTACGTACCCATTGAGACAAAAATGAGCTTCGTCTTTGATAATAAAATTCAATAATTTGCAAGAGTTGTTGATTTGTAAGACGATTCATGGTTAAATTATAGACCAAACTGAAGTGCGTCAGCTGTTTAAACCAGTGTTGCCAAAAAGATAATAGCTAAAAAATCACCCTTTAATTGCCTGTAAGCGTCTTGGCATACTATCAACCAGTTTTTTTTGTAAATTCGGGGCTAATTATGTCCCACTCCTGCTGAAGAGCTTCCTTTTGGAGCTTTCTGGTTGGAGATTTCGTTTTAAAATATCCAGATAACCATATTGGTGCATTGTGGTCTCAGTGAACTCCATTGTACCGACACCATTTGCAGACATACACCCCCACATCAGCAAAGTTTTTTTTTCCATCAGCGCTGTATTTGGCTGCCGCCATACCTTTTGCTGCCCGTCGTTTCCAAATAAGTTAAACTTACTTTCGTCAGAAAAAATAACAGTTTTCCAGAACTCTGACGTCTTACCCACGTCTTACCCACGTCTTACCTTTGCAAAGTCAAGTCTTTTTTTCTTGTTTACTTTCGATATGAATGGTTTTCTACGTGCAGTTTTGCCGTTATAATTATGTGATCGAAGAACACGTCTTACGGCTTGTTTATAATATTGGACATTTCTGTGGTCATTTCTGGATCTTAGGATTTTTTTTTTAATTTGTGATATTATATACCTTTCATTGGCCTCAGATAATATTCGTTTTTGCCCTCATTCAATGTCCCATTATTTCTGTATTTATTTACAATATCTCTACGACTGTGTGTGATCTACCGATATAATAATCCCAACTTCTCCAACTTAATATCACCAACTTCTCTGTACGTTCTGCCCTCAAAAACGTTTTGTCCTGTTTCACTTTTTTTCCACGCACTTTTGCAAATTTCGAAATAAAATTCGACCCACAAACGCGACACAATTAAATTTTTGCAAAACAACTGCACCTTATTCGATCCCCACGCTGATAAAATTTTTGTACGAATAATTTTGTGTCTGCCCTTTTCTGTGTCGTAGCACAAAAACATCAGTAACTTACCGTTATTTTTCATCTTTCACGACATAGGCAACCTAACTGTAACTATACAAACGGTGCAGTTGTTCTGTGCAAAGAAACACGATTTAAAGAAAGGGTTTTGTCCGAATAATTTTGTGAGGATGTGTATGTACACATTGCTCCAAAATGGATTGAAGAAGACAACACAATTGCATTGATGTTTGCCGACGAATTAAAGTGAATTGTATGCATTCATTGGTCCTGTGGCCTCGCAACTCCAACCTGCAGACGACCAATGAATTGTGGGCGCCTTATAATCAGTACATTGACGCAACAACAATATCTCTTGAAGGTTTTAACATTTTGCTACGTTACATTCGTTTTGATAATGGCAATAAAACCGAACAGCGAAAATCTGCGACGTATTTATCATGTAGAACGCGAATTTAGGGAGAGCGTATACGCCAAGTGCCAACATAACCGTTGACGAGCAATTGTTTGCCAACCGTCGCGGCATCATCGTATGGTGGGCATGCGATTCCCTCCCACATATACTGGCAAATTATGCAACACAGAGCGAGGAGTGAATCACGGCGAACGAGTGGTGTTATCATTGATCCAACGACATGATAATTCAGATCGCACTTTGCCTACTTCTTTGTCTTTAGCCGAGCATTTGCTTCAAGTTGGATTCGCCATTGTGGGAGCTGTTCGCTCTAACAAACGTTTCGTTCCGGCTGATTTCAAACAATTCAAAAATCTTCCATTTTATCTGACGTTCTTTGATTTTACAGTGAGATATACCAATTGTGTTCGTGCGTGCCAAAGCCGAATAAGGCTGACACTGAAGAACATTAAACTCTAGGTCAGGTACAATGTTGCGTATAAATGTAAAAGGTACAAATGTTGTCAGCGTTACTACCCTAAAACTGAATTAAATCTTAGAGTCTAATGTCAATAAGGCAGGGTTTAATACCATGGACCAAATACTCACCGAATATTCCAAACCATTCGATGGGCATTGACTGTGTTTTACAATAAATTGGTTATTGCTGGTTGGGCTTTATTATTTGCAACCATTTGCAGCCAGCAAAGAAAAGCAACAAAAGTCGTAAGTTTTCAACTCAATGCCCAATCGATGGGCATTGATGGATGATCGAATGGCAGTGTTGCACGCCAAGCTCCATCAAACAAGCAATGGAAATGTTCCACGAACATGTATGTATATCCGTTACCTTTGCCACAATATTTTGTTTATTTTAATTTATTCTAATTCAATTATTTTTCAAACGATACTGACATATAGTTGTCCGTCTGGTGGCTAAGTATGGCTAAGTGTCATCTTAAAAGAATGCAAGTGGCACTGAACAAAACTAATACGTTCCACATGAGTTTATCGCCAGATGTCGTTTTATGGCGTAAAACGACTACTCTACCGACAATCGTAATACCGTTTCGACACAAGGCGTTAAACGACTTTCGTAATCGGCGTGAATATAATATGGGTGGCTCTACAGCCCGTAGAGGGCCAGGGTCTAGCTTCTCAGCAGCCACTCGTGTTGTGCGTGAAATTGTTCTCTCACGAGTGGAAAGGACATGTACAATACGCAACCCTTCCATCCGTCTTTGTACAATCGCTTGTCAAACAACCCATCCAATCTGGAGGGAATGCTGGTGGAGAAGTTCTTCTCGGCGATGGCTTGGAATAGTAGGCGATCGGTGTCCTTGGGAAGTTGAATTCGTTAAGAAAGTTTGAGTGACCGCAAGTGAGTTCCGACCACAGTCAACACCTCGACTGAGTCCCAGGGCTGTGCTAGATGTTACTTGTTTGCTTTGATGAGACCTAAAAATTCTAGACAGTTATATTCTTTGAGCATTGTCAGTGACTCTAAAGGGGTGGGACAGTGACAAGTATGTTGCTCGTGCCGGGAATCGAACCTTAGCTGCGTAGGCTCAAGTGTCGAAACACCGACCAAAAACGGCAGCCACAACTACATGTTGTAATCGCTGTATTACGTCGTCGTTCTGTGCGACTCGATCGGTAGCAGTAATCGCCAGTGCCAAGATTCGATCGAAGTAAGGATTGTCATTGTGACATCTAATGTTGGGTATAAATTCGTTTTCATTATTCGTAATACCGTGAAAATGAAACTGGATTAAATCCATCGTAGCCGAAGTAACGTGGCCTTTGAAACCACAAGATGATTTCTTGCCAAATGTCAAGGCGTATCAGAAGGGTCTGCATTCGCTGTTCAAGTGCTTTAAAGGAAACCTATTACTGGGCATCGATTCATATTTTTAGATAAAACATCTTGACTCTCCCGCCACTCAAACATGAGGACTTTCTTGTGGAACTGAGATTTTCATCGAAGGGCATTTGCTTTTACGTGTGTTATTGACGCTTGGGTAAATGGAAACCGTGTTCTGTGAACAGTCAATATCCCCCAGCAGAGCTAGGGATATAATTAGGTATTATTTTTAAGAGCCGTGCCACCGCACTTATGTGCATAGGTTGATTTGAATAGGTTTGACGTCAACAAATTGCGAAAAGCAACCAACCAATCATTCCTTTTGTAGTCGATATCGTGGGAAAACTTTGAATGAAGCATGTTTTCCATAAAGTACCTCGATTATTACCTGGCTCATTCTTCATTCTAAAAATAACACCTTTAGCATCTCTTCAGCGCTCCTCACATGTTTCCAGATAACTTGAAATAGCAAAGCATCTTTTCAAGCATCCTTCCGGCAGAAATGTATGCATGTTACTTTCTGTGTGACATAATTCATGTGCGCTCTGGATTTTAAGACATCTGACTACATCCGTGTCAAGAATAATTCGTCTTTTCCAATCAATGTTGAATCCATGGATTCTTAATCCGATTACCTCAGTAGGAATGGTTTAACGATAGAGACACGATAAGACAGCCTAATCCTTGTTTTGTTCTCATCTCACTTCGTTTATCGGGTGTCCCAACTTCGTCGTTTGAATAATTGGTGTGTTATAGTATGTAGAAGGAAAATTGCACAATTTCGCATCACAATTTCAATTGCCCGATGGTTCACACTACGATTGAAGCAATTTGATTTGGCAGCGACCAACAGCGGTCTTTTCGTCGACATTGCATGGAAAATAGAACACAGAACTTATTTTTTCCGACTAAAGCAATTAATGAAAACAAAATCGGTTAGAAATCTGCTAGTCGCCACAAACAAATAGAGAACAAATTCCCAAAAGAACAGTATGGCAGCACGAGAGAACCGATTGGAGCGGTCTAAACAACTTTTTTAGGAATTTTAACTGGTCACTATGCATCCTCGATAGTGACGTGGCTGCCGCTGCTGATATGATCACAAACATTAGTCTGCTGGGCATGAGGTCCTTCATTCCTCATAGAGTGAAGTGTATCAAGCCCGAAGCAAACGCATGGTATGACTCGAGCTGTTAAGAGGCTATCAGGGTGAGAGAGTTGAATTTCCAGATATACAAAGCCAAACCTACTTAGAAAAACCGGAAAAAGTTTAAATGGGGGAGAAATGACTGTAATGCAATTATGAAGACGTGTGAAATTCTCGCATGAGCACAATTTGAGGCAAAAAGTGCTATAATGTCGCAAAAGTAGCAACAACTTTTGGTCATTTGTAAAAAACGTAAAGAATTCCGCCTCGTCTTCAATTCCCACGCTCGTTTACAATGAAGTCCCAGCTGTCAGCACTTTAGACAGAGCGAATCTGCTTGCGGCGCATTTTGCAGCCAGCTCAACACTGTCAGATTCCAATATGTCGTCACCTGTACTTGAGAGCGTTGATGTCACCTGGGACAAATCCACTTCCGCACTCGTACAACAGAGTACTTGAAGATCTCGACGTGCACAAATCCGCTGGCCCGGATGGTATTTCCCCTATTCTTCTGAAGAGGTGTTCTTCTGCACTGGCAAAACCACTGCGTATGCTTTTTCACCTATCCTACTCTTTAGGTCTCTTTCCGAGAAGATGGAAGGCAGCAATTGGCCAGCCCGTCCCTAAGATGGGCGAATCATCGTCACCCACCTCGTACCGACCCATAACACTTACGTCCCTCCCATCATGGAAACGCCGATAAATCGTCAGCTTATGAAATATCTCTCGCGGAAGCTTCTTAATGACCGGCAGTATGGTTTCCGCTCTAACACTGGTGATCTGATAGCTTATCTCACCAAAAAGTGTGATCCAGGTGAAAGCAAGATCGTTGCGCTTGATATTTCTAGGGCGTTTGACAGAGTTTCGCATCAAGCTCTCTTGTCGAAAATACGTGCCTGTGGAGTCGATGAATATCTTCTTCAATTGATGAAAAATTACTTTTCGAGTTATTTTGGATGGGTTCAAGTCTGATATCCACCAATTAAATGCTGGTGTTCCTTAAGGCTTAGAATAGAGCCTCTTCAACACTCTTTCTCACTTTTATAATTGATCTCTTGTGTGCTGCTTCTAATCCAATCCATTTCTTCGCTGATGACAGCGACCTCAGCTTTTCATATTCATTCCAAGACTCACGACTCCGCCCTTCGGCTGTAGAATTGCAACGGCAGCTTATGTTAAGCACATTGAATTACGATCTTGACAGATCTTGCTTCAAAAATGCAATGCTTTCTGCTGTCAGTCAAGCTATCCCTTGTTAATCAGCCATTATCCTTGAATGGCACCTGTGCCGATGAAACCGGAAAGCTTTCCATCCAACAACACTTAGTTGGAACGATCACATATTAGAGTACGCCAAAAATGCTGCGAAATGTTAACGTGTCCTCAATCGATACTAGAAATACTTCACCCCTTCTGATTTGGCTTTAACTAATAAGGCGTATATACGCCCCAAACTTGAGTACAACGCTTATATCTGGTCTGGTGCCCCCAAAACCACCGTGCACCCACTAGATAGAATCCAAAAGCGAGCGATAAAACTTATACGAGACAACAATATTGCAGAGTCATTAGACTCGCTCTGACATCGACGTACCGCCTCGTCTCCATCCGTATTTTATCGCAATTTTAACAAACGATGCTCAAGTGAGCTTGCCAACTGCATGCAATACCCGTCTGGCCAGGAATGCTCATCAGTTTACCCTCAAGCTTACTTTCGGACGCACAGTTGAATTTAGTGACTCGTTCATGTGCGGCCAATGAACGCGAATATGAAATGCTCTTCCCAGCCCTATATTTCCCTCAGAATGCAATCCGCAAAATAAAACCAATGTGCACAGGTACCTGGTCTCCCTCTACACCTTCGGCCGGTGCTGTGTCTTGAACCTGGACATTTGAGGGTATTAACAATCCGGGACAGCCCTTAAGCCCGACTGAAGTGCAATGCATCAACATTGGCGAACATTTAATTTTGCCTCGAAGTCGGAGTGTGTTCGAAGATAGAGAATGGCGATCCCTTCTTAGAGCTGCATCACATTTCACTGGGGAACTTGGATGTGGGGAGAAAACTGAGGATTTGTCAGCTGAAGCAGAACATCGTCAGAGAAAGCATTGAAAGCCTCAATGTCATCAAGACGCCCACATTTGCCAGGTTTTCCGTGACGTCAAACATTTTTGTTTGTTTTCAATTTGGTAGACAATTAAATTATAGTGAGCACCAAGGACAAGTAAAAAAAAACCCTTAAGAACCTTTTTTAAGAGATATTTCGCCGTAATCCAAGTCGTCAGCAAAATATGACACGATTCAAGATTGTGCAGTGAATAAAATAATGAAAAAATCCTGACAATCCTGAGAAATATTTAAATAATAAAAATCCAATTCACCCAGTGTAGAGCATTAAGCATGATAATACATCGCCTACCCCGCACAAGCCAACGAAAAACGGCGCGAATTATACGCCACGACTCAGACTGATTTTGCATGAAAAACACTCCGTGTGTACGGACGGGGTTGCCTTAACACCATTGATTTTCTTTTCGCAGAATTGCCCGTTTAATCTTTCGATCCATAATTGTTGTTTTGGTCTTGCTTGCAGACCCATGGGCTTAGGTCTGTGTGTAAAGTGAATTTACATTTGCAAGCAGATTAAGGCGAAAACTCAAACGTAGCATTTTCATTTTATATTCATCCAGAGGTCTTACCTTTGCCGTAATGTAAAAAAGATTATTCAATATCATCTCGGTGGCTTCTGTGGAGCCGGTGCCTTCGCGTCGACCACGAGTACCAGAATCGGGGAAGTACTGAAATCGGGAAAAAAGAAAATGAGATGGGAGATATGGTACTTTCAGTGAAGGCGCTTGAAATTGCCCTTCATATTAAAAACGATTTATGAAAGCACTTGCAAAGGACATCGTACCATGATATATGATAAAGGTGTTGCCGGTGGAACTGTAGTTGCAACTAATTCCATATTCTGTAGCCACGGCAGGAGGCATTGTAGAAGTAAAGCTCGCACTTCCTCTCGGGCCGTTTGAAAGCGATGGGTTATCTCTGAACATAAAGAAAACATAAAATGATTGAACTTTCAATTTTGCTTGGTATAGACTTACCAGAGAACATGGACATAGTCAATTCCGGACGAAGTTGTGCCATCTGCTTCGACAGGAAGCGTTGCGACCGGCAGTAGGCATTGCTGAGTAGGATATCCAAAGTGCCGGCCTTTTCATCTTCTGAAATAAAACGAAACATACCATATTTCAGAATGAATTCATCGAGGAAGGAAAGCTCTATGTTTATGAGTGTAGTAAGAGTGTAAGTGGTCGTGCCTTTTACGACATGAACGACTGGCGGCATGTCGAATAAGATATTACGGCAGAGAACAAATTCAGAGACGTCTAAATGCCGGTGTATGCAGTGCTTTGAAGGCTGCTTGCTACTGAGATTTGTACAAGCGCTTTCTTTTCGATTTGATGGTCAGTGGAGAGAGCTTTTCTGTGACGTCGACTGGAATGCCTGGAGATGTGGCCCCTGGAAAGGAGGGGAATATTTTGATGGTCGTGTTATCAATCTGGACTATGAATTGAAATTTTGATTGGCGACCCATAAGCGATTTCTTTGATGTTTACTTTGAAGCTAATGACGTGATGTGTTTGCGAAAGATTTGCCCTTTTTTGTTTTGTCCAACATTTTCAACCCTCCAACCTTCATGTGTACAATTTATTTAAAAACAACAGTACTTATGTGTGAATCATTAAAGAAAAGTGGTCGTTTTTGTTTATTTAACCAGAAATTAATTTTGTCCTGTAGGACTTTTTCGAATTCTCTCTTTTGCAGACCACATTTCAAACGTGAATACTGCTGTTTTGTGGTATTTATTGCTGATATAACATTTCGTACAAATATTGCCGTTTTAATTGACTCGATTACAATTCGCTCATAAATCACGAGCACACCGCACCCTCTCGATACGCGAATGCGACAAGGGCGGTTTCTTTTGACTTACAAAAAAAAGGATGATTAGCATAACGATGATAAACTGATGTGTAGGGCAGTGATGTCGCGGTAAATTGAATTTACTTTTGCAGCATTACTTTGTTATCGACTAAGTATAGATATTTATTTGTTGAATGGAATACACTATACATAGTATATAGCGTAATATTGTCCTTTTAAAGCATCAAAGAAATCATATCAAAGAATGTGTTCGAGTTTCTTTTGCTTACACATTGAAATCAGGGGTGGAATCGAAGAATACGATAGTTGATCGTTGCTCTTTTGACAGTCGTCCTCGACAATCAAGTACTTCCCCCCTCTGAGTAATGTGATCGAAAAATAAATATATAAGGTAAATAAAGGGTGATTTTTTAGCTCTTTTTGGCAACACTGGTTTAAACAGCTGACGCACGTTTCGTGTTTTGTTTCACTGTCAAACATCTTCAGTTTGGTCTATAATTTAACCATGAACCGTCTCACAAATGAACAACGCTTGCAAATTATTGCATTTTATTATCAAAATGCGTGCTCTGTTAAGAAAGTTCATCGCGCGCTTCTTCCATTTTATGGTCAGCTCATTTTTGGCTCAATGAGTACGCAAATAAGCAGAATTGTCGATTTTGGAGTGAATATCAGCCAGAACATTGCAAGAGCTACCAATGCATCCAGAAAAAGTCACAGTTCGGTGCGGTTTATGGGCTGGTGGCATCATTGGACCGTACGTCTTCAAAGATGATGCAAATCGTAACGTAACTGTGAATGGTGAGCGCTACCGTGAGATGATCTCCAACTTTTTTTTTGCCCAAAATGCAAGAGCTTGACTTGCATGACATGTGGTCTCAACAAGACGGTGCAACATGCCACACAGCACGCGCAACAATGGACTTATTGAGAAGCGAGTTCGGTGAACATTTTATTTCACGTTCGGAACCGGTCAATTGGCCGCCTAGATCGTGCGATTTAACGCCTTTAGACTATATTTTGTGGGGCTATGTTAAAGCTCATGTCTATACAGACAAGCCCGCTGCAATTGACGCATTGGAAGACAACATTGAAGCATTTATTCGTGAGATACCGGCCGAAATGTTGGAAAGAGTATACCAAAATTGGACTAAGCGGATGGACCATTTGAGGCGCAGTCAAGGTCAACATTTGCATGAAATAATCTTCAAACATTAAATTATCGATCGATTCAAATAAAGATTTCTTGCATTTTTTTGTTGAATTTTATGTGTTTTTTTTGTTTTTTTAACTTTCCTATAGCTTTTAAAAGATCACCCTTAATATGGTTTGTGTATGTGATTTACAATATTTGCGCCTGTAATATTCAGCTTCATTAATTCAAAAATTTTACTGAACAGGAAAATTATTTTCACAAATGAGCCTAGTTGTAGGCGTACGAACTGCAGGTTTGTGTGTTGGCTCAACAAAAGGGGACACATCGGCGATTTAAAAATTTATTTGAACAGAATTATTATTACAGTTGCGCTTACAACTAGGCTTACAAACTAAAGGTTAGGATGTTGGCTCAACAATACGGGCCCAACTGATGTACTTTGTTTAATTTACTGTTTAAAGTTATTGTCGGTTTATTGTTTATTTTGTATGTCCTACAATGGCTGGGGCTTACATCGGTTTGTTCATGTCCGTGTGTCCTTTTACGGTGGGGTGGTGATGTGATAGCCGACTTAGCCTCTATGGTGATTGCTATCGCTGCTCTGGTAGAATCCATGCAGCTCGTTGTTCGGTGTCGTTGGAAAGATCTGCTCGTTTACACGTTGAGGTAGCGTTGTCCGTTGAATGTGTTTCTCAAGTTCCTGATTTCCTCGTTAGGATAGTTGTTGATGTTTAGGAGCTGCTTTCTGAAAATTGTCAACATACTGTTGCTGGGGGATGATGCGTGCTTGGTCGTAAAGCCTATTGTTGCTGTGGTGCCTTTGACGGTGCCTGTCGAAGGTGAGTCCGGTACATTTTGCTGGTCTTAGAGATGGTGTGCCATATTGGAAGGCGGTCGTTAATATCGGCCATATAACCTGGTTATAGAGCAGCAGTTTTGTCCTCTGGCTTAATCCATTTTGCTTGCGCATCAAGGGATAGATGCGATGGAAGCCAAGGTTGGCCTTCTTAAGGGTCAGTTTCAAATTATTGTTGAGCTTCAATCTTTCCGTAAGGTTGACGCCAAGATACTTGTAATTTTAGTTTGATATAAAGCTTGTACCGTCAGCTAGCACTAAACATCAGCTATTTATGCTTCGACATTTGGCTGCTGATCTGCATCCCTCTATAATCGGGACACCTGCTAATGAGACTATGGACCACTTACAAACATGCTATGCGTTGCTAATGGACCGTGTGTAAGAAGAGACATGTAATGTGCTTGCATGTATGTACCTTAATTTTATGTTTTGTTTCAAACGTTTGTTTCTAAATGTTCACATTCGGGGAAACCCCAGGTTATTGTTTATTAAATAGTGGTTCCCCGTTTTTCCAGAATATGTCAATTTTATTTTTATATGAAAACATGGTTCTGCACTAGGAATACAAGGAACTATAAATGTAGAGAATAAACAACAACTGTGTGGTTCCACTGTCAAACCACAAGCAAGCAAAGGGTTATATTGTCTGCGGACACAATACAAAATATTCAAACATGCCTTTACAATCCAAATACATAAGAATGAAATAAAAATCAACGTTATAAGCACACTGTTGATTATTTAATTGATACATTGCCTATTCAGATAGCAATTGGCGTCAATAAATTCGCTGAAAAACTATTTGTAAATAGACCGGTCCAATTAAGAGCCACCTCCATAATCGGACCAACTGGTAATCGGACCACAACTCTTAGCTTCCAAGAGAGGTACAATTTGACATATTTTACTGCGCATTGTTTATTTTAACGTTTGGTATTATTGTCGGTTTATTGTCTATTTTTTGTCTCCTGCAATGACTGGTGCTTACATCGGGTTGTTCATGTCCGTGTGTCCGTGGTGGTCCTTTTGGGATGGGGTGGTGATGTGGTACCCTCGATAGGGATTGCTGTCAGACGAACAGCATTTAGTCTGTTCCTAAAAGCTAACCCACCTGACATAGTCTTAGTTAGCGAAACCCGTCTGACGAGCAGGAGGAACATCTCTTTTGAGGATTTCTTTATTTTCAGATCCGACGGTACAAATGGGAAACGGCGTATAGCCGCTTTCATCAGGAAGACCATCAACTGCACCAAGATCGTGGTTCCGAACTTAATGGTATTTGAGGCCACCGGAGTCGTAATCCATGTGACACTCACGGAGACGCTAATGGTGCTGAGCATCTGCCACCGTCATAAAAGCAATGGCGCCAACATATGTCATGATCTTGATGTGCTAAATGCGCTCTTAATACTTACGGGCACATAGGTTGTGACTTCAATGCAAGACACCCTATGTGGCAGGACACAGAGTCAGATCGACAGGGGACAGGCACCGTCAAATGGCTAGAGGATCGCGATTTCCCAGCCCAAGGACACCATTGATACTGGATTTCTTCCTGGCTACCTCAAACCCGGTAAACATCTTACCAAAGATCCGGAACTATTCCTGCGAGACGCTAACGATTGATTTCGATCACGAGGCACTCAAACTGGTAATCCGAATCGGATTATCCGATATTTACCAACTGCCGACAAGAAAGGGACTTCGTCAACCTACATCAGATAGATGTAGCGCAGCTACAAGAAGATAAACTGGAGAACATCCACATACCGCCAGTAATAAGATTGCCACAGCGGTTGAAGGATTCGAGAACTCAATCAACAACGCCTTGGACCAGCAAAAGAGGCCCAGGACAAGCAGAGACAGGTAAAGTCACTTACTCATACATATCTTAAAGCTTTATCACCACAGGCAAAGGATGAGGAAAAGACTCCAGCGAATACACCACCGGGCGCTGAACTCACGAGGCAGCGACTACAAAGCAGTTCTCTGTGAGTTGAAATGCACCAACATCATGGCACAAACGCACAACAACATACAGCTGGAGAACAGGCTCCGCAAGATACAACCAGGACCCGACACATTCCGACAAATTCACCAAATCATCGGTAAGAGGAAGAAGCTGCCACAAACACTGACGACAAGCGAAGGAGACGCAAACACGTCGGCGGAGAAAGCAGAAGCATTTTCATCCTTTTTCGAAGGCAACTTTCAACCATCACCGCCCAGACATCATCTTCAACGACACCAACACAGCGGACGACACGACAGGAAACGATTACCTCACAACGGCCGAAGAAATTGCGGGAATTACTCAACGCAACCCAACGAGGAAAGCAGCCGGGGCTGACAATATTTCGAATTTCGTCCTGAAGCGAATGCCACAAACGGTGATGATACTTCTCACAATCATCATGAGCAATTGCATCAATAATTGCTGCTTTCCTAGCAAGTGGAAAATAGCAAAAGTTGTCGCAATACCAATAAAGGGGAACGCTGCCAGTGTTTCAGGATACAGACCTATATCGCTCCTTAGCAATATCAGCAAGATCCTGGAGAACCTGGGAGTGCGAAAACTAAAGCGATGCTGTACCGACCAAAACATCATTCCGGATATTCAGTACGGATTTCGGGGAAAACATTTAACGCTACATCCTCTAATGAAGTTCCCTCACGATGTTGTAGCTGCGCTGAACAATAACGAGGTCACTGTCGCCTGCTTCCTGGACTTTGAAAATGCCTTTGATACGGTCTGAATTGAGGGACTCATCTACAAGCTGAACCAGATGGGATTCCCCTCCAACCTCAGCAGAATAATTTATAGCTTTCTGCATTCCAGAAGATTCTACGTCTCAATTGAAGGCAGCAAGTCAACAGAGCGGAGCACCAAGTCGGGAGTTGCACAAAGATCAAAGCTGGGACCGTGGCTTTTCAACATCTACACGCTGTCTACTTGCAGATGACTCGCTGACTTATGCCAGCTCGACGTCACAACAGATAGCCGCGCTAAGGGTCGGAATCAAAACAGCGAACAAATTTGACTACTTTACCAAATGGGGTATTCGTATCAATGCTGGGAAATCGGTGCTTATGTGCTTAAGGATACCTTCCAGAGGTGGATGCAGATCAGCAGCCAAATGTAGAAGCATAAAGGTAGTGCTCCCTAACGGTACAGAAATATCAACAATATAGCATTATTAATTAATTTTATAAATTCACCAAGGGCTTCAAATCGACGATTATTCCTGTTAAGTGGTATAATGCGCCAAAGTGTACATGCTCTTAAAAATACGAGCCGACTTCTGAACACCCCCCGTACAACAATACTTGGATCGAGGGCAAATTCACGAGTCGGCCGCCATTGTCCTACTAAATTCATGAATTCGTCGCCATTTCCCACACAAATTTACGAATTGTGGTAGATTCACGGATTTTGCAAAATAATGTGTGAAATACAAGGGAATACAAGATGGATATCTCCATTCTCCATTATCTCTGACTTATACCCCCCGACAGTCCTTCTAGATCATTTCCCTTATTCTCCTAGTCGTGTCATGTCACATGTCACTTAGACAAATTTTTCATTCAATTGGTCACTTAAATGTCACATAAAGCGACTAAGGCAGTACAAATTTGTCACAGTGGCATGGCATGTGAGACGACTAAGAGGCCAAGACGGCATGCTGTTGCCATCCGGCTATGGGTGGCATAATTCCATGTACCCTGGCGCTGTGGTGGTAACTTTTATATAATTTCATTATAGCACCGTGAAACTGTTTCGGGAACGGTCTTCACAATTATGACCGATGCCGTACCTGAGGCATTTATGGCGACGTCAGCGATACGTGGACAGTGGTGGTTGACATTGACGATAGTGGTTGGTGTCCATGATTCGTCACGCCCTATAAATGTGTTTCAAGAATTATATCACTTGCCGTGCTGCATTTTATGATGACTGTTTGTTTGTTTGCACCTCAATGAGGTTTCCACACCATCTATTGCATTCGTGAGTACCCGTTTAATGTTCGCTGGTCCACAGGTAGTTAATTCTGTATAAATATTGAAGATGATATTTTCATCACCGAAATGATTCTTAATCGATCCAGCAGAACACAATCACAAGGGGTTTAGCCGAGAAATACCACAGCAGATCGAAGGCTATTAATTTACATTCAATGTAAACATTTTACTTGTACAAGTCTATTTTTGTTTTACATTATTGAAAGTCGCAAGTTAATTTTGGATTTCCGTTTATTTGAGGAATATGATTTAGGAAGTCTGGTGTTTACATTTACTGCACGACGTAGTATGCGCCATTGAATTAAGTTGTCGTGTATCAACTGGGAAATGTGTTTAGTAGGCCGATGTTGATGTTCAAAAATGAAAATGAAATATATTTTACGAACTTGATGTGTAAACGAAAAGAATTCAATCGCGTGGCGAGTATGCAAAAAGCTTGTTCTTGACGGTGATTCGTAATTTTTAGAAAAACTTCTGAAAAAAGATTCTTTTTAATTCCACAAGGAATATTCATCTTCTTTGTTTGGCGCTACAGTCCGGGGTGGACCTGAAAAAAGCCTCTCCATTTAGCACGATCTTTGGCTGCCTTCAGGGCCTCCAGTGCCGCACGCCCAATCCACCTGAGTGCGCCACCTTAAACGCAGGCGTCCTCTGTTACGGTCTCTCTTTGGGCCGGAGCCGAGTTGTCTATGCGCTCTACATGGCCTATCCATCTTAGACCTTGGATCCGTAGACGTCTGACTGGGCTACTGTCGCTGTACAGTTCGTGGTTGAAACTTCTCCTCGAAATACCGTCAACGCCAACAGGACCACACGCAGAACTTTCCTCTCAACGAGGCCAACAGATTCCTCATCCGCTTCTGCGATTGTCCATGCCTCCGCGGCGTACAGCAGGACTGGGATGATCATCGTCTTATACAGAGTCAACTTAGTCTGTTACTCTATTGTCTCTTGAGCCCACGAAACAGCGGTTGGCAAGAGTTACTCTGAGTTTGATCTTGGTACTGATGTTGTTCGTACTGTTTACTGCGGTGCCGAGGTAGACGGAGTCCTTAACCACCTCGAAGTTATAGCTGTCCATTGTGACGCTCTGTCCAAGACTTCGACGTAGCATATCCTTTATTGAGGACAGCACATTCTTCGTTTTGCTCTAGACCTATTTTAGCCGCTTCCGTCTCAATGCCAGCAATCGCCCCGTTGACGGCTCGCTGTGTTCTGTTATTATCTTTTTGGGCAGTTGGATGGGTAAATAGCTGTTGACCTGTTTTTATTGATGCAGGAGTAGTGGTGTTTATAATTTTCCCAGGTTTAAAGACATGTGTTGATGAGTCGTTTGAGGTCACTTTTAGAATATATGTTACATAGGAAGACAGGATGCACACCTTTGCCGTATCATCAGCGAGTTCGTTTCCTGTGACATCTGTGTGACTGTGGATATTTTTGCATATAAGGTCTCTTTTTTGGGTTACAATTATGTGGTTGTAAGGACTTTATGTTACATAATCGCTTGTTTTTTTCCTTGTAAAATTGATTTTAGACCATTTCACTTGTGAAACGCGCGCGTTGTATTGTGATTTGGAAAAGTGAGGGAGCCGCAATTTGACAACACATTCTCGTAAACTCGATAAAACGCGTACCGACGTACATGATACATAGTTATACTCTGAGCATAGTACGTGATGAGTAAAAGTGAAAGTGGGAGTTTCGAAAATCTATTCTTCGACCTTCGTAGTCAACTACGTATTCATCAGACCATGACGCGCGTCATGTGGAATACAATGGGAGTCGCTTACAATGACCATTCGTTTACAATGACCATGCAATCAACCGCATTAGAGGCAGAGAACTATGGAGAATGTGAAGTGACCGTCGAGGTTGGTGCGTACACGTTCAAATTTATTCACATACTCTGAGCAGTACAGTCGCAGCAGCAGCTGTATCTCAAACAAGCAAGTTGATAATTTAAGTCCTCCGCCCCTAAAAAAAAACACTACATCCTACCGTCGTTTACAGTGATGTCGTGATGTCGGATAAAACAGTTAGTCTTAAAAATTAAAAATCATGATCATGATAAAAATTATAACAAAATATAAAACAGTGTTCCAGTGAATAAACGATTTCGACTGTTCACGACTGCACGCGCCTGGGTTTACGTTGGAATGAAAACATTTCTGCTCAACGAATCACACAAATCGAAGAATATTTGGAATGAATGTGATTTGCATCACATTTACCAGAAAAGCAGCAACCCAACGGAGGGCTCATGCGACTCAGCGGAAATACCTCAACCAACTGACTGACTTCCCCAACTTTAAGTGGATGTGTCAAATTGTTCACGATAACGAATCAAAAAATATCAACGTTTTCAAAACTGAGGAATAGTTTGTTCCCCATCCATCACCGATTAAATAACAGGGCTTTTATTACTTGAAGTGAGGGGTTGGGAGTCATGGGCATATGGAAAGACCACTTCTGCAGACTGTATGACGGCGGCAACGACCGCTGTCAGGCAGAATATTGCATCCAATATGGGCGATGATGGACACAAATTCCGCACTTCCGACGTCAGTGAAGGTACGGCAGCAATCGCCGAAATAAAGTCCAACAAGGCTGCTGGTGCCGATGGACAGTCTGCTGAACATTTCAAAGCTCCTCATCATACTCCAACTCTGTAAAATGGGGTCGGATGAAAATATGCCCGAGATGGAATCTTAGCATTGTTTGGCCGAACCTACTGAAGGGGGACCCTCTAAGCTCGTTCAATTACAGAGGTATGAGTCTCCTGAACAAAGCATATAATATCTTTATTGCAGTCTTGTGTAAGCGCCTGGAACCATACGTCAACAGCCTGAGTGGTGTTTGTCAGTGCGGGTTCTGGGCCACGTCATCCACCATTGACCTGATGCTCACATTACGGCAGATCTTCGGAAAGACCCAGGAGTCGACACCCTATTTCTCGACTTTAAGGCCGCGTATGATAGTATTTATAGAGACGTGCTGTACAGCACATGTCTAGTTTTGGCATCCCTGCAAAAACCCATCCGACCTCAATGGGCTGTCCATGGTGCTTTTGTGAGCATCGAGAAGGAAGCGGCTAAGATCGGTATTAGGGTAAGACACAGCTGTATGTTGTCTAAAAGAAGTGGACAAAGTGTCACAATAGACAGGTACATTCTGGACTTGTCAAGGACTTGTCTATCTCGGCGCCGAGGTGAACTCCGGGAAGGACACCACCGCAGCGATAAAACGAAGGATGACCCTGGCCAATCACTGTGTCCTTGGGCTTGGAGGGCAATTGAAAAATAAAGCCCTCCTTCCAAGAACCAAGCTATGTTTATATAAGACGTGGATAGCCCCAGTCCTGCTGTAAGGAGCAGAAGCATGGACAATATCTAATGATGACGAAGAGATTCTTGGACGTTTCGAGAGGAAAATCCTTCGAATTATATTCGGTCATGTTTGAGAACATTGAATGACGAACTCTAGAAGCTGTACAACGATAATGTCTTAGTAAAACGAATTCGAATGTCTCGACTCAGATGGTTAGGTCATGTAGAGAGAATAGATAGTCTTCAAGGCCAACCGTCAGGGACAACGTAGTTGAGGGAGACCTCGCCTCCAATCGCGTAACCAGCTGAAAAGAGACCTTAATCAGGAAGGTTTACTAGACTAGCCCAAGATCATGCTAGTTGGAGAAGCACGTTGACTGAGGCTTAGGTACGCCAGACTGTAGCGCCAGCCAAAGAAGAAGACCAACCCACCCCTGCTCTATCAGCAAGACTTTGCGGTCACATTCAACTCAAAAACTTCCATGAATTGCCGCCTATCTATCAACGAGATGGGCAAGTATGAAGTTTTGGGGACACTGAGATATTTCACATGTTAAGCACTCCTTCCAGATGGAGATCTGCCATCAAGGTCTATTGCTACTACGAAACCATTTTCTGAAGCTTGAAAAGCTCACTCACACAAATTGAAGAGGGTCTACCGGCATTACAAATCAGATATCGGGACTAGCCGACGATCCACAACGTTCGCGCAGTCTAAATGAGTAGGCGGAATCGTAGAACCATTATCGGTGTCAAACCCCAGCTTTGAGCCGTTGGAACACAAGCCCCAGGATCAGGTCTTCCCTGCAATGACTTCCGTAGGCGTTGCGGAGTTGAGGAGGCAATTGCAGCGCTCTCTTCTCTCGTAGAAGAAGTTATACTCAAACGCCATCCACTTCAACAACCTGACAGAACTAATAATAAAATGGATGGCGCTAGAGGGCCCGGGCGCAAATTTTGCTAGTACCGGGAATCGAACCTGGGGCTGCGTAGGCTCGAGTGCGTGGGGGTGGACGACACGCCACGGCCGTCACCTGAAGGAACTTATTTACTTACTTATTAGACCGACAACCCTTGGAAAGTCTGAGCATAAGCAATGGCTGCCTTCCATCGTTGACGGTCCTGGACACCCTGCTTCCAGTCATCAAGACCAAGCTGTCTTGAGTGCACAACAGGTCTTCCTCTCCGCTCGGATTCGAAGACGCTCTTAGCTGGAGGGTTGGTGTCCATTCGCTCGATGTGGCCGAGTCAGTGCAGTCGACGGATTTTTGCTTTCCGAACTACATGCACATGCTCGTAGACTTTGCGATTATGTCTTCTCCCCCATTCATCTTCCTCGCAGACGACGCAGAATTTTTCTTTCGGAGGTACCAAGAGTCAGCTATGCAGTTTTGCTTAGAGTCCAGCTTTCGGCTCCATAGAGCAGGGCTAGAAAAGTGAGAGTTTTGTAGAGCATGATTTTGGCCCTTCGAGTCAGAAGTGGGCTCAAACCCAGTTGTTTTAACGAAGTAGCATCGCTTGCCAAGACGATTCTACGTCGGATCTCCACTGTGATGTCGTTCGTGGAGTTCACTCTACCTACCCTCACTCTACTCCCTCGAAATTGAAGCTGTCGAGATGTTTTGTCCAAGGTGGTGTGCGACGGAATGCTTTTTGGACGCCAGCATATATTTGGTTTTGTCCTCATTGACCTTGAGACCAGTTCGTTTCGCCTGCTCTTCAATCGCCGTACAAGCCTCTACTACGGCACGTTGGAAACACGGTACGATGTCGGTATCATCTGCGTACCCCAACAGTTGGACCGACTTGTAGAAGATAGTGCCTTCCGTGTTGACAACTGCCCGCCGCACTATCTTCTCCAGTACCAGATTGAAGAAATCACACTACAGCGCATGTCCTTGCCGAAATCCGGTGCTGGTTTCAACCGGCTCGGAATGCACGCTGTTTCGCGTGTGAGTTAGCGTGGTGCGACACAACCGGGTCAGTCTTCCGTCGTATGCGGCTTTAGAATCGATGACATGATGGTGCGTATCGATTTGAAACTCGCTGGTATTCTCCATGATGTGTGTGGACATGCTTTCGTCTTCCCAAATTCTACAGATGATCTGGTGCCTGGTAGGGAGCATACCAGGACATCGCCACCGGCCTTGAAGAGCTCTGATGGTAAGCCATCTGAGCCTGCGGCTTTGTTGTCCTTCAGCCTTTTAACGGCTGTGCCGACTTCTTCAAAGCTAATTGGGAGGGCTACTTCATCGACTGGAGTTCGGATTTGTTGACCCCTCCTGGACAGGCCCGCTAAGCAGCTGTTGTTCTTCAGCACTTTAATGGCTGTGCCCACTTCCTCAAAGCTAGGTCGGAGGATTTCATCGACTGGAGTTTGGATTTTTTGACACCCTGTCACTCTCTCCCGGTCAGGCCCGCTAAACAGCTCGTGGAAGTGCTGCTTAAACACATCCACTATTCCCTCACTTTGACCTATGGTCTGGGACTAGGCTTTTTGCCTTTTTTATACAATGGCCTTAGTTTTTGTAGACTCTTCGATATCCTTGAGCTGGGAGGTTGCGAGAGACCTTTTCGGAGAAGCTTCTTCTCCTCCCGTCTTCTAGCCCGTACTCCTCTGGCGCTGCTCTTGTGTTCCGCTGCGAAGCCTTTTGGTATGCCTCGCCAGTTGCACGTTGCACAGATCCTAAAGGAACTAAGTACCATTAATAACCGGCTCCTCCACCGCTATGGCTTTGGCCTGAGGGTGACTGACAGCCACCCTAATCTAACCTAGCCTAGAGTAAACAATGCAATAGTTTCCCCCAGTTAATCAAAGTTAGTATCATCACGAGTCAAGAAGCCCTGTGAGATACCGAGTGACCTCTGTGTACATTCGCAAGGCATCCACCAATTCGCGTGCGTCCAGAACTTTCTCTCTGCATGAAGTGCATCCGTGTTCCAATTACAATTCCCTTCTGTCTACACTCACAGTGTAGGATATAAATATACATGCTACTATGCAAATTGTCTGTACGAAATGAAGCACTTTAATTCTGCGACTACGCTTGCTTTTCAAAAAGTACTTCCCATGGAATATATAAATATCTTCCACATTTCCAGTTGATTGCTTGTAACAATAAAATTGGTTATCTACGCCGAACAGACCGCGTGTATTTGCTTAACACATCGTTAAGCCAAAATCTTGATTGTACTTCTCTGCCGAGCTAAGTGCTGCTACGAATAATTCTGTAAATTCGAAGCGGCGAATATGAATATGAATCACTGCTTCCGTTTCACATGCCGTAATTCGGCACACTTAATTGTTTGGACTTTTCGGAGAACCCTCTTGGGACTGTGTTGAATTTTTTTCAGTAGGTACTCATTGCTGGGATATCTCGTGTTGTTGTTTCACCAAACCGGTCAAATTAAACAACACGAGAGTAGCGTGGAAGTAGCCCATTACGAACAGGAGCGTTTTATCTTGATTCATGGCACACACAGTTTCAAGCTATCGCCTTGTTGGAAATGTCAGTAAGTCTCAAAAACTATGGCCTTTGTCATAAATTAAGGTGACTCGCGCGATACGATACGCCCATCGAAATTCATAAGCATGCCACTTAAGGAGAACAGATAAATCACCCACGAGCCCGGCATGTGTGTGCGTTGTTTAACAGAATTGGTCGTTATCCCTTCTCCTTCCGACGCCGAACTAAAAATAGTTTTCTGAATCATGCCGGTCACATAAATTTGATAAATTCCTGTGCAGCCGTTCGACCACGAGGACGATGCTCAGTGCAAGGAAAATGAGATGAAATGAGATGAGTATTGAAAAGGACACGACTGCTTTTGGCATGTGAATTAATCTGCTTAATCTTCTTTAAATTAACCCTGCCTTTACTTTGACGTCGACTTTGTCTTAAGCATCCTTGTCTGGGGTCAATTATTGGAAAGCATTAGTGCTCTAAAACGGATAATAAAATCGCCTTACTTAACTGTCCGTGAGCAGCTGTAATGTCCATCAGGATGGACAGGGTGATTAAAATTATGATTTTATTACACACAAACATTTCCCGTGCACGGGATGACCTTGAGTTCGCCTTGCTTACGAGTTGAAGCAGATCATTTTACAACGCCGAAATAATTGAAAGAAGGGAGTTTTGTATCGGAAGTAGAACATAAAATGTATTTGCAATGCTCATCCCTTGGGCATCCCTTGGCCATCGTCGCACATGAGACCCTTGCTGCCGGTCGGAATAAATTAAGGAAAAGGAGGTGCTGTTTTGAATTTAGAGTGCATAAAGTTCTTAGGTAAAATGTGTATCATACAGTGCATGTATAGTCACTTCGAGTGACATTTAAGTGACTAATTGAATACAAATTTGTCACAGAGACATGTGACACGACTAAGAGAATAATGGGGCTTGTGAAAAGCCCAAGGGAGACGCCGACAGGAGTTGAAATATTATTTACGAGCTCGTTCACCGAACGAATGTATTGTGTGCTCTAGTTAGTGGTTATTTTAGTATTGCTTTGGGTCTATAACCTATTCGTGTGGCATGCTAAGAGATGGCGTAACTTGTATTATTCCATTGGAACATGCGTTGGAAAGCTACTGTCAGTGTACTTCAGTGTATTTCAGTATATGTCATTCATTTGAAGCGTAAACAACAATATTTTTTTTTCACTCAAATATGTCGAACTTTGTGCCTGAAAAAGAGTTTTTGCGGGGAGTTCCTCTGCATTACTTCAATATGAAGGAAACTGCTGCAGAAAGTCATCGTATTTTGATGGACGTTTATGGTGAACGTGCTAAAAGCGGTTTGCACGATTTAAAAGTGGTGATTTTGGCTTGGCCAACCAGCCAAATCAACGGCAAAGCCGAATACCGATGTCGCTCTGTATGCTCTGTATTTGGTGGAATCAGAATGGTGTGCTGTATAATGAGCTTGTAAAACCGGGTGAAACCATCAATGGACAATGCTACCGAACACAATTAGTCCGTTTGAAGAGAACAGTAGCCGAAAAACGCCCGGAATATGCGACCAGACACGAGGCAATCATTTGCCATCATGACAACGTTCGGCCCCTCGTTGCTAGTCCTTTTAAGAACTATTTGGAAAACAGTGGATGGGAAGTTTAACCCTTATAGCCCCTTCTGACTGCCATTTGTTCCGGTCGATGCAGAACGTCCTCACTGAAATACGGTTCACATCAGAGCAGAATATCAAAAATTGGCTTGATTCATTCTTGGCTACCAAGCCGGCGCAGTTCTTTTGGGATTTTTTAAACCCCAATCGAGACAAGCTAAAATCAATTTCGTTGCAAAGTTCATTAAACGTGTTTGTACACCTTGTAATAGGTTCATTACAACCATAGTTGGTTCTATGCCTCTTAACGTATAGTAAATTTCTCACCCGAAGAGATCTTTGGGGAGCATACATATATTCATAAGAATAAGTACATCTGGTGAATATACACGGCAATTAATAATGTCGCCGATGAACATGGCTGACGCTGCCGTACGCCTGAAACTTAAGGTTTGCAAGCCTATTATTTTACATCTATCGTTATATTTAGGGAGTTCTTCGAAGTGAAATTTTTTGAACTCTTTCAAATCGGAGTTCCTGTGCAGCATATGGGGAATCCCAAATGATGAAAGAGTATTCTAAAAACGGGCTGACTAACGAACAATAGATGGACTTAAGACCAGTTATATCCCGAAAATCGTTGCTATTTCTTTTCAGAAAACCAAACAGCGTTAGACTTCGCAATTGTATAATCACGATGTAATGAAAAATTTAATTAATTGTAGACGACTAAATATATTATCATTTATGAAATAATCATAGACAACCGGGGGTGTGTCCCGTAAAAATATTACATTTTTGAAAATTCAACAGTAGGCCATTGTTCTTGCACCATTCCACTAGTGCGTGGATATCCAATTGGAAATTATTACAATCAGTTAAACTATTTATAGATAAATACCATTTAAAGTCCTCTGTGAAAGTTGAAATTTTACAATATTTGAAAATTTCGTGAACATCATTTATAAACAAAAGAAAGAGTAATGGCCCCACATGGCTACCTTGTGGAACGCCCGATGTAATTTTTATTACTCGGGATCAAAACTATAGATCTTTACCAATTACTTCCTGTCCTTTAAGTAATTGGAAAATCACTCTAACATTTACGAATGGAATCCCAAAGACTTTAGATTGTTTAAAAGCAAAGTGTAAAGTACATCGAAGGCTTTCGAGAAATCGGTGTAAAATACATCAACTTGTAAGTGATTTTCTCAATTTTTATAAATGGAATTTGAAAATAATGAAAAATTAGTTGTACGTGACCTGCCCTGCATAAAGCCATGCTGGTTATTAGAAATAATTTCTTTTACAATGAAATACAATACTTTCAAATAACGTTGGTATCGATGAACGCTTTGATATTGGTCGAGTTTTCTACTTTTTGCCTTAAACCGCTTTTATATATAGGCGTCTAAAAATAATACTTTCATTCATTTAAAAATCCACCCCTTTTTAGGTATTGATTAAAGATAATTTTAAGTGGACGATAAAGAGAATTCCAACTTTTTTTTTTTCAATTCCAGCCGGAACCCCATCGGGGCCTGGGCTGTAATTTACTTTAAGATTTGTTAAGACCACACATTTTGTGTTTTGCGCCCCTGGACGTGTTGGTTAATGGGTTTCTGCCACACATCCAGAGAGGGAGAAATGACTGAAGTTAAGCTGTTTGCTTTCTCATTTCGCTGTGCAAGCAAGTGTGTTTTGTGCTATTGATGGTGCTTACTCCAGTGCAATAATAATGCCACCGTCAGAGTAAGTTGCTGGTTTTCCCGCTTGCTCTGGTATCCTCGATAATGTGGTGGTGATGGTTTTCTATCTAGAGGCCACTTTGGGGTGGGTCTTCATTATGCGCACTAAGCAAACTTTTTTTTCTTGCTTGAAATGGCCTAAAAAACACAAATAAAATATTTTTGCTTCTTGGGGAATTGAATTATTGAATTTTTATTTTTTAGGAGATAGTCCGGCGCTCCGAAAAACCGCTTTCGCTGTTTTGTTTGTGCACGGCAACTGCATTAGGATCCACCTAATGCTACGAAAATTGTGATTGCATGTTCTGCCATGCACAAGATCTTGTCTTATTGAATAATGCTTGACTAGTAAATCACGTTTTATCAACATATTTTAATTATCACTGTGGAAGATTTCCTCTTGCCATAAGTATGTTAAATCTCTTAGTCTTCTGGTAAATGTCGCCAAAGCAGGCCCTAACAAGAACCATCACGTAATTGTGCTATTTATCGACTATCGAGTAAAGCATTCCATACTTTGACACATGAAATGCTCGTATAAAGTGTCAGCAGAAAGGGGTTGAGAGGAGTCCTGGCAAACTGGCTCAAAAGTAGTCTTATCTGACTGACAGAACTACCCAAGTCAAGGTAGCTGATACATTGAGTACTGAAAAGGAAGTCAAATGCGGTCATCCTTTTCACGAACGACCTACTGAAGTTATTAAAAAATCGACTGATTATGCGTATGCCGACGACATAGCAATCGTGGTGTAACACCAAAGCTTGCATTCAGCTGTGCAGATAATGCAGGACGAATTCAAGGCTGTATCCGAATGGTGCCATGATAATGGCCTAGTCATAAATTCTACGAAAACAAAGGCACATCGCACTCCATCAACACCTGCAGAAGTCTTCCAAATTTTTCATCGAATTGACCGCTGTCCGCAATCAACCAACAGCAACGAAATCGAAGTTTACAGAAGTATTAAATACTTAGGAAGTACTGTAGAAGTGCTTACGCAGGTGTATTACTCATCAACAGGATCGCGCATCAGATACGGCATTCTGGCCTGGGGAAACGCAGCAAAATCCCGCCTGGATAAGATATCTAGCACACAACATCGTCTTCTAGAAATTGTTAGACACTTTCACTCAAGTTTTCACGTTCTAGATGTCATAGCTATTTTTCAGATGACAACACTGCTGCAGTACATGAGAGACCCACGGTTCCAGCAACCATTAAGTCACACGCTTAACACCAGAAGACGTGCCCAAGGGATGCCTGATATTCCGAGAACTTATACGGAGACCGAGAACTACATTGCCCCGTCCCCAAATTTACGAATTTCAAAAAAAGAAAAAAGATCTAAAAAGATTTTTAATGGAAATTCATTCCGTACCGTACATTTTTTGGTTCATAAATATTCACCTTAATGAAATAATCTTCACATTTAAAAAAGCAACTCGAGTAATGTTAACTTAAAAAAAAATTAATTCAAAGTCAATTCCCAGATGGACTATACTTAATGACAGCCCAAGTTAAGCCCAATTTAAAGAACCTGGTAAACATCCTACCTGAGATCCGGAACTATTCCTGCAAGACGCAAGACAAGACGGACCCGATACATACCGACAAATCCACCAAATCATCGGTAAGAGGAAGAAGCTGCCAACAACACGGACAACAAGCGAAGGAGAAAGCAGAAGCCTTTTCATCCTTTTCCGAATTTGTGACAGAAGTCAATGCACTTGAGACTTCATCCGCACCAGACATCATCTTCAACGACACCAACCCAGCGGACGACTCGACAGGAAACGATGATCTCACAACGGCCGAAGAAATTGCGGGAATTATTCAACGTAGCCCAACGAGGAAACGAAAAAAAAACGAAATCAGTACGCATTTCGGGAAAAACATTCAACGCTACATTCTCTAATGAAGTTTCCCCACGATGTTGTAGCTGCACTGAACAATAACGAGGTCACTGTCGCCTGCTTCCTGGACGTAGAAAAGGCCTTCGATACGGTCTGAACTCATCTACAAGCTGAACCAGATGGGATTCCCCTCCAACCTCATCAGAATAAGCTTTCTGCATTCCAGACGATTCTACGTTCAATTTGGAGACAGCAAGTCAACAGAGCTGAGCACCAAGGCGCGAGTTGCACAAGGATCAAAGCTGGGACCGTGGCTTTTCAACATCTACACGGCAGATCAGCCGCATCCGACCGACATAGTGAACTGCTGTCTGTTTGCAGATGACTCGCTGACTTATGCCAGCTCTACGTCACCACAGATAGCCGCGCTAAGGGTCTGAACAAAAACAGTGAAAAAATTTGACTACTTTACCAAATGGGGTATTCGTATCAATGCTGGGACATCGGTACTTATGTGCTTAAGGAGTCCATCCTGAGGTGGATGCAGATCAGCAGCCAAATGTCGAAGTATAAAGATAGTGCTAGCTGATGGTACAGAAATATCAGCAAACGAAAAGGTCAAGTATCTTGGCGTTAACTTCTCGGAAAGGTTTAACTTCAACAGTCATTCGAAACTGACCCTTAAGAAGGCCAACCTAGTCTTCCATCGCATCTATCCCTTGATGCGCAAGCAAAATGGATTAAGCCAGAGGGCAAAACTGCTGCTCTACAAGCAGCTTATACGGCCGATCTTAACGCACGACTTCTTCTCTAAGACCAGCATGACGAAGCATGCAATTTTCGAAAGAAAAATACGGCGAATATGTACTGAACTCACCTTCGACAGGGACCGTCAAAGGCAGCACAGAAACAATATGCTTTTCGACCAAGCACGCATCATCCCCCTGCAACAGTACATGGTGAAACTGTTCAGAAAGCAGCTTATATATATCAACAACAACCCTAACGAGAAAATCACAATGATGTCGAACAACGAGCTGCATGGATTCTAACAGAGCAGCGAAAGCAATCACCATCGAGGCTAAGTCGGCTAACACATCACCACCCCATCCTAAAAGGACCACCATGGACACACGGACTTGAACAACCCGGTGTTAGCACCAGCCACTGGCGGACATACAAAATAAACAATAAGCCGACAATAATAATAAACATTCAATGAAACAATGTACATCAGTAGGGCCCCTATTGTTGAGCCAACACCCTAACCTTTAGTTTGTACTTCTAGTTGTAATCTCAATTGTAAAAATAATTCCGTTCAAATAAATTTTTGAATCGCTTTTTAAATCGCACTCGTTTGTATTGGATCGCGTCTTGGCTATAATTCCCAGATGGACTATACTTACTGACGGCCCAAGTTAAGCTCAATTAAAAGGTGTTCTGTTTTCTTGGTTTGAATTATGCTCAAAAAATGACTTGGCCATTGCAACAACTGTCCCAGTTTCTATTAGTTGAGATAATCGAGAATGCACTGTATCTTATGTCCTATGCCCAAATCTCGAAAAAGACCAGCAAACATCTTTAAGCTATCGAATCTGACAATCGTTTAAAGGCAAACTTTATTCCTTTTAAATTACATTCGGCTCATTTTATACTTGAAGTCGATGTTTATAGCCTTGATGACTATAATGGTCTACTTTAAGTTAATGTCTACTTTAAAGGGCTATAAATTTGCGCCAAACTTATACACGCACCATTTCCAGGAATTGAAAACATCAGATGAGAGGCAAAAACAGTCACGGAGGTATAACGGAAGATAACGGCTTAGGGTCTCTTATGAGAGCACATAGAGTATGATGCAGATATTCAACAGTGCACAAAAGGGTTAAGTGACTAATTGAATACAAATTTGTCACAGCCACAGAGAATAGGGGTAATATATTTATTATACGAGTGACGCATTCTGTCCCGACGAGTAGAACCGTTATTTTTATGGACGGGCACTCTCTCTTCTCCGACATCTTGAACTGTCTTCACCCGTGCGACGGGGACAGTTCAAGAGGTGGCGCCATACATTTCAATTAATTATGGAAATTATGAAACGTATATTTCCAGACGGGATCACATTTGCGGACGTGGACTAACTGCACGCAATCATCAGACATCACAGCGCCCGAGACTTTTCATTCGAATGAACTCATTTCGAATGGAAAGGCAATGTGTGCCACATGTGTCCAGATATTTACGATACACGCTATAAAAAAGGAGGAATGGATTCCCATTCGTGGTCAGGGGATGTGGAACAGGGAACAGTTTTTCATCGTTTCCAAGCTGGCGGGATGCCTGGTGGGCGGTCCTTACAACGTGGGGTGAATCAGTGTTTACAGCGAACGTTCTAGGCACCCTAGGAGTGCGGCATATATTGTAGCTACTGATACTGGTCATCAAGTTTAAACCGATAAGTGATTCCCTGGCTGTGATTCCTATACAGTCGAGTCTCTATAATTCCCATCCCACAGACCAAGCACTTAATACGATTTACCGAGAGTAAAATTTATCAAGTTGAGAATAGAAAAAGAAAACGATTTATCGAAAAACATATGCAAAGTCAAATTATATTCATTTAACATTTACATATACGCAGAGCCAACATTGCCTTCATTTTAAAAATGGATGTGATACCAAGACGCTCAGCCACAGCCATCTGCTTTTCTCTATCGGCTACGACTTCAATATTTTCTAGCTTCTCGGCGACAGAGAGGCCTGTACTTCTTTGAACTCATCTTGCAAACTGAGAGCGATGACTTGAGTGAAAACCGACAAGGAACAAAGCCCACAGACAAATGCACAAATAAAAAGATAAACTATAAGAAAATGACGAAAAGGAAGAAACACGAATTAAAGAGAAGCGTGACACAAGACGGAACACACAAGTGATGAGTTCTACTCCCGTTTACAGGGAAAAAGTATGCGAATTATCAAGCGTACAAAAAAGTATGAACTTTGATACGAAATACCACGAGATGCGAATTATAGCGATTTGAATGGACATGAGAGATACTCCTACATTAGCCTCATATGTGCACACGCACAGTGGGTTAAGAGCGGAAAAAGGTCTCTGGAGCAAGTCCTTTGTAGCCTTCTTAGTTTCATGTCTAAGTACTCTTGGATAATCCGGGCTTATGATTTCAAAGCTTTTTTTAATTTCTAGTTTTTTCCAATACACTTATTTACAAGCCCTCAAAGTCATCAAACAAACATATAGTTGATGTTGCAAGCCATTTTTTCAACAATGGCACAAGCTGAAGCCTCAAGCTTCATAAAACAAATTCTGTATTTTTCAACATCACTCTATTGGTCTGTTCTTGGATATTTATTGGGTCTAAAACTTTATTCGGTTTGCTAAGAGATGGCGTAACTTGTATTATTCCATTGAAACATGCGTTGGAAAGCTACTGTCAGTGTAAGTCATTTCAGTATATTTTCTGACATTTGAAGCGCAAACAACAATAATTTTTTTTTTCTCTTTTTTTCTCTATTGGTCTGTTCTTGGATATTTATTGGGTCTAAAACTTTATTCGGTTTGCTAAGAGATGGCGTAACTTGTACTATTCCATTGGAACGCTACTGTCATTGTACGTCATTTCAGTATATTTTCTGACATTTGAAGCGCAAACAACAATAATTTTTTTTCCATTCAAATATGTCGAACTTTGTGCCTGAAAAAGTGTTTTTGCGGGGAGTTCTTCTTCATTACTTTAATATGAAGGAAACTGCTGTCGAAAGTCATGGTATTTTGGTGGAAGTTTATGGTGAACATGAGCTAGCTGAGCGAACTTGCCAAAAGTGGCTTGATTTTTGGATTGGCCAACCAGCCAAATCAACGGCAAAGCCGAATATCCATGGCGCGAAGGCAATGCTCTGTATTTGGTGGGATCAGAAGGGTGTGCTGTATTATGAGCAACTAAAACCGGGTGAAACTATCAATGGACAACGCTACCGAACACAATTAATCCGTTTGAACAGAACAGTAGCCGCAAAATCGTCCGGAATATGCGACCAGTCACGAGGCAATAATTTTCCATCATGACCACGCTCGGCCCCACTTTGCTATTCCGGTTAAGAACTATTTGGAAAACAGTGGATGAGAGTTTTACCCCATCCATATAGCCCAGACCTTGCCCCTTCTGACTACCATTTGCTCCGGTCGATGCAGAACGTCCTCACTGAAATACGGTCCACATCAGAGCAGAATATCAAAAAATGTCTTGATTCATTATTGGCTGCCAAGCCGGCGCATTTCTTTTGGGATGGGATCCACAAATTGCCAGAAAGATGGGAAAAAGTCATGGCTTCAGATGGGCAATACTTTGAACAATACTTGACAAAAAAACCGCACGACTTAAAATGTTTACCCAATATTTCACATAAAATCCCTACGAAAAATCAATTACGTATACAAATAGTTCCCTCAGCCTGCCAACAATGAAAAAAATCACTAGAAAATAAAAGAAAATTGTTCCACAACTGTGAAAAGCCCGAGTTTCTAGAAGTAGCTCTACCTAGAAATTTGTGCTCTCGCTTACGATATTATGGTCTGTTAACTAGCAAAACGCGACCGCTGCATTGTGACTTGTTCAATGGATTTACGTGCATCCTGTCAGAGCTCTATCGGGCGAACACGACATTGTAATGTGGGTATAATGATAATTATCTGCAGCTTACATTTCCCGCATAATCGGATAATCGTCCCGCTAGTACATTATGTACTTTTCATTACAAATATGTCGCACACAATCTTTTGTTAATGTAACATCGTATTTCATTGCTCTCACCGCTCAATGCCCGAACTGCAACAGAAGAATGCTCTTTTATAAATATTTTCATTCATTGTTTAAATATTTCTGAAATACCTCGGTTGTCAAAACACGCATTCACAGACATTGCCGATGAAAGAGAACCTGAAAAATCCACTACCTAATATCATCAAACTTGCGACAAGACAACGCTGCGGTTCTGTGCTCAATGTTCCTACCAAGTTAGTGTCGGCAATGGATTTTGCCGGAACTCTGTCCCGTGAGTTAAAAAACTGTTCAAGGACCTGGAGCTGCACGTTTATAAACAGTGCCGTGATATTGTGTTCAACGACATAATGACACTTTTGAAAGTCGCAAAAAAAGTCATCGATTTTAAGGACGCATACGACAGAAAACTGATCCGGTTGTGTCGCACCACGCTAACGCACGATACACCGTGCAGTTCGGCTCAAGGATTTCCCAGCCGTTTGAAACCTGCACCGGATTTCGACAAGGAGATGCGCTGTCGTGTGATTTCTTCAACCTGATACTGGAGAAGATAGTGCGGCGGCCAGCTGTAAACACGGAAGGCACTATATTCTACAAGTCGTTCCAACTGTTGGGGTACGCAGATGGTACCGACATCGCGTTTCCGAAGTGCCGTAGTAGAGGCTTTTACGGCGATTGAAGAGCAGGCGAAACGAACTGGAATCAAGGTCAATGAGGACAAAACCAAATGTATGATGTCGACCAAAAAGCGTTCCGTCGCACACCACCTTGGACAAAACATCGCGATCGACATCTTCCATTTCGAGGTAGTGGAGGAGTTTGTCTACCTCGGGGCAAACGTGAGTTCCACAAACGACACCACAGTGGAGATCCGACGTAGAATCGCCTTGGCACGCGATGCTACTTCGTCAAAACAACTGGGTTTGAGCCCACTCCTGACTCGAAGAACCAAAATCATGCTCTACAAAACTCTCACATTGCTAGCCCTGCTCTATGGAGCCGAAAGCTGAACGCTAAGCAAAACTGCAGACCTGACTCTTGTTACCTTCGAACGACAAATTCTGCGTCGGATATATTATCCCGTCTGCGAGGAAGGTGAATGGAGGAGAAAACACAAGCGCTAACTCTACGAGCTGTACCGGGATGTGATGTAGTTCGGAAGGCAAAATACTGTCGACTGCACCGGCTCGGCCACATCGAGTACAGGGACGCCAACGCTCTAGCTAAGAGGGTCTTCGAATCCGAGCCTCCTGGTTCGAGAAGGAGAGGACCGCTGAATCCCTCAGAGCTTGATTCATCAGTTGAGAGACTCACCGATATTTTGAATCAGTTCAGTTCGCAAAAGTTGCATGAGGCTTTTCAACAAAGCGAAGGCAACCCGAAACAATAATGACTGGGACTCGCATAAACGAGCTCTCAATACCTATAAATATGAGGTAAGAACAGCCAAAAGATCTTCATGTAGACTCTTCCGTGGGAAGATCGAGGAAGTCTATGAGACTTCCAGACTGTGGATAATATTGGCATCATCTCCCAAAATGCCCTCGCTGATGCAATGGGCGGATGGAACCTGGACCACCTCCAGTCTGGAGAGTCTAGGCCTCCTTAATGACACCCACTTCTCGGTCTGTAGTGATGGGGTCGAGTGGCTCCTTCAAAGAGAATAGCCATATAAAAGGCTTATGGTCTTTCAGGCTGCGGAAAATATTGGCATCATCTCCCAAAATGTCCTCGCTGATGCAAAGGGCGGATGGAACCTGGTCCACCTCCAGTCTGGAGAGTCTAGGCCTTCTTAATGACCCCCACTTCCCGGTCTGTAGTGATGGGGTCGAGTGGCTCCTTCAAAGAGAATAGCCATATAAAAGGCTTATGGTCTGTAACTATTTGAAACTTACCTATAAATAGGGCCTGAAATATTTGGTAGCCCAAACGACCGCTATTAGTCCTCTTTCAATCGTACTATACGCTTCGCATCGATTTTGGATAATGTACGACGTGCGTAAGAAATCGGTTTATCCCAGCCTATCGGGCCTTTAGTTGATTGGATTAATAAAATCTGAGAACTGAAGTATTGGATTGCTGCATATGAGAGATTTGTATATTTCGAAGCACTCTAAATATTTCGCATCTAACTTTATTTTACTGTTCTTTCAAAAACATTCATTGGTTTCGTTGAATTGGCACAATCTCGAATAAATTTTCGATAATAACCAAGTAATCCAAAGAATGACTTGATTTGTCTACTGGTTCGTGTATGTGGTAATTTTTAATAACACACATTTTCTCGGGATTGGGCTTAACCCCATCGCCTGTTGCAATATGCCCCAGACAAGTTTCTGGGATATCACTATGTTCCGGGACCAACATAAGTTGGATGCTGAAGTACTTGGCCATCTCGTTAAAAGATAGGCGACAACTAAGGGAGTTAAATGTGACTACACTCAGAGATTTCATCGCTGTCTGGATGAGAATATCTGTACCTCCGGGTCGCCAAGTGGCTCCGGCGTTCGCCACTGAGCTATTTTTTCAAGTGGGCCGCCAGCGAAGCTGATCATAGGCACAGGTAGAGAAGAGGAAAGAGAGATCATAAGGGAAAAGGGGAGCGAGGGGATGGCTGTATCTCATCTTCATGTCTCCTCGTAGGAAATTCCCTAGATCCATTGACCTTTAGGAGCTCTAAGCAGTCAGCCTCACTCCTATCTCAGCTCCCTTAGGCTGACTAAAAATACTGTCCTATGGGCTATCAACTCATTTAAACCCTACAAAATGGCAGGACCAGATGTCATTTTCCCAGTAGAACTGCAAAAGTTGGCAGACCTCAATTCTGCCTGGTTGGTCAACATCTTTCAAGGATGCTTAGATCCTGGTCATGTACCTGAAATTTGGAGAACAACCACCGTAGTCTTTATACCCAAGACTGGAAAACGCTCGCAGATCAAAGCAAAGGATTTAAGTAAGTCCCATAAGTCGATCATCCTTTCTATTTAAGCTACTTGAAAAATTGATCGACGTGTGCATTCGACACATAGTCACTGATAAACTTTTGATCTCCCAGCATACCTACAACAAAGGCAAGTCTGTGGAAACAGCCCTGCACTTGCTTGTTTGCACTATATAAAAATTCCTTGAGAATAAGGTATTACCCTCACTGCTGTTGTCGATATCGAAGGGGCTTAGAAGAACTCCACGCAATAACCTCAGCACTCAACAGACTCGGGATCGAAAAGCCCATAGTGACTTTTATTCACCAGCTTTTCAATAACAGAGTGACAAGCTCAAAGCTTGGTGATACCACGATCCGCAAATCTGTGAACAGAAACACACCGGTGGAGTACTCTCCGCTCTACTGTGGGACATAGTGGTCAAAGAACTACTTGTGACACTTGAAGGGACTGGGTGCAAGATTATTGAATATGTAGATGATCCCGCCGTCGCAGTAGCAGGGAAATATGTATTCACGATCAGGGATATTATGCGATCTGCCCTCATCAAGCTAGTGAGATGTGACCTAGGCGTCAATCCGCAAATAACATACCTAGTCCTCTTTACTAGAAAGTATAAAATGCCTAAGTTCGACCATCAAACACTTTGCGGGACACCCTTAATGCTAAACGACAGCGCTAAATTCTTAGGTTTTATATTAGACACGAAGTTAGGCTGGAAGTTAAATATCCAGGAACGCATCAAGAAGGCCTCCGCGGCCCAATACTGCTGCAAAAGGGCCATTAGGTGCAAATGGGGATTACAGCCCCGAATGGTTCACTGGCTATTTACATCAGTAGTCAAACCCATACTGATGTATGGCGTCGCAACTTGGTGGACCGCTCTCGATAGGAAAATCAACATCACACCAATCGGTAGAGTGCAAAGGATGGCAGGCGTATGCATTAGCGGAGCGTTAAATACTACCTCCGAAGATCAGATTAAGATCGCTGAACAGCTGGAAGGAACTTCAGTCTGGTCATTTAACGATCCTACGCAGATATAGCTCTATACCCATAGATCCAGACCACACTGTACCTAAACTCCTCTTCGAGAAAAATTTCTCAACCAGCATACCACCCAGATCTTACTGGGATTCTGATAATCAGACGCTGGACGGTCCACTGCGAATCTTCACAGATGGATCGAAGATGGATGCAGGTCTTGGGGTTGGGGTCTTTTCCAAGAATATGCACATCCAGCTTTCCCTACGTCTACCTAATCACTGTAGCGTCTTTCAGGCTGAAACTATAGCGATTAAGGAAGTTCTGTCATGGCTAAAAAAACAATATAATATCAAACACAGGTATCGCCATCTGTTCCGACAGCTTGGCAGCGAAGAAATATCTGGGCTCTGTCAGTTTTAACTCCTAGACTTCCCTTAATTCCCGAGGTGGCCAAGTACTTTAACATCCACCTTATATGGGTGCCGGGACACTGTCACATTCAAGAGAATTGCGAATCGGACAAACTCGCTAGAAAGAGCACAAACTCTGTACTCTTTCCGAGTGGAAACCCACCCTCCATGCCTATGGCTACTATAAAACATCAGCTAAAGCTTGAAACGTTTATTCAAACAAACCGCGGATGGACATCATTCACAGGATGCGTCGTCATCAAACAGCTCTGGCCTATGATCGACCCCAAGCGATCGCTTGATCAGATTAAGCAGGCCAAATCTCAGATCTCTTATTGGCGTTCTAACAGGCCATCGGAACTCAAGCCTCTAGACTAGGCCATCCTTAGAATGATTTTTGTAGAAGCTGCAGGAAAGATCACGAGGGCGAGGGAGAAACAATTAAACACTTGCTATGCAGCTGCAGTGCTCTCTCGTCCCGTAAACTCTTCTGGGGGCCCACTTTTTCGACAATCTGGCTGAACTGAGCAATATTAGAATCAGCCTTCTTCTTCACTTTATTGAAAGCGCTAAATGGTTTGCGGTTTAGGTACCCCAAGATCCGCGTGGTAACGCAATGGGCCTATACTTGGCCTAAGTGTGTCTGTCGTCCTTTGCGCTACAGTCACCCACTTCAACCTAACCTAAGCACTGGTTTTTAAGTGGGGTAATTCACAAAATTGTACCTGGCTTGGCAAAATGAGTTTGAATTATCAAAAATATGGGTATCGGATACACTGTCGATGGTTAAGCAACACGAACACAGTAATAATTATTAAATTATTATTTCCCTTCCTACCGAAGTACCGCATGAAGAATTGCAAAGAAGTAGTCAACAATGTCAAAACATAATTTGAATACATACATAAATGCAATTATAAAGGCGTAAATTTATATACAACGTCCACCTACTGAATGTCCATTCAAAAAAGGGAGAAATAATAAATAAATAAAGAAAAGGGAAAAAACGACTTTCTAACGAAATCACCTCGGACCCAGGCCAGCTATCAAAGATGTCTTATTGGCAGTCTCTGTTAATGAACCTTTTGTGCCTGCACAAACATTCACAGCACCCTTGAGGATTTTTCTCCTCCAACATGCAAAGGTATGAAACAAAAAAAACTGAAAATGAAAAACGATGTCCCCGTGTAAAAATCATGGTTATGTATTCAGGTTCCCAAGGCTAATAATAAATTCATTCGAAATATTTTAAATTTAAAAACTCACAAATTACATTGTTCCTCGGGCATAGGTACTGTATGCGATACAGATGTTCGCCCAGATATGTCCCGAGAAACAGAGCAAATATTTCGAGATACACGCAAAATTCGGTGCGTTTATTTATAGAGTCCATTAGCAGGAATATGTGCGCGGCGGTTAAGTAAGTGCACACATATTTAGTAAACAAACCTGACCATGACCGAACTTAATTCTGTTTTTTAAATTGCACTTGCGTTCCTCTGCCACAGGCTGGTGTGTACTAGCACACTGGGTCGATGGAACTTGTTGCTGTTTTCACCCAATGATGACGTCGCGCGATGGAAGGCTCTATTTGAAGTGCTTCCTTAAAGGATGGCATGTCTGCTCTCAAGGAACTTTCAGTGTACTGGAACAATCTCACTGGAAACCGAAAGCTTTCTCCCCGAATGTGGCGCCAACTTCTTCATTTAAAATAAATTGTTTTCATTCATGAATTTCAGTATGTTCTCAGACGGTCTACGGTTATGTTGTGCCGGAACTTTCTGCGTCTGAATTAGGAATTAAAGCTTGTACCGTCGTCAGAGCGTGGAATTTCAAAGATTTCTTATCGCGCGATAGTACGCATATGAATTCAATTTCAAAGAAGGATAAGTTGGCACAGTGGCAGCAGTCGACCCCTTAGGTGTTTTTTTTTTGTTTTTGTTCCCAAAAAAATGAATACAAAATAACGTGTGCGTGTGTCGAGAGTGTCGAGAGAATTTGCATTGTTCGCATTGCGTTGGAAAATAAAATAAATTCCATTTGTTACGACGCTTGTCAATTGCATTGAAGTGGGTTACCGCTACCACACAAGACCATGAATATTCAGAAAACAAGACAATCCACCGCATTCCATTGAGTCGAAGAAGAAGAAAAAAAAAACAAAAATTTAACATCATGGACTACTCAGACTGGATTAACCAAACCGAAGTGAACAGGACACTTGTGGGTGCAAATCGAACGTTGAGCCAGGACACATCACACCATCAGCAGTCATATTCAAAAATAATCTCAACAGTTGAATCAATTAGCGATTTTTTATCACTCTACTATACACCGATACTCGTCTTCAGTGGCAGCATCGGTAACATACTGTCGGTGTTTGTGTTTTTCAAAACAAAATTGAAGAAACTCTCGTCGAGTTTCTATCTGGCGGCATTGGCTGTGAGTGATACATGCTTTTTGTTTGGCCTCTTTGTCCAGTGGTTAAATTTCGTGGAATTGGACTTTTACAATCGCGAGTTCGTTTGTCAGTTCTTCACATTTTTTAGCAACTTATGCAGCTTCTGTTCGGTGTGGTTTGTGGTCGCATTTACCGTGGAGCGATTTATTGCTGTGATGTATCCATTAAAACGACAGACCATGTGTACGGTTAAAAGAGCGAAAATTGTCCTGCTGGCCCTAACCTTGGTCGGCTGTCTACATTGTACGCCGTTTCTATTCGTATCAAGTCCGAGATATGACTCAAAATTGAATTCAACTATTTGTGATATAAGAATCGAATACAAGGTAAATTTGTCGTTGTCACAATTCAGTGTATACATCAACAGTTTTCATATTAAAATTCTCTTTAGCTGTGCAACATTTTTTTCTAATCAATAAAAACAAGTGAACCTTTGTGAGAGGTTTTCTGAACAGTATTTGTACAAGTGTGCAACTTTTTAGGGAATTATTGGTTTGTTTTGACAAGAATTCTTCAACTTAACTTACGAGAAATCATAAGTAGATTGGTTGTAAAGGAAGCACTGCCACATGATGTTGATCAAAGCAAAGATGATTATCTTAATTAAAAAACAATTTATTTCACCAGAAGTTGATGTTTTATTCGAGTTTAATGTCTGCCTAAGTTGAGTGTTTCATTTTTGGTTTTATCGAATTTATTGCGTTTCCTGTCGTAAAAGAACACTCGTAAAAAAATCTCGCGATGCTGCAATAAAAAGATTTGTACCTCCTTTAGTGCAGTTACAGGGGTTTCACGACATAAACTCATCCTGATAAGTTGCCACAGTAGTGGGTTTCAATTTGTGATATTCACATGTGCAAATGTGCCATGAAACAAGCGCATTAGGGAACGGATATACTTGACGGCATGACATCTTGCGTGTCACGAATGTTCGGAGAGTTCAACTGTCAAGAACTGACCACATGCCAAGCCAAATAAACACCCAGATATTCATTATTAAATCGAGCACGTAGCCAGTGAATGCAAATAGATGGCAAAATGAAGAATGTGCTTTAGGGGGGTATAATGATCTTCGTAAATATAAGATACAGTCGTTCACTTTTCTGACTTTAAGTTGTGCGAAAATAATTATCGAAGGACTTTAATTTGGAGTTTTTTTTTTTTCGGTAATTTTTGCTATGCGTTGTTGACTGCTGAAATTGAGTACTTTGTAATCTTACGTTAGAGATTGGCTCCTCTATGAGAACATTCATTTTACAATTTGTAGGAGGTTACGAGGAGTAATGTAGGAGGCTACGATTAAACCATTCGTTGGAAACAAAATTTAAGTTCAACGGTTTCTACGATTCAACCGGCAGTCGTGCAAATGTCATACTTAAAGAAATCGAGAAGTAATAGAAATTCAACATCACGAATCGAATGTATCCTAGCAACGTATTATTTTGCACATTTTCGTACGATTTATTATTCATTATTCTTTAGACTTCCATTGTACTTGAACTTGCTTTAAAAATATCAAATATTGAAAATTAAATTAATAATTAGAGTTTTAATTCGTCGACACGCTCCTACTTCATGAATTTTATTTTCCTATTTCAGGGCTGCCGGGCTTACTACAAGGGAGTATTTTCACTACTCTCGTGTTCAGGGTACTCTCGTACCCTCTTAAAATTACACCCCTTTTTTATATATTTTTTTAGATTTGTTTATTTAGTTCCTGTTGTAGATTAAGGAGTTTCAAGAGCACTTTGATGTACAATTTCACAAGATCTTATAAGCTTCTTTATCTAGGTGGCTATCATTATAGCAAGTAGTCAGCAGAATATTGGAACAGTGGAATGCCATTTTCCATTAACTCTTTTATTTTGAGCCTTTGTACTTCCTTCGAGGGCAAAATACTCCCCTCCAGGCCTTTCAAATACTCAGTAGCCAAGATTTGTAACGACAGCCCTGACCTGGAGTATGAATTCTGGAAATCAATATACAGTGACTGTGATTCGGTTTTTTGTACTCGAATATGTTAAAAATTGCAGCTACATGTGAAAATCGAAAGGTTGGCAGAGCTCATAAACGTCACACTGCGGCAGCCCTGCAAGATTTGCGTTCATAAATGTAACTGAACTGCAGTGACTGTGCATGAGAGCAGTCGGCAAATGCGATCTTAAAAGCAATGTGACAGTCAAACTGCGATCAAATCGGCAGTGATTTTTGTTTTGTTGCTGGATTGCAGGGAAAGCGAAAGTGGTTCCTAAGATCATCATACGGAAATTCTCTTATTTTTTAAAGAAATTTCTGTTATTTGGAACATGTTTTGACTTCCAATTCATTTTAGTTAAAAGCATGGCCCTTTTGCTGCGTATTTTGCCACGGTTTCATTATTTAATATTCCTGAAAGTTGGTCAGTTTATTATATTTATTAATCCCAGTATCATACTCTTCGTGTCGACTTTAATTTTATCAATACAATTGTCAGCCAAACACTTTTTGAGTCGCCCACTTATGTTGCATTTATAAATACTTTTTTGACAATGCTGACCTGCTGCAAACTTGCGGCAGTATTCGTGTTCATAAATGTATTGAGGGAATATTTTTTTCAGTGCAGGGCCGGGCAACAATGTTGTAATTATGAACTCAATCGTTTTCAAACCATTCTCTGTAGATTCTGCGGAGAATGCAACATATACTGGGATTTTTTTTGTATTTTATTTACTTTAAAACAAATCTCATTTATGGTTATATAATAGTTTTTGAGGAATTTCAAAGTACTAACAATCGCAACTAAAATGTAACCATGCTTAAGAGTGTACTTCTAAAATTTAATCTTTTACCAGACAGATCCAAGTGTTGCGCATATTCATTAAAAACTGCTTATCCTTGTGAGTGGCTTATTTTTACCACATTCTGTGTTATGACATGTCATGAATACTATTTACCGAGTTCGAAGTGACCTAGCAGGCAAATAAGACAAATACTAGGTCACTTTATATGGTAGGAAAGTATATCCTTAACAAACATTACGTCATGAATACTGCGTCTAGTTGCTAGGGATTTTATGCCAAGCAGCTGGCACCTGGCCTTATAGCTCGGTTGTCGGAAAATCGCAATGCATCTTAAAGAATATGTATTTAATGTACCACTTTAGTACTTTTTCGATACGATCGGAAAAAGGGATGTCGCGGGATTCCAGACTACAACTGCAAATTCAAGGAAGGGCCTTACCAAGGAAATGTAAAGTGATAGCAAGGCGAATGGATTACTAAATCCTTTGGTGTTCCGGTTTATGAAACCTGCTGAGTTGGCTTTGGATAAGATATGGGAAATGTGTGCGTGATATGAGAATAATGAGTTGAGCATGTCTCCCAAATCATTAAAGGTATGTTCCATAGAAAGGGCAACAGACCCAATGGGATAACTGAATTGCAGAGGATATACTGATTTCGTTAACGTAACTTTCGGAAGATATAGGGTCTATAGCTTAATTCGTGCGATTTTTTTTTTTTTCATAATTTGAACGTTTATTTAAGAAAAACATGTACACCAACATTATTCAAAATATTGCCCGTTTTTGCAATCTTTCTGGCAATTTGTGGATCCCATCTCAAAAGAACTGCGTCGGCTTGGCAGCCAAGAATGAATCAAGCCAATATTCTGCTCTGATGTGGACCGTATTTCAATGAGGGCGATCTACATCGACCGGAACAAATGGTAGTCAGAAGGGGCAAGGTCTGGGCTATAAGGCGGGTGGGGTAAAACTCCCATCCACTGTTTTCCAAATAGTTCTTAACCAGAATAGCAACGTGGGGCCGAGCGTGATCATGATGGAAAAATATTGCATCGTGACTGGTCGCATATTCCGGGCTTCGGCTACTGCTCTCTTCAAACGGATTAATTGTGCTCGGTAGCGTTGTCCATTGATGGTTTCACCCGTTTTAGCAGCTCATAATATAGCACACCCTTCTGATCACACCCAATACAGAGCATTGACTTCGCGCCATGGATATTCGGCTTTGCCGTTGATTTGGCTGGTTGGCCAAGCCAAAACTTTTGGCACGTTCGCTCAGCTAGGGCATGGTCACCTTAAACTTCCACCAAAATACCATGACTTTCGGCAGCAGTTTTCTTCGTATTAAAGTAATGGAGAAGAACTCCCCGCAAAAACACTTTTTCAGGCACAAAGTTCGACATATTTGTGGACAATGACAGTAGCTTTCCAACGCATGTTCCAATGGAATAATACAAGTTACGTCATCTCTTAGCAAACTGCACGAATTAAGTTATAGACCCAATATAAATTATTTATGCACGAATCATTGTAATTTATATCAGACTGTAGTACAAGACGGTCATTAATATTTTGTATGCTCCTGAAAATGGTCATGTCATCCGCATATAACAAACACTTACTATGGTTAACCGATCGAATAAAATCAAGATTGTAAATAATAGTGGCCCTAAATGACTACGTTGCGGTAAACCGGAACTACATTCTATTATCCTGGATAAGGAGTTTCCGATTTTGGCTCTTTGAGTTCAGTTTAAAAGAAAAGTGGATATCCAGCAAAGGAACTGATAGTGAAATCCGTACATTTGAGTTTGTTAATCAACAGTGAGTGGTTAACGGAGTTAAAAGTTTTGAGAAATCTGTATAAATAGCATCGACCTGATTATTTTTTCCATCCCATTGATCACGAAGGAAGAGTATATTGACAGATTGGTGGAGCTAGAGCGACCGGGTACAAAACCATGTTGCGCATCCGATGTACTCTTTATATTACAAAATCGAAAAGTTTAGGTATTGCCGAAGCTTCCCGATTCCTCTATAACTTTTAATGTTGTACTTGGAACCCTATTTGTGAATGGGAACGAGAGATGTTTCTTTCCTTTTGTCAAGGAAAACACCTTCAGATGAGGAGCGGTTAAAAATGAGTAATGGAGGATTGCAAAGAGGATAAATGCAGGAATTCCTTCCAATCCACTATTGGTTTTATATTTTTAAGTGCAAGAGAGACATCACTCGAATTCAAAGCTAAGGATTGGAAGTAATATTTTTAGGATTGGTGCAATTTTGCGAGGCACTTGCCCATAAAAGGCAAATATATGTAGGCAAGCACCTAATATCAGGGGAAGAATTGAATCCCCTGGAACTAGCTCTCGTTCTCAGATTCGTAAAGGAAACTGGCTTAGAGAGAATACTCTAGGACAAATCACTTACACTTTCTCGTAACTGGAGCAGATAACCCTCAAGACAACTCTGAAAAGATCTGCATGAGGGGAGAGCTCTTAAGAAAGCAAACGTATGATAGTATAGGGGGCGTAATAGATCTATATGTCGCAGTACAATTTACCCTTAACAATAATTATAACCTATTCTTTTGCACATTGTTCGCTTTCCAATTTTCTTGCAATTTATTAACTGTTTGAATAAAAATCTCTTACCTTTACCACAAGATATTTAATTTACACGAAAAACAACGAAAAATGTGTTTCATTAATGTTCGGTTAATTTTAATTGCATTTTTAGGGTTGCGACATATTTTGCGGTTTAAGTCTTAAATTTTTATTACAGTTGTAAACTTCGTCTCTACACGATACTCTGTCATTAGTTTGTCGAAAACTGTCCAAAAATGCGACGCAGAGGAAATAAGACATCACTTAAAAAGTGTTTAGTCATTATCTATGCGATGAAACTTACAATGGAATTGTGGATATTTTCAGTCACGTCATCTGACCGTCCGAAGGTCGAGTCGAATTTGAAAACCAAAAAAGCCGACTCCAGAAATTTGCACGTCTCAAACAACGCTTAATTCTTTTTAAAATTAAAGATAACAGCCTTCTAAGTGCATCAAACATATCAAATTGTTGCTCGAAAGTGGAAAAGGTGTTTCCGAAACTTGCCTTCGGGGAAAAATTAATGCGATTCAGTGCGAAGAGTGTCATTCATTAATTTCAAAAATTTGCATAGTACAAGAAAAGTTTGCGAACATGGTGGGATGGTGTCAGTTTCGCAGATGAAAGCAAATGTAACCTTTTCGGATCTGATGAAAGGACTACTGTTGATTGTATGTCTTTTGGGGACCTTGCACTTGGGTATTATGAAGGTATCCCTACACAATGATACCAACTAATTTCTAAATGAAATTACGTTACCATTTTTGCCTCTGGCTCTTAGACAATTCCCTGTTAAGCAACGACAAAAACAACATCTAAGAAGTGTTGCTGTAAAGACAGTGAACACTTGGATGATGATGGAGCTCTATTGAGAAGTTGTACATATAGGCGCGGCGAACAGACTCATTTCAGAATAAGCATTCGTAGAGTGCAGATCGACACAGTATAAGAGTGCAGTTTGTTGTGACTACAAACCGGGATTTTTTTAGAATGGGAAAAACGGACGCCGCGCACATCTTCGTCCCACCCTGTCTGACTTTCTAGCTACTGACAACTTTATTTAGAGCCATCAAGCCAAAAGTCAGCTTAAATAAAATCTCGTTTTTGTTCTATTTTTTAACGGGTACCTGGCAGACAATGCGTTTAATTTTTATTTATTTTCAGACTATACAATGATACCGACTATTTTCTTAATGAAATTAAGTTATTATTTTTGTCGCTAGCACTCCGTCTATGATTGGCTGTAGTTGTTTTTCTTAGATCTCTTCAAAATCACAACCAAAATACACGAAATTAATACAGTCGAACTCGCATGACTCCAACCATCACTTGCCACACAAATCGAGTTAACAAGTAAAAGATAAAGTTGACATACATATTTACTAATTTTACGCCTGCTCTTAAAGCTATACCAAAAGAGGTACACCCCAAGGAGGAGAACTCTCCCCTCTTCTTTGGAACCAGCTGTGAACAAACTGCTACTAACACTGGAAGGGGCTGGCTGCAACTATTGCCTATGTGGGTGATGTTGCCATAGCCTTCTCTGGAAAGTACTGAGAGATTCAATGCAACGTGGTCTTAATCTACTCAATAACTGGGCGACTGAAGTGGATGGTTGAAGACTGAAAGTCTGAGCGTCCTTAGTTGCCCTTTTCACTAGGAAATATAAAATAGCTCATATCGTCATTCCCACAAAAGTGGCTGACTGCAGCGCAAAGGACAACAGACACACTTAGGCCAAGTATACGCCCATTGCGTTACCACGCGGATCTTATGGTACCTAGTCCTCAAACCAATTAGCGCTTTGAATAAAGCGAAGAAGGAGGCTGATTCTAATATTGCTCAGTTCAGCCAGATTGTCGAAAAAGTGGTCCCCCAGAAGTCTGAGTTTACGGGACGAGAGAGCACTGCAGCTGCATAGCAAGTGTTCAATGGTTTCTCCCTCGCATTCGTTCTCATTCCTGCAGCTTCTAGAAAATTCATTCTAAGGAAGGCCTAGTCTAGAGACGTGAGTTCCAATGTCCAGTTAGAACGCCAATAAGAGATCTGATCAAGCTCGGCGATCGTTTGGGGTCGATCATAGGCCAGAGTTGTTGGGTGCTGAGGCACTCTGTGCCTGATGCCCATCCGCGGTTTGTTTGAGCAAGCGTTTCAAGCTTTAGCTGATGTTTTATAGTAGCAATAGGCATGGAGGGTGGGTCTTCTCCCGGAAAGAGTACAGAGTTTGTGCCCTTTCCAACAAGTTCGCCCGCTTCGCAATTCTCTTGAATGTCACAGTGTCCCGGCACCCGCATAATGTGGATGTTAAAGTAATTGGTCATGTCGTTTAGAGAAAGGCGGCAATTAAGAGAAGTCTTCGAGTTGAAAGTGACAGAGTCCAGAGATTTGATCACTGCCTGGCTGTCGGAGCAGATGACGATGTCTGTGGTTGATACTACATTTGTTTTTAGCCATGACAGAGCTTCCTTAATCGCTAGAGTCAGCATGAAATCCTCCCATCTTAAGTGGCACTTGTTTGCAATTCTCTAAGATAGCAAAATACCTTGGCCTTATATAAGGCCGTGATGAATTTCCTTGCTCTTTTGGTTATATAGGTTATTTAAGCTCAATACAACCGAAAGAGCAAGGAAAGACATTACGGCCTTATATATGAGCAAAAAGGGGTCTTCAACCCCACATGACACACTGGCAGTTATAAGACCCATCCTCTTATTTGGCGTAGAAGTATGGCGAAGCCCATACTCAACATCGACACACACCCAAACATCCTAAGAAAGGTACAAAGGCAAGCCTGCATCTGTATAAGTGGAGCCTTGAGAACGACTTCCACCGAAGCACTTAAAACAATACTAAGCCTTCCTTAGCAACCAACAGTGCAATTCGACTGAAAGCTTGCTCTTAATGGCAAGACTGTACATTCGGACATGCCAAAATCTTAGTAGAACAAGGACTTACCTCTACTAATCTGGATTACACCTCACCACCTCATATACTTCTCAGGGAAAAACTTAGAAACCCTAATTCCAGAAAGATACCTGTTCGGTACCGCCACCTTGGCGAAGTCCAACGCCCATCGTGAATGATGTTGTTTTAGCACTGTCAACCCGAACACAGCTGCTACAGTTTGTGTGGAGAGACTGAAGAAGGAGACCATCAACCCATACTCCTGCAGAACACTAAAGAGTTTATCTGGAGGAACTCGGTCGTATGCTTTTTCCAATTCCACAAAACAGCTGTAGATGGGCTTGGCATACTCCCAAGCCTTCCCAAGTACCATTCGTAGAGAGAAAAGCTGGTCAGTCGTACTTTTACCGGGACGAAAGCCGCACTGTTCTGTGTGCCCCATCCTGAGCTCGACCAGAGCTCTAGAGCGTCTCTAGAGCGTCCTTTCAACACCTTAGCGCAGCCTTTCCCGGGGAGACTTAAAAGAAATATGCCCCTGTAGACGGAACAGTCTCTTTTGTCCGCCTTCTTGAAAAGTGTTACAATATCCCCCGTTTACCAGTCGTCAGGTGTCTCACCACGTTCCCAGACCACTCCCAGAACTCCCTCTTTACCCATCCTCTTAAGCATTTCTGGCCGGATTTCACCCACACTGTCGGATTTGCCAGCTTTTAGCGATTCAATCGCCAAAATGACTTCCTCCGCCGTTGGACTAATCTCCGCCACACTCAAGACTACGGAACTGTCATCCTCGGGATTGAGTAGGTTCGTGTAAGATGTCCACCTCATTGGAAAGCAACACACCACCATTGGATTTGACTCCTTCGATGATGTTGTATTTCCTTCCTCTGAGTCGGTGAATGGTTTGCCAGGACTACCAAGTTCTGATTCTGCCAAATTTTTATTGGCCCTGTTTTTCTTTGAAATTCAGAGATTTTTATTTTCAAAATTCCAGTTAGAGGAAGGAAGAGGATATTTCTTAAAACGTTGTAGGATGTTTCGGATCGGAGTTAAAAAGAGGACGTGCCCTTCAAAACGAGGACCCATGGCAACACTAGCCTGCCCGAACCTTTAATTGTGTCGATGGATTTGCAATAGGCCATCCAAGATTGGCTTTTGCCTTCTCGAACAAAGTCGGGTCGCTCCAAAATATATTGTGACGTGTGATGGTCAGAATACCATCCGCCTTTCAGTCTACAAATCCGTCTGCCACCTCAGTCCACTTAGTGTCCTGTCAGTCCACACCGACACCTATTGGGAAAATCGATCATTACCCCGAAAGGCATTCCGAAGAGTATTCATTTTGTGCATAAATTGAGTCATTTTACCAGACTAATTTTTGCATAACTAAATATTTTCAAATTTCAATATGATACGTGTGGTTTTTCTTAGTAACGCATACACGAAGGCCCCCCACCGAGTAGTCGACGTCTTACTGGTCGTGTTGATATCTCCTCGTTCAACTGTTATTTTCAGCGTAAATTTGGGTGGAGGTCAAAAAAGGGTTCGCTTTCCTGATTCTGCAAATAATGCGATCTTCCGCTGGAGACGTTTGTTTGGGCGCCGCATCCGCTGTGCGTTTCCGATGGTTCCTTTGAACCCGTAATGGTTAATAGCATTATGAACCATCGACGTTGAGCAAACAAAAACGAAAAAAATGGTTCGGACGGATGTATTTTTTTCTTGAACAAATTGAGAAACTACAATTGTAGGGTACAGAGCTTATTGCGGCTCATATTTAAGATGTTTTCATTCACAATTAGGTACTCTTACTCGGTCAATTGGAAGAACTCGAGCTACACCGAGCAACGTTGAGCAGTTCACCACAATTAATAAGCTGTCCCTATTATTTACGGCATTTTTTAACTACCAATTTTGAATATCAGTCCTGAAAATCTTATTTCTGCGTGACAAGCTGTAGTTCCTAATAAGATGGTCACCACTCTATATACAGTATCGGATGAAAGTAAAGCACTTGTACGAAAATGTTCATGAAATGGACTGTGTTACTTTGAAATCAGAAACTCAAAAAAACTAAACACGTGCCGTCGAGTTCTAATTGCAGCGTGAAGGTTTTTATTGAGGAACGCCAATAAAAAAGAGAAAAACAATATTACAATAGACAGAGACAACATGATGACAGAACTAGTTTTTTATGTTTTAATAAAGCTGTAGATGGGCCAACAGCACCCTTTGCTTAACGCTGAAGTGGAATTCTTGCTTAGACAGATTGTCATCCATGAACTCAAATAATAAATCAAACATAGAAGCAAGCGCTGGGACAATTTGCCTAAGAGTTGTGGATGGATGTATGCCAACTTTCTGTTCTCTTTCAAATTTTAGTCCGATTTGGTACAGAAAACAGAAAGCCGTCATACAACCATCAACCATCTTGGAATTCCACTTATTTACAAAATGTACACCAAATAATTCGTCAAATTTTTACTTAAACTGCGCTTTCTCGGAATCTCGGCACTGGATTTATACTATGTACAAAGCGGCGTTCACACCCAACAACCGCGGTTGATGCGCCAAATCGTCAATATGACCTCTCGTTGCAACCAAACCGCAGACTTATAGGTAGACAAAACATTTTGACTTTTCAGCTTGGTTGATCGACTTGTAGTTACGTGTTGTATATGCTCTGTACATTTTTAATTTCTGATTGGCATTTTTGTGAGTTCTCATCGGCGGAATGAAAGATGGCATCAAATGTGGAATTCCTCAATTTTTTTATAGACAATTTCATAAATAAATGGATTTAGCAATACGGGTGCTTAATATGAGAATCTTTTCCCTTTTACCAAGAAACTTTGAGTTAATGGCCAAATTTCATGTAACAGCGTCTCTTTAAATAGTGGTCATTTGTGTGTGGGCTTATTTTCCTCAATAGCACTTCATACGTCGCTCTGTGGGGCAAAATGCACCAAAAGCTGGCAATTGACGTGAGGGTCCGGTGGTGTTATTTTTGTGTTCATAACTGTCCATTCTATCGTAAGCCGAAAAAACTGCTCCGTTATTCTGCAACATATCTGTACGGTATGGAGATGTAATAAATGGAGGAAAGCAGTTTAACACGAGCTTTACAAGATATTCAGGCAAATAATTCGAGTTTAATAGCAGCTGCCAAATATGATGTCTGTCCATCAACTTCATGACCGACTAGACCAAATGGTAAAAGGCTAATTAGTGCGACTGCAACAAAAAATGCTGATGGAAAACTCGTTGAACCTATGGTAGTGTTCCCGCACTTATGTTCTCGAAAGGACATTGTTGAAAGTACGCCCCAATCTTGGATACTAGGGAAAAGCGAGAGCGGTTGGATGAGCCTATACCTATTTTTAGTGACTAGACATGTGAAAAAATTTTATGTTTTCGTATAAAACTAAATCAAACGTTTCATTAATCCAAAAGAAAACGTTAAAAGTTGATATGAAATGTTGGTGTCCGTCTTCTGAAACTAAAACGTTAGGAAAGTAAATATTACTGTCCGGGTACAAGCGCAAACAGAACTTTTCGTAAGAATTCAAAATGCAATTATCCACAATAATGCGTATGTTTGAGGTTTATATATCCAAACCTTTTCACTCAAGCTTTAATATAAGTTCAAAAATAAGAAGAAGTCAAAGGTAAGATTTGTGTCAACTGTCCGGCTACTAGAGACTGTACCATATTAAAGGGTGATTTTTTAGCTATTATCTTTTTGGCAACACTGGTTTAAACAGCTGACGCACGTTTCGTGTTTTGTTTCACTGTCAAACATCTTCAGTTTGGTCCATAATTTAACCATGAATCGTCTTACAAACGAACAACGCTTGCAAATTATTGAATTTTATTATCAAAATGCGTGCTCTGTTAAGAAAGTTCATCGCGCGCTTCTTCCATTTTATGGCCAGTTTAAGGCGAAGCTCATTTTTGGCTCAATGGGTACGTAAATAAGCAGAATTGTCGATTTTTGAGTGAAAATCAGCCAGAAGCATTGCAAGAGCTACCAATGCATCCAGAAAAAGTCACAAGTAATCACAAGCAATAATGGACTTATTGAGAGGCGAGTACGGTGAACATTTTATTTCACGTTCGGGACCGGTCGATTGGCCGCCTAGATCATGCGATTTAACGCCTTTAGACTATTTTTTGTGGGGCTATGTTAAAGCTCATGTCTATACAGACAAGCCCGCTTCAATTGACGCATTGGAAGACAACATTGAAGCATTTATTCGTAAGATACCGGCCGAAATGTTGGAAAGAGTATGCCAAAATTGGACTAAGCGGATGGACCATTTGAGGCGTAGTCAAGGTCAACATTTCCATGAAATAATCTTCAAACAATAAATTATATGGACAGTACTATCGGTTCAAATAAAGATTTCATTCATTTTTCTGAATTTTATGTGTCCTTTTTTGAAAAATGTTCCCATAGCTTTTAAAAAATCACCCCTTACTTGGAGTCATTTGTTCAAAGTGATAAGAATTGTGTTTTTTTTTCAAGTTGGTTTTTGGCATTTTTTTTCCGCAGTTTACTAAGAAGCAATTTAATTTTTTGGAGATGGAGATTTCAAGTTCAAGTATTTAATAAGGTTCAAGTAATTATCAAAATAGTGCTACATTTCGAGTTTCCGTTGTATAATTCTCATGGCAACATGAAGTGGCAGTTTTTTTTTCAATGGAATTTTATCGATGAATCTAATTAATAAAGTTTGGTCTTCTTAGAAGCGTCAAAATTTCTTGCCACTACATGCCCCCTTTTTGGCGATTTTTTAAAATTTCAATGTTTTAAAAATCTTGCCCGACGCGTTTTTGTTTTCTTAACTGTTTCTTATTTGTTTCCCCTTAATATTCTGAAAAAATCTGGATATTTACAAATAGTCTAGATAGATAGATCAGTCTGTTTTTTTAAGGGAAGAGTTGAAACATTTCGAAAAGCAAAACTTGATTAGGCCTGTAACGTACTTTCAGTCAGACTTTAAAATGCGATGGAGCAAGACTACAAGGACAAGTGATAGATTTTCAAGGCTACACAGAGGTTGGCTGGACACGTCCTATTCATTTTTAAGTGAATCTGAGAAAAAACTTGGTCGACTAGTCACTTCTTCTGAGAGTTCTGCTTAGAGAACAAAAGGACAGAAAACTGAAAAGCTGAGAGAAGCTAAATCTCTGGCCGAGTTGACATATGCAACTGAAATGAGTTTGCGAGCTTCTGGACAGTCAGACGCAGTACCTCGAAATCATGCTGAAAGTGTAGGAAAGCTTTGAGTGAGTCAATTCTACCTACTTCAATGTATGGTGAAGAAGCATTACCCTTGATTGATGAAGCAAATTTGTCGCGCTTTCAGAACGAATTCATAAGATCAAAAGCGCCCAAAACATTTCTATCTTACAAATTATTCAAGAGTTTAAGAAAAAATGCTACCCTAAGCGGTTAGAACTGATATTCAAAGATTGCTCAATTTAACAGTTGAAAGTTTAACAACTGTTCGAGCCATTTAAGGCCTGAAGAATTAAAAAGTATATGCTTGTACTCTAAGTGGGGCTTTGATGGAAGTGCGGGTCATAGTTAATAAAGGTAAATATTTTCTGAAGTATTTTAAATTATATATATTATATAACATATCTTTTACCTTTCCTTCTGAAACTCAGACTCGTGTTTCGCAAAAGGTGGGCGTGTCCTTACGATGAAATCATGTTTATGTTATGGCACCAGGTGTAACCATGCCAAATTTCAAGTTAATAGCTTGTACGATTGATTCGATGCCAGCTTTTAGGTCATTCTTCTCCACTGTGGCGTCAGTTCATTATACATTAGCAAATGATTGCGAAAATCATCGGAAGAATTTTCATTTAATTCGCCTGGCAATATTACGGAAGAGAAATTATTTCTTTGCTTTATCCAGGGTTTCACCCAAGCTCGCCTTTTGTTCGTCCTAGCTTTTGTCCTCATTTTCCATTATTTCTTCAATAAAACAGATAGCAGTGCGTACTCTGCCATATATGCAAACACTTCGAAGTTTCTCTCAAAACCGAAGTCTGGCAAAATCTTTTGTGTGTGAACGCCAAGCCAAAATTTACAATAAATCTTTAAATTTGATAGGAAATGTTTACAGGCCAAAATTTACCGGGTTGCATTAGTTTTGTCGCGGTGAATTTTCTGTTCAATGAATCTTCCTATGTCTAGTAAATTTTTGTATTTTTTTTGAACATCGATCAATATGGTAAAATACGAGCTTCGATAGTTTGGTTCAATATCTAATCGACCGATTTTTGCGTTTTTCTCGAGTTTGATTTTTGCGTGGTCTTCACGGAAAACCGTGAAAAAAGGAAAAGTCAGGCATAAAAATGGACCTGTCATAAACAATAGCTGTTCCATACCTGTTTTAAAAAACGAATCTGTGCACGATTATCATGGTCTAGGTGGGCGGAGAAGGTAGCTGGTTGGTTTATAATCTGTTCAAACTTGGTAGTCATGACATTTTCCGAAATCGTCGTTGTGAAGCTGATGAGCAATGTGCCAATCCATTGCGTTGCATTCGACAATTTTTGAAAATTGATGAGTTGCCCGTTTTCACTGCATTATTTCGAAAACAGTACTATTCGGCAAAATCGAACCCACAGTGACACACTTATGGGAGTTTGAACCCGCGGTTCATTGGGCTACTCCTTCAATAAGAAGAATGAGATTTTGATGGTTCGATGGAATGACAACTCTTTCGTCAATGTCGCATTCAACCACAAGGACCAAGGTAATGCAAAGAGCAAAGTGTTGGGACCCGAAAAACCGAAAATGACGGCCGTTGGAAATGAGTCAAATTCGCGCATGTTTGGTGGGTGCATGGGTTCGATGGAACGACAACTCTTTCGTCAATGTTGCATCTAACCACAAGGTGACCGAGCCAATGCAAAGAGTAAAGTGTTGGGACCAAAAAATCCGAAAATGACGGCCGTGGAAATGCCTCAAATTCTCACAGGCTTGGTTTCGATCTATTCGAAATGGTACCGGCCATTGTTGACCAGCACATTCGAAACAGGAATGGTAAATGCATGGAAAATGCATTGCATAATGCGCACACGCAACGCACAATGTGTCATCAGCCAAAATAAACAAAAAGGTTGTCGTGAACGATATTAGTACTTAGAGAGAACCGACCATGAATTCACAGAGCAATGAAACTTCGTTGTCGTGTGTGCCACAAACATGTTGCATCACACTATTTAAAAATCGCTCAAAAAATCGTTCACTTTTGCATTTATTAACATCTCGACCACCACCTCCACGGTACACTTGGTCAGTTACCGAGTGAAGCGAGTAGTGGAGTAATATTTGAGTTATTTTCTTTTGCGTTTTTCTTTCATTCTCCTTAGGTTCCTGAATCAATAGCGCACTACAACATTTTTTTGTTACTTGTTCTCGCGCTAAATTGATACATTGATCGAGTTATCCTGTGTTAGTAGTCAGCAGTCATTCGAATGATCATTCGATTTTCAAAAATTCTCGATTTCTAAAGTCTTGATTATAAAAATCATTCGATTATGCCCATCACTGGTCTGCACACACTGTTTGAACAATTCAATGAACAAAGCTTCAAAAATGAGGAAAAACATCTGTCACCTGATGCAAGAAAAATACTCTGTTTGCTTTAGTTCTGTCCGATACTGTACAGTCATAACATATACTATTTATACGCTACGTACGGCTGTAAATGATAGGCTGGCAAATTCCGGGTTAAAAAATAGTTAAAAAACACAAATTTGCTGGAAATGTATGGATGCTACAGTGACACTTCTCTTTACGGACACCCCTCTAAAAGGCCATCTCTCTTTACGGACAATAAGATATTCCTGAATTTCAACCCCCTCAGAACGGACTATCATGCTGGTCCCGTTGCTGTCCGCTGTACAGAATCTTTACGGTATTCACAATTTTTTGATCTGCACACACAAGCCACACAACCAAGGTCTGTCGTCTTAAAAACTGAAAAATATCCAGAATAGAACGAACGTAAATACGACAATTTTTCTCTCTTAAAGTTGCCTATGGTGCAAAGCATCGCGCAATACAATTTGCTATTTTTCTAGTTCACAAGCAAAGCAATTGTGATGCTCCGTCTCCGTGTCAATATTTTATGAAAAAAAAGTTCCCTGGAACGATTGCAGAATAGGTTCTGCTGAATTTGCAACCGGTTCCAGAATGCACTTTGAAATTCAATATTCATGTGAAACATCTACATTTGAGATGGCAATACAAAACTACACAATCAATCATTCAAGTACGCAAACGGAAAATTTCGCATAGCGCAGTTCGGGAGGCGTACATCCTTTGACTAAACAATGGAATATTTGTGTAACAGATTCACGACAGATTCACGGGCAATCTGAATAGAGTAAGAAGAATATCTGTTTACTTTTAATATTACTCGTACGGAAATAATGTAAATGTAAATCCACAACGACTCGAAGTCGTGTGCGAATTAAATTGTTCTTCCTGCTGGAACGCCATCATTGTTTTGTTAGCAATATCATGACACGTACTGTGTACACGGGTTTTTGTGCGGATTCTCTAAAGTAGGTGTGGTGTACGATTTTGTCATGTGCGAAAGATGTGAGTTACATCAGAAATGCAGATTTGGATGTCGTTTCGTTGGATTGGATGCGTAGAGTTGTGTATTTTTACACTACACTGATGACTGAATCGTTATTGAGATAATTCGCGATTTGTGCTTGTAATGCTGTCGCTACAATTAGAAAAGTCTTAAATATGAAATTCGTTATGCACTTCTGGTACTTGCTGCATTGGAGGTAGATGTTTGTGCAGTGAAAACTCTAGTAATGGTCACTCCTGTTAGCTTGAAACGCTTACTCACACCAAACTTAGATGGTCTTCTGGCACTGGATTCCTCATAACAAAGCAACTATGGCCTACCATCGATCCAAAACGCACACACGACCTGATCAGAATGAGTAGACCGAATCTTAGAAAGCTCATCGGACCATGTGCCATTGGAATTCACACCTCAAGGCTAGGTGTACCTCATAACGACTTCAGCAAAAGTTGCCGGGACGAAGAGGAGAAATAAACCATTTCACTCTCATCTTGCATATTCGGTCACTTGGACGCCCCAAATTTCAACGACTTGGCAGAGCTAAGCAGCGTCAGTCACCTTCCTGGCATTATTAAAAACTCGAGATGGATCGCCGATTAGGACGCATCTTTTGGCCTCTTCGTTCGCTTCTTGGAAAACTGGATTTCTTTTAAAAAAATGTCTTATTTTTAAGTAAAAAAAAAATGAGTTAATTTGCTTTATTTCATGGGTGTTAGCCGAATGCCGAATAACTCTGTCCATCAGCTCTTTAATGCCGTGTTCTCTCTGGTTACAGGAGAAATGTGTGAAACGTTCATTCCTTCTGTGATTCACCACGTCCCTGAGGAAATCAAAACAAAGTTCACGCAGTCATAATAAGTTTCCTGATGATTACTTCCCTTAATATACTTGATGACATGTTAATGAAGGTTGGGGATAAAGCAGAGTCGGATAAACTGAATACATGACTGTCACTTATTGTCTCCTAATACATGAATACAAAAATATATTCTACATAATGCGAATCAGAAACGCACTCGAACGAGCATTTTGAATTTCGTATTACTCTGGTTTAGTCCACCAGGGCACGCCTAAGACGAATGAATACTCCCATCTGTGAATTGGAAAGGATAAGACGCTACTTAGGGTATGTGAGGGGTGATTATTTGCGATGGCCACGCACTTACTTGTGCACATCGACTTTAGTGTTAACATAGAGAAATGGATGAACTCTTAAGACTACAATCTCTGCGTTTGAAGTGAAGGAAAAAACCTCGAATGGTCAACGGTCACGGATTGCACTTAAAAATGGTGGAGGTTCGTCATTCATTGGGGGTGCTTTAAATGGAAGCAGTGTGCTTTTTTGCCGAGAAAGAGTTTCTATTTTACATTTTCATTTCGTTCGAGACTTTCTTTCTTAAATAGAATATTGGCGAAAATTCATAGTCATTTAAAGTCGACTTTAAGAGATCTTAAAGTAGAGTTATTCATAGCACTCCACAATTGCATTTCTGATGATTGGGTTATGTTATTGGGCCTATAACTTAATTCGTGCGGTTTGCTAAGAGATGGCGTAACTTGTATTATTCCATTGGAACATGCGTTGGAAAGCTACTGTCATTGTACGTCATTTCAGTATATATCATTCATTTGAATCAAAATGTCGAACTTTGTGCCTGAAAAAGTGTTTTTGCGCGGACACGACACACACGACACACGACGCCACAAAAAGAAGTAATTTTTGCATCGGATTGTTACTGGTGATTAAAAATGGATCCATTACGACAACCCCAAGCGCAAAAAATCATTTGGAAACCCACCCAACGAGCCAAATCAACGGCAAAGCCGAATATCCATGCCGCGAAGGTAATGCTGTGTATTTGGTGGGATCAGAGGGGTGTGCTGTATTGTGAGCTGCTAAAACCGGGTGAAATCATCAATGGACAACGCTACCGAGCACAATTAATCCGTTTGAAGAGAGCAGTAGCCGAAAAACGCCCGGAATGTGCGACCAGACGAAAAACACCGCACGAATTAAGTTTTAGGCCCAGAATGTGATATAAGTCCAGTTTTCAATGACGATGTCAAATCTGTGACTGAAATTTCTGTATCAGCTCTAGTTAAAAAAATGTGGCGCATGGTTTTTTTTTTTATAATAAAACACAGCTAGTCGGTTGTATTCATTATTCATCCTCCATCCTGGGCTCGACCAGAGCTTTAGAACGCGCTTCCAACAGCTTAGCGTAGATTTTAGGGGGAGATTGAAAGGAGATATGCCCCGGTAGTCGGAGCAATCTCTTTTGTCCCCCTGCTTGGAAAGTGGGACAATCACCCCAGTTTACCACTCGCCAGGTGTCTCACCACGTTCCCAGGCCACACTAATGACACGAGAGAACCATAAAACTCCCAGTTTACCCATTGCCTTCAGCATTTCTGGTCGGATTTCATCCCCACAGGCGGATTTGCCAACCGCCAAAATGACTTCCTCCACAGTTGGACTATTCTCCGCCACACTCTAGACTACGGGTCTGTCATACTCGGGATTGAGTAGCTTCGTCCATCTGTGCAAGATGTCCACCTCATTAGAATGCAACACACTATCTTTGGATTTGACTCCTTCGATGATGTTGCATTTTCTTCCTCTGAGTCGGCGAATGGGTTGCCGAAAGCCTTTTTCGCAGATCTATGGTCGCTTTCCAACTTCTCGCCGAACTCCTTCCAAGACTGCTCTTTAGCTGCTCGCCTCAGTGTACCGGTCACGAGAAGCAGAAACCTCTAAAGAGAATCCAGTCTCTGTAGGTCTTCTTCTTCTCTCTGGTGGCTTCTGGAACTCCGGGCGTTTTAAACCATACAGTTCTCTTCTCACCACCAGCCGCCATTCCAAGCCGCTTCACTCCACAAACATCCTTGCAGAGCAGCAATATTTTTTCCAGACAATATTGGGTTTTAATATATAGACAATAATAGGAGGGTTTTAAGAAGCTGTGTGTAACAATATATCGAACTTGAAATCTAAGGGACACCCTAATACGCAGGATTTTAAGACATGACCCTATTTTAGGTTCCACACGTGCGAATTCTTGCAATATAAAAATTCATCACAGCAGAACCGCACACGTGTCAGAGCTGGTTGTGCGGATGTCTACATCTACGCCGGAAGTGAGTTTGTCACAACATTCTTGCTCTCGTTCTGTTGCCACAATGCACTCATTCATTTTACTAGAGTTTCATATAATTTATAATGGACACTTCAGGAGCATTTTATTTCAGAGGGGTCCTCTCAAATCGGAACACCTCCGATTTGGTTCGCCCCCTGAAGTGCCCCATTGAATAGGTTTCGCTGTAATTTAATAACTACATCCCTGCAAACATCATTGAAACTATTCTATTCACATCCTTTCCCATCATAAGTAGCTGATGTAGCTAAAATTAAATTCAAATGCCGGTGACCGGTTTGCGTCCTTCCACCTCATGCCATGCAACTATCAACGGGTGACCGTTGTACATACATAATATGTTGATGATAGAATTCTATTTCCGGACCTTACCTCTCATCTAATCAATTTGAAGAGATAAACTTTCTTTCCAGCAGACACCGCACAGGAGTTGTTGCTAATACCGTTTCTATGGATTCAAATCAGAATTCACGGAAGCGATATAACATGTTGTTCGTAGGTTTGAAAACATTTTTAAGTCGATAAAGGAAATTTTCCCAGAAGGAAGCCGTCAGAAATGTACATATCCGTGTAAATGTACGTGCGTGTAGTCTATCGTTTGAGGGCTTTCTTTGTATTGATGTGTAATTTCATGTGTCGAAAATATGTTCTGAAAGCGGCTGTATACTAAATGGCTTAATGGATATGAGCCAAAAGGGTCTCAACCCCAGCCCTGCGGACGGTCGGGTCACCCCTCAAAAGCGTATACATAAACGGCTTATCACACAAGCGTCCACTCAGTATGAATAAGTTAATAAGGTAATTTTAAATTCGGAATGGCCTACCTGAGGGTGAACCATAAGTTAAGACAGTACCTGGAATTTAAATGTACATACTCGTTTATTTGAGAAAAATTCATTCAAATTCATTTCTCTTATATGGGTGTAATGGTATTTCTTTTCTTAAGATTTGCACAAAAAAGGAATACGACGTTCGGTTTGTTCCAAACCATTGTTTTTCCCTCGAATGGTTGAGGAGGTTCTGGCTGCATGTAGAATACATATTTTTCTAATATTTATGTATCCTTTATCTTTTTGTACTGTTAAATACTACGAGCACCACTCGGATCAACTTGAAATTCGTCGCAAACTGCAATTTGAGACGGCAATTCAATTTGAATAGATTAGTTACACACAACCGGAAGGACATAACATTCTATTCCATATGTGAGACTCAATACGGAGAGCAGAAAGAGGAAGAGAAAGCCATCACGACCATATATATATACGAGCCGAAAAGCCATTGCGCATAAAGGAGATCCTTTCAGCCTTACATGATAGATTGGCTGATCAGTCCCATCCAGTATGGTGCCTCCAGGTCAATGAGGCCGAGTCAAATGAGCGCTCGTCTTAATTTTTTGTTTGCTTAAGTCGTTTCCGGATTTCCGAAGAGGTAGACTTTCCGTGATTTTTATTTAATTGGAATTTAGGTGCTCACAGAATTGTCCAGACGGAACTTCAGCGCGCACTGGGTAGGCTTGTGGCCATATTTGCTGATGCTGCAATGAAGGTCAACGTGGACAAATGGGTGATTATGGTCATCTCCAGACGGCTGTTCAATGCACTCCACAGGTTAGTGGAGTCCCATTGAAGCAGGTGGAGACGTTTAAGCATCTCGGGGTCTTTTTCATGAGTGATGGAAGGAGTAATGCTGAGCTTTCCCGAAGGATTGGTTAAGATGAGCCAATTTAGAAACAGCTTGGAAGATCTGTAATCATGAAGGCCGAGCTTGGTGTCAAAGTCAAGTTAGCGGTTTTCAACTCTCACCTATGGTCATGAAATTTGGGTAATGATCGAAAAACTAAGATCGCGAATACAAGCTGCTAAGATGAGATTTCTCCGTGCGGCTGTGGGAATTACTCGCCGGAATACTGTGAGAAACACGACCGTCCACGAAGCACTTAACATTGAGGAGCTGCTTCTTCGAAAGGAGAGGGCTATGCTTCATTGGTTTGGTCGAATGAACCCTTGAACACGACTTCCGATGCGAGGGTAGAATGCGATTCCATCAGGTAGGCAACCGCTTGGTGGTTGGACGAAGTCCAAAAGCTAGCCTGGTTACGCCTGACCATAACTCCTGATGAGTTAAAGTCGATGGCGGAGGATCGCGTTGCCTGGAGATCTTTCGTGCTTGGTTCAACCCAGTGGAGTATGCGGGTCAGAAGATGATGATGATGATGCTCTTTTGAACTATGTCACAGCCGAATGCTTCTGTCAATCAGTGTGTATACATTTAGTTTGTTTAAAAAAACAGCCTGTTGAAATGTCATTTGTTCGAGTGGGGTACGTTGGCCCCCATGCATGCCCGGTTTCAAATGAAGTTCTCTAATAAAACGACCATTAATGTAAAGTTTAGCCCGGGTACATCTGGGTACATTTAGGTAAAGCTCCACCGAACTTTTTATTTCTCTAAAACCGCTTAGATGAGATAAGTCACAGCTGCAGCACCCACTTAGCTCCGGGAGGGATCCATTCTGATATCACTGCCCGGTTCCTCTTCTATTCAAAGGGATCACACTAACAACTGATAGCTACCTAATGGTATCCAAGTGTCCTTTTTTGGATAATCTACTCCTGTGCTGATTTACAGCTAATTTGTTTTCCTGATAAACTATGCTATGTCTTGAATCTTCAAGAGTGACATTCGCTCTACGTTGCCGGAAGTATATCAAGTCTTGCCCAGTGTACCATGTCTTGCAAGGGCTGGATAAGTGCCAAGGAAGGGAAGCGTAGTTTTACAGTAGAAGTCGTTGTGGGAAGCTCCCATTCTTCTGGACGGTAATAATGCCTGCAACATTTCTTATTTCACTCCTGTTTAGTTTCAGGGGTGTATTTGTTTTGTTTGGATTTATTGACTATGGACTAACAGGTCTATGTGAGGCTGAGCCGCCACCCCTAGCCTAACCCAACCATCCTCGGCCTCTCGCAATGTCATTGGCACAGTACATGCATTGCACAAAATTCCCGGGATTGCTCCACTTAAACACCTCGTTCTCCCAAAGTGCAAAAAAGGGAACATTCGTTTTTGCACCACGTTGGACCTCTTGAAGGATTTTTGTGACAGCCAATCAAACATTGAAAAGTCCCCCTCAAAAAGTGGCTTTGATTAAATGCCTGGTAATACAAATTGGTAAAGTTTATGAGAAAACAGCTAATGCTGTCTGAAGGATAAAACGTACACCATTTACCTAATTTTAAAAAATAATTTTAAAATTAAAAATTTATAATCAAGTTTGTATAAGAAAATGTCAATTTTTGTCAAATTCGAAGTCCCAACTCTGAGGTAACGGTACAGCCAAACGGATCATCGAAGGTCAACAAAATGTTGGCTTCCTGAAAAATTTGGCCGACAAAAATATGTCTTTTTGGGTATTTATTTCCACTGCGGGACCACGGTGAGGCCTTTTTGAAGGAATCATACAAGTCCACAGTACTATATACGTACCTCATGTTTCGACCGATTGAGGATGAGTGTTGTGTTGCTGATGTTCGAGCATGTATGTTCAAAACGTGTATTTTAGTTTGATCTATGTGTGGCTGTGGTGTTTAATTAATGGTGTTCAGGTCCATGTCCATGTCCAATAGATGTGTGGGCGCAGGGTACGTGTCTATGCCCGCACATAGTTCCGACTCAGGTGCGCACAACCATGTATGTTTCCGTGCATGGGCTTGTGTCGTATTTGTGTATACAAATTATTCCATGTTTGATTTCCTTCGTTTCTTCATACCTCTGCGAATTCGGAACTATATGGAGTATGGACATGGATATGTGTAGGTTGAGTTTACGGAACGATAGGAAATGTTTCCGACAGAGGACATATTTCCGGGAGCTATATATGTCCAGAACGGCACAACTCCAATTTGCATTAGCACTAATATCACTATCCAATGAATCAGCTCCTTCATGTTTAAGGACCATTCTTCTTCATCCGAAAATACGGCCAACGAGAATAGAGGCTATTAGTGCAAAAGTGGGATGAATCACAAAACTGGATAACAATTTTTGAGATCCTCATTACTCTTTAATTTCAGTTTATGTACCACTTTTGCGCTGATAGCTTCAACCACTTTCACTACCACTTATCACTCTTCAAAGTATTTGTATAACTCTATCCGCTAATTATATTCAGTGCAATGCTTTAGAAGAGGTCAAAAAAACATCGAGTCCCTACAAAAATTCGCTTTTGGTTTAACATCGTTTCTTTTCCAAAATGGATCAAAAATTACCCGAGCTTCGCATGAAGGTTAAATTTGTAAAATTGCTTTGATTAAATAGATGGTATGCAATTTCCGAACCCACGAACAAATTTGAGATGATTTCAAACTTTTGCAGTTCACATCTTAATGCCACCTAAGTAAAGCAGATTAATTGTTTTGATGTTACAAGAACAGAACGTGAGCTGAGCAAAATCAATTATTTATATCTCTTCTGCTGGTAGGTATACTGACATCGTTTTTGGGTTAATCAATCTTTTGCCTTTATGCAGAACAAATGCTGAATGTCAAATGTGGAGTCATGTCACGGTAAATCATCTCGCTCTGAAGTGATTGCCATAAAGCCTATGGCTTGACCAATTCATTAATTTAGTGCTCAACTATGAAAGACAATGTGATGCTTGGGATCGGTATCATTTTATATTGATGTCCATACACATTATTGACCTTAAACAGAATGAGACACTAAAGTAAAGCAGTCACCCTTAGGAATTTTGCACCACCAACTAGGTGGCATTCAAGAATCGCTGCAATGCTGGAAACAAACCGCGAATTCCCAAAACAATTAGACTATCCGAAGCACATATGAACCAGACGAGTTCCTTCCACTCTAAAATTTAATAACCTTTCCTCTGTCGGCCCTCAGACTATGCTGTGCGACTACTTTGTGTGCAAGGTGCTAACACTTTGGGGAATTTTGAAATTGCGATGCCGAAATTGTGAAATTTCGATTGAAGTGGGAACATACTAAAATATTCCAACTGCAAAACATTTGAATTTTCGAATGTAACGTATCAATGAGCATTGCATTCGAATGTGCTTCCAACCTCCTCCTCCCGCTTTGAAATAACGCTCAAATAACGAACACATTTTCAAATAAATGCTCAAGTTCACCTTTCAGCCGTTCGACTAAAGTTCACCTCATTATATCGGAGGAAAGGACTTCCAGCCGTTCGACAACCTTCTAATCTGTTCACAGACGTTTCGAAACCAACAAGTCAAAAAGATTCCAGCGGCATGAGACGAGGAGGATGCAAGTTAACACGAAGGATTTATCAGCAGGCAAACATCCTTCGGTCGAAATAAAAAAACAACCCAATCCGAAAGTAATATCGAAGGATGATAAGCAAACATTGACCTGCAAACATGAAATCATCACGTTCCCGATAGCACGATGCCATACACCGTATCGCCAACAAACAAATTGATCGGGAAAGAATGGTGTCCCTTTTAGCACCAGTGCTAACAGCTGATAAATGCACTATGAGGATTAGTGATATAAAAGTAGAAGTAAGAAGTTAGTTAGTTTTAAGGAAAACAAAAAATTATATTTTTTTATTAAAACAAAGTGAGTGTTTTTTAATTTGCATATATCTATTTGGTGATTTGTTCTGCTAAACCTTTAAATTTGCCTGGAATATGCTTCGTTTCGATTTTTTCCCGGTATATGATATCGACCATATCTGGTGTCACAAACTGTCAGCAAATGGACGTAGGATTTTGAACGAAATTACAACAGGGCCCAGCTCTTGCAGGAGCAAGCACATTATGCACTTTTAGCCTGCCAGTTCGTTGCGGAGACTTCATCCACATAATTTCATCTTTGCATGAATAAAACTCCTGACAACTGTTCCAATACTCAAAAATCAACGCATCAGCATCAGTCTGTTGGTGCCACACAGCACTCATTCACTTCACTTGTGTTTCATTAATAATTTATCGGACAGTAGACATTTCATAAACATTTTATTTCAGAGTTATATACAATTGGGATATAATAATTTGTGGCCCAATTTAGAGGTCGTCTCAAATCGGGCACCTCGAAATTAGTTCTCATTGTCTGAGTCGCTTGTGACCCATTTAGGAGGTTTCTCTCTAATTAGTACCGAAAAAAATCAGTTACAATTACCAGTCGAAAATATATACCAATCTTTCCAGGCGAAACAAGAGCGTTGCGCTTGATATTTCCAAGGCATTTGACACAGTTTGACATCAAGCTCTTTTGTCGAAAATGCGTGCCTATGATATCGACGAATCTCTTCGTCTATGGATACGAAATTCCTTTTCCAACCGTTGGATTCAAGTTGTTTTTAATGGGTTCAAGTCTGATATCCATTAAATAAACGCTGGTGTACCCCAAGGTTCTGTTCTGTCTCCGACACTCTTTCTCATTTTTATGAATGATCTCTTGTCTGCAACTTCTAATCCAATCCATTCCTTCGCTGATGACAGCACCCTCAGCTTTTCATATTCGTTCCAAGACTCAAGACCCCGCCCTTCGGAAGTAGAATTGGAAAGGCAGTGTATGTGAAGCACATTGAATTCCAATCTTGAAAACGGAGAAAAGAACAACAGAGTGAAATTCAATGCTTTAAAGAGTCAATGCTGTCTACCGTCACTAAAGCGAACGCTTGTTAATCAGATAATACCCATTAATGGCGCCTGAGTCCATGAAACCGGTAAGCTTTCCATTCTTGGTATGTGTGTAAGTTGGAACGATCACATATTTGAGGTCGCCAAAAATGCTTCGAAATATTTTGGCTTCCTTAATCGATGCAAGAAATTCTTCACTTCCCCTGATTTGGCTTTAATTACTAGGGCGTATATACGCCCCAAGATTAAGTACAACGCTCAAACCTGGTCTTGTGCCCCCAAGACCACCCTGCACCTGATACATCGAACCCAAAGGCGAGCGACAGGAGACAACAATATTGCAGAGTCATTAGACTCGCTCTACCCGTCGTACGTACGGTCTCGTCTCTATCCGCATTTTATCGCTATTTTAACAAACGATGTTCAAGTGAACTAGCCAACTGCACTTCTTCTCCCCACGAATTCACCCGCAATACTCGTCTCGCCAGGAATGCTCATCAGTTTACCCTTAAGCCTACTTTCGGACGCACAGTTAAATTTAGAGACTCGTTCTTCAGCCGCACCACACGAATATGTTGCGCTTATCCCGGCCCACACACACTCCCTTTCCCACACACTACAATCCGCAGACAGATACCTCCTCTCCCTTTCACCCTTTATAACTTCAGCCGCGCTGTGTCTTAAATCGGAACACTTAAAGGTATTAACAACAAATCGTGCGCGCGCAAATTATAAAAAAAAATGTTTAACCAGACACTTACATTACACATTAGTGGTGTGCCAACTCGAACAGTTTTCAAACCGCATTAACCCGGGTTAAAATATAAGCAGACCGAGTTGTCAGTTAACGAGTTAACGAAATCGGTTCTATGATGAACCGAAAGCAAAAAAAAAAACATGGATTACGGAATTAGGCAAATCGATATGTATTGCCTAATTCGATTTGGGGTTGGTTTCGGTTCGGCATCATACGCTCACACCGAGTTGTACCGTCTACGGTTTTGTATGTATTCGGTTCGTTTCATCGGTATTGCCAATTCGGTTTTAAATAAATGTTACTCCTTTTGAGTCAATTAAAGTGTATCCCGGGTTAAACCGATTTGTTTTAACTCCGGCTGACCCACCACTAGTACACACTACAAACGAAATCAAAAGTGATTTTTCTAGGCCTACATAGGCTCAGCACCTATTTTTCGATATTCACAAAAACAAAAATATTTTTTTTTTCTCTGAGAACTGGGCGTGGAACGACCCGGATGTGGTTTCGTTGGGCTCAGCAAACATTACCGCAGTCAGGCAGTTTCGGTCGTATTGACTTGGAAAAACAAGAGTTATATGTGTTCGAACTCAAATTGGACCTGATTAGGCAAAGCTGCCCATTAAAGGGTTAACACAAAAGACTTATGAATTTAAATTGCCGGGATTTTATGGACTCCCTTAATCGACATTTTGATGGTTTATCATATTTAAGATCAATCTTTGCGTTTTTTAATTAAATTTTTGCATAAAAAAATAAAATCTACTCAAAAATTGTGTAAATTGAGCAAATTTCTCTACAAATTTTGGGGCGTAAACCGAGGTCATAACATTTGTACCAGAGATGTCATTAAAACCGGTACCCTGTTTCAGACTTTACAGTTTTTTTTCCGGGATCTTATACAAAGCGTAGCACTGTGCAGCCCTCCGTCGACCGAACCACTGCGGTTTAGTCCAGACAGAAGTAACACCTGTTCAAAAGGCAGCCCTCCAACTGTCAATGAGTACGTTCGCCGGTAGTCCTACTATGGAAAAACCAGCAATCTATCCCAAGGTGGTCAAACTGTCGCCTATCTCTGAAGGAGATAGCGGATGTATGTGTGTGTGCTTGAAAGTGGAGATGGGTGATGATGGTTACAGAAGCTGATTTTGAATTGTCGTCGTTCTTCTTGTTCTGGATCTCGCGTCGTAAGATATTTGTACTTTTTGGCATTCAATTGCCTTATGTTATACTTGTTTGATTATTTTGTTATATTTGATTTCTTTTCGTATACTAAGCTCATATCCTAAGTCCTTGAGCACAGGAGTTTTAAGGACAATTAATGAGCGAAGAAAGGGGGCGGTTTGCCACTGGCACAGAACCATCAGACACCCCATCCTCCACACAAAGCGCTGTAAGTCATCGAACACAAAGTGGTCTGAAATAAATTTAAACAAAACTACATCTCCCCAAGTGTTAGGCAGCTATGTACAACACTAAATCAGTGTTCTTTATAATATATGCACATAATGTTAAAAAAAGCACTCAACAAAGTCACCTTTATATTTACATATTTTATTTGTCTGAGTTCATTGACTTCAACAGAACTGCGGGCTTTCTGAGGTTTCTCTTGCAAATTTGAAAATAACTTAAAAGGCATCCCAAAATTCATAACCTCAGTAGTCATTCATTTCCAAGCACTCAATGAAATACGATAACTTTAAAACGATAAATTGTTTTCCTTTAAATGGTTGCTGGCGGCAAACAACTAGATTGACTGTGCGCCGATTGGAAATGTACACACTGAATACATTCGTTCGTGTAACACAAATAGAATAAAAGAAAAATTAAATATGTATGTCGACTTCGAGGAAATAAATAAATTCGGCACAATGTTGGCAGTTTGCTGTTTACGTCAAATGGTTTCCTATTTTTGGTGTCAAATTTTGAGAATGTAATCATTTGATTAGACCAATTGCCAGTGAAAAGAGGCGAATAATTTGTCGTGATGATTTGATGAATCAATTTACTCAACCTTCGTGATAAATGAGATGGAGAATAACAAGCAATTTTAATTGAAAAGCTTCAAATCAGATTTCCTGCGTAGGATTTCATCCTTTCTTATAAATTGCTAAGGGCACCACCTCAACACTCTTTTCCGGACGGGGAACTGCCATCCGTGCCTATCGCTACTACAGAGCTTGAAACGCTCACTAACACCAAACGTAGTTGGTCTTCTGGCACTGGATGCCTCATAACAAAGCAACTATGGCCTACCATCGATCCAAAACGCACACGCGATCTGAACAGAAGGAGTAGACCGAATCTTAGAAAGAAGGGACATTCTGCCATTGGAATTCACGCCTCAGGACTAGGTATGCCCTAAAACGACTTCTGAAGCAAAAGTCGCCGGGACGAAGAGGACGAAGAAACCATTTCACACCTTCTTTGCACTTGCAATGCCCTCTCATCTCGCAGATTTGGTCACCTGAACAGTCCATATTTGGACTACGATTTGACAGATTTAAGCAGAAATCAGTCGCTCAAAAACAATGTAATACAGATTAGGTACAGATACTGTCATCAGTTAAAATTTCTAAGAAAACGAGAAGCATTGAAATATCTGTCAAAATCTAAATCAATAAAGAAAATGTTGCAAGGCGTCGGTCGGTGAATTGTTTTATAAAGTGCCAAAAATAATATTAGTGTAATTTATGAAAAAATTATCACTGGCAGGTCAAAATCCGTGAATTTTTATAGTTTTTTTTTTTTTTTGATACCGCACAGATTAATCAGATCCGAATCTCATCTTCTGCTCTTACCTTATGCATAGCGACTAGTACCATAGCTCCAAGTGCAATTTATTGGTTGTCCATCACTGTAGACCCGCTAAAATACTCTCCTGCATATGAACTCCAACATCTACTCACGCCCATTCAAAGTCTCCCTCACCCTGCCATTGTAATTAATTGAGAAATATTGTTCTCATCGCTGTCATAAACAATCTTTACTATATTTACAAATATTTCAATTGTGTCAGTACAAAATTTAGACTTTTTGAGTGCTGACTAACGTTTTTGATTAAAAATGAGTCGTTTGTTGTTTTATATGTCTATCGACTTCTTAAATATAATGCCTCAGTTTTTATCGAAGAATTTTCAAAATTGTTGGATAATGAAAAATGTTAAAGTTTATTTGTCATTAATATTTTAAAAAATAGTGAAAATAGTTTCAACTATTTATCCTTGCGTGCTTCTCATGGATTAGCATGTTTGATTAGAGAGCCAACGAGAACCATTCCTGGTACCGTTTAGACCACACTTTTGTTCCGTTTAGTAATGTTTTGCTATTCGCTATTTATTTGCAATTGTGAGAAATGTATTTTTGAAAAGCGCAGATCACTCAGCAAGCCAAGAAATAATCATACGTCTTTTAAGGCTACTAGAAGTCGTCTCTTTGTTTTCAATGAAGTATATTCAGAATACAATGCATCCTTTCACGGTGCCTGTATGAGAGCACTTCTAAAGTAAATTAACACAAAACTAATTAATTATAAATTATTAATTAATAAAAAAACCTATAAAAAGGCTTAAAAATAAAAAAAAACTAACTCAGAATCAAATGTATAAAACATCCGCGGAATATCTCACTGCAAAAAAGTTATAAGAAACTGAGAAAGGGAATCGCTAAAATATTCGCATAAAGTACCACTTTAAAAATAAAAAAAAATGGACTAGCTGACAATATAACAAACTGTAGACTAATTGCGCCTTTTTCTTCATTTAGCAAATTTTTTGAAAAACCAATCAAAAATAGAGTCGTACGTGTTTTAAACAGTACACATTTTTTACTCCTTCTCAATTTGGTTTTCGCAAAGGCAATGAACCGGAAGATGCAGTTCTAAAATTCTGTTCTGGAATTTCAAGTAGCCTTGACAATAAAAAAGTTAACTGCAAGCTTGGTTGTCGATATTACTAAAGCCTTTAATATGGTTAACCAGGAAGTTTTGCTAGAAAAAAATTAAAAAGCTGGCTTTCGAGGTTTCATACATAACTGGTTCAGATCCTATCTAAGTAACAGTCAACAGAGAGTAAAAATTGACGAGATCCTGGGAATGCCTGGGAGCACCTTGTACCTTGTGCAGGATAAGGGTTGATGATTTTCACTCTATCGGAATTTCCCCCATATCCAAGGAAATAAGAACATCGGTCTTGGTTACAAGTGCCCTTTCAGTACAGTCTGGATAGCGTGAACTAATTACTGGATGCGTTCACGCTATTATTACTACTATTATTATTAATGTTGAGGGTATGTTGCACGACTGAATTGCGCTGTTTGTTAAGTGCCTGCCCTTCATGAGAAGTGTCCCCGGATCGAATCCCAGCGAAATAAAAGTCAAAATACTTTTATCGGGTTTGAAAATCTGGTCCAGCGGCACTATCACTGGAATGGTCAATCAGTGGTGGTAGCCTGACTGGTACCAATTGGGGAATTCACTGGCAGCCCCCTTCCCTAATCTACCTAGCTAGGACAAATCAGCGTCATGGAACATGTCAGCAGATAAGATAAGAGCACTACCAGAATTATACGTAATGCCAAGGTCATCCGCAAAAGCTGAACGTTTTCCTCTGAAATGTCGGCTTTTTGTTCGTAGACCAAATACTCCTGACCCTGTTCCTTGATCACTTCTTGATCCATCTGTGGACCACTTGATAGTGTTACTGCTCAGTCAGTAGGCTATGGATTGAGTCCTTTTTAGTGTTGAGCTTGATGGTGAACTTCCTTTGGAAATTGAATTTCCTAATCACGTCATCCTTCGAATGGCCAAGTGTGGTAGCTTTTTGACTAAGACATCGAATTATCTCGAAGTAATGCACCTGTATTTTTTCCTATCCCTTCTTTTCCCATTCTCATGATTGTTTTATTTGCACATTCCATCAACCACCAGATGCAAGGAAGTCAGCTCAAATAGCACCTCCATGGCGGCAGTCGTGCGTGTAGGAGGGATGGGGAGGGTCAAATATGGTAACATTTTGGTCCTGAAACATTTGTTCGACTTGAACATTTGAAACTTGATTTTGGCTTAGGACTTAAGACCACTTACAGAGGTTTGACTGTATTTCGTTATATCCTCATTGACCTCGAGACCAGCTCGAGGCTCTTCTCTAATCGCCGGGAAAGCTCCCACTACGGGACGTCGGGAGTTTGCGACTATCCGTCTATCAGCCTTCCTCAGATAAAGTCTTGCGACTATCGTCTATCAGTCCTCATCAAATAAAATCCGACCCAGCCGACATCAGGTACATTATACTAGAATGGGCGGCCCCACAAGTCGTAGAGGGCCAGGGCCTAGCATCTCAGCAACCACACATGCTGTGAGTGCTATTGTTCTCTCACGAATGCAAGGGACCTACAGTTGTATGCCGACTCTGAACGGCCAAGTTTGAGAAGCTCTTTCGAGACAGTTATACTCTTTGTGACTCGAAAGTAATTTTGCTCGGGAATCGAATCTGGGCTGCGTAGGAGTCGACGCACCAGCCCACACCGCTACGGCCGCCACATCCAATGCATTACTGAGTATCAAATAACTTTGAAAACCCTCCGCAGAAACTTTATTTTATTTGAAAAACGTCACAAATGTGTACCCCATCTCGTTGCCGGAGTTATATTCTCACTGAAAAACAGTGAGAAACTTTTTATGGCCGGTGCGGTGACTACTCACTAAAAGTGCGAAACGAAATTTACATGAGTTTGCCGCACACCCAGACCTCGAGTTATTCACATTTTTTGTTGCTGGTGTTCGTTCCGTAGCATATTCAAATGCGTTATTGTCCAAAGAGTTATGCAAACGAGTCTTTTTTCTAGATACTCTCTCTATTCCCCTTTTCACTAAAATGGCATATGTATGTGCCAGCAAACATTACGTTTAACTCATGCACACGCAATCCATCCGCAAACAAAAGAGAACTTTCGTAGATAATTGCGCCAAAAGGATGCTCTCTCCGTGTCCTTAAAATTAATTAAATAAATGAATTTGTGTAAGAGCATGGATTAACATCGCTATTCATCATTACTGAAAGTTTTCACTTCAACTGCTCTCTGCGACAGCAGTACTTCCGAGTAATGTGTCTCCGCATGCACACATTATTTGGTCTATCGAAGAAATAACTACTTGTATGTTTACGTGAGTCGTTTTTAATCTTGTTTGTTTTCTATTTTTAATTAGAAATATTTAAGCTGCTCGTGGAAGTGAGCTGAACACATTTGTCGCGTAACATCTCAAGGATTTAAAGTGCAAAATCCAATAAATTTCCAATCCTAGAACACACGCAGGTAGCGTCTGTTGGCCCGGAAATTAATCCACGAACCCTAGGAAAAAAAAGTTCAGCAAGGAAGGGTGGCAAATCATTCCTTCTTCCTCTGAATCGATTCAGATCAAATACTGAAATTGATAACTTTAGTTTACTGAATTTGAATTTCTGCAAAAAAAAAAAAAAACCGTGACTTCTGTGGTGATCATTCCAAAATTGATGTGTGCTATAAATAAATGGTTCATTGGCCAAACAGGTCGATTCGGCATCCAGTGACTCTTACTTTGCAAACCGGTCTGTGCTATTTTTGATATGGTTGATGCAGGTATTCCTTAGCTCACCCATGTTTGGCCATACAGGTGGAAAGCCCTGCGGAGCAGAGGAAGTGTGCGATGATATGCTCTTAGCGCTTCTCTCTGCAACTTCTGCAGAACTCGTTATATCAATGGGATAATGTCCCATTATGCGGCCGTGGCGTTGTGGGTTGGTCCGTCAACACCTACACACTTGAGCCTACGCAGCCCAGCTTCGACCCCCACCTCTTTGATTCACCGAAAATGCTCAAAGAGTATAATGTATAACGTCTGGCGGTTCGGAGTCGCCAGAATACTGTAGGTCGCTTTCACTCGTGAAGGCCACAACTTAAGTGGTTGCTTACACTAGACTCTGGCCCTACGGGCTGTACGGCCACCCATGTGACTATTATTATATTGTTCCCCTTACTCTCTTCATCGTGTCACATGTCACTGTGACAAATTTGTATTCAATTAGTCACTTAAAGTGAGTAAGACACTGCAAATGTGCCACAGTGACTAGTGACACGACACGAGAGAATAAGGGGGAACGTCCCATTGTAATGCCAATGAGAGCCGCCTGTGCTGGTCAGGTCAGTACCTCAAGCTTTAAACTGGTTTTTATTTTAGCGAGACATGGAGAAAGTTATGTCATATGAATTCAACGGCTTCGAAATGTGCTGCAATGTCACGTAGTATACATTCCTGGCCACCTCATCAATAGACCGGCGACAGTTCAAGTCTTGTACAATTCTAGAAAGCACAGTGATAAGGAATCTCCTCAGCAACTTGTGACATCTCCTCAACAGCGGACAGACTTCGTTGGAGCTTCCTGAATTCGATGGCCAATACAATCAAACTCGATTATCCAGAATAGTCCGGACCGAGCTCATCCCAGTTGATATACAGTCGCCTCACTCTAAGACGCACCTTTCACGGCATATCAAAACTAGTTCGACTTATAAGATGATTTGCATGGAAATGGAGGGACAGAAGTGAGAGGTACGAAATGAAATGTTATTTCATTCAATCAAAAATGACATCGCTTTATTTTTTCGGACGCATATTATTTTTTGAGCCCCACCATTTTCTTACGGTTCGAACTTAGATTCAGAGCGCACCAAAGATTCATGGAAAACAGCACCACACTTGGTTTGCTAGTCCTTTGCTGTTTCTTTAAGTCAAGCCTTGAAGACCTTTCTTGGGAAATATTAAAAGCCCTTCGCGAAGATCCGCGTGAATTCAGGCAACGCTAATAGTGACTCCTTTCTTTGCTTACTTTATTCAAGTCTATATCGAAAAGACTGACTCTGCCTTGTGTGTCACAAATTATAATGCTTGCGTATTGTGAGTGAAAGCTCTGAAGTTGTACGCATCACAAAAAGTTTAGCACGTCGTGGAGGCAAAACGAACAAGTTCACCCATCTCGTACCGACCCAAAGTACGTACCTTTTTTCTAAGGTCATGGAATAGGGCTGATAAATCTTCAGCTTATGAAATATCTGGTTTCCAGAGCTACAGGTCCACTGGTGATCTAATAGCATATCTCACCGAAAGCATGATCTCTAAGTCATTTTTACAGAGTTTGGCATCAAGCTCTCTTGTCGAAAAAGCGTGTAATGTAACGATGAATCTCTTCTTCTGTGGATTCGAAATTCCCCTTCCTTTTCGAACCGTTCAGTTCAAGTTGTTTTAGATGGGTTCAGGTCTGATATCCACCAAATAAACGCAGGTGTACCCCAAGGTTCTGTTCTGTCTCCCACACTCTTTCTCAAATTGTTCCTCTCTGCCACTTCTAATCCAACCCTTTCCTTCGCTGCTGACAGCATTCTCAGCTCTAGACTCACGACACCGCCCTTCGGCCGTAGAATTGGAAGGGCAGAGTATGTCTGTCCAGTCTTACCAGCATAATTAACTGGGGACAGAAGAATCGAGTGGAACTCAATGCTTCAACAACTCTAGCTGCCTGCTGTCACTCAAGCGAACCCTTGTTAATCAGCCATTACGCATGAATGACACCTGTGTCGATGAAACCGGTAAGCTTTCCATCCTTGGTATGTGCATCACCACAACACTTAGTTGGAACGATCACATATTTGATGTCGCCAAAAATACTGCGAAATTTTTAGGTTTCCTCGATCGATGCAAGAAATACTTCACCCCTTCTGATTTGGCTTTAATTTATAAGGAGTATATCAAGCTTGGGGCGCTTGAGTACAACGCTCATATCTGGCCCAAGACCACCCTACACCCACTAGATAGGATGCAAAAGCGAGCGATAAATCCTTGTGTGCGCTCAAAAAAAGGTATCAAAGCAAATTCGTTGAATTATGGGTATAAAACAAAGTCAATAAATCCGTGTTAGCTTTAACTCCAACTACACGATGGAGGCAATCGCCCTTAAATACATCATTGCTCTGAAATCAACATACAACATTCATTCCGACCCTCTTAAGACACACATGCGGTGTGTTATTTTCTTATCCTCAAAATCTCTATCTTCCACTCCAAGTTTCATGACAACACAATATTTTGTTTATGGTAATATTCGGCATAAATTGATTTCACTTGGAAAAGTTCCCATGTGTAAAATCTCTTTGTCAGATGATTGATCAAGGACTTAGCCCTCAAGGAACGCAAGGAAGAACTTGTTTCGCATAGATGCAATAAATTGGGGTTTATTTCTCCTGGACCCAACCGAGAAAACCAATTTGGTTTGCAAAGAGACTTTAATTAATGTGAGACATAAACTTAATTTAACTTCACATGTTCTTCTTCACATCGTTCAGTTTACTGGTGTCCTTCACATTTTCCACTCGCACTTAAAAAGAAGATTTATTATCTGACACAAAGTTGCTTGTGTGTTTGCTTAAAGGGTCACCTGCTTGGGAATTGATTGAATGGACTACAGTACAAAGTAATGAACATGAAGTGTGGCATCTCAAAAATAAGAAAGTTGCAACGCATCAGTGGTCTGCGGCTAACTGTCTGAACTTAAATACGACACAGATTTTGATAGCATTTTTGTGAATGAAATGTAACGCCAATGGAATGTTCCCGGCGGGAGTGCTTGAAGGACCCAATTCTGACGAGGCGATTTCCGATGACTTTTCGACACATATCGAGCAGTAACTCAGCCCAAACTTGAGGGATATTCGCTTTCAAAGCGTCAAGAGTTTGTTGTTTGTATGCATAGACACGGCCTTTTGCTGTATCATCAAATTGCAGGCTCGTGGTGACCACAGCATAAGACGAGAACAGAGCCATAAATAGGTAACAAGCTCAAGGATGCGGGCAAGCATAGACACATATTCCAAATTAAAAAAAAACTAAGAAAAAGAATGAGAGAAGGAAAAGTTTTGAAAATGCTTTGAAATTCTAAAATGCATCAAGGAACACGGGCACATACACGATATCCAACCGTGAGACATGTGACGTGAATATTATCTTTCATAAATTAGAAATAAGTAAGTATCGCGCACTTAATGAGGTTTTACTCTAAAAACTTAACAGTCTTGAGTGACTAAACATAGACAAAAACAAAATGAAAAATAAAGAAAAAAGTTACACTTCTTGTATATGCAAGGGGCAACGTGCTCGATTTCGGGGTAATGTTGAGTGTCTCACTGTAGGAGCTGTCTTACTGTTGGTGTGCCTGCCCTAGCCGAGAATTTAACGACTTTGTGTGAAACTCGATGGGTGAACATCATGACAGATTATTAAGGTCCAAAGAAATTTTTAAAGCCATACGCGATTCCTTGGGTTGAGCATTGATAAGAACTCTGAGCCGTCATCTAAACCTTTTCTTTCTTAAAATCAGTGGTTTGGTCAGTAATTTTTTGATAATCTTGTGCTGCTTAATTAAATGCTTGTTAAATTTTACACCACAGGTCACAATAAAACCTAGTGTCCACGTAAAGCCTTGGACCACGCAAAGCCAGTGTTAAATACGTTTCGTTAAAATTCTAGAGAAATGTTAGCTGAGAGAGAGAGAAATGTTAGTGTTTAAAGACATTTTTTTTAAACTTCGCAAGGCCTTTAAAGGATTGTGGGCAAAAGTGAAACCCTGAAAATTCCACCAAGCATGGAGCCAATGCAAACGAATCTGATCGTGAAAACTTTTATAGGACAGTACATAGCTCGAGGAGCATAAGACCGTCATCATCATCATTTTCTGACCCGCATGCTCCACTAAAGGGGTCGCGGGGCAAACCACGCACGAGACATCTCCAGGCAACTCGATCCACCGCCATCGACTCTAACTCATCAGGACTTATGCCCAATCGTAACCAAGAGAGTTTTTGGACTTGGTCCAACCATCTCGTCCGGAGTCTGCCTAGCGGTTGCCTATTTGATGGAATCGAGTTCAACCTCGGAAGTCGTGATGAAGGGGACATTCAAATAACCACCGAAGCACAGCCGTGTTTCTCAACCTATCCCGGGGAGTAATTCTCACAACAGCACGGAGAAATCTCAAGACCGTCATATATGATCCCGCCAAGACAAAGCAAAACAAAATTTAACGAAGGAAATTTTTAACTCTTTAAAAGTGCTTTTGGATTGGGATGTGACTGTGAACAACCAGATGCACAGCGTTCAAAGAACACCATGACGGTTACTGGAGACTACAGTAAAGATCTATTTTGGCCTCGCTGCCAAGCACATCATCACCAACAGAAATAAATGAGCACGGAGAGATCCAACCCCTAGTCTATGGCAACGAAAAATCAAACAGTACTGCTACGCTCTTGTATTTTATACATACTTTTTAATAATAATATGGGTGGCGCTGCAGTCCGTAGAGGGCCAGGGCTTCTCAGCAAGAAGCTAGGGACCTACAGTTTTATGCCGCCTCCGAACGGCCAAATTGGGAAGCTTTTTCTAGAAAATTACACTCTTTAAGGATAGTGTGAATCGAAAGAAGTGGGGCCGTGAAAAGTACTTTGCTCTTACCGGAAATCGAACCTTTGCTGCGTCGGGGACGCCGCACGAGGCTATAACGCCACGGCCGCCACGGATATGTCAAAGCATTTTCTAGACGGATATAACTCTTTGATCATTTTCCGTGATTAGAAAGTGGTGTAGCCGTGAAATTTATTTTTGGTCGTACCAGTCGGGAATCGAACCCAGACATGCGCCTGTGTTTGAAGACTCTCTCTCTCTCTTCACTTTTCCTATTTCTCTCCTCCACTGGTATTCAACGAAAATTACTAGAATAATTGACATTGTAAAATTGTCTTTGAACAGAACGCCACTGAGATTGGATTCTTTGGGCGTGTAAGCCATCAGGACCAACTGAAGGATTGTCAGGATCAATGTGGATCACTTTTTTATGAATGAACCCAGGAGAACCCAAACAATCGTACGCCTTCCAGCAATCGGTGTGGATGATCGGTCCTGGATTCACAGCACTAGAAAACTTCAGAACTGCGCTCGTTTTCTAAACAGAATTCCAGTCTCGAGTCTTCGGACTCATCCTTGATTACATCAAGAACACAGTGGCCGATTATCAGTTGCTCACGCGACTTTGTCGATCGGCTAAGGGTAAGTCAACAACTGTCAACTGGCAGGCGCCTGTAAAAAAATCTGGTGTATTTGAAGTAAGGGGATGGGTGGCTCGCAATTTCGGAAAAAAGGCTGTCACAAAAACATGGTTTGGTTTTAAAAATTTAAACAAAAAGAAAAAAATATGCTTCATTCCCCCTAGAAAAAAAAATTCTATATTTTTGTTTTTTGGTCATTTTAAGCCAGAAGTCGAAACGGGTTGAGGGAGGTACCGTCGTCTGTTCATAATAGCGCACGCGTATTTGCTGACTCAAGACAAACGATCGTATAAGGAACGCTGTGCGATCAAAACGCTGTGGAGGCAGGAGAAGTTGAACATCTCCTTTCTCATTTAATTCTGATAACCAACCGGAAAAGAACGTCAAAAGGGTCGTATTGCGTGAAATAGTGCCGGTTGTTATTTTTTTCTTCCCATTTACCTTTCGCTTATTCTTCAATCGCCATGGAAGCCTCCAAGGCACTTGTAAGCAGCACGGGTTGACAATGTCGTGAAATAGTGCCGGATTTTTTTGTCTTCTCATTTACCTTAAACACACACTTCTTTCGCTTATTCTTCAATCGACTCCAACCACAAGCACGGCTTGACAATGTCGATCTCATCTTCACACTGCATTCTTGTTCTTCTTCTTCGATTGGCGCTAAGGCCTGGGGTTGACCTGGGCCTCAACTAACACAACAACGATGGAATATATTCTTCAGTGTCCAATTGAAGGGGATGCAGTTTTCGAAGAATTCAAAAGCACTTGTATCAATTTTCCCGGAATCTCAATTTCTGCTATCGCATCGAAGAATGCTTCCGATTTGAAACTCTCTAGTCTCTTAATAAATATTTGGGCTGATACCGCACCGGAGTGCACCGATTAGTGCGATGCAAAATGTGATTCATAAGTTGGTTCACAGAGTACACGGAGATCATCGTATAGGCGAACTTGGGCAGGGTTGCGAGTGCCTCTATAGCCTTCGGTATGGGTACGGACGTTTCTTTTGTGAGTCACTGCAGGCGTACATATGAACTTGGCAATGTTTCCAACCAGAACATATCCAAATAAATTGCAATTCATTAGTGAGCCTCTACCTCTCGGCATTCTTCAATGTATTCTGAGAAAAATTAATTATTTTGCTTAAACTTCTCTTTTTCGATTTATCAGTATTTCGTGGTTATGCATTAAGATAGGTGATGGCAATTAAGTGCATCCTGGAAACAACAAAGTGAGCATTACACGTAGTCTCCGCTGGACAGGATATGAGCCATGCCGATTCATGAACGTGATGTGAAAAAACAGTCCATGCCATGTCCAAACCTACATCGAGTCGGAGAATCCCGATTTTACTACATGACTTGAGCTCTGTTCAAATGTTGGACATGCGATTTGACGTTTTCCTATATGTGCACGATTTTACGAATAAGGAGAGTAAAAGTAGAAGTGAATGTCAGTTTTTGGCATTATTTTTGGTGAGATCTACTTCGTTGATCGATGGTTGGGTGGCCCGCTTCTTGATGTTGACGCCCTCGCAGCCAACGTTGAAGTGGCATAGCTTGCCCACGAAAGAAAAGAGCGCGAATTCAGCTTGTGGTTGGGCAGAAATATGTCCAGTGGTTAAGCTTGAAATAGTGGACAGCATCACGGTAGAAATTCTTATTCTAAAGCAGGTGTGTCGGTGAGGAGTTTCCACGAATTTAGCTCTTACATTCTTTGGAAGAACAGTTCCTTGTGAAATCGCATTGAGGTCATGAAAGAAGTGGATTCAACCAAGAGCTATACGATAAGAGTCTGGTACGTGGCCCCATACGCGAGGAAGAGTGATTTCGGAGACGCTACAATCATGAGTTGTATGCTATCTACCTAGAAGCAGATGTGATGAAGTAGATAAAGCACAGTAGACTCCGTTTGGTTGCGCACCCAGCTCCCATGACTGAAGAGGAGCCTGCTCGGAAGACACTTGGTGGCAGATTTTATGGAAGTGGGCAGCGGGGTAGACTCTGCTTGGGCTGGAAGGATGGTTCAGACCAAGAGGCACGCAGCCTAAGGATGCCAAACCGGATGACATCGAAGGAGGCCAGGACCGATTGCCGGGTGTAGTGACGATCCTGATGATGAAAACCCAAAAATGTCTACTAATTCCAACGTATTAATGTTTCTATTACTGTCTTCAAACAAATGATCAACAGTCTAGCCTTTGAAAGTTTATTCAGTTCAGTCTCTATACATAAACTGTAGCAGCTGTGTTCGGGTTTTAATGGTGCTACATCAACACCTTTCACAGTGGGCGTTGGACTTCGCCAAGGGTGCGTCTTGTCACCTCTCCTTTTCATGGAATATATGAACAGGATGTTGCGACGCAGCCCAGGCGAGGAATGTTTCACATTGGGAGAGTTGAGGGTAAGTCATCTTCTTTTTGCGGAGTGATCGTCACATCTTCCCAGACGGAACTCGCGCACTTGGTCAAATCGAAGGTTGTGGTCATCTCCAGAACGCCTGTTCAATGCACTCTATCGGTTAGTGGAGTCGGAATTGTCGAAACGGGTACAACACGGGTAAGGTCAAGAGCACTAGCAGACAGGTCACACATGACGAAATATTATTTTATTTCTTAGAAGGAAGTACAGGCACTTGTAATTAGCAAAAAAAAATTACCCAGATAAATGTCCGTGAAGATTGGCGACAATGTCAGCGTCTAACTTCACTGCCACGGCGCACATTAATCTTTCCTCCTCTCCATGAAGCAGGAGCAATCCTTACGAATGTTTCTCAATTAATTTATTTGTCATCTATTGTTCGGTGTTGAAACCCTGACTTTTGTTACCCCAATTTAAAGCCCATTAGGAATGAAGAACGACCCAGATGCGTATTGTGTGTCCTCTGTGACCACCTCATATTACCTTCTGTTGATATTTGAGTATGTACGACTATTTGGGAGGTAATTGCGTCAGACGTAAGGGCCATTTGAAATCGGAATTCAATCAAAGATACAATACGATCAACGACACATCATGTGTACATGTGAAGCTACGGAATCTACCGTAATCCAATTTCAAAGCAATTTCTCTCCAGCCAATCATCTGAAACAGGTCGATTAGAGAATCAAACACAACGCATTCCTCTTGTAAAATACCTCTCACTGGCTGAGGAGGGGGCCGAATTTATTTCTGGTGGACAATGTTCCGATTGTCCTGATTTATGTCGGTCTGAGTCTTATTCGTTCCCAAACTTCTCATGTGCGTGTTGACCTAGACGTTTCAAATGGAAACGGAATTTTGCAAGCAAGTCTCGCATCAATGAAATGTAAATAGTCGGAAATGATAATTTTTCTCTTCGTTGGATGTTTACGCGATCAAAAATTCATGCCCTTAAGTATCGCGTGTCCTTGGACAATTGTATGGAAATTTTCTTTGTTGTTATCGGCGTACCCACCACCTAAGCGTCGGAGCGATTTGCATTTGTTTTCCCTTGTCTTCTTATTCCTTGCAAACATGCATATTAATGACCATTTACTTATCAAACAAAACTCTTAATTTCTGTAGAATAAACAGTGTATGCTCAACAACAACAACTGATATCAATAATGTGAATGTTGACGCTTTAATTCGAAGAACAGCGTGTGTTTACCCAAGAAAATCGAACTATCAAACGATTCAAGCATTTTTATCTCCTGTGAAAAGGATGGGCATAAACGAGAAGATGTCGAGGTCGAAGACAAAAAGGCAATTTCAGAAATGATTGCTATCGCAACGTATGGAAATGGAAAAAAATATCATAAAATGATAAGTTGTCATTGCGAGTGAAGAAGCGAGCATTTAAATCAAGTCGTCTCCTTAAGTTTTGAAGCCATGGGCAGGGTTCAGAAGATGGGAGGATGGTTTCCTAGTGAATGTAAGGAATTTTGTATGACTGTGCATCAAGTCGTCATGGTCCCGGCATGAAGATATTCGTGTATTTCAACCCCATCAGAACAGACACCCCTATAAAACAGACAATCGTGATGGTGCGACTGCTGTCCGCCTTAGAGAAGTGTTGTCGAATTTGAGGGACTTTTTGACAGTTATTCACGAAATAACGTGAATGCCGTTCTCTGATTGGATTCCTGCTTCAAAGATGATGGTGGTTTTCACTAGTGCACAGAACTGTCTCGATGTACTGCACCTGACTTTCCCTATCCCTTCATTTGCGATCCTCTTCACTTTGCACAATCTGCAACTTAACCTGAAGCTGTTAAGTTCTCATGCCCCTTGTAGTACAGTGGTTCTGCTGGACCATGATGTTGCAACGGACGTAATTGTTGTTATTTTAATTCCCCCAAAACCAATAAAAAAAAGTTCTGTGCCTATCTCTGCATCTATCGGCAAATCAATGAACACGTGCAATCCTTCGGTTATTTTTTGTTGAAAAACTCGGTGTGTTGTTTAGAATTAATTTAAATTGCGGATTAATTCACATGCGGATTGCTAAGAATTCGCCCCCAGCAATGAAGCTCAATAGCCTTGTTTTACAGTACCGCGGGGATTATAACATTATTGATGGTTTTATTATTTTTTATATATTAAACTTACCAAGTGCTTGCACACATTTCAGTTTCAATAAAATTTGTTTCCGAAAATTTGATACTCGCCAAATATTATAAAATTACCTGAAAAGAAAAAGAAATGAAAATTAAACAAGGGAAAACATGAGAAGCGGTAGAAAATCAACTCAACTAATCATCATTATCATTATTTTCAAACATTTATACAAATTTAGAAAATCACTTACAAGTTGGTGTACTTTACACCGATTTCTCGAAAGCCTTCGATAAAGTACATCACACTTTGCTTTTAAACAAGCTAAAGTCTTTGGGATTCCATTCGTCAATGTGAGAGTGATTTTCCAATTACTTAAAGGACAGGAAGCAATTGGAAAAGATCGATAGTTTTAGATCTCGAGTAATAGAAGTTACATCGGGCGTTCCACAAGGTAGCCGTGTGGGGCCATTACTCTTTCTTTTGTTCATAAACGATGTTCATGAAATTTTCAAATATTGTAAAATTTCAACATTCGCAGACGACTTTAAATTGTATTTATCTATAAAAAGTTTAACTGATTGCAATAATTTCCAATTGGATATCCATGCACTAGTGGAATGGTGCAAGCACAATGGACTGAGAGCTGAATATTCAAAAATGTAATATCTTTACGGCATATCGAATTACATCCCCGATTGTCTATGATTATTTCATAAATTATCATAGACTTAGTCACCTAGAAGACATTATGATTATACAATTGCGAAGCCTGATGCTATGTTAGGTTTTCTGAAAAGAAATAGTAGAGATTTTCGGGATATAACAAGTCTTAAGTCCATCTACTGTTCGTTAGTCAGACCGTATGTAGAATATTCTTCCATCATTTGGGATTCCCCATATGATACACAAGATCTTAGATTTGAAAGAGTTCAAACAAATTTCACGAGATATGCTGTCCGTAAATTGTATTCCTTCGAAGAACTCCCTAAATATGACGATAGATGTAAAATAATAGGCTTGCAAACCTTAAGTTTCAGGCGTCAGCCATGTTCATCCGCGACTTTATTAATTGCCGTGTAAATTCACCAGATTTACTTTTTCTCATGAATATATAAGCTCCCCAAAGATCTCTTCGGATGAAAAATTTACTATACGATAAGAGGCATAGAACCAACTATGGTTGTAATGAACCTATTACAAGGTGTACAAACACTTTTAGTGAACTTTGCAACGAAATTGATTTTAGCTTGTCTCGATTGGAGTTTAAAAAATTGATCCATGCACTATACTGTTTATTTGATGTAATCTATGAGATGCAAAATCGGTAGATGATCCTTAGTCGCGCAGCAAAAATCTGCTGTGTAAAGCGATACTGAGAGTTAACATTTAGAGAACGTAGTGTTTTGTGTTTTGGAAAAAAAAAAATCATCGAGAGCTTCTCTTTAAATACGTCAACCACTTAACCCTCTCACTCCCCAATTTTTGATTTCGCTTAGAAATCCAGATTATGCTCTGAAGAAAAAATAAGAAATACCTACCATAAGTCATATGATAATGATATATTTTTATGTGAACCGCATCGGTTTGGAGAGCCAGTATTAAAAATTCAAGACAGCTGTACTTAATCGAAAAAATATTTTTATAGAAAAAGCTATTATGTAGGAAAAGCTATTATAGTGAAAGCTTAAAATAGAAAACAAAATATTCCCAACAAAAATATGTGCCGCTTTGTTCAATTTATATGCTCTTAGTCACTTTATGTGACATCTGTCACTTGCACGACTATCGTGTGTATTCATGTCACGTTTCATGCAAGAGTGAGATAAAATGAGAGAGATTTTGTGGCTTGGATTTTTGTGGACGAAGGATTAGTTTGTAAGTTTTAACCCAAACTTTGTTGTTGACTTTGAAGTTGATTAATATGTTCACGTTTATACCCATATCACAATGTCGCGTTCATGCTCTGACATTTTTAGTATAATACATGTAAATCAATTAAACAAGTCACAATGCAGAGGTCGCGCTTTAATAGTTCACAGAGCGTAATATCGTAAGTGCGAGCACAAATTTCTAGGTAGAGCTAGTTCTACAAACTCGGGCTTTTGACACTTGTGAAACAATTTTTTTTTTATTTTGCCGTGATTTTTATTTCGTGGCAGGCTGAGGCAACTATTTGTGTACGTAATTAATTTTTTGCAGAGATTTTAGGTGAAATAATTGCATTTTTTTCCGGCAAAATTTATTTTAGCGCCTTTCATTGTGATTGCGAAAAGTGAGGTAGCCTTACATTCACGTAAGCTCGATAAAACGCGTACTGAATCCAACCACGCACAATAGCGCGAACGCGACATTGTGATTTGGCAAGAAAAAATCAACAATTTGAGTGCCTGGTCTCTTTAATGATGGACAGTTCCAATCACACCAAGAAATCCATTTGTTAAAAAAGCGAAACGTTTGCATTGTCCTTTTTCTTAGTCATGCTTGGCGTAAAACATATTGTTGCTGTGGTACCTTTGACGGTCCCTGTCGAAGGTGAGTCCATAACATATTCGCAATATTTTTCATTCGAAAATTTCGAGCCTCGTCATGCTGGTCTTAGAGATGGTGTGCCATATTGGGAAGCCGTCTGTTAAGATCGGCCGTATAAACTGCTTGTAGAGCAGCGGTTTTGTCCTCTGGCTTAGTCCATTTTGCTTGTACATCAATCGATAGATGCGATGGAGGCCTAGGTTGGGTTTTAAGAGTCAGTTTCGAATGACTGTTGAACTCCTTTCCGAGAAGTTAATGCCAAGATACTTTACTTTTTCGGTTGTTGATATTTCTGTCCCGATAGGGAGTAGTACATTTATGTTTCGACATTTGGCTGCTGACCTGCAACCACCTCTGGACGGTCTCCTTAAGCACATAAGCACCCATTTTCCAGCATTGATACGAATTTTGTACGCTGTTTTGATTTCGACCCTTTGCGCGGATATCTGTGGAGACGTCAAGCTGGCAGAAGTCAGCGAGTCATCTGCAAATAGACAGCAGTTAACTGTCTTCCACTGGTGAAGAAACAAACCTACGCACACCTCAAGTGGTTCATGTAGAACCTAGACTCAGACCCTTCTCGGATTGTCGCGCCACCCATATAATCGTTATGTATTATAAAACCAATTTAAATTATGCCATTCAGGATACAGAGCTGTCAAATTGTCATAGCCAACCATATGAAGCGATTTATTTGATTATGCCAGTGCAGTCGAAGGATTTTTGCATTTGCTTTTGCTTAGCATCTTTGGTAAAATAACGGTTCGATAGAGTATGATCTTGGCCATGCGAGTCAGGTCAGTTTTGAGCCCAGTTGTTTCGGCGGACGGAAGTAACACCGGTTGCCAAGGTGGGTTCTATGTCGGATCTCTACTGTGCTGTTGTTTGTGAAGTTTACGATTGCCCCGAGGTAGACGTACTCCTTCACAGCCTTAAAATTAAAGCTGTCGATCGAGCGTGGTGTGTGACAGATCGGTTCTTTCCCGACTGCATATTCTTCGTATTTCCCTCATTAACCGCACGAACAGCTCGCTTTACCGTGAAAGCTTCCACTATGATAAGTTCGGAACGCGCAAGATAGCAATAATAGTTCTGTGCAGACGGACTGTCTGTGAAATCTTTAAGGCAGCTGGAGATGAGGTGGTAGGTTACATGCACCAGCTTACATGTAAGATATGGTCGGAGGAAAGCATACCCGATGAGTGGAATCTCAGTATCAATTGCCCCATCAACAAGAAAGGATACCCCTTTGACTGCGCCAACTACCAAGGGAAGTCTCCTTAACATCGCTCATAAGATCTTCTCTGCCGTTTTATGTGAGCGCTGAAACCATTAGTGAATAACCTGACAGGTCCTTAACAGTGCGGTTTCAGGCCAGGAAATTCCACCATTTACCAAATCTTCACGAACTCACCAAGAGCATCAATATCGAAAAAGGTTTTAGACAAGGCAACAAGCATATATGTCGCCTGACTTTTTTAACATCATTCTTGAGAAGGTCGTGCAAAACCAAACACAAGAGCCATGATCTTCCAAAAGCCGTACAATTGCTAGCATACGCGGACGACTTTGGCGTGATTGATCGACCACAGCGAGGCGTCAATGAAGCGTTTGCTGATATTGAAGAGAAGGCGACCAAAGTGGGTTCTGCAGTGAACGAGGCACACACAAGAAAGGAGACCCTTTTGACTGCGCCAACTATCGAGGGATCAGTCTCCTTAACACAGAGTACAAGATCCTCTTTGCCGTCTTGTGTGAATGCCTGAAACCATTCGTCAATAACCTGATAGGTCCTTATCACTGCGGTTTCAGGCCGGGAAAGTCCACCATCGACCAAATTTTCACACTGCGGCAGATCCTGGAAAAAACCCACGAGATGCAGATCGACACCCACCACCTATTCGGTCGATTTCAACCCCGCATATGACAGCGTGCATAGAGACGAGCTATACAATGCCATGTCTAGTTTTGACATTCCAGCCAAACTCGTCAGATTGTGCAGGATGACGATGGAGAACTCTCGCTGCTCCATCAAGGTCGGTAACGAACTCACCGAGACCTTTAATGTCAAAAAAGGTTTTAGACAAGGCGACACGCTGTCATGTGATTTCTTCAACATCATACTTAAGAAGATCGTGCGAAACTCAAATGTCAACACCAGAGGCACGATCTTCCAAAAGTCCGTTCAACTGCTTGCCTACGCGGACGACATTGACGTGATTGGACGAACACAGCGAGCTGTCAATGAGGCTTTTGCTAGCATTGAAGCGGAAGCGGCTAAAATGGGTTTGGCAGTTAACCAGGGCAAAACAAAGTACATGCTATCATCACGAAAGGACGCACAACATCGACGCCTCGGACAGAGCGTCATAATGGGCAGCAGAAACTTTGAGGTAGTCAAGGACTTCGTCTACCTTGGCTCTGCAGTAAACAGGGGCAATAACACCAGTACCGAGATCAAGCGCAGAATTACTCTTGCCAATCGCTGTTTCTTTGGGCTCAAGAGGCAATTGAGTAACAGAGCCATCTCTCGAAACACCAAGTTGACTTTATATAACACCCTAATCATCCCCATCCTGCTCTATGGCGCAGAGACATGGACGCTATTGAAAGCGGATGAAGAAGCTCTTGGTTTTTTTGAGAGAAAAGTTCTGCGTGCGATCTTTGGTCCTGTTTGTATTGATGGCGTCTGGAGAAGGAGATTCAACCACGAACTGTACGGGCTGTACAGCGGCATGCACCTAGTTAAGCGTCTTCGGATCCAACGCTTAAGATGGCTAGGTCACGTAGAGCGGATTGACACCACAGCTCCGGCCCGAAGAGTCTTCGATTCCGAGCCTTTGGGACAACGCATAAGAGGTCGTCCTAGAACAAGATGGCGCACACAAGTGGAGAAGGACCTCAACCAACTTGGTGTGCACAACTGGAGGCAGCTGGCGAAAGATCGTGCTGGCTGGAGAGGCTTGTTGATTGAGGCCCAGGTCCACCCCGGACTGTAGAGCCAAACAAAGAAGAAGAAGAAGTGAACGAGGCAAAAGAATGAATATGCTGTCATCGAGAAAGGACGCACAACATCGACGAATCGGCCAGATCGTCGCCAAAGGCACCTTTTACTTCGAGATAGTGAAAGACTTCGTCTACCTCGGCTTCTAGGTAAACAGAACGAACAACATCAGTACCGAGATTTAACGTTTTAATTTAACATTTTATAACACCTTGATCATCCCTGCCCTGCTGTGTGGCGTGTAAGGCTGGACAATCGCAAAAGAAGATGAAGAAGCTGCTGGTCTTTTGAGAGAACAGTTCTGCGTTCAGCGGCAGGAGCCTAGCCAGGCGTGTACGAATTCAACACCTAAGATGGCCAGGCCCTGTATGACGCATGCACAGTACCGCTCCAGCCCGAAGAGTCTTCGACTCCGAACCAGTGAGACAACGCAAGAAAGGACGCCCACGGAACCAATGTCGCACAGAAATGGATCTCAACCAACTTGGCGTGCGAAATAGGAGGCAGCTAGTCAGAGATCGCTTTATGTATTGTTTCGTATACCCATTCATTTAAATCATCATTCGAAATCGACTCACTGGTTTTCTTCTACCAAGTGACAACAGAAAAAACCCTTAATGAATTTGAAATATATGTTTTAACTTTATTGCTGAATTAATGAGAATTTTCTATTACACTGTTTTCGACCCACTCGTCTGACGTTCATCACAAGACTGCTCGAGAAGTCTTCAACTTCAGCAACTTCGGATGAATCCATATTTGTCATTGAGGGATCATGTTTCAGTCTGCTCCGTGATGGAATGTGCAAAGTCCCCGTGTCACAGTTTTTGTAACAAAACTACTCCGAAACGGATGAACCGATTCTTATGGAATTTTGTGTGTATATTCAGAAGGTCTGAGAATAGGACGTAAGTGATAAGGGTGCTTTTCGTTTCTTGGACAACATATTTTGTTTTAATTTTTTTATGATTCGGCATTAAAAAAAAATACAACAATCAATTTTCACCCTTCTATCAACAACGGTTTTTTTTAATAGCTTTAAAAATGTTCAAACATCGTACCAGTTATCACCTGTCGTTGACGCCGTTGCGGAAATCATGGTTGGCGATCGCACAGCTACGTGACAAATCGTGATTCGAAAAAGAAAAAATAATATTGAGTTCATTGCTGATACACACTGTTCATTGGTCTCAAACATCCAATATTTACATATCAGTATGCTGTTTTTAAGTACGTAAATTTGATATATTCGTGCGTTTGTACAGTGAACTAGTCTAATTTGGGCCGTCGAACGGCTAGATCTACAGACATGAGAAATCGAAGAGCCCAAAGGACAGACGAACAAATCGAACAGGATAATGTAAATGAGCGTGTGAATATGGTTCATTTGTGAGTCACAAGAGGCACGAGCAAATCGAAATCTGCAAAGACGATTAGAACAAAGACAAGCGCTTCGATTCGTAGTTGACAAACGCAGAGCAAATGACCGACAATGCCAACAAGTACATCGAGCATTTACGTCCGATGCATTCCGTCGTCTAGCATTCGAGTATGAGCCCGATATTTAATATTACGCTCTTTCAAAAGTGGGGATTGGTGCTATGGACAAGGAATGTCAGCGCAGTGTTGTGCGTCAGGAAAACTGCACCTACCGGAAATTGGAACACCACCTGAACCGTTGAACGGTTTACTTATCGGTACAAAACCACATTTCAATTCGAATATTCAATTCATGTTTCCAAATGACATCGTTCGGAGCAACAGAAATAGTTGCAAATAGTCGACAATTTAACTCAACATTCAAAATCAAAGGTCAAGTTTATCACAAAGTGGGCTCATCACTGCCAATGCCAAACGAACCACATACATTTTCACAAACTTATTTTATGGGCGGTGAGGACTCCACAAGGGCACGCGCCAGTCGAGTGTACATAATGAATTGCTGCTATTCTTCAAGTCACACATGTACCAATTACAAAGTGACAATCACGCTAATTTCATCAATCCTGATGAAACGCCAGCTGTAGAGCACATTCGTAGATTCAATGCACCTGTTGTTGACGACGTTGCTGGAATCATGGTTGGTGACCATACAGCTACGCGACAAATTGTGATTAGAAGAAGAAATAATAATCTTGAGTTTATTGCTGATGCACACCGTTCATACGACGCTCTCCAGCATTATCCAGCAGAGTTTATGAACTCATTGGATTTGCCAGGCATGTCACCGCACTACTTACAACTGAAGGTTGGATCTCTGGTTTTATTAATTCGTAATTTGAACCCACCACGGCTGTGCAATGGCAAGCGATTAGTCATAAAAAATTGATGAAAAACGTTGGCGTACTTCTACGAATGTCTATTATTTCTACAATTGAACTCAAACGGGTTCAATTTCCAATTAGATTGGCATTCGCAATCACAATTAATAAGTCTCAATGCCAAAAGATGTCTGTTTTTGGCTTAGATTTGGGCATACTGCGTTTCTTCGCACGGACAATTATACGTGGCAAGTTCTGGCGTGGATAAGCCATCCAGTTTGTTTGTGTTGGCTAAAGATGGACTCACTAAAAATATCGTACACACTCCATTGCACTAAGAGATTGATAATGTTTTTTTTTTAATTGTCATAAGTCGTAATAGAAGTGTAATTTGAAATTTATTTGTTGAAATTTTGGGTTTATAACTTATTCGTGCGGTTTGCTAAGAGATGGCGTAACTTGTATTATTCCATTGGAACAAGCGTTGGAAAGCTATTGTCAGTGTACGTCATTTCAGTATATGTCATTCATTTGAAGCGTAAACAACAATTTTTTTTCCACTCAAATATGTCGAACTTTGTGTTTTTGCGGGGAGTTCTTCTTCATTACTTTAATATGAAGAAAACTGCTGCCGAAAGTCATCGTATTTTGGAGGATGTTTATGGTGAACACGCGCTAGCTGAGCGAACGTGCCAAAAGTTGTTTGCACGATTTAACGGTGGTGATTTTGGCTTGGAAGGCGATGAACGTCCTGGGCAGCCAATAAGTTTGAAGATGAAGAACTGGAAGCATTACTCTATGAAGATTGTTGCCAAGCGCAAGAAGAGCTCCCAGAATCTTTGGGTGTCACTCAAGCAGCCATTTCAAAACGTTTAAAAGCAGCTGGGTATATTCAAAAGCAAGGAAATTGGGTTCCACATGAACTCAAGCCGAGAGACGTCGAAAGTCGGTTTTGCATGTCCGAAATATGTGAAACCCGGCCAACCAGCCACATCAACGGCAAAGCCAAATATCCATAGCGCGATGGTATTGCTCTGTATTTGGTGGGATCAGAAGGGTGTGCTGTGTTATGAGCTGCTAAAACCGGGTGAAACCATCAATGGACAACGCAACCGAACACAATTAATCCGTTTGAAGAGAGCAGTAGCCGAAAAACGCCCGGAATATGCGACCAGACACCAGGCCCCACGTTGCTTTTCCGGTTAAGAACTATTTGGAAAACAGTGGATGGGAAGTTTTACCCCACTCGCCTTATAGCCCAGACCTTGCCCCTTCTGACTACCATTTCTTCCGGTCGATGTAGAACGCCCTGTGCTCAAAATTAACCCAACCTCATCATCCCAATTTCTGGGAGAATCCATACACACATCCCACAATAAATGCTTTAATCTTAATTCCGAGGTCCGATTACAAAAGTATATAATATCAATTCAAATCTCATGGTAACATCAGCGAAACAGACAGTGGACATACTCAAAATACAAATGACAAGAGGAACAAGAGTAATGAAGGATACATAGATTAGAGGAATAGAGGAATTGCGTTAATCGAGAACGTGTAATTCATTTCAAAAATTCACTGAGATTCCATCATGAGCTGTAGCTTTTTCAACACTTTAACACATTTCCGTTGTTTATTTACCTTGTTCATTTCATTAATAAATTATTATTTTCATTTCATGTCATCGACATAGCTGCCCCCTCGGTCGATGGACATATTTTTCTGCTCAACAGTCAACGCTAATTTCGTTTCAACAGGACTTCATGAGAATTGTTGTCACATAACCTGAAGCAAATTAATTTATTGTAAGAATGTAAATAAAATCGTCAAGGTAAATAGCGTGCAAATGGTCTCACTTTCCCCACCCGCGTATTTTGTGAGTATCTACTCACTTCAGTGTTGATAATTGCCACTCAAATCAGGGTTCCGTGTTTGGAAATTTACTTTTTTGCGAAGGCAACTGATTTACTCGTTGTTGGTTGGCAAACAAATTTCTTTGCTTTATTATAAACGATGTTCCTTTGAACTTCCGCAGAAGAATTCTAGTCTCTGAATCGGATTCAGGCATTTAGGTTCGATAATTTAGGATATAACGACCTTCAAGAGACTGACTGATATGTCATTGTATCCGACCGGTACTTCTCCGTGTCTTAAACCATGTTAGCAGGACCTTTTCAACCCCAGTGTGCAAGCAACTCTTATTATTTTAAGGTTCGCTTTCTCATGTTGTTGTATTTTTTTTAATTGTTCCTCGTCCTTTAGAATTGAGGATATAGTGGAGTGTGATACGGAATATATTGGCAAGGTATTAATTTTGCAGCATCCAAGATTTAGTAAGGATTTCCTTAAAACTATATACAAGCCGAATAAAATAAAACTTCCACCACCACTTGTCACACAGAAAAATTGAACAAACTCAAAACGGACAATACACGCAAAACAAACCGAACAGCGTGTCAACAAGCGATGTACACAGATTCAAGAATCGCTCTCGCAAGGCAAACAGTTTAGCGTGTTATTTGAGTTTAGTGTTTGTAACCAATAAATGTAAAACTCGTTCGTTGTAAGCGATATGGTGGATTATAATGGACCCCCGGCGGACCTAAGAATTTTGTCGATATATCCGATGTCGTTCTAAACTGTGACAAATGCATTGTGAGTGTTTTTCTATATCTGCTGAGATCACTTCTTAGTGACTCTCGCAGGCATCTCATGCATTATCTCTTTTTTCTTCATCCATAAGAAATTTAATTGTATTGACTGTTGTTTCCGAGATAATTAATAAATACAAATTGAAAATAAATTGTCGCCTAATGACCATCGCGCTTAGCAGAGATAACGGAGGATAGAGATCTCCACCTTCGGTCATTTTTACCCGAAGTCTACACCGCAGATGTAGTGGTGTTTCCTTGTGTTTCACACATACTTTAACACAAACCCTGAATCCACCACGCAATGGCGGCCGATTCGTGGATGTTAGTGGGAATGTCGCAGATTCGCGGATTTTAGTGGGAACGATTGGCGACAGATTGCCGAATTTGCCCACGATCCATGTATTCTTGTGCAGAGGGTGTTCAAAAGATGACTCGTATTTTTAAGAGCTTATATGTATTGTTATATTTACTTCGTGAATAAAAATCCAATGCATTGCCCATTGAAGTGGAACTATTTGACCTCACCTTAATTCATAGACTATATCCCTACCAACAGCCTAAGGGGGTTACATGAACCGGGCGGCACTTTGCTAGGGGCGGCAATTTGTTGTACTGCAGGTGAACTCTTTTCAATAAGTTCGTGTTATTTTTTGCTTTATACAAGATATCAATTAAAAATTGCATCAAATCAAAACGTTGTGTTTTTAAATGTCCTAATGAAAATAAAAGAGGTGGCCGTGGCGTTGTGGGTATGTGGGTCGACCCCTATGCAAACCAGGCAGGGTTGGGTTCGATTCCCGACCGATACCTCGAAAAATAATCACGTCTCCAACTCTTTCGAGTGACTGACAATGTTCAGAGATTATAAATGACTCGAAAAACTTCTCAAATTGGTCGTTAGGATCGGCATAGATCTGTTTGTCCATTCCACTCTTAATGGAACAATAGCACGCACAACACGAGTGGATGCTGAGATGCTAGGCTAAATATAAACTATCGATATTATTTTCTTTATACCAACTGTAGTAGGCCCTGAAATTCAGCTGTATATTTCAAATATCAATCGTAATATGTTCTGGATTCAAACGCTTTTCTCAGAAAATAACAACAGCGAAAATGTAAAGGAACTACCGGATAGGAATAAGAGAGAACATTGATTCGTTTGTAAACAGTCAGAGGAAGTTGTAAAGTAAACTAAAGTATTTTGCATTTTTATTTCATTGTACAACCTATCTTTATTGTATTGTTAACGTTTTAGTCGCTCGAGAAGGTGCCAGTAGTTATACTATGTCCCATGGCAATGAGTTTGGGTGACCTGGAACTGATACCATAAGAACAGTTTAAAAAAAAAGATTGAGGGCCAAGCTAAAAGGCAAAAATATGTTGAAACAGTTGTAGCAGTTGTGGCCCACTCTGGTTGGATCCATTGTGATGTCACTGTCCGGTGGTTTGCACCGGTTCCCTATTCTATTGAAAAGGACACCTGGTTACCACCACCATCCTAGTGTCATATTTTGGATAATCCACTACTGCGCTTTTTTACATCCACATTGTTTTCCTGATAAACTTTGCTATGTCCTGAACCTTCAAGTGTTGCCTAGTATATCATTTCATGTTCTTGGAAGGGCTGGACAAGTGCCGAGGATGTGAAGCATAGTTTCATCGTCTCTACATATTCTGCAGAATTCGTCGTGGGAGGCTCCCATTATTCTGGCATCCATACCGAGAAGGCAATGACCGGTAATAATTCTTATTTCAATCCTGTTTAGTTTGAGGAGTGTATTTGTGATTTTTTTTTTTGAATTTATTGAAATCCAAATTAGCCTGGAAGTCCTACAAGTTTCTAGCTCCGTGCAGCGGTGTTGACGGCATCTGTAAGTAGCAAAGTGTTTTTTGCTTGAAGTGAGGGATATGGGGTGTCCTGATGACAGTCCCACCCGTGCTCTAACTCGTCGGTCCTTTCGATGCCTGGAAATCCACTATGCTTAGGTTGCATCCAATCGCTTTTCTCCTAAAAGGCAAAATGTTACCAGCTTTGGTTCGATAGATGAGGTATCTAGTCTTCGCCTGTGGGACAACGCAACAGACTACGCCCGCTTTTATGGTGGTGCACTCAGGTGTAGAGGAACCTCAACCAACTTGCCATGCCACACTCAAGGCAGCTAGCAGGAAACCGTGCTAGTAAAAGGGGCTTGGCTGAGACCCATGTCCACCCCGGACAGTAGCACCAAATACAGACGAAGAGGTACCCAGCCTTAAAATGTATAAAGCAATAGGTAACCCCCTATCGGGATCATTGATAGTAAGCGGGCAGCCTCTGGCTTATCATATTGCCAGGAATACACTGCATTGGTTGGGCAGTCGAAGAGACAGGGAGAAGGATGCCGGTGCCTTACTCTGTTTCTGAGTCATCTGTTTAGGTTTCCAGTTTGCCAGATTTCCTTACTGTATCTTTTGCCCAGTCTTCTCTGTCTGCAATGAGTGTTTCGTTTTCATAGACTTCGAGCTTGGGTACAGCTCGAAGTCCAAGCGTCGGTAGCCTCGCATTTTTGATTATTTCTGTAATTAATGCTGCCAGCTTTCATAGACGTCCATAAGAGGAACCTGTAGCATTGTTTACATGGCGGCTGAGGCTGTGGCACTGTTTTTCAGTGCTGGTCACCAAACAAGGCAAGCCGTATACATCCATTAAGCCATTATCAGTCAAAGTCCCCATTCGGGGCCAAGGATCCTCTTACAGGTGTAAACAGCTGCCGCTTCCTTCTGAATTTCCAGCTTAACTTGTTCAGAGAAACTTAGTTCCTCCTTCTTCAACTTTATTGGCACGACTGGAGGTATTTTATGTCTTCTCGTAAACAGTTCGAACTCTGTTTTGGCCAGACCAGCTTTGAGATAAGGTGTTCATAATATTTCTAACAGTGTGCAGAAACTTGCCCGTTACAACTAGGGCTATGTCGTCTGCGTAGGCTATTGGCTTACAGGCTGCAGGACTCAATTCCATAAGAATTTCGTCAACCACCAAGTATGTGAAGTGGTGAATGCTCCAACGAGGAAGATAAGTGTTGAAACTTTCAGTAATTTCCTTCCACACATAAAGATACCATGGCACTCCTCAAAATAATCACATTTAAATTGAATTGAATCACCAAAATGATGATGACTGAGCAAAAGTAATTGTAGTTCAATATTTCATATTTTAATTAGGTTAGGGAGAATAGATGCAGCTGGAGGCCATGTGACTGCGCAATGAACCTGAAAGCTGAGATGCCTTTTCGTAAGCCCACGGCCATATGCCAAATGCACAATTAAACAGATAATGGAAGTTTTCCTGGGAACAATTTAAACCTTTTCCCAAAACGTTGTAATCATGTGTACACATGAACACACAATTAACAAATTCATTTGATCTTCCAGATACTGTGAAATTCGAGAACAAAAGAATTGAATACGTTTTGAATCTATGCGAGAATTTGCTTTGTTTTTTTGTTATTAAATTTACGTGGTCTTCGTTAATGTAATGCAGCTTTAATTTTAAATAATAATAAAAATAATTTGGATGGTGTTTCAACCCGTAGAGGGTCAGGTCTAGGGCCACTCGTGTTGTGGGTGCAATTATTCTCTGACGAGTGGAAGGGACGTACAGTTCTATATTACCTTCGCCAATTTGCTAAGCTTTTTCTAGACAATTTTACTCTTTGAGTGACTCGACATAGGTGAAAAGTACTTGGCTCGTAGCGAGAATCGAGCCAGGGTGCGTAGACCCAACTGCGTACGGGTCGACGCTCCAATCTACAACGCCACGGTCGCCACCTTGTTGTCACCATGTCGTTTTAGTGCAAGCAGGTGTACATTCCTTAAAATCCGATGCCATGCTTGATGTTGCAACTACAACTCTAATGGCAATCCAATCTCCTGATTCAGCCATTTCGCATTAAGCTTTACATTTCTCGCTTAGTTCCCTCGTATCTTGCACCTCATAGAGCCTGTAGTGGTCTAGGAAAGTCTAAAATGCCAAAATGTTCCATTATGTCGACGGAAATTTGCCTATTTCGGTCCTTAACCCCAGCAGCGGTGTTGTCTCGGTCTTAGATAGACAATCGTTATTTATTTGAGCGATGCTAACTCACAACAAAAAATGTAATGGGGTAGGAGCACAAGCGAAAACGAAATTCTGAAATGCAACATGTATGCAGTCACAATCTACAAAAAAACGGATAAGCTTAAGTCCTTCATGCCAAACTACCAGCGGTAGCCAGACATCAACAGACCAGAAAATGTCATGAAGAAGTCATGAATAGATTTGCATGCAGTGCCTATCTGTTTACAACACAGTTTCCGGTTAATGAAGATAATACTTCGTAATATCACTGTCATGTAAACAAAAAAACTTCAGCAAAAAAGCCATACAAAGACATAAGTTGACGCAAACGAAATCATTACTTTGTGGAGGAGTCTAGCCGACTGACCAGGATGCTGCCGATTTTTGGAGACTGGCAAAACATTTGAACGGAAATATGTTTACGATCCATCGATACATCACACCTGCTGTTGTCTAGCATCATTTTAAGGAACTGTTGAACCCTGTCATATCATTGTGTAATCATTTATTATGCAGAACCGTGGAATAAAAATATGGTTTTGGTTGCGGGTATGACTAGTGAAGAGATTATTAACACCTCCAAAGATAGCAAGGCGCTAGACTCCTACAGAATACCTACGGAACCATTGAACTTATAAACAGCGTTCAACCAAATCTTGGAACAGGGAACCATCCCGCAAGAGTTTAAGGAGTCCTTAGTTTTCCCAATCCAGCAAAAAATTAAATATTCAAAAATCAAATATTCGACTCAATACTGATCACGCTGATTCAAGCTGGTTTCAAGCCTGGTTACTCGACGGTCGATCACATTTTTGTGTGGAGCATTGGAGAAGCATTCCTTTAAAACGGAAAAAAATCGATCGATTTTAAGGCAACATTCGATGCGTAGAGATAGGATCTAACGGCTTGCCTTTGTGGAGGTATTTTGCGGGGACCACAATAAAGACGCTCACTTACGCTGACGACATAGTGATGCTATCTCACTCACCCTAATCGCTCCAAACTGTATGGGTACTGTACTACTTCGGATCTTAAAGTGAACCTCAAAAAGTCAAAGATTTTATTTGATTTTCAGAGCCAAGCACACTGAGTACTTCACGGTAGCGTGGATACCCTTAGTAACATGGCTAACTATCGGCATTCGGTGCAGCCTGTACTTGGCAGTGTTTCTACTTATCCAATCATGCGCCCAAGCTGTGCATCGACGGAGAGCAGTAAAACCAAGCCAAGCCAAGCCTAAGCTCTCGTGTGATGTTGCTATGCATTGGATGAAAAGCGCTACAACCAAGCCAAGCCGACATGTGCTTACGATTGTCCAAGCACGCGCCAAGCCAAAGAACTCACGTGATGCTGCTGTGCACTAAATGAAGGACGCCACAGCCAAGTTACAACCGAAGTCATCGATAACGTTGTATATCGTGCAACCTACAACTTCTGTTTTGTTCTCTTTTTGTTATATTGTCTTAAGTTAAGTCCTGTTAGTTGTCTGTGTTAAAGGTTAGAATAATAGATGAAAACTCACTCTATGTTTGGAGTCAAGAGAATAAAGAGCTAATATTGGAATATTTTGGCGTTTAATTTTTTTTCGGGGACCACGATTGGATCCCTCTCATAAAACTCCTTGGGTTAGACTCGGTTTCTATCGTTCTATCGAAATTGCTTTCAGGGCCGCTTGACTGGGGTGATATTAGTTCCAACACAGCTTTCACTTCTTTGAATGCCAGGCTCTTGGCTTGCCATACTCAGAGAGGTTGACTTAACAGAGCACGTTTATTTATTTTGTTCTAGGAATATAGAGCCCAAGCTTTAAGTGTGTGGTTTCACTGCGACATCACTAGGAAGCACAGGGTTAAAGCTTAAGCGTAAACCCGTCAGCATTGTCAACGACTCATTCCAAGTTGGGCAAGACTTAAACTGCTAAAATCTACCTGATTTATTAACAACCTCATATGATACCTGCTTGGCCAGGGTGGCTTCAGATTCTACTCCCGTGTGTAATTGGTACAATATCAGCGTTGCCCCTACTCTAAGCTGATTGCTGAGATGGTGATTATTGCATCCGCATAAATCCTGGTCCTTGTTGTTGCTTTTAAATTTTGTTCAGCTTCGGTTTTCTTCGTTTCTGATAATCCTTGTGAACATGCACAAGTGTACAGAGCAATAGAGCTGCTTTATTAAAACTGCATCTAGTCGTAATTGGACTTTGATGTGATCATAAAGTCCCGAGACTTGCAAATACTCAACCAATCTTTATCACTCTATATGCGAGAGCATATAGTGGCAACCATAGCAAGTCAGGACGGATGCATTATTAGTGCACATTCGTAAATTAATTACTTAATAAAAGAAACTGCAGGATATACCCCCACAACTCATTTGTGGTATCTAATGAAAATTGGACTTACATCCTCACACTGATTAACATCTACTCGGAAGTCAGGATACAGACAGCTCGATGATAACTTGATTATTTCGTCAACTTTGTACAAATCATTAACACAGATTAATGATTCTTGTTGGGAGTTGAAAAATAAAAAATGGGATGGCAAGGATATGTTTCGCAAAGCAAGTGGACAAACGGGTCCTGGTTGCGCACAAGATTAATCCATGTAAATGAGATGAGCAAAGAATGTTTTTTATCTCAAGGTCGTTTCATGCAAATTTTGAATTACTATTGCAGACAGTACATATTCGCAGCTTATTAACACGACAAAATTCGATTAAGTTCCGTAAAAGTCACTGCTTGGATGGAGCAGTCACACGCCCGCCTTTCAGGACAGACTTAATTAACGCTTCTGTCACTGAGTAGATCTGGCGGGACATATTTCAACTTGAAACCAAAATCGCAAATTCCCTGACTATGGGCGAGTTCATAAACCTCACACTGCGGCAGCCCTCAAAGATTTGCGTTCACAGATGTAAATAAACTGCAGTGACTATGCATGAGAGCAATCGACAACTGCGTTCATAAAAACAATGTGTCAGTCAGTGATTTTTGTTTTGTTGCAGGTCTGAAAAGTGGACCTTTTCATGCGAGTATGCTTCCTAGGAACATCGTACGGAAATTCTCTTATTATTTCAAGGACATGTTTGTTATTTGGAACAAGTTTTGGCATCAAATTTAAAAGCCTGGATCCATCAGGGTCCATTTTAATACTGTTTTTATTTATTTTTTTATTTAATAGCTTAAATAATAATTCAATAAGTTCATCAGAAGAAAGAAATCAGTGCAGCAAGACCATGGATGTTGTTTATATGTTATGACACAAATTTACAATGTTATGGTCAGTAGTAGAAATAACATCAACAAATAATTTTTATAAGTCAAGATAAAATAAAGTTGAGGTCAAATTTCCATAAATTTGTTATGCTTCGCTGTGGATTCTTTGATATGTTGCCAGACTTTTGCATTAGAAAGGTCAAGATCCTCCGCCATCGACTCTAACACATCAGGAGTTATGCCCCAGCGTAACCAGGCGCGTTTTTGGACTTGGTCCAACCATCTCGTCCTGGGTTTGACAAGCGGTGGCCCACCTAATGGAATCGAATTCAACGCCAGCCCTGGATGTCATGATGAAGGGGACATTCAACTAAACCACCGAAGCACATTCCTCTCCGTTCGAAGAAGCAGCTCCTCAATGTTGAGTTCCTCGCGCACGCACTGCCGTGTTTCTCACCCTATCCCGACGAGTAATTTCCACAACAGCAGCTTGTATTCGCGATCTTGGTCTTTCGGTCATTACCCAAATTTTATGACCATAGTTGAGAGTTGGAACAAATACTGAGCTGAAACCCGCTAACTTGGCTTTAACACCAAGCTCGGTCTTCTTGATTACAGATCTACCAAGCTGTTTCAAAATTTGCAAAGCTTTAGTAATCCTCCAGGCGAGCTCAGCATTACTCCTTCCATCACGCTTTCCATACAAATACTTACTTAAATTTTTTTGTCGGTAATGTCCAGCGTCCAGCGTTGGGCACGCACTACCTCAAGTCACCTGTCAAGTACCGAGGGGAGTTGTATGAAAAGTCGTAGTCAACGTAGTTCAGGGAGTAAATTCCTAGAAAAATTCGAGTTATGGCTGAAATATCTCTTCGAGCAGTTCGAGTTTTAGACATTTTTTAATTCGACTTAAGGACCAAATGGCCTCAGAAGAGGACCATCAATCCCATACTCCTGCAGAACACTCCAGAGTTTACTTCGAGGAACTCGGTCATATGCCTTTTCCAAATCCACTAAACAGCTGTAGATGGGCTTGGCATACTCCCCAGTCTTCTCGAGTACCATTCGTAGAGTGAAAAGCTGGTCGGTTGCACTTCTACCGGAAGCTGCACTGTTCTGTGTGCCACATCCTGGGCTCGACCAGAGCTCTAGAACGCGCTTGCAACACCTTAGCGTAGACTGTCCAGAGGATACTTAAAAGAGATATGCGCCTGTAGTTGGAGCGATCTCTTTTGAGAAGTGGGACAATCACCCCCGTTTGCCAATCGACAGGTTCCCAGGCCACTTTAATGGCACGAGAGGGCCATTAAATGCCCTCTTTACCCATTGCCTTCAGCATTTCTGGTCGGATTTCATCCACACCAGCGGATTTGCCAACTTTTAACGATTCGATCGCCAAAATGACTTCCTCCACCGTTGGACTATTCTTCGCCCTACTCAAGACTACGGTATGGGATTAAGCAGTTCCGAAAAGTGCTTGCTCCATCTGCCCAAGATGTCCACCTCATTGGAAAGCAACACACCACCATTGGATTTGACTCCTTCGGTTATGTTGCATTTCCTTCCTCTGAGTCGGCGCATGGTTTGCCAGAACATCTTTTTCGCACATCCTTCCAAGACTGCTCTATAGCTGCTCGCACATCTAACTTGAAAGTTCTTCACGCCTCAGTGTACCGGTCACGAGAAGCAGAGTCCCCAAGAGTATACAGTCTCTGTAGGTCTTCTTCATCTCTCTGGTGGCTTCTTGAACTCCGGGCGTTTTAAATCCACGCAGTTCTTATCCCACCACCAGCCGCCTCACCAAACCGCTTCACTCCACAAACATCTCTTGCAGAGGCAATGACAGCTGCTGCATGCAGTCGCCATTCTTCCTCTACACGCGATAGAACAGTTAGGAGTAGCTCAAACCTTTCAGATATGTGGCGTATAAAATTTAGCCTCAAGTCACAGGTCTTTGTAAGCACTATTGGTTTCCGCCTTGGCAGGAGAGGTACTTTATCAGTGAAGTACAGCGCACACAACACCAAGTGCTGATCAGTTGACAGTTCAGCCCCTCTCATCACACGAACGCTTCAAACTATCCGTTTCACACACGATGGTGCCACAAAGAGATTTGACGACGCCTTCTTTTGAAAACTCTGACGGCACCAAGTGTATTTATGGATGATTTTGTGTAGAAAGAAGGTGTTCATTATGGACATGCCATTTGCACAGGAAAAGTCCAACAACTTCTCTCCGTTCGCGTTCTGGTGAGGATCACCGTTCCTCCTAATCACACTCCCCCATGTCGTTACATCCACACCTACGTGAGCATTGAAATCACCCATCAGGATATAGGAGTCCGTCTCCGCTACGCTATCAAGGGCAGCATCAACTTCATTCAGGAAAGTAGCGTACTCTGACTCTAGATTTGGTGCATACATTTGCACTAGAGTCAAGCTTGAGCTTTAAGATCCCGACTCTCCCTAATAATGGTGTGCACTCCAATACCCTGCCTGCCAACCTGGGACTTGTGAGTATCCTCACTGCCCCACCTTTGCAGACATTTGAGGTGCAACTCACGTTAGGAAGAGTTTCATTGCTTCATCGAAGAGATACCCACGATATCCAAACGATCCTCAACTATTTCGAGATCCTTACCTGTGAGCGATGAGACGTTCCATGTGCCCATCCTGAGTCGATGCCTGTGCTTATTTTCTTGCAAATTTTTGTGCTGGCACAGATGTGCGTCCAAGATGAAAAATACAGGCGACCAGCTTATTTTCCTTTCGGAAAACTTCACTCTTTTCTGCATGAGTGATTCTGGTTTCACGTCTTACACATGTTTTGGGCACTTTCGAGAAAGTACATGTCATGTATGCCCTTCACAAAGAACGGACTAAAAAATCGGAAAAAACCCAAAATCAGGGACAATTTGTTGGATAATACGTCCTTCCAGACATCATTTGTCAATTTCGAAAACTTGAGTTTTCTTTTTGGACAAAGACAAAGTTTGTGCCTTCTTTTGTGCGCCAATCGGAGCGGGACGTAAATAAAGTTGGTGTCAAACGGTTGAATAAATCGATGACTACGCTTTAAATCGTTGTCTCAGAGTCGATTCCTCTACCATCACAATTTGATAAAAAAAAAGAGAAAATAAATTGTACAACGAAAGAAAAAGTCCCCCGTCAGGTTGATGAATGGTTGCAAACTAACTAAACGGCAGCCGTTTAAATCATGAACACCAATAAAATATGGTAGCGTTTTTCTCTCGTCTGAAATCGATTCAAAATAATCGCATTACTTGATTGACAATGAATGGCAATTCATTTTTTGTTCACACATTTTGAATTCTTTAAAGGCATTATTTTGTCACTTAATCTCTTCCCATTAAGACACAAACAGTAATAGACTCCGTTTCTGTGACGGTAATCTCAATTACATTGGACCAGAGACAGGACATCATTTGCCGGAAGGTACATGTCCCCGAACTCAGGAAAATGTTTTAAAAAAATGTAAATATTAAAGCAATTTGCGGAAGTCTCACTTTACCGCCATCCATTGGCAATTTTGGCAAATTACACTTTCACGCCATTCCTTCAAGCACCACCCACATCGTTTTCTTTGCCACTGAAATTTTTTTGCTCCCTCAGGGATCTTATGACACGACGATTTATCATCGCCAGGACTCTTGACACGCGGTAAAGAACAAACATGCTGAGAAGACATTGGTATTCAGTTTTACACTCCTGCGCCAGGACACTCAAAATGGTTTGTTCCTGGAAATGCTGCTGTGGTCAGGAAGATTCATGGAGAGGGTAATGATGAGGGGGAAAGGACACCTACAACACACAACCCTCCGTCCAATCGTTTGTCAAACAACCCATCCAAACTGGAAGGAATGCTGGTGGAGATGTTCTTCTCAGCGATGCCTTGGGGTAGTAGGCGATCGGTCGTTGAGAAGTTGAATACGTTAAGACAGTTTGAGTGACCGCAAGTGAGTTCGGAACACAGTCGGGGTGTTCTGAGTCTCAGGGCTGTGCTGGCTGTTACTTGTTTGCTTTGATGAGACCTACAAATTCCAAACTGGATTTTTTTTATAATTTTCGTTGACTCCCGTCACACATCGGCCAATAATTCATAGCTCGACAAACATGAGTGCGTTTTGAGTAGCCCCCCGAAAGAAATTCGACTGGTGACAAATTGCATCATGCTGGCCAGTTAACACGTGAAACAAGTAGTCCAGGAAATATTTATTGCAAAGCTAAAGCGAATCATGTCCTCTGAGATGTGGCAATCGTCGTGTTGAGAACACATGTCTTCCGAGAACGTTCTCGATTTGAGCGATGACAATTTTCGATGAGGGTTATAGAGCTCTTCATATCCGAACCCACCCAGGTACCCGGGTACCCGCAATACCGTTTATTACCCGGATCCCCGCATTCCCGTGTATTACCCGGGTTTCCGCATTCCCGTGTATTACTCGGGTACCCGCATTCCCGTGTATTACTCGGGTACCCGCATTCCCGTGTATTACGCGGGTACGCACATGGATATCGTGGATAACCGCACTATTTCGGGTACCCGTAACTTTAGACGAAATTGATCTGCTACTAAGAATAAATTCAAATGCAATTCGTACTCAAAGCATTCCAAATTTCCCAAAAATTCTAATATTTTCGGTGGGTACTCCACCAATGACTTATGCTCAAATCAGTGTTTTCGCTTTGAATCAGAGTATTTATATCCGCGGGTACCCGGACCAACAATGCCGGGTACCCGCCAACTTTGGTATTACCCGCATTACCAGCGTACCCGTATACTCGGGTAATTGTCCAATCGGGTATTACCCGGGCAGGATCAAGAGCACTAGGTAATACCAGCCTAACTATCGAAGGAGAATGATTCGATTCGATTCCTTCGTCGTTTGTTAAGGTATCCAACGAGTGAAAAATCGCCATCGTCGCTAAAGAAAATGCTGACGTTCTACTCCGCTCACCCTACAGTATGTTATTTTTGCCAGATTTCCGCAAATGCGGAGCTTCAGCATGGATTTTGACATCTGTATTCGTATTCGCAACCGTAAAAATCAATGCAGATGTTCATGCGAACAAAGATGTCGGTCAGGCTGCGGAAAAAAAAAATAAAAAAAAAAAAACAATGCAAGGAGAAGGCCGCCATGACCCTGAAATCTGAGTTGGAAACAAAGTTTTCTACTTTGCTCGACGAAAGCAATTTATATTACTTCGCCACCTACTTATACCCTCGTTATAAGCACAAGTTTTTTACAGTGACTGAAGAAACAATTAAAGAAAATTTCTGGAACAAGCAGAAACATGTTCAATCAAAATCGATGAAGTTCTGGACGGATTCTTCGAGTGAAGAAGAATGTGAACAGACACTTGAAAATTGTCGCACTGGAACGAAGGAATTCTTGATTATCCCAATAAAAAGAGGCGAAAATTTACTTATGTGATTTTGAGGGTTCATAAAAAAGAATTGAAACTACAGCACGTAGATTTCAATTGCTACCACCGGGTAGGGTTCCTTGCTGCTAAATAGCACGGGCTGGATATACAAACCTCTGCAAAGCAGATTGGAGCATGAAAAGGCTGCAGTTTTACTTTCTGTTAAACTCAGTAAAAACTCTTTAATACGGAAAACGCGCTTATCCGGTAAAAAAAATCCGAATAAAAGAGATCATTCCGAATAAAAGGGATCATTCTAAATAAAAGGGATCTTTCAGGAATAAAAGAGATCATATTTAGAAGTCCTTGATATTTCCGAATAAAAAATTTAAATATATAAGTAAAGATGATGTAGAAGTCGGATAAAACCATCAAAATGTCCGGCAATGCACATTTAGACCATACAAAAATGTATTGGGGGATCCTCTGAATTTTTCCTTTGTGTTAATAAAACATTTTTTTGGAACGCGTCTATGTAAAAAAAGAAACTCTCAATAACTCGGAAAATGCGGACAGACCTTCCTCCAAACCATTCCGCATTAACGAGCTTTTACTGCATGATGCATCAGTTTTCAACTTTAATTACTTAACAATTGATTAATTAATAAAAATATTAGCACAAAAATCTTACCACAATTGTGATGGCCCCATGAAGTTTCTTTAAGAACACATTTAGATCCGCATCCGTGGATGTGATTCTTCAGAAATCCGCAACATCCCTAACTCCGATTATTGAAGAGTGGAGAGCACTGATAGCGTACAATCAGGCACAATCTCCTCAAATGTATTAAGGGTGGTAGAAATCATTTCCTAGCGCTTAAGGTTCTATCGTCCAATCTATTGGACTCCAATGCGGTGTTCCTTCGACGCATTACACTCCCTTGCTACACAAAAGAAAGTGAAGCTCGGCTCGGATCGTGGACACAAGAGATTTGAAGGCAACGAATCCGTAGATGAGCTCACGAGGGCTGGATCGGAAACTGCGTTCAAAGATAACTGGGCAGCTGCTGCAACACTGATTAACTAATGATCTTAGCGCTCCGAACGATTAATCATCAATCACCTCTATCTTCCTTAGCAATGGTAACAAGCTTTTTTAATTGAATTGCCACCTTGACAAAGTGAATCTGCGCCAAGACAAGGTATGTCGGCTTTGCCTGGAAGTGGAGATACTCACATTAATGTGGATGGCGTACAGCACGTATAGGGTCAGGACCTAGCTTCTCAGCAACCACTAGTGTTGCGCGTACTATTGTTCTCCCACGAGTTGAAGGGACCTACAGTTTTATGCGGACTCCGAACGACCAATTTTGAAAGGCTCCTTCTAGAAAATTACACTCTTTGAGCATAGTCAGTGACTCGAAAGGTGGGGCCGTGCAAATTATTTTTGCTCGTATAGGGGACCGAACCTAGGCAACGTAGGCTCAAGTGCACAACGCCACGTTGTTTGCATGCGAATTTTTCAAAAGCTATTGATGTAAATAACTTTATTCAAATTTTTAATTAAGGAATAGGTTTCTGTTTTTTAGATTCGGTAGAGTACTTCTGTAAGTGTTGCCGTTGTTTTTTAATATTATTTTTTTCTGCTTTAAGTCATTTTTTCTACCTCCTAAGCGAAACGAGATGGACCCCTTCCCTCTAATAGTAAAAGATCCTTGTTTTTGACCGCTCTACAAAATACCGTTGTCAATTATTATTGCCAAAATTATAGTACGTAGTACGCGGAGTGGTTGCATTCACGGCATGGGTTATAGAAGAGGAATAAATCACTGTCATCTTCCCAGCTTATATCGCTCTGCTCCTACTTCGTCGGAGTTCAATGAAGAACTGTTGGCGGAGTGGCGGGAATCTGCACCGATCTGCACACCAAAGTGCGCACTCAAGTGCGAATGGGCTTTAAGCATTTTATTAATTTATTATTTTATTAATGCATTCGGTTATTTTTCATTGAATTGTTTCTGCCGATGAAGTGTATCCTTTTCGACTCAGCGCAGAAAAAAGGGTAAAAAGATATATCGATGGAGAGAAGCTTATGCTGCATATTTGCTGCGACCAGAAGGGCATCGACGGCTTAACCCGATTGAACGATTACTCGGGATGCTTACCGTTGGCAACAGATAAAAATTAATCGACAATTGAAGCGAAAACTGCCAGGGTATGCCCGCAGTCAAGCAGCACTTATTGCACACGGTTACAATGCTTGGTAAATATTAATTTGAAAATCCTTCGTGACTTTGTATGATTACTTGATTCGATTGATGCAACGGCGCTTCAGCTTTCGATGAGATGGTCATACAGTCATTATCGATTTTAATCATTACGTTGCTTAACCCTTGCGTCTACAGCCAAAATATTATAGATGGACGCAGACTTGTGTAGTTCACGAACGAACTAGTTCACTTTATTTTAGCACATTTAGTTCAGTAGTTCATACTCTGCTTACGCGTAACTCCGTATAAACAACCGACGTAAATCGAACTGAATTGATTTTTGTGTGGTTGGGCATTGTGCATTGTGAAGGGTTACTTTTGTCTACCGCAGCACAAGCACACTACATCTTTTTCTCCATATTTTTGATACCTTAAGAGGTGAGAGGCGACAGCAAGACTTTTTTGCAAAGAGACAGCAAGTATTTTGCAAAGGATCATACACTGCCATACACGTAAGTGGATATGTGTGTTATCTGTACCGTGGTGTGTATGTGTTTGCTTTTCAAACAGAGAAAATGGAAGAAGTGCAAAGAAAGAAGCTGCTAGCGACAGAATAATGTAAGGTTAGGTTGTAGTGGCTGTCACACTTAGGCCAATGTAGCCCCGTTGCGATACCACGCGGTCCCCTACCAATTAGACCTGATTGGTGCTTATAACGAAGAGCTTTAGCTAGCTAATGCTGATGCTATTTAGCTCACTGAGGCTGTTGAAGTAGTAGGCCCCTAGTTGTAAGTAATATACGACCTGCCAGTTGGCTACAATCAACTGTGTTTGGACTCTCTCAAATTCATAAGGCTAGGGCGTACACACTCGCACTTGATGACAATTTTATTGGTGAATTTTTCGCACTACTTCATTTTCTCATTAGACTGAAGAAAAATGTGGAAACAACGTATTGTCTTAGTGCTTCCCTCAGCAGTGACATTGAAATAAATGAACTAGAATAACGAACTAGTTCAATAAACGGTTTTGAAATAAACTGAGCGCTCTCTGGGCTGAACTTAAATGCTCAAGCATAGTCCCATAAATTTTTGTATTTTCAATCCATCAGAATGGAAAACCTAACCTGACTCACATCCGTTGTATCGTGCCTCAATAGGTTTTTGGGTTATGAGATTTGATAATGGGAAAAGGCGCCAGCAACGTACACAAATTGACCAAGCAGCAGCAATATCTGACATTTTCCTTATAGGAACCTCCAAGACAACTTAAAATAGGAGTCTTAAAGCAGGCGGTGGCACCGGCTTCATTTAATATATATCGTCAAAACCGGCGAAGTATGGAAATAAGGTTTGGTGGCTATTCGACGCTATTACTTCTTATCCAGTCAAAGGACAAGACTATACTGGCATGGCAGCTTCTGGAGAAAGAGAAGAAAATCAAGGTTCATGTATCGCCAAAATTGTTGAAATCCGTTCCGTGGAAGTGCGCGAATCATCGTATTTTACAAGCTATAATTTGGCTTCATCTTTGATGTAAGACTACAATTTGCCAATGTTTAGAACTATAAACAAAAGGCACACATTTGTACTAGCCTCCTGGGAAGAACAGCAGAATCATCAATCTTTGCATTCAGCAGCCAGATAAGTACGTGTTCATGAATCCGAAAAAGGAACAAAGCGGTTGCGCTCCACTTTCAACGAAAGTATCGAAATTAAAGGGTATACAAAAACAAGCGAACAATGATACTCGATTACAGCAGAAGCAAGGGTGGTGTTGACAATATGGACAAGTGCGTTGAGAACAACGAAGAGAGGGTATTTGACTTTTTTTAGATATAATTGTGGATGTGGCTGCATTTGGCAGCATTCGTTATGCACATGGAAAATAATCCACACTTGACGACATCAACAAATCTTAGATTCGTACAACAGTTGGGTGAACAATTGGACAGAATCGGTCACAAAATGCCCAAATCATGCTTTTCCACCACGTTGTGGACCACCCAGTAACACCGACAGTTGAAAATCTTCCAGGCCTCAAGAAGAACGTGACAATTCTGGAAGAATCAAGCAGAATGGAAATTATTTGTACCTATGTCACAAAAGAAGACCAAGGCTTTTCATGCCTGCAAGGAGCCACTTTGTGGTGAACATTCAGTGGACGTAACTTAATGTGATAGATGGCCATCCTAAGATAACACTTTTTTATAAAATTTAATATTAAAGAAAAAAAAAAAATGATGAGGAAATAAAAGTGTTTTCTTCTTACAATTAAAAAAAATATATATAAAACTGCCTTAAAAAGTCGAACCATGGTGGGATCACAATCGCCAACCGGATGTGTTCACTTTCGACATGAATCCAGATGCCGCAATGTAATATGAATCTTGAAGACGGACTGATAGGATATTTGCCTATCGAGTCTCGCGGAATTACTCTCTCAGTTCGTCGCCGCCTGCGCAAGCAATCGAAGAAGATTGGAGGCGTTGTCAAGAAGCTGCCACTGGTGTGCTGGGTTTTACGACACCAACCAGAAAAAAGCCAAAGGTTTGTTTTTGCAGGCTGGTACAAGCAGCGAAAATAGAACCCTACAAAGCCTGCAACAAACAACGACAGCTGTTCTACGAAAAAGGAGGAGCACAAGAAGCGCGCGGTCAATGAGATGGAGATGATTATTGAAAGGATGTAAAGTTCGGACAATCATATTTCCGAGCAGCCGACGTGGCTCTTCGATAGCCTCCTTAACTATTGTTTCGTCAATATTACATCAATTTGTTGTTTTCTTATAAGAACGAACCGTGGTGTACATTTTCTATAATTTCTTATTTTTAAATTTAATTTTTTTTTCCATCACTTCTTTTGTCTTGAGAGTCGTTAATGTGTTCCTTCTTTACCCCTGCGGCTACTGCTGGCGCTGCTGGTGCTGTGGTCGTTTTCTACTTGTCCCCCGCAACACTTGCGAGTGCAGTCTTTTTTGTTTCTTTTTTTTTGTACTCATTATTCGCTGTTTTGTTGTTGGGTTAGCTAACTTTACGCAGGTGATCGATTTAGAGGACTCTACAAAGCACATCTTAATCTAGAACCGTCTCAATCGGGAACGTCCATAGACAGTTTGAATAGTATTAGTGCCATCGACATTAGACACACCCACGATATCGATTGAGTTGTTGGGAAGCGATTGCTGTTGCCAGTTAACCTTGCTCTCTAAACGAGTAACTCGAGAATTGCGCTGAGAGTTTTCCGCTTGCAACTCACTTCCATTCTTGAGAGATTTTCAAACATCATGGTAAGAGTGCACTCATCTTCATCGATGAAGTTGGTTACTGCGTCTGCTGTGTTTCCCTTCAGATTGGGATCATTGACGTTAGATGAGATCGTTTTTTTAACATTCGCCTTTTTTGTGTGGGATTTACGGACGCCGTCTAGACAAGATGAGAGCAATGTCTTAACACTTCACATTTGTTTTTTAGTTCAATTGACACACCATGGCTTTGACATATCTGCCGTGCCGTTGTTGTTGGTGCGTCGAGCCCTACGCAGCTCAGATTCGATTTCCTGTAAGAGCAAAATACTTTCACGGCCCCAATTCTTTCTGACTATACTTAAAAGGCGTAATTGTCTAGAACAGTCTTCCCAATTTGGCCGTTCGGAGTACTAGGTCAATTCGACAAGTGGTGTGGCGACACAAGTGGTTGCTGAGAAGCTAGGCCCTGCCACTTTACGGTCTGTAACGCCGCACATAAAGGGTGTTTTTGCAGCTATTATCTTTTTGGCAACACTGGTTTAAACAGCTGACGCACGTTTCCTGTTTTGTTTCACTGTCGAACATCTTCAGTTTGGTCTATAATTTAACCATGAATCGTCTTACAAACGAACAACGCTTGCAAATTATTGAATTTTATTATCAAAATGCGTGCTCTGTTAAGAAAGTTCATCGCGCGCTTCTTCCATTTTATGGTCAGTTTAAGACGAAGCTCAATGGGTACATAAATAAGCAGAATTGTCGATTTTGGAGTGAATATCAGCCGAAGCATTGCAAGAGCTACCAATGCATCCAGAAAAAGTCACAGTTTGGTGCGGTTTATGGGCTGGTGGCGTCATTGGACCGTACTTCTTCAAAGATGATGCGAATCGTAACGTAACTGTGAATGGTGAGCGCTACCGTGAGATGATATCCAACTTTTTTTTTTGCCCAAAATGCAAGAGCTTGACTTGCATGACATGTGGTTTCAACAAGACGTTGCCACATGCCACACAGCACGCGCAGCAATGGACTTATTGAGAGGCGAGTTCGGTGAACATTTTATTTCACGTTCGGGACCGGTCAATTGGCCGCCTAGATCGTGCGATTTAACGCCTTTAGACTATTTTTTGGGGGCTCAGCTCATGTCCATACAGACAAGCCCGCTTCAATTGACGCATTGGAAGACAACATTGAAGCATTTATTCGTGAGATACCGGCCGAAATGTTGGAAAGAGTATGCCAAAATTGGACTAAGCGAATGGACCATTTGAGGCGCAGTCAAGGTCAACATTTGCATGAAATAATCTTCAAACATTAAATTATATGGACCTACTATCGATTAAAATAAAAATTTCATGCATTTTTCTGAATTTTATGTGTTTTTTTTTTTGAAAACTTTCCTATAGCTTTTAAAAAATCAGCCTTTATTATGTCATAATTGGCACATTCATAATGAGAGATATGCTTACATTCACTACAATTAATCTTTGTTACAAAATGTCTGTCTGTTTTTTTCCAGAGCACCAACAACCAGCAATTCTTACTTTTTTATGAGTTTAATTAGTTATTTTAACAAATAACTTTGAACTGAACTGATCACTCATCTCCTGTACATGAAAAAATCATTGGACGAGTTAAACAAAATTGAATTGTTTTTCAAAATATATCAGGGTGTAGACACAACAAGGGTTAAACGAATCAGTGAATGAAATCACATCCATTAATTCATATGTTATGTATTCCAATTGAAAGAGCGTTTGACTCCATTTGCAGTTTATGAACAAATGTCATTACGTTGAATGCGATAGTTGGGACTAAAGCACAACTAAAACTCACCGTAGTCAGGCAGTTATCAATAGAACGGGCAAACAATAGGCAGTCCACAAACAGAATTAATATTGCACAACTTTCCACTGGTCACGGAAGTGACTCCTTTCACGGCAATTAAACAAAACTAGTTATGATTTGTGTGGCCCATGCCAAAGGAGAGTTTGCAACTTTCGGACATTTCACTATTCAACTGATTTTAAACCAATTAGTTTATTACACTGGAAGTTGCAATCGCTTTTGCATGTTTTTTGAACTGGCTTCCCCTTGCGTGAATGATTTTCGGAACCAGCAGTTTTCGTTGAGCTCACAAAAACAACGCAAAATGTTTTGTTTTTGATTATAACAATAGTCAGAAGGAAGCCACTGAAAATAATTTCCGACTGAATTTATTTCTTTCATTTAATCTGAAAATAAACAAAACTAGCACACGCTGTAAGAACCAAATGAGAAACCTACTAAATTATAGCGATATGTTAATACTTAGGCTTTCGTCTTTACGACAGCCAAACATATCTTCGATCTTAGACCTAATTCGATTGCCCACAGGAACCAAACAAGAGCTGAGATTGCTGATTCAACTTATTGCACTGGTTCTGTATTTTTCAGTCAAGCCAACGTGGTCCTTCGAGAGAATACAGGGAGCAATACAGTTGACTCGCGTTAATTCAAACCTCTCCATAATTTGAAGTTATCACGAGTTCCCTAGAAAATCTCCTTAAATTCTGGAAAACAAATCGATACATTTTCAAGCACTTGGTAATTCGATAATAATTGCTACGTAACAAAACAAAGCGTCCATTCGAACTCATAGGCTTCGAATCCTTGGCAATTCAAAGTTAGGTACATTTTGAGACAAGTTTAAGCTTGTCTTATCATTGCAGAGCATTTGTTATTGAAATGAGTCGTTTGACACACACTGTGGCTAGTTTAGTTTCTGTTTTCGTTGGTTACAGTTTAAAAGAGTGTGTTAACTATGAGTCCCAAAAAATTATAAATGCTTGACGATTGCTGAAAGCAAGGAGTTAGTCGAAAAAGCGGATGGAGGTGGGAAGAAAAGAATTTAGGATTCCTCTGAGTACACTCTCAACCAAGGAGAAGATTTATGCTTCTCAAACTACTGGAGTAAGAAAAAAGGTGAATTTCCTAGACTGGAAGAAAGCCTATCATTTGGCTCAGACAGTGTAGATGAAAAAAAGTGTCCATTCACGGAAACTTAAAAAAAAGGCAAAATAATTCTCATAAATTTGGGGCAAGTGATGGACGGCTTACAAATTTCAAGAAGAGAAATGGAGTTGTGTTCAGAACCCCTTGTGGGAGATTGGCACGGTATTTTGAAAACTACGAGATATTTTTAATATGAAACCGGCCTCTTTTTCGGATGTTTAGCCTTCAAAACGCGTACGTTCAGAGCAGAAATGAAGTATTATAGAGATACCCAACTTCACAGCTGATTGACCCCTAGTCCATCGACGAATTTGACAGATAATCATGAACATTTTGACGGTTATTCATGAATTTTTGACAGTTATTCACGAAATAACGTAAATGCCGTTCTCTTATTGGTCAATTTGGCTCTAGAAAATATTTTATATTATTTTCTAAAGCCAAATGGTTGTCAAAAATCTTAAGGGGCAAGAGAGGTAGAAGTTGGGCATCTCTATCATACTTCATTTCTGGTTCAGAGATGAAAAATGTCACGGGGGAGAACATAGTAAAGAGAGATTGACAGCATTTCCCCTTACTGCCCTAGTCATGTCACCCAAAAATATGTGTCACTTTGACAAATTTATCTTCACTTTAAGTGACATTTGTCAGTCGCACGACTATCGTGTGTATTCCCTCAGTCACATTTCGTGCGAAAGTGAGATAAAATGAGAGAGATTGTGTCAATTGCATTTTTGTGGGTGACCCCGAACGACGAAAGATAAACTTTTAGGTTTCAACCCAATTTTTGGTATTAACAGAAATCAGCGCTGATTATTATGTTCACGTTTAGTGTTATAATAACAATAAATCAACAAACGATGAACGTTACATCCTCTAATGAAGTTCCACCACTATCTTGTAGCTGCCCTGAACAATAACCTGTTCTCCATAATGGAGGATAATTCCATTCACACCAAGAAATCCGTTTTTTCTTCGGCTGTCATTGAATATAGTCAATCTATACGAACGAGTTGGGCAGAGTATCTTCTTCACTAGTTCCTAGAACTGTATTGATGTAATGCACTTGCCTTTTCCTATCCCTTCATTTGCCATTCTCATAGTTGCTTTGTTTGCACATTCTGCAACCACTAAATACAACGAAGTCAGCCTGCTGGAGAACAGGCTGCGCAAGATACAACCAGCACCCGACACATTCCGACAAATCCACCAAATCATCGGTAAGAGGAAGAAGCTGCCACAAACACTGACAACAAGCGAAGTGGACGGAGAACGAACACGGCGGAGAAAACAGAAGCCTTTTCATCCTTTTTCGAAGGCAACTTTCAACCATCATCGCCCGATGACCCGGAATTTGTCACAGAAGTCAACACCCACGTCAATGCAATTGAGAATCCATCCGCACAAGACATCATCTTCAGCGCAACCAACCAAGCGGACGCCCGACAGGAAACGATGACCTCACAACGGCCGAAGAAATTCCGGGAATTATTCAACGTAGCCCAACAAGGAATGCAGCCGGGGCTGACAACATTTCGAATTTCATCCTGAAGCGAATGCCACAAACGGTGATGATACTTCTCACAATCACCATGCACAATTGCATCAACAATTGCTACTTTCCTAGGAAGTGGAAAATAGCAAAAATTGTTGCAACACCAAAAAAAGGGAACGCTGCCAGTGTTTCAGGATACATGCCTATATCGCTCTTGAGCAACATAAATAAAATTCTGGAGGATCAGGTCGTGCGAAAACTATAGCGATGGTCTAACGACCTGAACATCATTCCGGATATTCAGTACGGATTTTGGGAAAAACATTCCACGATACATCCTCTAATGAAGTTCCACCACTATGTTGTAGCTGCCCTGAACAATAACGAGGTCACCGTCGCCTGCTTCCTGGACGTAGAAAAGGCCTTCGATACGGTCTGGATTGAAGGACTCATCCACAAGTTGAACCAAATGGGATTCCCCTCCAACCTCATCAGAATAATTTAAGGCTTTCTGCATTCCAGAGGGTTCTACGTCTCAATTGAAGGCAGCAAGCCAACAGAGCGGAGCAACAAGGCGGGAGTTGGACAATGATCAAAGCTGGGACCGTGGCTTTTCAACATCTACACGGCAGATTAACCATATCCAACTGACACAGTAAAATGCTGTCTATTTGCAGATCAATCGCTGACTTATGCCAGCTCGACGTCACCACAGATAGACGCGCGAAAGGTAGAAATTCAAAGAGCGAACAAATTTGACTAATATGCCGAATAGGGTGTTCGTATCTATGCTGGGAAATCGGTACTTATGTGCTTAAGGAAACCATCCACAGGTGGATGCAGACCAGCAGCCAAATGTCGAAGCATAAAGGTAGTGTTACGTAACGGTATAGAAATACCAACAAACGAAAATTACAAGGATGTTGGCGTTAACTTCTCGGACAGGAGTTCAATAGTCAATCGAAACTGACCCTTAAGAAGGCCAACCTAGGCTTCCATTGTATTTATCTCTTGATGCGCAAGCAAACTGGATTAAGCCGGTGGACAAAACTGCTGCTAAACAAGCAGCTTATGCGGCCGATCTTAAAGTACGGCTTCCCAATATGGCACACCGCCTCTTAGACCAGCATGACGAAGCTCGCAATTTTCGAAAGAACAATACAGCGAATATTTTGTACCGGCCTCACCTTCGACAGGGGCCATCAAAGGCACCGCAGCAACAATAGGTTTTACGACCAAGCACGCATCATCCCCCTGCAACAGTACAAGGTGACACTGTTCAGAAAGCAGCTACTAAACATCAACAACGCTTTTAACGAGGAAATCAGGAACCTGAGAAACAGAATCCCCGGACAACGCTACCTCAAAGTGTTAAATCTGCTAAACGAGCAGATCTTTTCAACGACACCGAACAACGAGCTGAATGGATTCTACTAGACCAGCGATAGCAATCACCATCGAGGCTAAGTCGGCTACCACATCACCACTCCATTCCAAAAGAACCACCATGGACACACGGACTTGATCAACCCGATGTAAGCACCAGCCATTGTAGGACATACAAAATAAACGATATACCGACAATAACAATAAATAGTAAATTAAACAAAGTACATCAGTTATGTTCTCATGCCTCCTGTAATACAATGTCTCTCTTGCGCTGATCAGGTGGTTCTGCTGGACCATGATGTTGCACCGTATTTAATTGTTGTCTCCCCAAAGCAATCCAATCCAATCCGTACTCTGTCTATCTCTGTATCTTTCGGCACCACCAAATGAACGAACACGTGCAATCCTTCGGTTATTTTTTGGTTTGGATTTATAGTTAAAAAACTCTGTGTGTTGTTTAGAATTAATTCCCATTGGAAATATGCGGAACACTAATCGGACAGCCAGGATCAAATCTCTGGCTTCTGTCACTTTCAACTCCAAGACTTCCCTTAATTGAAGCCTAACTCTTAACGAGATGGCCAAGGACTGTAACATCCACCTCATGTGGGCGCCGGGACACTGTGACATTCAAGAGAATTGCGAAGCGAAAGGGCACAAACTCTTTACTCTTTCCGGGTGGAGACCCATCCTCCATGTCTATCGCTACTGTAAAACATCTGCTAAAGCTAAACAACATGCGGATGGACATCAGGCACAGAATGCAAGAACTCTGGCCTATGATCGACCCCAAACGATCGAGCTTGATTAGATTAAGTCAAATCTCAGATCTCTTATTGGCGTTCTAATAGGGCATTGTGCCATCGGAATTCACGCCTCTAAACTAGGCCCTTCTTACGGGAGCGAGGACGAAGGCGAGGGAGAAACCATTGAACACTTGCTATATAGCTGCAGTGCTCTCTCGTCGACTCCTGTGGGCCCACTTTGTAGATAATCTGGCTGAACTGAGCAATATTCGGGTCAGCCTTCTTCTTCGCTTTATTAAAAGCGCTTTGCGGAATAGGTATAACCTAACCTATGCGGAATACTAAGACTTCGCCCCCAGCAATGTCGCATAATGGCCTTGTTTTGCAGTACCGCGGGCATTATAACATTATTGATGGCTTTTTTTTTTTGGTGACATTATTTTGTTCTTTTTTTTATATTTAAACTTACCAAGGACTTGTAACACATTTCATTGCTTACGTTTAAAAATCAATAAAATTTGTTTGTAAAAAATGTTGGTGCTCGCCATATATTGTTAAATTACCTGAAAAGAAAGAGAAATGAAAATTAAACAAGGAAAATCATGAAGAGCGGTAGAAAATCATCGAGAGTCTATCTTTAAATACTTCAACTTCTAACTCCCCAATTTTTGATTTCAGAAATTCAGATTAAGTTCTGAAGAAAAATGTCCGATTGTACGAAAAGTGTCCGATTTTTAATTGCGTGAAAATGTTCATATGATAATTATAAAAATTTGTAAGCCGCCTTTAGGCGGGTTGGAGCTGCGAGTGTTAAAAATTCAAGACAGCTGCACTGAATCGAGAAAATATTTTTATAGAAAAAGCTATTACAGTGAAAGTTTAAAAAGAAAACAAAATATTCCCTCTCTTAGTCACTTTATGTGACATTTGTCGCTTGCACGACGATTGTGTGAATTCCCTTAGTCACATTTTACAAGGAAGTGAGACAGAATGAGAGTCATTGTGCTGCTTGCATATTTGTGGGTGACGCCAAACGACGTAGAATAAATTTGTAAGTTCTAAGCCAATTTTTTCTAATTCGATGCCGTTGTCCGTTGCCTTTTGCTCCCACTGGTTTGTGCATGGACGCCTCACGAGACCACTGATTGTTTGCTCGTAGTTCCTTCGGACTAAGCCAGGCGGGGCAGACAAGCCACTAAACGCTCGCATACTGCCACCATTCAGGCCCGGCTCCAAATGGGGCCCTGGCACAAGGCAATTTCCGAGGCCATTCGTGTTCTTCTCGTCATTTGCGGGGGTTGCGCTTCGTTAACCAGGCTTGGGATATTTGAAAATAAACTCCTACACCCAAACTTGTAAGCCGCAAAAACTGAAATTATGCACCCAGTTTTGCTCGCCACTGTACATACATAGATTCACTATGTCTCCTTCCTCTTAATGGAAATTGATCAATTTCTTTTGGGTACGGAAATAAATAAATTAACTATGAACGAAATAAAAATCCGGGAGTTATTGTTGCAAGGTTCCAAAAGACAAATTCGTCTGCCTCGTAACGGGGTACTTGTTCGAATCTCAAACCTCCCATATAAAGGGTGGTTATAAGAATCCCATATTAAGGGCCGATGTTGATTTTGAATAAAACACAAATTATTTAGGAAATTATTGTCATTTCTTTTAATTATGACAATATTTGTATGTATTGAACAAAATACCGGCCAAATGGCCGCCGCGACCTCGGCGGCACACCTCCATCCGATGGTCCAAATTTTCGATGACGCTGAAGCATAATTGAGGTTCTATGCCGTTAATGTGCCGAATTCTCTCATCCTTTAGCTCTTGAATTGTTGCTGGTTTATCGACGTACACCTTTTCTTTTAAATAACCCCAAAGAAAAAAATCCAACGGTGTCAAATCACATGATCTTAGCGGCCAATTGACATCGCCACCACGTGAGCTAACACTGCCATTGAATTTGTCGCCCAAAAGAGCCATTGTTTCGTTAACTGTGTGGCAAGTGGCACCGTCCTGTTGAAACCACATATCGTCCACATTCATATCTTCCAATTCGGGCCATAAAAAGTTCGTTATCATCAGGCCTCATTTTGGAAAAAATACGGCCCGATGATGCCGCCAGCTCATAAACCGCACCAAACAGTCACTCTTTGTGGGTGCATTGGTTTTTCGACAATCACTCTTGGATTATCATTCGCCCAAATGCGGCAATTCTGCTTATTGACGAATCCACTGAGGTGAAAATGTGCCTCATCACTGAAGATGATTTTCTTCGAAAATTGATCATCCACTGTTGCCATTTCTTACCACCATTCTGACCATTGACGACGCTTGAAATCGTCAAGAGGCTTTAGTTCTTGAGTCAATTGCACCTTGTAAGCGTGTAAATGCAAGTCTTTCCATCAACGACGAGCGTGAGTGGTGCAATTGTTGGGCGCGACGACGAGTTGAGGTGGAAGGCTCTTCAGCCACACTATCGCGAACAGCAGCAATATTTTCTGCAGTACGAGCTGTACGAGCATGCACTGGTGTTTTCACATCTCCTACAGACCCGGTTTGCTAAAATTTTTGCACAATTTTTCCGATTGTACGCACATTTGGACGATTAAATTGACCGAAAAAATCACGAAGTGCACGATATGCATTTTGATTTGAACGCCCATTTTCATAATAAGCCTGAATAACTTTAACGCGTTGCTCGATTGTGTATCTTTCCACGGTTCAAATTGAGTTAATCTAAAATTGAGAAATGTCAAATGAAATGCAGAAAAAAACTTGACGTTTAGGTGTGGTTCACATTCAACATCGGCCCTTAAAAATCCAGCAGTTGCTCTTTTTCCCAAATTCAATTAGTAACTTCTTTAAACCACCCGATGAAAGTGAATACAATATGTCTTCTAATAAGTAGTACAACAACTGATGTATCTGGTGCCTTTACTTTCGAGTGTGTCACTGATTTAGAAGTCATTTAGCATGTCCAGGTGGATTTAGTCCAAGATTCATAAAACTTCTTCTCCCTCATTGGGTCCCATTATAACCCATATCTTCGGCTTTTATAAATGTCAATGGAAAAAAGAGTCCCTGATTTCGGACCGATCAGCATGCTTTGCTTTTGAGCAAAAACATTTGAAAATATACTTGCAGCTGCAAGTCCTTCTCATTTCTAACAAATATAGGAGTGCCGCAGGGCTCTGTTTTTGGGACCATTTTTTTTTTTCTCGTTATTTATCAACGCTAGAGGATAGAAAATACTCTAATTCCATACGCATGGAGTATGCATTGAGTACGAAGCAGCAGATTAAATTCGGTCAAACTTAGGGAGACCCGAAATATTGGGGGGTAACCACAATCATGCGGGTAATACTTGGGCATGCGGCTACCGGGTTGGTAGCAGATTGGTATCCACAACCATACGGGTATCCGGGAATGCGGGTACCCGTGTCGGTTCCCAGGTATCCGGGTATCAAGAGCTCTAAAACCGACACAAGTGACGATTTTTGCTCAGCTCTCAGAACTACGGAAAATTAATTGGACAAGAATAGGAACACGCATAAAATGACCGACTCCTTTTCAAAAATAAACATTCGTGAATAATTGCGAAAAACGTTTGAAATAATGAATCATGAATTTTAATCAAACTCTTGTTGAATTTGGGTCTTGTTGGATTCGAAATAACAAAGAGTGAGGGTTTTGTTTTTTCGAACCCTTGGCGATTTGAACATTTTCTCTGGTCCCTTGAGTTTCAAATTATCGAGGGTCGACCGTACTTCCTTTGTACATTCATACCTAATGCTCTATATTTGTTTAATAAAAAATTTAAGAAAATGGTTTTTGTACACACAGCTTTAGCCTCCTACAAACGTACACCCTGACTGCCTAACTTGGTCAGCGGGTTTTCCACGGCGGGTGGGCAACTTAAAAAGGTTTCGCTGCATAAAGCTTAATTGATTTCCACTCGTGTGCACGCAACCTCAACATGTATTGCTCGGAGGCAGTACAAACACCTAAACTATGTATAAATGTATTTAAATGTTACGAACGTGTAAAAGTATTCCAAAGCACTATTCAGATGATGTTCATTTTTTCATCGTTTTTTCTTTTTTTCAGGAATTTGTGACAATCCTAAACTATGTGGATACTATTGTGGTATTTGCAGTTCCCTTCACCACAATCGTAGTTTTAAACACCTTCACTGGATGTACGGTGTGGAAGTTTGCAACTGTGAGGAGAACCATGACATTGCAAAAGCGGTAAGACAAATAAATACACGCACACACAAAGTTTACAACAAATTGATTAAATGCAAACTTCGTGATTACGACATAATGTTGTGTTTTTCCTCGCCTTTTATAGAAAGACCCAAATTACCAGAAGTCCATTTTCATCCACATACAAAATGAGCACCGTAAAACGACAAAACTCACCGGTGTCAAAGTGTTCACACCCCAATGGACAGAACTGTATATCACACAGAGAGTCGGGAAAGAAATCAGGTTCGTAATGCAGTTTTGGTGGGAGGATGTGGACAGCCACACCCATTTCAATGCTGGAATTGGATTTATGTTTTACCACGTTACACTCACACATCTTGCTTTTGGTACTCTTGCAGGGAGACGAAAAATGACAAACTCATCGCAGCTGAAAGTGACAAAAATGCTCCTGATAGTATCAACAGTGTTTGTTTGCTTGAATTTGCCCAGCTATGTTACGAGATTGATAGCCTACTTAGAGGTAATTTAATACATTGTTGTTTTCTTCTCTCTCACTCGAGGATAAGAGGCGAACAGGGACATCATATTGATTTCGCACGTAATCTCTTTTTTGGGAGAAAATAAGTGCGATTGTATGTCCCCGCAAGGATATTTTTTATGCTGACAACAAAACAAATGCATTACTAGATGAGTTGTTTTTGTTTTCCTTCTGCTTTATGGTACACTGAGTTAGTTGCCATTAAGCTGGACTTGTTCAGCATGAAAGTAATCAAAGCACTTGCCATCGATGCACGAAACACGGTTGGATGGAAGTCATTCGGCGGAAGAACTGAAAATTAATTCCGACCATGCCATGCACACATTGACTGCATTCTATGTCACGCCAGTCTGTGGTCCCTTTTTCTTTCTACTATGCGAACATCCAAGTCTGTTTTTAGAAAAAAAGATTCCGCTTTAACTCGATTTTATTTGATAACCACGATGATGGTAGAGAATAGAGCGGTTATTACCATCACCTTGGCTTTTTTTTAATTTTTTGGTTATGAATTTATAATCTTTTCTTGTGAAAGACTTGGCGATATGCAATCCCCTTCTCATTTGTGTCCACATCCTTCTTTACACGGTTTTAAATGGACCGTGTAACAACAGAAGAAAGTGTAAACAGTGTAATTAAGTGTTCAAAGAGTAGCTGCCAGTTAAAGAGTGGTGCTTTGTTGCTCTAGCTGTGAGACTGAGGTCTCGAAAGCTGCTATGCTCCACCATGATTAAACAAACTGTTCTTTTATAGAATACCGTCTAGTGTCTAGCTGCCTAGTGATACTGTTGGTTTGCGACAAATGACGAACGTTTTTAACTCAATTGGCCATACAATTGGTTACTCCACATATGGAGGTTAGAGCGATGAATGGTCGTGTTCCACGTCGGACAAGTAATGGAAAAGTTCGACACACATATAATAATTAATTTCCACGTAGATCATGTAATGATCGATGCAGTGCTTCTAATATACACACACGCTCATACGTATTTATGTTTGCTGGCGGCCGTGACATTGTGGGTATGTGTGTCGACACCTACGCAGAGATGATGGAGGAAGATATGTTCCTCGTTCCAGTGGAAAACCAGCAGTTGTGCTCACAGACGCCTGTCAGTGAAAAGGTTATAAAAAATGCTGTCAGATGAATCTAAGGGTCAAGAAACGTAGAAGAGGCCCATCTCTTCCTCCATCATCTCTGCACCTACGCAACTGAAACTCGCTGCCCGGGTTCGATTCCCGGCCGGTACGAACAAAAATTAAATTTTAAAAATTATTTTCATGTCTCCACCTCCTTCCTGTCTAGAAACAGCTTTTCTCTCTCTCTCTCTCTCTCTCTCTCTCTCTCTCTCTCTCTCTATCTCTCTCTATCCCTCTCCCTCTGTCTCTATCTCTCTCTCTCTCTCTCTATCTCTCTCTATCCCTCTCCCTCTGTCTCTATCTCTCTCTCTCTCTCTCTCTCTTTCTCTCTCTCTCTGTCTCAATCTCTCTCCCTTTCTCTGTCTCAATCTCTCTCAATTTCTCTCTCTCTTTCTCTCTTTCTTTCTCTCTTTCTCTCTCTATCTCTCTCTATCTCTCTCTCTCTCTCTATCACTCTCTATCTATCTCTATCTCTCTCTGTCTCTATCTCTCTCTTTTTATTTCTCTATCTCTCTCTATTCCTCTATATCTCTCTCTATCTCTCTCTAGTTCTCAATCTCTCTCTCTCTCTCGGCTTCTCTCTCTGGCATTTCGGAGTCAGCCTTAAACCAGAAATGAAGTATGATAGAGATGCCCAACTTCTACCTCTCTTGCCCCCTCAATATTCTTGACAACTATTTTTTTTAACATTTTCTAAAGCTAAATTGACCAATCAGAGAACGACATTTACGTTCTTTCGTGAATAACTGTCGAAAAGCCGCTGAAATTCGTCGATGGGCTAGTGGTCAATCAGCTCTGAAGTTTGGCATCTCTATCATACTTCATTCCTGCCTAGAACTGTAGGTCCCTTCCATTCGTGAGAGACCAATTGCGAGCACAACACGAGTGGTTGTTGAGAAGCTAGGGCCTGAGCCCATACGGCTGTTTGCCTATGTAAGACAATCTTTTGAACAGCCTTATCTGTCTACTGGATTTTTATTGATTAACGCAACATCTTATAGTGCAGGATGGCGCAGTTGGTTAAGTGTCTGCCCTTCATAAGAGGGGTCAACGGTTTGAATCCCACCAAAAGCAAAGTCAAAATGCGTTTATCGGGTCTTCAAATCTGGTCCAGTCACCATTTGACGTTGGGATCACATAAACTGCACTATCCGGAGTGGTCGATCCGTGGTAGAAGTCTGACTGGGGGTGCTCCAGTATAGTGTTTAAAAACCTCTGACACAGATGTAACATCTCATGGCGTACATATTGGGCCACAAGCAAATAAACTTGCTAAGTTTAAGAATGCAATAAAATGAACAAAATTTAAATTTTCCCGTGTATTATAGCCTAATTAGCAAGAACAAACATTCAAATCAATTATGAAATACAATACAACAGCATTCAAGTGACTGTCTCCCTTCGCGTGGCAGTAGCGCATCTGTAACGCCAGTTTTCCACGAAATTGTTGATGAAGTTTGATCTTAAAAAAAAAATATTTATTTATTTAGACCTTCAGCAATGTTAGCCCGCAGAAATGCTCAAAATCGACTCTCCAAAAATATGACCGAAACTTTTGTGTTCACACGACGGGACAGTGAAATCCGCCCCGTGTTCACTCCCAGAGCGTTATTTGACGCTGCCGACCAGGTCAGTGAGCGGATTGTCGAAAGGTGCACTATTTCGTCACTTTAACCTCGAACGGACATCACCGATGACGAACTGCATTCGCACTTGACACAGTTGTTTCACGCCACAGACGTATGTGCAGACGAAGACGCTAGTTCTGAGTGGATAATGGAATTGCATAATCATGTCATATTGAACTTGAAACATCCGAAATTGTACGTTTGTTTGCAACAATGTGTTCGGGTTGTGACTGACGCGTTGCTGGACCATAAATGATTGAATCATTTCCGGATTGTTGGCATAACATCGGCAAGAAAAGTCCAAAGGGGCCAAATGGCAGCCCCGAGACGGCAAACTGATATCGTCAAGACAGCTTATAACACGATTTGGAATGGGCTGGACTATGTGGCATGGCGCTGCATGAACCAAAGGTCGTCCAAATCAATAGTACAATTGTAAAGAATTTTTTACAAGCGCACTTTCGACATTCCGGGGAAATCCCGTATTTAATTAGCTTCTTCAAGTGAGCCCAACCATTTGCTTATGCCGACGATACAGCATGGTGTCATGATAACGGTTTAGTGATCAACGCTTCGAAAACACTGGGATTGTGCAACCCATATCCAAGAGAGGAAAAGATTCGTCGAATCCGTATAACCTCCGGTCAATTAGTATCCTTCCGAACATCAGCAATGTATTCGAGAAGGTGATAAATAGAGCTCTGATCAACTGGACTGAGGACAAAAATATAATTCCGGATAACCAATTCGGTTTCAAAGCGGGGAATGACACTATTCATGCCGCGTCGAAACTGGTGTCGGATATCCAATGGAACAACAGCACGAGTGCCTGTTTGATTGACCTGAAGAAGGCCTTTGACACCGTATGGTTAGAAGGTATTTTTTACAAGCTCAATCGGCTGGGTTTTAGCAAACCACTGCTGTAGGTACTGTGTAACATGCTTACCGGTAGACTGTTCGTCGTCAAAAATGACAACGTGAAGAATGGTACATTTTCAAGTCAAAAATGGACTTCAACAGGGTGCCGTTAATACGCCGATCCTGTTCAACATTCACTTGATCGATCTGATAACTTCTCTTCCGCCGACGACTTGATCCTCTACAGATCAGACAAAAAACTGAAGGACATCACTACTCTCGGGCAGGATGTCTTCGATTCTTTCATGAGAGATTGCGATGACTGGAAGTTGAATATCAACTTTCAGAAGTCGGAAACCATACTCTTCAGGACGCCGTTGTATAAGGCCTCGGCGGGTACGAAAAAGAATTGGCGAAAGTTCTAAATTGTTGGACGACACGGGCAACCACTGGCGCAAAGGAAAGTCAGATACCTGGGGATCGGCTAGATACTGCTCTGGCCATGGCCCGAGGCGCTTTTGCCCTTATAAAGAGACTGGTTTACAATATCCAACTCGATGCGAGGGTGAAGCTTCTCTGCTACATGGCTCTCTGTCCAGTGTTGTTCAACGAGAGTGCAAACTTGATGGAAAAAATTCGGTTGTTTGAAAGGGCTTCTCTTAGGGCTTGCCTTCGCATTTACGAACTCCAGAGTCCAAGTACAAAAAATGCCATTCCAATGAGGTCTTATATAGTAGGACAAGCCTGATACGAGTGGACAATTTTCTGATGAAGTTTATTCAAGGTCATACTGCCAGAGCGATGAACTCGGTAAATAACCTGATCTCGGGGGGCTTACTACCCCAATTCATTATACCACGAAAGGGTATAATGGGTGGATATGACCCCCCAGAAGCATGCGTCTATTTTGATTCGATCGGTCTGGTACAAGACGTAAATGCGGTACCGCTCCTCTTTCATACCGCCCGTTCAACAGTGGATGGACGACTCAACCACGACCGCTCCGTCGCACAACGAGATGAAGAAGGCCTCCTCCGGTTCAATACGGCGGTGTCAAGGCGGGGGATGTGCGAGATATTGCAATGCAGCATCAGAAATTCTGGTGGCTGGGAACACTCTCCCCTTTAGGGCCGGGTTTGAAGGGGTAGTACGTATCCCCGAAAGGGGGACCAGTCGGTCACTGTCTTGCAGCAAATGAGATGCAAATCTATGAGCGGTAAGCTGTGGCCGACCTATTGATTGTACGTAGCCCAGGGAAGTTTTTAAGGTAGTTTGTAAGCTAATAATAAAGAAAGACCCAGAGGTAACAGAAGACACACATTTGATCATTGAGGTACCCCTCGAGTTTAATTAAGCAAATCAGGTAAATAATATACTTGTTTTCTTGTCTTCGGTTGCTTAAGTAGGATGATATCCATTTAACAGCAGATGGAGAAAACCCAAAGTAGTGTTGTAGTTTTTTACAGAGCAATGCGTGGTCGACAGTGTCGAAAGCCTTCGAGAATTCTAGAAGTATCAAGGAAGTTAATTCATCTCTATCTAAGCTAAAACGAATATCTTCAGCTACATTTACTAAAGCAGTTGCAAAAGGTGATTTTTTAAAAGCTATAGGAACATTTTTCAAAAAAACACATAAAATTCAGAAAAATGCACGAAATCTTTATTTGAATCGATAGTACGGTCCATATAATTTAATGTTTGAAGATTATTTCATGCAAATGTTGACCTTGGCTGCGCCTCAAATGGTCCATCCGCTTGGTCCAATTTTGGCATACTCCTTCCAACATTTCGGCTGGTATCTCACGAATAAATGCTTCAATGTTGTCTTCCAATGCGTCAATTGAAGCGGGCTTGTCTGTATAGACATGAGCTTTAACATAGCCCCACAAAAAATAGTCTAAAGGCGTTAAATCGCACGATCTAGGCGGCCAATTGACCGGTCCCGAACGTGAAATAAAATGTTCACCGAACTCGCCTCTCAATAAGTCCATTATTGCGAGTGCTGTGTGGCATGTGCCACCGTCTTGTTGAAACCACATGTCATGCAAGTCAAGCTCTTGCATTTTGGGCAAAAAAAGTTGGATATCATCTCACGGTAGCGCTCACCATTCACAGTTACGTTACGATTCGCATCATCTTTGAAGAAGTACGGTCCAATGATGCCACCATCCCATAAACCGCACCGCAACTGTGACTTTTTCTGGATGCATTGGTAGCTCTTGCAATGCTTCTGGCTAATATTTCCTCCAAAATCGACAATTCTGCTTAAATAAGCTGACCATAAAATGGAAGAAGCGCGCGATGAGCTTTCTTAACAGAGCACGCATTTTGATAATAAAATTCAATAATTTGCAAGCGTTGTTCGTTTGAAAGACGATTCATGGTTAAATTATAGACCAAACTGAAGATGTTTGACAGTGAAACAAAACACGAAATGTGCGTCAGCTGTTTAAACCAGTGTTGCCAAAAAGATAATGGCTAAAAAATCACCCTTTACAACTGTGTTTTGCTCGGAAGCCTGATTGCACATGGGTCAACATTTTAGTTCAAGTTGCAATCGCATTATTCGCTCGCATTCGGAAAAGAATGGCAGAAGGGAAATTGACCGAAATTCGTCCCAAATTGAGGTTTTGGGCAATGGTTTTATCTTGGCCATTTTCCACTGATGTGGAAACATTGTGGAATAAGGACAGTGTTTATGACATTAGTCACGGGCGTAGGATCAACGGTATGGCTTTAGTAAAAAATGGATGAATTTCATCGACTCCAATTGCACTAGACCTTATAGATAAAAAGCTTTTGACTAAATCTGCACTGTCTACACAGCAGGCGTCTGCCCATTATGTGAACTTATGTTGGGATTTGCTGTTCTAGTTGGTCCTACAGGAGCAAACCTTTGGTTTAGCATACTGCCGTCAGTGTTATGTGGACAACCAAGTTTTACTTTCCCGTCGTAGGTTACTCAACAGTTTTCGACTACTCATCTGCTAGAGAAATATTGTGCCCTTATTTCTCGAACAACAATATTACGGAAGGATTTGTATACAAGGTGAAGTTCTTCTATACGAAAAAGCTTCCAATGATTATTCGCTTGATCACGTTGCCGAATTTCAATTGAAAACCATGCCTGTGACGAGTTTTTGTTTTTATCAACACATACTGGTTGAAGAGAGAGTTCATATTTGAATGGAGAAATTGTCTCTGGTTATCCGGAGATGGGATTAAATAAACTTGTTCCCATGGTATTTGTCACAGTGAAATTCAAAACCACCGCCATGTTCCTTGTGTGCCAATTATGTACCTCATTTGTTATTTCCAATAATTTCCTCAGCTTTGTCCTTGCGCTCAACAGAAATAGGAAATGAGTGCTGTTTCCATTTCACCCAAAGAGTCGGGAATGAAATCAGGTTGGTAATGCGGTTTTTGGTGTCAGTTTTCATCGCTGCAGTATTGCAAATGGAAGCGAGAAACGAGAAAAAACGAAGAGGATGTAGACGTGGGACGAAGTAGAGTGTCAATGGTTTTGTCACGAGTACTGAAAGTTCTTGGATAAAACTTTGCAGGTCCGATGTTCCTGGCGTCGGAGGATGCGTTGATGTGTGCCCCCATAAAGATGTCGATGCCCATCAGGATCCGACGATTTTGTTTCTTTAGTATTAGAAAGAGATATTTTTCAGTCAATACAATGGTTGTTAGTAGACAACAATTCGATTAATATTGGTGGTGCTACAGCCCGTAGGGAGCTAGGGCCTAGCTTCTCAGCAACCTCTCGTGTTGTGCGGGTTATTGTTCTCTCTGGAAGGGACCTACAGTTTTAGGCCGACTACGAACGATCAATTTGAGAAGCTCTTTCTAGACAGTCATTGCTCTCTGAGCATTGTCAGTGAATCGAAAGAGGTGGGGCCATGAAAAGTATTCTGCTCTCACCAGAAACCGAAGTTGGCGACACACCAACTAACAAAGCCACGACCGCCGCTTTTATTAACAAATACAGCATGGTCATAAAATGTGTAAATACAAGGCGAGGAGGATCAACAGAAAGTCACACAACGTGTGGGGATGTCAGGCGATTCATAAAAAAAAGATCTTGGAAATCCCAACTACCTGCGGGCGATGTGGGTTTTGTTGTGCGAATTGAAGTCAGTCTTCATTAACCAAGAAAAAAAGTAGCCTATTCTGTGACATCTCATGTGATTAGTCTATCTCGCCACAATTTGGTCAATCGTTCACAACTTTTGATAAATAATTGCAGCAAAATTTAATGTTTGTTAAAAAATCCTCCTCGAAGCAGACACGTTAAATGTTGTGTCTGCTTTTGGTCTCCACTATCTACTCATAGTGGAGGCACACACACAGCTATGTTTGTGTACATATGCAATGGATGGACATGAAATACTCTGTCATAGCGATATCTAAATATTCACATTCAGCCCTTAAATTTTAGGACGATTTTGGATGAACATTTCAGAGCCCTGCGTCTGCTTTCGAATAAAAATTAATATGGTTACAAATTTGAGCTTCGTACGTAGACTTTTGTCGCCCACTGTATGTGCTGCCAGTTCGCACCGTGATTTGTGAGAAATATCAATTTTCAGCAGATACAAAGGGGATCGTACAGTTCTCGTGAAAATATATCCACACTACTCAATTAACGGTTTTAATTTGATTTTTCCGATATTCAATCATTTCCATTGCAACTCGTGAAACATAAATCGCACAAGGTACCGGTAGCAGTCCACAAATGCGTGATTAAACAAATTCACAAGAAATGAATGCCAGCCCTTGCTTGGTAGAGCAGGGGACCCAACCCAGTGTTATGCGGGTAAATGGAAGTCTGCTACTGTCGATGCAAGCACATTTCTTTCTTCTTGCCGAAATGTCATTGGAAACCATTTTGATCAATCGTGGCACCTTTACCTTCTACTAGGGTATACCATGTCAAGCATTGATGTTGCAATTCAGAAATGGCGAGGAGCTTTTTTTGAGTGGAATGCTTTCTGAGAATTGTGATTATAGACAACTCACACGTAGGTGTGGACCCAGAAAAGACAACTGGAACGACCTAAACTAAAAGTCTATCCACTAAGCGAAGTTACATATTCAGGAGTAACCTTGGACAGCAAGCTCAACTCTGGAAAAATCACACAAATTTTTGTTTTTCTGTGTTTTAGTAATATGCGAGAGTCTTTGCAGCTTGAATGATATGCCTTCTAGAATAAACCAATTTTATCACGATAATGTTGTTAAAAGACAACAGCCACGCATCGAATTAGAATGAGAATTGTTCGAATCTGTCGTTTGGGTCTCATGTTTGTTGAAACATAGAGCGGCTAAAGACATCAACAGACTTTTTGCTCCGTGCCTGGTTGGAGAAGACGGATGACGAATGACTTTGTTGGGAGTCTGCAGATCGGTTGACATGTACTTGTACATACTTTCCTTTGGCACCTGCAATATTTCAACAGCAGGCATGCAAAAGCAGTCAGAGCTGCTCAACCCCGAACAGGACACTCAGATTGACAGACCCTAAAATTGGGTTTAATTTATTTTTGAGAGAATGACAATCCACATTATTTTGAATGCGCATAAAAATCTTTATATCATCAGCATGCATTAAGCATTTAGCATGCTGAAGAAGGTTTGGGCGATGATTAACAAAAATGATAAAATGTAATGGGCCTACATGGCTACCTTAGGGGACTCCAGCTCGAACATCAATCTGTCTTGGGGTGCAATTGTCAATCTTTACTATTTGCTTCCTTACGGACACATACATTTCAATCCATTTTAGAAGAGAGGAATGTAGACCAAACAGATTAATTATATTAGCCTTTTATGACACATCGTATCAAGTGCTTTGACAAAGTCCGAAAAAAATACATCGATTTGATATCCCTTGAGATTCAAATAAATATTTTGTAAACAATGTTAAGTTTGTTGTTGTGGATCTATTTGATGCAAATCCATGCTGATGATAGCTTTATGTCGAAAACAGATTTTTGTAGCCGCAATAGAATTTTGTCATACCTCTGTAGTTCTCAATATTTAGCTTTGAACCAGCTTCATGAATTGGGGTTATGAATGCCAAATTCCCCTCATCTAGGAATTCCTCAGTGGATAATGATGAATTTAATCAGATTTGAAGTGGATAAGATAAGGGCTTAGCACACTTTTTAAGAATTTCGATCGAAATACCGTCAGGCCAGGACTTTGGCTCGAATTCATATGTTTTTATATACATAAAGATAAACTTTAGTACCCTAAATTGTTAATTGTAGTCTTGTATAAGAATTCGAAGAGCAAACAATGCACACGTAAATTCTGTGTTAGTAGAATTCATATTTTTGTATTGCTCGGGGTACCACAATTATTTCTCTTTATATTAAAACAAGTCCAAAAACCTTCTAAAATGTTTCTATTCAGTGGTAATTATATATTGTTTGTAGAGAAAATTCGTTAAGTAATGAACTTCTGGGCGCTTTTTGTCGTCTTCAGAATTTGTATTTTTAAATAAACCTTTGTTTTTAGCATTTTTCTAATTAATTAATTTTTTATTGCACCAAGGACAACTTCAATTATTGGGTCTATAACTTAATTCGTTAGGTATTTTCTTTTTCAAAATTTGAACGTTTATTTAAGAAAAACATGTACAACAGTATTATTCAAAGTATTGTCCATCTGAAGCTATGTATTTTTCCCATCTTTCTGGCAATTTGTGGATCCCATCCCAAAAGAACTGCGCCGGCTTGGCAGCCAAGAATGAATCAAGCCAATTTTAGATATTCTGCTCTGATGTGAACCGTATTTCAGGGAGGGCGGTCTGCATCCACCGGAACAAATGGTAGTCAGAAGAGGCAAGGTAAGAGAAATAATGAATAATGTATAATGAAATGACGAACAATGACAGTAGCTTTCCAATGCATATTCCAATGGAATAATACAAGTTACTCCAGCTCTTAGCAAACCGCACGAACAAGTTAAAGACCCAATATTATAGTCTGATTTGTGTGGCTGTGTAGTACAGATAATTGTCCTCACATCAATATGTGTTATTTTGGACTACATGTCCATGTCCAATAGATATATGGACGCATGATACATACCATGTTCCGACCCTGGTGCGCACTTGGTTTCAGCCGTGTGTGGCTTGTGTAGAATTTGTTTATAAAAATTACCACATGTGTCTCTTCCTTAGTTTCTTTATACCTCTGTGAATTCGAAGCAATAGAGAGTATGGACATGGTTGATGATAACATGGCAGATAATGCCATCGCCGACGAAGGGATTCATCCCCCGTTCATATCGAAGAACGGAGATCGCCAAGCGGTCTTCGAATCACTAAAGAAGAAGAACTCAGTGGAAGTCGATGGGAAATCGAACATTGTGTTAAGACATCTCCCCCTGGAAGTGTTTAATTTGTACACGATCCTCTTTAACAATGCCTTTTTTATGCACATTATCCGGAGCATAGGAAAACTGCGATTATACAACCCATTTCCAAGCGAGGAAAAGATTCTTCGAATCCGTATAACCTCCGGTCAATTAGTCTCCTTACGAACATCAGCAAGGTATTCGAAAGGTGATGAATAGAGCACTGATTAACTGCACTAAAGACAAATATATAATTCCGGATAACCAACTCGGTTTCAAAGCGGGATATGTCGGAAATCCAATAGAACAAGGGCCAGAAGCAATGCACGGGTGCCTGCTTGATTGACCTGAAGAAGGCCTTTGACACCGTATGGTTAGAAGGACTTTTTTACAAGCTCAATCGGCTGGGCATTAGCAAACCACCGCTGTACGTACTGTGTAACATGCTTACCGGTAGACTGTTCGTCGTCAAGAATGGCAACGTGACCTCCACAGGTATTTTCGATGTAAAAAATGGTCTTCAACAGGGTGCCGGCAATTCGCCGATCCTGTTCAACATTTACTTGAGCGATCTGATAACTTCTCTTCTGCCCATGACTTGATCCTGTACAGATCAGGCAAAAAGTTGGAGGACATCACTACTCTCGTGCAGGATGTCTTCGATTCTTTCATGAGAGATTGCGATGACTGGAAGTTGAATATCAACTTTCAGAAGTCGGAAACCATACTCTTCAGGACGCCGTTGTATAAGGCCTCGGCGGGTACGAAAAAGAATTGGCGAAAGTTCTAAATTGTTGGACGACACGGGCAACCACTGGCGCAAAGGACTGTAGTCAGATACCGGGGGGTGGCTAGACCAGTATCTATATTTTAACAAACATGTAGATGCTGCTCTGGCCAGGGCCCGAGGAGCTTTTGCTCTTACAAAGAGACTGTTTTACAACAGCCAACTCGATGCGAGGGTGAAGGTTATCTGCTACATGGCCCTCATACGACCAATGCTCAGCTATGACTGTCCTGTGTTGTTCAACGTGAGTGCAAGCTTAGGGTTTGCCTTCGCCTTTACGAGTGGACAATTTCATGCTGAAGTTGATTCGAGGTCATACTGCCAAAGCGATGAACTCGTTCAATAACCTGATCTCGGGGGCTTACTACCCCAATTCAGTATGCCAGGAAAGGGTACGTCGGCTTCGTCCCCCCATTTAGACAAGAAGCGACTGTTACAAGACATAAATGCGGTACCGCTCATCTTCCTAATCGCCCGTTCAACTGTGGATGGGCGTTCCGTCGCACAACGAGCTGAGGAAGGCCTCCTTCGGTTGAGTTTGGCGGTATCAAGGCGGGATGTGCGAGTCGGTCACTGTCTTGCAGCTCTTGCAGGAGTATGGACATGAACATGTTCAGGTTGAGTTTACGGAACGATAGGAAATGTTTCCGACAGAGGACATAGTTCCGGAGCTATACATGTCCGGAACGCACAACTCTAGCTTATACTTCAACCTTTCACTTCAAAGCACTGCTTCTTACTTGGGAAGATATCCTTCGTTTTCATGAATACGGCTCATTGCTTTGAATTCGATCAACTGCAGAGTAACATATTGAATTTATTCCGATGGAAGCGATCCGAGGAAACATTCACATCATCAGAGTACTCCAACACCAAACAGAAATTCTGCAAAACAGTGAAAATGAATGTATGTGGAATAACACACACGTGCTCCTCTATTAGAAGTGGTCATCTGCTCGACATAAGCTTTCAACGTTTATGGCAAAGATATGACAACTCATCGATGAGAGAAAAATGTAATTTCATGTTCTTCTTTTTTATCTGAACTCCATCATAACCCACATTAGCCCCACTACCACAGAACGAAAAACGTATCTCTTTAAGTTCAAGGACTGTGAAAAGAAGGACTAAACAACAACAATGCCCATTGAATTGAAAGAGAAGAAATAAATGTATGGCTGTGCTTAGCGTGAAGTGTGAAATTTGTTCAACCTCCTCGATTCCAATCAGTGTCAAGAGACTGGCATATTTTTAGGTAGAAAAATTTCCACTTGGATCGACCATAAAATCAATATTATCCTTTTGCCATTAGTATTCTGCCACTTAAGCGGCCCCGGGCCCCTCCCATCACGAACGTATGGACGCGCCCTTTTCCATCTTGGCTTATTTGTGGAAGGAAACCATTTTATGGGAAAATAACAATTAGCTGTCACTTTATGAGTAGTCAGTACAATAAATTGTCAAGTTTATAAGCACAGCGGGCACGTGGTCTCTTCACTCCTCTGACGCACTCACACACACACACATACACACGAATCGAATGAAGTCCATGTCAAACGATTGAGAAAAGGTAAGTCGTGACAAAAATCAATTATCTCGAGTTGGCCACTTGAAATGTGCTGAAGCTTTAGTCACATGTGACCTGAAATGATAATCTGGTTTATCTTACTCTCCCTCTCTGTCCTTCTATACTCTGCGATGTGCACAATGAGGGGGCATTCGTTTTAATTATCAGTTTAGGTGTTATGAAGCACTGAGATAATTGCTCAGCCTGCAATCGCACAGCTTTCCTTGCAGCACATGTGCCGTTGCGAAAAATCATATTATGAAGTTCGAGCGAAGTATTTCTGCTAACTGGAAAGTAATTAAACTTTTTAAATGATGTATGACACGAAGTAGAAAGTGGAAATGTACACACTCTTGAATTGGTATCTCAAATTAACATAACGATCTTACTCAGGCTCTGCAAGTGCTTTAGAGAAATAAACAAAAAGTACGTACTCCTCCACTTTGGTGCCCTCGTCAGATATAATAGGTGACAGGATATTTAGATTGGAGCATGACTTTGAGTTTGATTTTGAATTACTCATTCCAGAGTTTATGATTTATGCAGATGGCATTTCCCTTTTCGGTTTCTATACTTGTTGATTGTGGCTAAGATTTAGGAAGGCAGTCGATGGAGGAGGGCTGAGGACATTATATGAAAGCGAGTTTGTAGTGTCACTGTCGCACACACTGCAGCCGAATATTTGTTTAGTTCTTGTCTTGAGACTTCGTTGGGAATTTTGATATTTTTTTATTATTTTAGTCCTTATGTCTAACTGGTATAAAGGTTAACTGGTATAAAGGTTTAAAAATCTGCTCGTATTGTTGGTATAAATGCACGGAAACTGTCAAAATCACAATAATAAAGTCACACCTATAAAAATTCTTTGAAGTTATCAAGTTAACTGGACCAGGCCTTATCTGACTTTATGGATAGCAGCGGAGGAACTGCAAAACTGCTTGGTTAACGGCGGCAGCTCCAGTCAGCAGGAGCTACCTGCTACCTTTCCTTCTAGAGTCACTCCGAAATATTCAGCTCAGGCCTAGAAGGTCCTTCGAAGGCAGGGTCTGGGCCTTGGAATTAAGGACAACGATTTAGGGTTCTACACGTGGATTATGAGGTCTCTCAACAGACTACGTGCAGTCGAAGAACTCACAGAGTCCCTTGACTGCTGCGAACCAGGAACATTATTTCGTCGTTTTATATTACCTCGACTTGCTTCCTCCCGACATTTTCTTCTAACATTTATATTTGCCCAACTTTATTTTTTCATCACCAAAAACCGAATGAATCAATTCCAAGTCTTTCTTACTAGCTAAAGTTAGACTGTACACACATTTTAAAAGAAACTCTAGCACAACATTGTTCCCAATTGAGAGCACGCTCTAGCGACAGAGTGGCTTGGCTTCGATTCTTGTTTACTCAACTTAACTGCAAGACTCTCTGAGAGAGTGTGCTTATCAACAGGTTGGTTTGGCTTTGGTTGCAGAGAGAGGTATTGGGCTCGTCGTCGCTTTTTCTTGTCATACAGTCATACAATTGCGTATGGATTGTAAGGGGTGATTTTTTAGCTATTATCTTTTTGGCAACACTGGTTTAAACAGCTGACGCACGTTTCGTGTTTTGTTTCACTGTCAAACATCTTCAGTTTGGTCTATAATTTAACCATGAATCGTCTCACAAACGAACAACCCTTGCAAATTATTGAATTTTATTATCAAAATGCGTGCTCTGCTAAGAAAGTTCATCGCGCGCTTCTTCCATTTTATGGTCAGCTTATTTAAGCAGAATTGTCGATTTTGGAGTGAATATCAGCCAGAAGCATCGCAAGAGCTACCAATGCATCCAGAAAAAGTCACAGTTTGGTGCGGTTTATGGGCTGGTGGCATCATTGGACCTGGACCGTACTTCTTCAAAGATGATGCGAATCGTAACGTAACTGTGAATGGTAAGCGCTACCGTGAGATGATATCAAACTTTTTTTTGTCCAAAATGCAAGAGCTTGACTTGCATGACATGTGGTTTCAACAAGACGGTGCCACATGCCACACAGCACGCGCAACAATGGACTTATTGAGAGGCGAGTTCGGTGAACATTTTATTTCACGTTCGGGACCGGTCAATTGGCCGCCTAGATCGTGCGATTTAACGCCTTTAGACTGTTTTTTGTGGAGCTATGTTAAAGCTTCAATTGACGCATTGGAAGACAACATTGAAGCATTTATTCGTGATATACCGGCCGAAATGTTGGAAAGAGTATGCCAAAATTGGACTAAGCGGATGGACCATTTGAAGCGCAGTCAAGGTCAACATTTGCATCAAATAATCTTCAAGCATTAAATTATATGGACCGTACTATCGATTCAAATAAAGATTTCATGCATTTTTCTGAATATTACGTGTTTTTTTTTTTTAAACCTTACCTATAGCTTTTAAAAAATCACCCTTTATATGACTATTGGTGAAGATTCGGTGAAAAATCGGGCCAGTGGTCTTTCAGTTGGAGACGTTGGTATCCATGAGGTTTATCGTGGATGGATGGCGTGGCCTATAAGGTGATCACACAGCTGTAGGTTTTAGAAACTTTTTATCCGTCACCGAATAGGAAAATTCAAGTTCCGCTAGATGTGAAAAATAACACACTCTGCGGCGGTGTTAACAGCCAGGTTAAGGATAACCACCGTCACTATTAGTGTGATAGGAAATGTTATTCTGGCCGGTATATTTCTGTTGTTCGAAATATTTACTGATTTTTACTCAATTCTTTTGGGTAGACACTAGGTCTCTGAAAGAAAATTTTATTGTAACTCTAGCATAACGCCTTGTATCTCTAGCAAATATTTATCTCCAAACGGAATTAATAGCCTCAAAAAAATACGGAAATTAAACGGAATTAACATTTAACATGTCCCAATGAAACTCGTTTCATGCCAAATCCTGGCAAAAAATATTCTGCTGCGATTTGAATGACGATGGACAATCCTCTATTGTTTCAAGTTATATGCTGGCACCTCAATTATTTATTTATTTATTTTTTGTTATTTACGTTGCTATTTATTTGTTTCATTTTGTTAAATAAAACAAATAAAATTAATTTGGATGGTGGAGGCTTTATTATAGCCTGAGAGAACAGTGTCTGACATTTACTCCAATTACGCGTGCTCTGTCAACAAAAACAACAATGTAACGTAAAAAAACAGCTCCAAACGAATCACCTGTAACAGCCTACTTCATTGCTCCGGTAGCTACATAGGCAACACAATACGTTTTCAATCACTCTTGAATTCGCCGTGAAAACTTACACGCCACAAAAGCCGTAGGCCACATTTTGGGAATGCATATTCACATATAGTGCTGTCGTTCATTAAAAGCAAAGAATCGGGAATAGCTGGATATAATTAAATACTACACGCTGCTTTATAACAACCACTGAAGTCAGCTTGCTGGTGGCAAATGAATCATAAAATATATTCCAACTGATTTGTGGTTTGAAATATAGTGTGTTTGTGTTGTTCGTAAGTTTTGGCAAAGATTTTCAGACGGGAAAACTCACACAGTAAGGCAACCGCAAACGGAATCTTAATTTACCTTCACGGTGCTGTGGCTTTTGATCCATCCGTAAGCGAGTGGAAGTTGAATACCACTGTTTGAGCCGAATTAGTAAAATGAGAGTGTTCTCCAATCCAATTTTAAGTTATTTTGAGGTCATGAATATCGCACACCTGTGTACATACATTTGTAAATGCATTGCGGGCAAACAGAATATATTAAAAAACTACGAGCCCTCGCGGTAGAGGGCAAGACCTAGTGTTGCGCATGCTATTGATGAGGGTGCCTATATTTTTACGCCGCCATGCATAAGTCAGTCCAAGCGGGCTGCGATTAAATAATAACAACTCCTCAGTTAATGGAGTTCGCGTCGACGCTACGTCTCCTTGGAGACGCTGTAAGTTTGTGTGCGGTGATAAAACCGCCGGGCAAGTTGCCAGCTAATTCCTTGCACTTCCGTGGACGTCCTTCATTTGAAGAAGTCCGCTGACCTTAATGGCAGCCGAGGCCAACGTCAGCTAGAGTCCCCAAGTTTTGAAAAACTTTTTCTAAACAACAATAGCATTTGGGCATTGTCAATGAGTCGAAAAAGGTGCAGCCGACATTCAAGGATCGTCCCCGCACCCACGGCACAGATGTCGACTACGTCACGGCCACCCACCAAATTATGTTCGTGATTTATTACATCTGCCTTCCGAGGACGTTGTTTATTCCTCTCAAAACGTATATCATTTAGTCTAATAAAGCATGGAATAACATAGAGGTGGTCCTTCTAGACTAATGGTGAGCTTTCCTGTAGAACTGGTTAGGCAGACTCAATTTTGAAACAGCTTGGTAGGCCTGTAAGCACGAAGGCCGAGCTTAGTGTCAGTATTTGTTTCAATTGTGAGCTATGGTCATGGAATCTAGGTAATGACTGAAAGAATAAGATCGCGAATACAAGCTGCTGAGATGAGATTTCTTCTTGCTACTGTGCGAATTACTCGCCGGGATTAGGTGGGAAACACGGCAGTATGCGAGGAACTCAACACTGAGCAGCTGTGCTTCGGTGGTTTGCTCACGTGACACGAATGTCCCCTTCGTCACGACTTCTGAGGCGGGTTATGAATGCGATTCCATCAAGTAGGCGACCGCTTGGCAGACCCAGTCCAAAAACTCGGGTGGTTACGCTTGGGCATAACTCCTCATGAGTTTTATTCGATGGCGGGGGATCGTTGTTGCCTGAAGATCTCTCGTGCGTGGTTTACCCCCTAATCATGCGGGTTAGAGGATGATGATAATACTCCTCTCCCCTTTTTTGCTAAATAATGGAAAACAAGCGAATGCAAACCAACGAGTGTACAAATCGGCTGCGGGAACTAGAAGGAATTATTGGATGATCGCACGTAACGGTGAAAAACGTAATAAACAATTTAAGCTTCGAAGGGTCACTGAAAACCAGGGCTAAGCGAGGGAAGAACAATATCACTCCCAGGACATAAAGAGAGAGGGTCAAGTTCAATTCCAAAACCAGAGTTTGGAAGTTATTTGTTGGCGTCTGAAAATTTGATTAGTGTTTATGGTTCTGTCTTGTAAAAGTCAATCAAACCCTGTTTTGGTTCCACCGATTCTGTTCCAGCAATTATATATGTTTAGAATGCATCACGCCAATCGTGGACAGTTTCCATAAAATGAGAGCAATCCTCAATTCTGAACGACTGATTCTAGGTTTTTAAACTAGTTTACTTGAGTAATACTTGAGTAATACTACTATTCTATAGTGGACAGCAGCGGGACCATCATTACTGTCCGTTCTGGAGGTCCGCGAATACCTTAACGATGAGCCCATGAGGTGTCCTTAAATAGAAGTTACAATGTCTTCCACTTCAACTTCAAATATCAAATGAAAAGTTCTAACTGAACAAAAAACCATTCTGGCCTAAGGAAAATATTCCTCTTAAAAAGTATCAAACTACGTGCGTAGTGATGTAGCTTACCAACTTCATTCTCAATACGGCCTCTGTTCCAATCCGGAATTTAATTTTCTGTGGTTAAAACTCCATGTCCGTAAGCATTTAATCCACTACCACTTTATTTATAGAAGTCCAAACATGGATAGCAATTCAACTTTTAACGACTTAAATCCGACGCCATCTCAAGAATTGTATTCCTGTATCCTCGCACTGAAATTGCCACTGCGGGCGAGTTGGGGGGGCAAGTTGGGGTAAGAAATTTGCACGGTTCTAAGAAGACCAAATGCTCCTCTTTACACCCCCGATCTCACCCTTAACATTATTAATTCGATTTATCAATCCAATTCCATTGAAAAAAAAATTGCCACTTCACGGTGCCATGAGAATTATACAACGGAATCTCTACTTAAAGCTTATTAAATACCTGAACTTGATGGCTCCATACCAAAAAATTAAATTGCTACTTAGGGGGAAAAATAACGGCGGGAAAAAATGCCAAAAACCAACCCAAAACCAATTTGAAAAAACACAATTCTTATCACTTTGAGCAAATGATTCCAAGTAATAGGGTAAAGGCTGTAGTAGACGGGTTAACACAAATCTTAGCTTTGACTTCTTCTTATTTTTGAACTATTAAAGCTTCAGTGACAGCCTCAAACATAGTCAATATTGTGGATAATTGCTTTCTGAATTCTTAAAAAAATTCTAGTACCCGGACAGTAATGTTTAGTTCCTGGACGTTTTAGTTTCAGAAGCCTGACACCAACATTTCATATCAACTTTCAACGTTTTCTTTTGGATTAATGAAACGTTTGATTTAGTTTTATACGAAAACATAAAATTTATTCACACGTCTATTCACTAATATAAAAATAGGTACAGGCGCTATCGCTTCTCCCTAGTATCCAAGATTGGGGCGTACTTTCAACAATGTCCTTCCGAGAACACTACCACTACCGCACTACCATACCAGGTCCAACCAGTTTTCCATCAGCATTTGTTGTTGCATTCTCACTAATTAGCCTTTTACCATTTAGTCTAGTCGGTCATACAGTTGATCGGCAAACATCATATTTGGCTTTTATTAAACTCGAATTGTTTGCCCGAATATCCTCTAATGCTAGTGTTAAACTGCTTCCATTTATTACTGCTTAAAATTTATTGCGACGTATGAATAGTTATTGAGGAAAATAAGCCCACACACAAATGACCACTATTTAAGGATACGCTATTACATGAACTTTTGTCTGTAACCCTAAGTTTCTTGGCAATAGGGAAAGGATTCTCATATTAAGCACCCGTATTGCTAAATTCATTACTTTCCATACACTGCATTTTTGCATTGTTCACTTTTTATTTCCCCTCCCTCTGGAAATTGTCTTCTCTTCTATTTTTCCACATTTGATGTCATCTTTCATTCCACCGATGTGCACTCACTACAATGCCAATCAGAAATGAAAAATTTACCGAGGATGTACAATACGTGTTCACACCCAACAACAAGTCGATCAATCTAGCTGAAATGTTTTGTCTACCCCACTACCAGTCTGCGGTTTGGTTGTAACGAGCGATCACATTGACAATTTGGCCCATCAACTACGGGTTTTAAGCAAATCGATTGTTGAGTGTGAACGCCGCTAAAAGGTGGGTGCAAAGTGTAGGCAATAATGTTTCAAATATTTAACTATTGGGTATATAACTTAATTCGTGCGGTTTGCTAAGAGATGGAGTAACTTGTATTATTCCATTGGAACATGCGTTGGAAAGCTACTGTCATTGTACGTCATTTCTTTATGTGTCATTCATTTGAAGCGTAAACAATAATCTTTTTTTTTTCACTCAAATATGTCGAACTTTGTGTTTTTGCGGGGAGCTCTTCTCCATTACTTTAATATGAAGAAAACTGTTGCCGAAAGTCATCGTATTTTGGTGGAAGTTTATGGTGAACATGCACTAGCTGAGCGAACGTGCCAAAAGTGGAAAATCATATGTGAAACCCGGCCAACCAGCCAATCAACGACAAAGCCGAATATCCATGGCGCGAAGGTAATGCTCTGTATTTGGTGGAATCAGAAGGGTGTGCTGTATTATGAGCTGCTAAAATTGGGTGAAACCATCAATGGACAACGCTACCGAACACAATTTATCCGTTTGAAGAAAGCAGTAGCCGAAAAATGCCTGGAATATGCGACCAGACACGAGGCAATAATTTTCCATCGTTGTCATGATGGCTCGGCCCCACATTGCTATTCCGGTTAACAACTATTTGGAAAACAGTGGATGGGAAGTTTTACCCCACCCGCCTTATAGCACAGACCTTGCCGTTTCTGACTACCATTTGTTCCGGTCGATGCAGAACGCCCACCACTTCATTCCTGGCTGCCAAGCCGGCGTAGTTCTTTCGGGATGGGATCCACAAATTGCCAGAAAGATGGGAAAAAGTCATAGCTTCAGATGAAGAATACTTTGAATATTACTATTGTACATGTTTTTCTTAAATAAACGTTAAAATTTTGAAAAAAAAAACACGCACAAATTAAGTTATCGACCCAATATAATTAACGACACAGAGGATCATTCAAGAACCGGCATAGATTCAAAATTCATAACATGGAATGATGGAAGCCGTGGTGCCAAGAATTGAGACGATGAAAATATTTCTTCGATACATTGCTGACCCGGGATCTCGAGTATTAGTTGGGATTCATAGATCCACAGTTTGGCAAGTGTGGTCTAGGGAAAAGAATTTTCCTCCAACGCCAGACATGTTGCGGCGATTGGGTTTCTTTCCACAGTTTATGAAATCGTCTTTTTCTATTCCAGGTTTCTGTATTTTAGGGGTTTTCACTTAATCCGTCACAGTATTCCTCTTCCGAAACAGAATTCTTCTCATTTTTTTCTCTTAAAGTCACCAGTCTTTACAATCAACTTCTACTAGGGGGATCTCTCAATGGATTCCATCTTTATTCGCACCAAAATGGAGATAACCTCCAGAGAATTGAAGGATTTCGTTTAGTCTCACGATTTAAGTGTTTATTCTCACCAGAAGGAGTGCTCCCTCAAAAATGATGAGGAAACTCTCACACATTTTTGGGGATGTCCTCAATAAGTTTGATGAAGGACTACCAGGGGAAATAAATATGTCCTAATCTATGTGAAGTCGATGGTTTGTTTAAGTTTGTCACTTTTGCAAGCAGAAGAGAAAGGATGTTTAAAAAGTAGGCGTGACAGTTCGAGTGATTTCAAGCTCATTTCTACATCTACATTCAACATGAGCTTACACTAAGCCCATGACAGTTTGTATGTTAACGTGCATTTGTTCTGAAAGGGTACATTTTCAGCGATATGGTAATTTTTTCTTCTGCACTGTACTAAATTCCACTTCAAAATACTGGCAGCACTGCTTTGGTCATTCGAAAGGCTGAGAGATTGCACCAAATCATCATTTTTTGTATCATTAAATACACAATGCACGGAAGACACTTAATTATTCCGTGTATTTAGTCAGTCCTCACAGGGAATAGTTGTATGCCTTCTTCCCACAATGGGCCTATTGTAGCCTAAGTGTGGTTGCTGCCTTTTCACGCAGTAGTCAGCCACCTCAACCTATGTCTCCTCCCCCTCCATAAAATTTGAGAATCAGATATTGAGAGGAGAGTGAGATGAAGATGTGAGTCAGTAAAGATGTGCCCATTGCCCCCCCATTCCATTGCTGTTCACAGTATGTTTCCACTAGCCGCGAAATTGGACAATTTTGAAATTGTCCAAAGCGTTCCCAATACGACTGAAGTCATTTGATTGAACAGCGAGAAATGTCGACATTATTGGAAAATGTTAGCAAAGAGAGTATGTTCGCGTCTAGTGAGAACATACTTTTAACTCACAAGAGCGACGAGCTTGTGAGGCTCGAAAAGAAGATCACTAAAATATTTGTTTTTTTTTTTTTTTTTTTTGTATTTTGCTTGTCTCTTCACATAGAATCTCCATACGAATTTACTCTTGTTAAACGAGTTTCTAGGTAAAAATCGGAAGATATTTATTATTGGCATGTACTGTTCCTCTTTGTTGTTCGTATCTAAATCCGTGTCTGTGACAAGATCTTGAGCTACTTTGAGTAAATAAAGGACTCAAGGGTAGCTCGGTGCTGTGTTGGATTGTCGATTGAGGAGGCTCTCGCTCGGTCACAGTGCCGAGTTTGCCCAACGAGATGCCTTTTAATCGACAATTAATTTAAAAATCTGTTGTACACTCTAAACCCAGTCTTCTCGTCAGAGGTATGGAATAAGAAGCAGAAAATAATTTAGCAATGGAGCTGATAAACAAAGAAATTCCGGTTATTAACTTCGCCTTTTTTGTATATTGACACTACGACACCTTTGACTTTATTGCACTCGAAAGAGTGCTTGTTTATTTATTGTTTGTATACTGTCCGGAAAAAGCATTTCCCTTCCGAGAGCCAAGCAATTGTTTAAATAAACAGTTCAGATAATTTACAGTTCTCTGAAAACAGTTTTATCACGGTTTTATCAACAGGACGGGACATATCAGGATATACTTGAATTTTAATTTCCTGTTAATGGGAGTTTAATTAAATTAATTTTAAAGCAAATACAGCCAGGTTCTTCGAAATTGTGGCGGACTCTCTAACCGATGCGCTGGGAATAGCGAATTTATTTAAGTAGCACTTCCAACAGCTACTTAAAGGGCACGATGCGAAAGAGAGTGGTAGTGAATGCAAAAATTCCAACAAAAAGAAGAGCAAGAAAACATCGAAAGGAATGGTTTGCTTTAGAGCTCTTCCAACATGGATAGGGAGAACAAAATCTATAGAATTTTGGAAGAGGGAGCATTGCCGATGACTGAAATATAAGCCCCACAGGGGCTTATGGATTTTAAAACAACATACGACACCGAATGGGATGACTGAATTCGGGTACCGGAAAATTGATCCGATTGTGTCACACCACGGGTACACATGCACGGTGCATTTCCGGTCGAGGACTTCTATAATCTGGTACTGGAGAACACAAGTCAATCCAACTGTTGGGTTGATGACATTGCCATGGGAACGCGCGATTTCCCAACTTGACGTGGTGGAAGCGTGGACCAAATGTCAAAGAGAACGAGCATGAATTGTTCCACACATCACACGTCATGACAAACAGCCTCAATTGAAGACAGCTTCAATATGAAGATACAAAAGACGTATGTGTACGTTAGCTCCACAAATGACAACCTTGCGGAGTCAATATAGGATATGCCTTGAGAGACGGTGCTTCATCGGTTTGACCCCAAAAATTATTCTCTATTAAAAACTTAATTTTGCCGATCCTGCTATACGGACGGAAGTGAAATGTGGATGATAAGCAAAAAGCAGAGCTAATTTTTGGTGCCTTCGGAGGAAAAATGTTGCAATGAATATTTTGTCGTCTGCGGGGAAGAGATAGGAGGCACAGGCACGAACTTCTGGAAAATTCATTTCCTTAGCCAGGGTTAAGGGGACGCTACAAACCGCGGTGGACCTGAGCCCCAACACACAAGCGATATTTAGTTGGCTGCCTCCAGTTTTCATAGTTGGTTGAGGTCCCATTCCAAACGCGTGCGCCATCTGATTAATCCACACACGAAAACATCACCAAAGGTGTACAGAAGTCATAGTTTGGTCTATTAGGGCCGTCTTCCTCTACTGCGTCGTCCTTCAGAGTGCGTCCGAAGACTTTCCGTGCCTGAGCATTGGCTTCCATCCACTCTACATGACCTGATCATCTCAATCGTTGGATTTTCACTCTTCTGGCTAGGTCGATGTAGCTGAACAGCTCGTACAGTTTGTCGTTAAATCTCCTCCTCCAGTCATCACCGAGGATCGATTAGTCAGAATTTTTCTCCTTTGACAAAGTATATGCCTCTGCGCCATCTAGCAGAGCTGGGACGATCATCGTCTTTGGTTGTTTGAAAAAAAAGCAGCGATTTTCCAGCGGCTCCTAGGTAGACAATGTCATTGACTACCTCGAAGCTATATCTGTCTATCGTAAACCAGAGTAGTGCCGGATATTCACATAAAATGTGCTCGGCTGCTTCATCCTCTCCCAAGCAAAGCCGACATATCTTGTCTTGGTACATGTTCCGTCTGTTGGCAATTCAGGCCACAGTGGCCAGTAATATAGCTGGTTAGCAATCTTCTACACTCCTTGCTAAGGCGGAGATTAGGAAAGTGGCCTGATTAGTCGTTTGGATTGCCTACCACCATCCCCATTGGACCATTGGTCTAGGCGAAGTTTGTTTTCCCATTTGGTGCTCCGGGACCGATGAGCACAGATTCCGAGGCAGCCCTCGCGAGTTCATCTGCGGATTCGTCGATGTGCAATCCGTCTGTCCAAAGGATTGTAGTAACATTAGTTGGTGTCTACGTGCTGATTGACTGTCTAAGAAGATTCCAATTCTACCACCATTAACACATTTGAGAAGAACGTGTCCGGATCTCAATGACGGGGACTACGGCTTGAATCACGGTAGGACTTGAGGTGCGGAAATCCTTGTCTTGGGTCCTTCTGTTGATCCGTCTGTAAACCATACCAGACTTCTGGGGAATACCATTGGTCAAATTCTCACGATCCTAAAATATTGGACTTCAAATAATCCTCCGAAATAAAGCTACCTGGTCATAATATCCGGCTTTAGTACAAAGCATGTCTCCTCTAAGAATTGAGTTGAATATCCTAAGCAGCGATCCCTAATGCCTTCCCTGTAATTCTGATTCTGGCTGGTGTTTGCTGACAAGGATATTTCAAAATGCAGTCTATACAACAGTCTGTCCCAAGAGTTTGTATACAGCATAAAGTTCCCTGTTTTATAACAAAAATGCACTCCCAACTGGAACTAGTTTTCTAAAACAATGTAAAAATATATGTAATGTAAATATATATTTCAAACGCGACTCCAAGCTAAAATCTTAAATGCAGTTTTCTAAACCAATTAGTAATGTACTTCAAACGCAAACATACATGACGGTATCGCAAAAACTATGGAGACATGGAACTGAGGAAGCAGAACACCTACAGTGGCGAGCAAAACTGGATACAGCATTTCAGTTCCTCAGGGTTTTAAGCGCCCTTTCAAAAGCCTTCTCTTTTGGTATTTTGGCATCGGTTTTGCCATGCCGATCTCAATAAGGCGATTATTCACAGTTTTGGGTGCCCACCTTTATTATGCGCCAACGCATTTTTTTCCTTTTTTTGTACCTAAGTGCGATGGCATAGATCGTATTTCTGAGAAAGGATTTTTTGAGACAGAAAAACCATGTTGTCCTCAATATTTTTTATACTATTTTTTAAAATTAAAATTTAAAAACGTTGAGGTCCCATTCCAAACTCGTGCGCCACCTGAGTCGAGGTCTTCCTCTACTGCGCCGTCCTTCAGAGTGGGTCCGAAGACTTTCCGTGCCGGAGCATTGGTTTCCATCCACTCTACATGACCTAACCATCTCCATCGGTGGATTTTCTCTCTTCTGGCTAGATCGATGTAGCTGAACAGCTCGTACAGTTTGTCGTTAAATCTCAGACATGAGTGATGATCAAAAAATATGGAAAAAAAAAAAAACAAATGAAAAAGTGCAAAACTAGATAGGATCCGCATGGCTTTTTTTCCAACCGTTGTAATTGATACTGTAATTGAATACTAGTAATTAAATAAGAAAAGAGCTCTGCACATTTCATTTTGGATGACAACCCACAAAAACTGGAATGATGTGCACAGGCCGACATAATTCATCGTACGACGTTCAAAAATGCTCGTTTTCAGTACCAACCGTGTTTGGTAAAATAATGGATTACATTTCAGAATTGTAATAGAAAAGAAAGATTATTTACTTATAACAGAAAAATATAACAAATCCTTAATTAATTTATGCGACAAAACTCATCGTCAAAATGGGTTATTACACCGCAGTAGGTTAAATCTTCGGGTACCCTTTCCCATTCTATTAGCAGAGCTTCTTTGAGTGTAGCTCTTGAAGTTATTGTGTGCCTGTGCAGATGTTTCTCTAGGAAGCCCCACAAATGCTCAATAGGGTAAAATTAAATCTGGATTCTGTGGAGGAGAATACAACTGTCTCGGGGTATAGTACAATAACCACTCCTTGACTTTTCTAGCTGTGTGCTTAGGGGCATTATCCTGCTGAAATATCCAGCCAGGATTAAAACCCAATTTCTAGACCGATGACTCTCAATTCTCCCTCAGTATATCCAGATACATGTGCTGGCCCATATTTCCTTCTATGAATACCAGCTTTCCCACACCATAACACTGCCTCCACCATGTTTAATTGTTCTTCGGAGATTTTTTATTTCCAATGCTGTGCCACTATTTCGCCATACTTTCGATGGACCATCGTGGCCGAAAATGCTGTATTTACTTTCATCAGTGAACAACACTTTCTTCCCAAAAGACAAATCAACGTCTTTGAGTAAATTTGCAAACTCCATGCGTTTCTGTGGTTGGCTGCACTTATCAACGGCTTCTGCCTTGGGGTTCTCGCAAAATATCCATGTCTATTTAGGGTCCTTTGGATCGTCCGCGTCCTGACTTTTTTGTTGCAGGTATCCGAGACAAGCAAAGGTTTGAGCTATTGAGATTAGAAATGCAAAAAAAAAAAAAAGAAAACATCCATCCACATTTATAGAAAATATTTATAACTTTATCTGTCGTACGAAGAATTGTGTCGGCATGTGTATAGTCTTTCTCAAGAAGCTGTTATAAAGGGTAAAGGATGCTCAAATTTTTGCACGATTTTTCCGATTGTATGCACATTTGGACGATTAAATTGACCGACCGCGAAGTGCACGATATGCATTTTGATTTGAACGCCCATTTTCATAATAAGCCTGAATAACTTTAACGCGTTGCCCGATTGTGTATCTTTCCATGGTTCAAATTGAGTTAGTCTGAAATTGAGAAATGTCAAATGAAATGCAGAAAAAAACTTGACACTTAGGTGTGGTTCACTTCAACATCGGAATGTGAACCACATTCACATTCAGGAGCGCAATAACTTCAGATTCAGTTTTGAAATCACTTCCAAGGTAATGTCTTCTTACTTCTCTCAGAATTGGACACTTACCAATGTAGTGTATAGCATCTTCCCTTTCTGTGAGCTTGCACAAGCTGCAGTAAATCAGTACGGTGTGGGACGTAATTAAGCTTGATAAGCTCTAGGCGTAAGCGGAAAATAGTGGAGATACGCTCCGACGGGTTGTTGTTGTTAAAGAAATTCCGCTCACCCAGATTATGTCTCAGCTTACTGTAAATAGCTCCATGAGTCGGTGATGTCGCACAGTCGATGAAGTCTTGCCGGATTTTCTCATTCACCTTCGAGATAAAATTATAGATTTCCTTTATTGAGACCTGTCCATTTTCGTTAAGCTGCTGGAGGCTGGTCTGACAGTATGTTGCAAGTTCTTTCAATTCTTTGTACCACAGTCTTTCATCATGCATTTCCATCACTTTGATGAGTTAGTCTAGGTGCCACTTTAAAGTTTCGATGAATGAAGATGGTAGTCCAGTTTATGTATAGATAACGAGAATATTTTAAAAATTCTACTTGCAAGTCGCGAAACCATCCGAGATGACGATTTGAATTTCACGTTTGCACGCTCGCATCCGTTTTATGGAATACTTGCTGCACATAGTCTACAATTTGGAGTATAAAGCTTGGAGAACAACAAAATTAACGCTGCCCATACATCTTGAATACAGTACTTTTGCGACTGACTTTATGAGTGTTTTGCGGCACTTCCTAATGTAGTTGTTAAACAGCCTAAAGCCGCTTTGGATGCATGGAGGAAATGCTGAACCTAAGGTAACTCGTGAAATCTCCTGTTTCACACTTAATTCGAGCCGTAGGTTGATGACATTATGAAAGAAATTAGGTAAGGAATTGTAAAGCTATTTGAAAACATACTACATTTGATTACTGCTGATTGAATACACATAAGACTTAAAAATATTCCAACCCTCTACTTATTCGCAGATGCCAGTTCCATGGTTTGTAAACATCAAGTATTCTGGACATGTTTTGTACTAAGTCGGTTATTATGGCCAGGTAGCTTTTTTACGGAAAATTATTTGTATTAAGTCCAATTTTTTGACCAATGGTGTCCCCCAGAAGTCTGGTATGGTTTACAGACGGATAAACTCAAGGACCCAAGGCAAGAATTTCCGCACCTAGGTGTCGAGTCCTACCGTGTTTCAAGACGTCCATTGAGATCTGCACCGGACACCATATCCCCAAGTTGAATTACTCCCCAACTCGAACTTTTCCGCCATATTTTAGTATCCCCCTCCATACAAAAACACACTCCCTAAGTCGAAAGGTCCACAAGTCGAAACTTTCCTCCTTCTTTTCTCCGCTCTTTATCAATTTTTCTTTGCATAAAACAAAATAAAAAGATTTACCCTCACACAATTCGTATTTGTTCACATTACATCGTTGAAAAGCCGGCGACGAATTTAGCTGGCCGTTGTTCAAAACTGCCGCTTTTGAGTGGCAAAAAAAAAACAATCTTATCCTCTTCTTTGTGTTGAAAAAGATCATGTTTTAGCGAAATTCCAGTTGAAATTGGAAAATCAGTTAATGCTAGGCAGGCCAGTTCAACAGAGCTGATGCCGTTTTTTTGTGTGCAAGTTGCTACTAAGATATGATCAATTAATCCGAATTTTTCTAAAACTCTCTCTAACTCGAACAAAACCATGGTATCCGTTTACTGGACTTAGGGAGAGTCCACTGTATAAGTTAACCGCAGCAACTCGGCGTAACCCCAAAATGAACTTCCACAATGCACTTCCCCTGAACACTCTCTTAAGAGCTTACGCACTCCCGAACATTTACTCCGTACACATTCAGCCTGCACATTCAAACTAAACTCATTCACCTCTACTCAATCCTACACGATCAGCACCTTTAAGCCATTCATCCACTGCACCGAACATTTCCCTTTGTAATAATTTTATGCGAATTATTAAGATAGGTCAGTTTGAAGTTGATGATTGAAAAAAAAATCAGTCTGAGACTGGATCGAAAACGGAGAACATCGTTTTATTTAACTTGTATGTAGGATGATGTGTTGTTCCTCCAAAGCAACATGCGATGATCAGAAAGCAGTGTACAAAAAAAACACTTTTTCATACATGTACCAGAAATGAAGTGTGATAGAGATGCCCTCTCTTGCCCCTTAACATTTTTGACAACCATTTTTTATATCGCTTTCAAAATCAGTTTGGCCAATCAGAGAACGTCATTTACATTATTTCGTGAATAACTGTCAAAACTTCATAATCAACTTTCACAAAGCCTCTGGAATTCGTCGATGGACTATGGATCAATCAGCTGTGAAGTTGGGCATCTCTATAATACTTCATTTCTGATGTACACAATAAAAATCTGCGAAGCTATTTTTTTAAAACTTGTGACGTATCTATGAACATATGCCGACGCAAAAACCGGAAAAGCAAATAATGCAAATTAATTATTCTAAAAATGTGTAGCTGTTATAAGCCCATTTCTGTATTTCCTTTTCTTCCAGACTGAATCATCAAAGACTACCATTGTAATACAGTACATCGCATTGAATCTATTTATTACAAATTTTGGAATCAATTTTGTTCTATACTGCGTAAGTGGACAAAACTTTAGGTGAGTTTTTTCTTACATATTTCAAAACCATTACAATAGAAAGATTCGTGTACGCCTAATTCTGTTTGTACACGGGAGAAACGTTCCAGAAAAGACAGTGTGGAAAAAGTCATGAAGTAAATGGGAAAAAGGAGATTTTTAAACTAAAAAATGCTCTCTTTTTTTTAGAATAAGTTGAGACTAAATTGGAAAAGGAAATTCACTAATAAAACTCCTAAAAGATTACGGTTACTAAAAACCTATTTCCAATCCTTTTCTGTTCCAAAGGCAGTTCCCAACGAACGAACAATTTTCTCCGAACCTACCAGGTTCCGCCTTACATTTTCGGTGTCTGGAAACCTCGCGGTTTCTGATAAACCTCGTTGGTTTTCATACCGAACAAGCCTGCTTCGTCAATTTCTCATTTTATCTCTCTCTATTCTCTGGTGTTCTCAGAGACTATTATTTTCTGTCAATAGAGAGCTGTTCAGGAGGTCATTTAAAAATTGAGACCGAGTGACTTAAAAGCGAAACCACTGGAAACGGCCTTTTGAAGTTTCAGTAAAAGTTCAACCGGACCTCGCGGTTTCGGTTCAGTGGAAACGTAGCATAAACCGTGTAATCTGAAAACCGTGTAATCTAAAAAACCGTGTAAAAACAGAATCGGGTGTACATGCAATTCACATCGAATACGGATACTAATTGTGTTTTGTTTTCGATTGTTCTTCCTTATTTTTCAGAAAAGCGGTTATAAGTTTATTTCGAAATGTTACATCATCACAACGAGATGGGAACACCCAACTAACAGGTATGGTAGTAAGGGTGTTCGTTGAATAAATACTTAATTAGTGTTGTTTGAAATATTTATTGTAATAAAGTTAGTTATTTTACAAAAACAAAAACATTTGCCGTCTCTTGCTTTTTCTCTTAAAAAAAAATTGATGTAAACATGAATACACTGAATAGTTCCTAGTATCACTCAAATATTGAGTTTATTAAAATGTTTAATTTATTTTGTTGAAAAACCTACATTCACTATTAAGTAAGACACTCGAAGAAACTGAACGAATATGTTATTAAGCTTGAATCACAAAACTGCGTTAGTACTAGTGGTGTGTCAACTCGGGTTAGAAAACCGAGTTAAACCGGGTTGCACCTAAACCGAGTCAAACCAAATTGGCAAAACCGATGAAACTATCCGAATATATATTCAAAAAAAATCTACGACTACTCCAAAAAGAGTAGATTTGTTTCGCTTTTGGCAATATTTTCAAATATGCTTCACCTGTCCCCTTTGTTCACAATCGTCTTGGAAAAAAATGTAAACTCACAATAAGTTTTAACTCCTTTGCACTCAAAATTGAGCACGACATTTGTTGTTTTCTTATCGAAAAAATGTACTCTTATCCTTCCGATTGTTTTCTATAATTTATTATTTGTGAATATCAAGAAAACAGTATGTCGCACACAATCACACATGCAATCCTGCCAAAACAATACGCAAAATCGCAAGCATAACTACCATTTCTACTTCTGTAACTAGCTTAGGTTAATAAGATATATAATTTGTGTACGCTTTTTTACTCGATCACTCGACGAGTGAAACATGCAGTTTTATAACGTAAATTTTGTGTTTGATTTGTCATAGTTGGACACGGAGTAGTTGCAAATTGCTTCTTTCTTCGACTCAAAGATCGAATCACGTTAACTAGTAGCCACAACACAATACATAAACTTTCAGAGACAAGCAACTTCCACTGAATATAAACAAAAAATTATATTATGTCCTTCTTCACAAATCAATCATTCCATCTGTCAAGCTGAGTGCGAAAACGCGATCCACAAATTCACGACTCAAATTTTGCTCAAATTTTATCTGTTGCTCTCTGCGAATGAGAACAATCCATGTGAACGAGTTGTCACAACTGGCGAAGTGGGCAATACGTAGTGAGCTCATATGAATGGTCCTTTAGGTAGTTATATCTTATGTTCGGGGTCAAGGCACAACATGGGCCGAAGGTATAGGAGAAATGGAGAGGAGGTACCTGCGCACATTGGTCTTAAATATCTGCGGATTCTAGACTGTGGGAAATATTAGGCTTTGAAGAGCATTTCATTTTCGCGTGATGCGACTGACGAACGAGTCTCTAAATTTAGCTGTGCGACCGAATGTAGGCTTAAGGGTAAACTGATGAGCATTCCTGGCGAGAGGGTGAATTCTAGTTCTGCAGGATTATGGGATTGAAGGTCCTCTTCTGAGGGCCATTCAGTTTCTATACACAAACTGTAGCAGCTGTGTTCGTGTTAACGGTGCTAAATCAACACCTTTCACCGTGGGCGTTGGACTTCGCCAAGGGTGCGTCCGGTCACCTCTCCTTTTTCTTGCATATATGGACTGGAGGTTGCAGTGCCACCGAGGCGAGGAATGTTTCACTTTGGAAGAGTTGAGGGGAAGTCATATTTTCTTTGCAGATGACTTAGTGATTCTAATATCTTCCCAGACGGAAATCCAGCACGCACTCACATGTTCGTGGCCGCATGTTCTGAAGCTGGAATGAAGGTTATTGTTGACAAATCGGAGGCTATGGTAAAATCCAGAACGCCAGTTCAATGCACTCTACACGCTAGTGGAGTTCGGGGTTTTTTTCACAACTGATGGGAGGAGTAATTCTGAACTTTAATGTAAGATTGGTCAAGCCGGGTGAATTTTGAAACAGGTAGATCTGTAATCAGGAAGGCCGAGCTTGGCGTCAAGGCCAAGTGAGCGGCTTTCAACTCAGTATTTATTCCAACTCTCACCTATGGTCATGAAACTTGAGAAGTGACCACAAGAATATGACCGCTGCATGGTACAAGTTGTTCAATAATTGTTGTATTTGGACCATTTTGGTGTACTTTCACCAGAAATGAAGTATGATGGAAATGCGTAACTTCACAGTTGATTGACAGATTTTGTTAGCTATTCACGAAATAACATAAATGCCGTATTCTGATTGGTAAATTTGGCTTTAGAAAACAATAAAAAGGATGATTGTCAAACATTTTAAGGGGCAAGTTGTATCATACTTCTTTTCTGCTTTCAACCCAAACACATCCCAAACTTTACTTCTGCCTTGCTCACCATTAAAATCATTTGTTGAGTAATAATATTCATTTCAATGTAGATATCCAGGAAATTATGTGGAACCATGTAAATTATGTCACTAATATTTACCCTTTCACCTGTGACTGATTAAAGTATGAGACGAACTAAACAACCAAGGTTTTTTGGTTTTAAATGGGTGGACTAGGTGGTACCACTCGGTGTACTGAGTGTATTTTGAACAGTTATACGGGTACTCGTTTCATTTTGCAGCCACCTCAACACTGTCAGATTCCAATATGTCCCAACCTGTACTTGAGGTCGTTGATTTCACCATGGGACAAATCCACTTCAGCAATTGTGCAGTTGCCACTTATAGATCTCGATGTGAACAAATCCGCTGGCCCGGTTGGTATTCCCCGTATACTTCCGAAGAGGAGTCCTTCTGCGCTAGCAAAACCACTGCGTAAGCTTTTTCATCTATCCTCCACTTTAGGTCTCTTACCGAGCAGATGGGAAACAGCCTTTGTCCCGCCCGTCACAAAAAAGAGCGAATCTTCGTCGCTCACCTCGCACCGACCCAAAGCACTTGCTTTCTCAGATCTTGGAAACGCTGATAAATCGTCAGCTTATAAAAAATATTGAATCGCGGAAGCTTTTCAATGACCAGCAGTACCGTTTCCGCAGCAACAACTCCACTGCTGATCTGATAGCTTATCCCACCGAAAAGTGGAACCAATCTTTGCACAATGCAGGCGAACGCAAGATCGTTGCGCTCAATATTTCTAAGAGCACTTGACAGAGTTTGGCAGCGATCATAATCAGCAATTAAAATTATCAGATCGGTAACCATTATGCTGTCGAATATAAAGCGGCCGACTTGCGGTGTTTGTTTGACGTTCTGTAATAGAGATCGAAACAACAAAACACACGAAACACCGTTTTGCTGTTGCGAAAGAAGCGCTAATTCTATAGGAATTGATATTTCTAAATTCTACTTACTTTCGAAGAACTTGTTTTAATCTAGACCGTACCACGTTCTGTTTCTTCAATTTTGAAATACAACGGCGAAGTGATAGAAGAATCGGCGACATTTTAAGCAGTTGTTCATCATTGTTTAGACGAATCGAAAGTTATGCAGCTTCATAAATTTCGGCGATTCATTTTTATTTAGGTAACAATTTTTAGAACAAAATTAACTTTCATCATCAGCACGCTTCAACGCAATTCAAGTTGACAAGTTGTCAATTTGAATTTCCTTTATATATTTTACACTCCATCCACTTCAATATAGCAAACATATTTTCAATCTGTGCACACATTTTTGAAATGATTTCCACCTGTCAATAAAAGTGGAGTTGTCGAATAATAGAGTGATGCCTGACACCTTACAATTTGAAAGTCAAACAAATTCCAGGACATACCAATTGTGTCGCGTGAAGAGGAAATAACCTGCATTCCCTAGGGTGATGTTGACAAATAAGCACATGGAAATTAAAACATTGACTTTTCCTACACACACATTGAGTTTTTCATAAGAATTGCCAATAGTTTGAAGGAAAAAAAAATATTGTTTCGAATTCGACTTTTGCACAATGGATCAGGAAATAAATACCCTCCACTCGAGATAACTTCTCTCAATTATTTCATCAAAAGAAATGTTTGGAGATACGTTCACATCGTCCCTTTAAAACAAGCAACAACTTGTAATTTATGGAAGGACAAATTAATTGCTTCCCACTGAGAGCAAAAACTCTGTCTTCTACAAAAATGTTTGGATTCACGGATAATTAGTTTATCGCCTTTGAAGTCGAACGTTGTCACAAACAACTTGCTATCTTCACCAGACATACATTTAGCAATTAAATTCAATTTCTTCGGCAAAAAAAAAAAAAAAAAACAAATTAACAAACGACTAATTTCGCTACAGTGAGTGTGTCTGAGTCTGAAAAACTAAACGTTGTATGCTGCTCATAGACACAGACATAGATACAATTTTTCTTTCTTTTCAATCAGTCAGGGCCGGCCCGAGATAATTGAGGGCCCTGTACAAGCCCTGCGGTTGTTCGTAGCATAAATCGCTTCCAGATTACACTAGAGACAGATCTTCAATGCGTCTCTAGCAAATGGCCATCATCGAAAAATAATAAACTCAGTTCTCTGTTCATATTAGGCATGTTTTATTGAGAACTCAGTACTCAGCTCAGCATTGATTCTCAATAAACGTACTTCTTCTTAATTTTTTGTGTCAAATGTTGGTGATTGTCTTTACTTTCACGGCCTTAGATGTCAAAATGCAAATAGAGGGCATCTATATTTCATTTCTTATCAAATGTGTTTTACAATGTTAGTACAAATATGTTTTTTTTTTTTTTTTTTCACTAGAAGCGTTTGTAGAACAAATAAAGGATGAATTACAAATTAGGATACTTTATCCCATGTCGAGAAATATAACACCAATGCCGATAATTATGCTGTATATTTAGCAAGTGTCATCAGCAGCATCTTTGATTCAGTGGTTTTATATATATGGTATGAGAGGCGCCACCTATGATAGAGGTTCTTCAACGCGATCCAGTCAGTGTTGACTGTCAAATATGACTGAGTGCTTTCTGCTCAGTAATTTGTTTTGTTGTTGGTTCGCGTGTAAAAGTAACACTGAGCTGAGTACAAATTCTCAATAAAACACGCCCATGGTAACGACAAAACCTGGCGAGACTTGGCAGCACTAAAATGAGCTTCCAAAAGTGTCGCAGATGAAGTAAGAAAGACGGCATTCAATGTGGAACTTTCAGCTTCGGAATGAACAGTAGTATTTGAATAGTCAAGCAGTAAAATAAGAAAGATAAATATACTTTGAGTTTTATTAAGAAGTAAAATGTCATCGTTAAAATATGGAAATAAATTCTGCGCGTTTTACTCAAATGATTCTACAGGAAAAATTTAGTGAGTTTATTGATATCTTCAGACCCTTTGTGAGTGCTGGTACAAGGTTTTGGGTCTGGCATTCTAGAATTATTTTCTTGTGCGAACAGATGAACTCGTTTATTTATTTAGGCCTCAAAATGCGCTCGTAAGAGCTTGGCGCCCTGTGCATTTGCTCGTATAGTCCTGCCCTGCAATCAGTACAACCAATCTTATCCCTCTCTTATTGCGCAGTTTTTTCAGACATTAGTCGCTGCATGGCAAACGAAATAAATAAACGTCCATGCAGTGGTTCTAAGCACATGCTTTGACTCTTGTAGAAAGTTCGCTGAAAATGTAAACTCTACTGAACGGGAAGAACAAACCTTAATGAGGGAAGGGGACAACGGCTAACCTGCTGGCTTTCCTCTTGTGAATCACAAATGCTAGGCATTCGGGGTGGTTGTGAATAAAATTCTCCCCAACTTTTTCTCTTTTTGCTCTTGTGGAATTTTATTTATAATAGACACATTTGATACCAATGAAGACGAAAAAAATAAACAACCGAGCGGCCCATGCTTCGATTGCCGTGAATGTTTTCCTCACATCGGCACTGAAGGAAATTGACAGTTCTAGCTCTGGTCATAGTGTCCGAGCAACGTATCGGCATCACGACAAAGCTAACTCCTTCCGCCATGACATCCTCATCTCCGGGTTCTCGGATTAGGACTCTTAGCTGAAGCATTGGTGTCAATACGTCGAGCCAGTGAAGTCCATGTATTTTTGCCTTCTGAATCTGAATACAGCTCGCAGATTTCACGAGAGTGACTTCTCTCCATTCACATTCTTCGCAGACAGAGCTATAAATCCGATGAAGACTTATTTTACGAACCTGCTCCGCGGTTTTGCTTATCGTTCAGCCTTTGGGCTTCGTGATGGTCCCTCGAGTGATGAGTTTTTGATCGAAGTGCCAGTTACTAAGGTCAGTTACTAAGAATTCATTTTCCAGTCAGTCAGAGCCGGCCCGAGCTAAATAAGAGCCCTGTACTTGACAAAATCCTTGCTTCCCTCAAAACCGTAGGAACTTCCTTCCTTGTCAACATATATCTTTATAAGACCGACTTTTCGGCTCGTTGAGCATGCTTCCCAAACGTTTGCCCATTCGTGTACCTCATCTAGAACAGGTTGTAAACTGATTATCAATTCCTCGGTCGTTTATCGGGTCCATTGCGGTTCGTTTTGTGCATTGCCTTATAACAAAATTGTGGAGGAGGTCAAGAAGTGGACCAATACCACTTCCTTGAGGGACTCCAGTTTGTATGGATTTGTACGTAACAAAATGCTATAATGTGACAAATAACGAGCATAGCTTCGTCTCCCTAAAATCGATTTACAAGGTTTACAGGCTTTTTCTTTGTGACGTGAATGCCGTAACTGTGTATGTTTAAATCGAAGAATGAGTATGTATGGGATGAAGTACTTTAAAAATTTGTTGATTTTATTTTTACGCCATACTCAATTCTGTAAATTGGCTTTTAAATGTGGTGCAAGCCATTTAATGGCTGTGGGATTGTGGGTTTTCAAAAGGACGACCCCACTTTGTTTGATTTAAAATATACGAACATCCTCTTGAATTTGATGGAATTCTAGAAATGTGCCCTTCCTTACTCAAATCAAAATGTGGTGTTTTTTTTTTTAGCTGCAAGCAAAAATTAATTGGAGTAATTTCACTCTTTTTATTTATCCCTTTATTGCACATGCTATGAATTTTTAAGGCAATACGTGTGCAAACAAAAATGGTCAAAGGTGCATTCCAGAGAAGATATTTTCGGTAAAACCTCACACAATATTTAAAAGGTTTCCCTTATACATACATGTGTATGTTTTAAGATAAAAGAGGGCGAAGGAATGAAATAGAAGTCACGATGTGTGTACTCTATGTCCCATGGCGTACTTCTCAGAAAGGATTGAAAGGACTGCATAACAATTTGGTATTTGGATTTTATGATTCTCGGAATATTTGGAGCATTCATTCGATAGGTCCCACATTCTACATATGAGAACAAGTTACCAGGCAACTACATTTTCAACAATCATTTATCAACTTTTGCAGCAATAGAAAAGGGTCGAGCGCTTATGATTTGACAATGGGATACTGGAGGGATAATAAGGTGGGCTTGACTGTGTAACAGAGAGAGAGTCATGGTGCGAATTTACATCTCAATAGATTTTTAAAGGCGGACACAACTGGCTTTGCTAATTTTATAATGCTCTCTGAAAATTATTTTTCTTTTCAAGTTTTTTTCGTATCTAACTGAATTCTTCTAAACTACAATTCCTCAAAAACAAGTCAGATCTTCATCGACCTGTAATATTCCGACTAGGTTCTGTATTTTTGTCCAATCCTTATGGCACCAATCATCGTAGGTGAAATGTAAGGAGCAAATCCTGGCGTTTTTTTTATTTTTGTTACACGCAGTAATCCACGCCCTTTGCACGTCAGGATACAGTGCCTCACAAAATTGAGCACACGCTCCCAACTTAAGCAAACTTTTGATTTTTTGACATTAAAAAAGTAGTTTATTAATAAAAAAAAAAATGTTTTACATATTTTGTTAAGTAAAAATAAAAAAAAAATAAAAATTTAAAAAACTGGCTAAATATAAAAAAAAACCTTCATTTCAACACAAAAAATTGAGCATAAACTAAAAGTGTATTCAAGTCAAAAAATTCAATACCGCATAGCACCCCTCCAGCATCTATGGCAGCTTATAACCGCCGGGGCATGGATTTTACCAGTTTTTCGGCAGAATGTCATCACAAGCAGCCTGTATGTTAAGTTTCAGCTCCTGCTTATTGCTGCATCTAATTTTTTAACACGCCCTTTTATTTCGAGCCATCCGGCGATTGTGGGGGTGGTTTTAGCTGCTTTGGAGCATTATAAGCAACCATTCGTGTGTCAAATAGAAGGTGTGCTTCGGATCATTGTCTTGTGGGAAGTAAAAAAGAAAGACCTAATTTTTCTCTGGAACTCCGTAAATTTCATTTTAAAATATTCAAATAATCAATTTTATCCATGGTTCTTTCTACGATGTTCCCGCAGCAACTTGAAGCCATACAACACGACAACATCACACAACCGTCGTTTTTTTTTGCCTTGAGAGCTGTATATTAACAGCTCGTCTGCCATCTGATCCAAATAAATTAATTTTTGTTTCATCGGAAAACGAAACACCATCCCAAAAGCTTTCCGGGTGGTTTACTTATGGCCTAGCAAACTCTAATCATGGTATCTTATTTGCTGGCGAAATGTACGGCTTTTACGTTGTTCTATCTCTGCTAACGGTTTCTACAGATAGGGACTTATTGACTACAGTTGGCATCTCAGCCGTCAACTTCGAAACGCTGATTTTTGGATTGGAGTTCATTGCCCGAACGTCATACCGCGTGTTCTGAGAGAAATTTATTTTCTTCTAATTTCAGCTCCCTCTGTTTTTTTGTGTCTCTTCATATCTATAAAATGTATTATCTTTCTCAACGTTGCATGCGATCGACTTACAGTTTCTCTTATTTTTCATTTCCACCGCAGAAAAGCTTAGTGTTGAGCATTCTCTCTCTGATAGTTTCTTCTCCATTTCGCACAAAGAAGAGAATATCGGTCTTTTCATTACCAGAACGTGTGCAGAAATGATCATCTGGGACTTTTGTTGCTTCATCCTCGAGCAAATTGTACCCTGTACCGATCCTGCGAAGCCTGAGTATCTCGCGCACACGGCTCATTTTTGTGTGTTGATGCCAATGGTTGTTTTCTTCGTCATGCAAAAAGAGTCGATAGGAAGTCGCTTTTCTATTAAATTTTTTGGGTGGTTAAATTTTTTAAGGGCCGATGTTGAATGTGAACCTCACCTAAACGTCAAGTTTTCTTCTGCATTTCATTTGACATTTCTCAATTTCAGACCAACTCAATTTGAACCATGGAAAGATACACAATCGAGCAACGCGTTAAAGTTATTCAGGCTTATTATGAAAATGGGCGTTCAAATCAAAATGCATATCGTGCACTTCGTGATTTTTTCGGTCAATGTGCGTACAATCGGAAAAATCGTGCAAAAATTTGAGCAAACCGGGTCTGTAGGAGATGTGAAAACACCAGTGCATGCTCGTACATCTCGTACTGCAGACAATATTGCTGCTGTTCGCGATAGTGTGGCTGAAGAGCCGTCCACCTCAACTCGTCGTCGTGCCCAACAATTGCACCTCTCACGCTCGTCGTTGATGAACATTATTCATAAAGACTTACATGCTTACAAAGTGCAATTGACTCAAGAACTAAAGCCTCTTGACCATTTCAAGCGTCGTCAATGGTCAGAATTGTGGCAAGAAATGGCAACAGTGGATGATCATTTTTCGAAGAAAATCATCTTCAGTGATGGGGCACGTTTTTTCGTCAATAAGCAGAATTGCCGCATTTGGGCGAATGATAACCCAAGAGTGATTGTCGAAAAACCAATGCACCCACAAAGAGTGACTGTTTGGTGCGGTTTATGAGCTGGCGGCATCATCGGGCCATATTTTTCCAAAATGAGGCCGGTCAGACAGTTACTGTGAATGGTGTTCGCTATCGTGAAATGATAACGAACTTTTTATGGCCTGAATTGGAAGATATGAATGTGAACGATATGTGCTTATAACAGGACGGTGCCACTTGCCACTTAGCTAACGAAACAATGGCTCTTTTGGGCGACAAATTCAATGGCCGTGTTATCTCACGTGGTGGCGATGTCAATTGGCCGCCAAGATCATGTGATTTGACACCGATGGATTTTTTCTTTGAGGTATTTCGAAAGAAAAGGTGTACGTCGATAAGCAACAATTCAAGAGCTAAAGGATGAGAGAATTCGGCACATTAACGGCATAGAATCTCAATTATGCTTCAGCGTCATCGAAAATTTGGTCGCGGCGGCCATTTGGCCGATATTTTATTCCACACATAATTGAACCATACCAATATTATCATAATAAAAAGAAATGACAATAATTTCCTAAAATTTAACCCTCCTTTAAAAACATGGCTGTTTTGCAGATGCCGATGTTCAGCAGACCTTGTTTTCCTTACACCATGCCACTTTGACATCTCGCTGAATATTTGACAGCTCAGCTGGCTCTTGACGGAATGAAATAAATATGAAAATGAATAGGCGATGAATCTGCACTAAAAAAAATAAAATAAAAATAAGGGGAAGGCACTAAGATAGCAAACATTTAAAAAAAAAAATTAAAGGTGTATGCATAATTGTGTGAGGTACTACATTTCGAATGTGGAAATGTTAAAAAAAAAAATATTATTTTTCCAAAATTTTCTCTCGGTATTCCAGCTTTTGCAACCTCTGACTGAACAGTGCTCCATCTTTCTACATAAAATCACTCAATGAAATTAGTTTTCTCAACTGTTTTAAATTTACTCATTTATTTTAAATGTTCACTTTTTATCAAAATTTTAAATTGTGGTCAATGCTTAAGAGACACAGCTATGTCGTTTTTGACATGTGATTCCGAATGATGTCACAAAAGAAAAGGATGGCGTCCATCATGGTTTGGATGCCGATTAACCTTCATCTAATCCTCAAAACTCATTTTATCCTTTTTTTTCAAAAATATCTTTGGATTTTATTACGATCATTATTTCACGAAAAACAAATTATATGTCATAATTTTTTATTGAGTTATTGAGAAATTTACGTTGTCTACCCTCGTGGGTAGAGAGGCCGCTTATTGCATTTTATATAAAAAGTCACTTGCTTTTCGCAAGAGAACTTCATGGATTTTGGTACATAATAATAAAAAAAAATAAATAATAATATGGGTGGTGCGCCAGTTCGGGACGCTCCCGGGCCTAGCTTCTACAGCAACCACTCATGTTGTGCGTTGATTGAAAAAACCCTTAAGTGGCCGGGTTCAAGACACAGCTCTGGCCGAAGGTGTAGAGGGAGAAAGGGAGTGCACATTGGTTTTAAATATCTGCAGATTGTATTCTGGGAGAAATATTGGGCTGGGAAGAGCATTCCCGTGTGCGCCCGAAAGTAGGCTTAAGGGTAAACTGATGAGCATTTCTGGCGAGACGGGTATTGCAGGTGAATTCATGGAGGGGAGGAATGCAGTTGGCAAGCTCTCGTGAGCATCGTTTGTTAAAATAGCGATAAAATACGGATAGAGACGAGACGGTACGTCAATGTTCGAGCGAGTCTACTGACTCTGCAATATTGTTGTCTCCTATTAATTTTATTGCTCACTTTTGGAGTCTATATAGAGTAGGCGCAGAATGGTCTTGGGGTCACCAGACCAGATATGAACAGACTCTGTTTTGGGGGACTCAAGTTTGGGGCGTATATACGCCTTGACATCATTGACATCATGTTTCCTTGAGTGGTATAAAAAGCGGTAGGTCGATGTTCGAGCAAGTGATATTGTTGTCTCCTATAAGTTATATCGCTCCCTTGCATTCTATTTAGTATGTGCAGCGTGGTCTTGGCGGTACCATACCAGGTATAAGCGTGGAACACAAGCTTGGGGGATATACGCCTTATAAATTAAGGCCAAATCAGAGGGGGTGAAGTATTTCTTGCGTCGATTGAGGAAACCTAAATATTTCGCAGCATTTTTGGCGACCTCAAATATGTGATCGTTCCAACTAAGTGTTGTGTTGATACACATACCAAGGATGAAGAGTTTTGCGGTTTCATCGACACAGGTGCCTTTCCTGGGTAATGGCTGATTAACAAGGGTTCGCTTGAGTGACAGCAGACAGCATTGAGTTTTTGAAGCATTGAATTCCACCACTGGCAAGATTGGAATTCTTAACATAAGCTGCCGTTCCAATTCTACAGCCGAAGGGCGGCGTCGTGATTCTTGGAACGAATATGAAAAGCTGAGGGTGCTGAGCAGACAAGAGATCATTTATAAAAATGAGAAAGAGTGTCGGGGACAGAACAGAACCATGGGGAACACCAGCATTTATTTGGTGGATATCAGACTTGAACCTATCCAAAACAACTTGAATTGGACGTTTGAATGGTTATTTCTAATCCATTGAAGAAGAGATTCATCGACATCATAGGCACGCATTTACGACAAGAGAGCTTGATCCCAAACTCTGTCAAATGCCTTCGAAATATCAAGAGCAACGATCTTGCGTTCGCCTGCATTGTGCAAAGATTGGTTCCAATTTCGGTGAGATAAGCTATCAGATCACCAGTGGAGTTGTTGCTGCGTACACGGTACTGCTGGTCATAAGAAGCTTCCGCGTTTCAAGATATTTCATAAGCGGACGATTTATCAGCCCAATTCGATGACCTTAGAAAGAAGGGACGTAAGTGCTATGGGTCGGTACGAGGTGGGTGACGAAGATTCGCCCTTTTTAGGGACGGGCTGGACAAATGCTGTTTTTAGAGTTTAAAGAGTGGGATAGGTGAAAAAGCTTACGCAAATGTTTTGCCAGAAGAAAACCTCTTCAGAAGAATAGGGGGACTACCATCATGTGTATGCTACCTACAGATATATTTGGGAGAAGCAACTGGTGTCAGCTCGTGTGAAAAAACTACAAGGCAAACGTGTTGTTTTGTATCTCGGAGGTGCAAGACCCAAATGCCAATGAAAGGCAATATCTTTTTGTGAGAAACCAAATGAGGGTGAAAGTTATTTTCGAGCTTTAAACCTAGGCATCACAGGCTCAAGCGCATATGTGTCGACGCACCAACCCACGACACCACGGCCGCCACCTGCACTCTCAACTGCATAACGATAGTTGAGATCCAAGCGTAGCGTTTATGCAATATTTTATTTTTTTTTAACGTTGCTGACATTCATAGCCAGCTAGCTGAATCCACATAATTATGCTATTTTAAGAACACTCTTCATACCCATTCTCTGCCATCCTTCCTGATATGCGAAGAGATTCATGCATTATTCAAGCATTCAGACATGATTCAAATTTTCAACCGCATTGTCACGAACAAATCCTTGTGTGTACACACGTATCCTTTACCCTGATTATGTATCGTGAAGCGCATGTTCAATACGCATGCATACGATGGCAAAAACAACATTACTGTTTGTTTAAGTATGTTCGACATAAAGCAGTTTAATCCAATTGGGAAATCGAGATAATCAAAATGCCATTTGTCCAGATCTAGTGCTCCAATCGACTGTGAATTGTCAATCTCGTGATATTGCTAAAGTTTCATTCAAAAACTAGCTTGTTCGGATGTCGTCTCTGAATGGAGTAACGTCATGCATGTGAATAGTGTTCCCAGATGTTGCCAGTCGCATCACTTATTCAGTCGAGGGGAGAATCTATCATGAATACGATTCCCTTGCAACATCGGTTATCATACTTTTCAGAATGTGCTTCATCGATGTACGGTACATGTTAACTCTATACAACACGTTCACCAGCTCGACTCGTATTGAATCCATAAAAACATTCGTTTCGCATGCAATATCCACCTGCACACACTGAAAGCGCTACGTGTACAATTTTCAAGAATTTCATCAGGTTCCTCTGCTTAATTGGACGGCCAGAGTGTGGCTTTTATTTAATATTGGCAGAAGGAAATCGGCGAAGCATACAACAAATGCACACGTGTATGCCAACAAAGCCGAGTTTATGCCTCATGCCTGCGATTCCCAATTAGCGCTGGCGATGCAATCAACTGGACATGGGTTATTCCAATTTCACTCCATCAGTTGGAATTTCTATTTTTTTGTGATTTACTACTTACTTTAAAAAAAAAAAAAAAAAAAACAAGTTGCACTGGCAAACATTGTTACGTGAACCCTGAAGTGACGAGAGACAAGACACAGAGCGGCCTAATGGTGGAGCGGAGAGGCGGGTTGTACCTTTTATTCGTGGGTTCCGGCTAAAAAATGAGTCTCTGGACTTAATATGTGCGTGAGAAGGTAGGCTTAAGGTTGAAGCTATGAAGCTTTTGAACTCTGACAAGTCGACAGACGCGACTTAGGGGCGATGTGGGTCTACAATATAAAGCCAAATCAGAAGGGCGGAAATATTGTTGCATTTTTTGGAGGCACCTAGCCAACTAGATGTGGCTTTGACGCACAAGCCACGATTGGAAAGACTGTCGTGTTCGTCGACACAAGCGTCATTCTTGGATGATGGCTGATTATTAAGGACTCGCTTAGGTGGCAACAGACAGCTTTGAATTTTAGAATCATTTGATGCCATTTTGTTACGCCAAGGTCAGAATTCAATGATAATACACCAATACATGTCCGAAAGGCATGGTCGTCAGTCTTGGAACGAATATGAACGACTGTCATTACCGAAGCAGTGGTTATGCGTGTTAGGTGGCGGTTCAAAGTGAACCCAATTAGCACTACGTTGTGATACCACGACTCTGATTGAACTTGATAGAAGAGAGTTAGAACCTTCGTGTGACGTTCAGGAGCATTCAAGCTTCTTTCGGAGATCTCGCCCAACAATTCAATAAAGGGTTTACCAAGAGCACCCTGCCTCGCCCTTGCAAGCGCTTGACATGCGCACAGGAAGTCAGTCAAAGTTTCTTGCTCAGTGGCAGTGTGTATTATGGGGAATTGCTAACCCAAATGCGTGGTGCCCACAATAATGACGGGTTGTTGTTATTTTTGCAATATCATCGCATTAGAAGATCGTTTGTACATAAAATGTTCCATTTTGGTCAAGTTTTCCTAGAGATTGTACATTTGCTCAACTGAGACCATCTTAGGTTGGCAATATTTAAGAAGTATGATGTAATTTGCGCCTTAACTAGACCTAAGAGAATGTATAGCAATGGAGCAGCTCGTCGGACGAAAATGTTACCCAGCTTTGGATATTTTTGAGCATTTCCTCATTGCGGCTCATTGCGGTATTCCTGACCAGGTTTTGAGGCTTGATGGCAGCTTAAGTGGCATCAATGAACATTTCTGTACTTTCCTTTGTCCTTGTTGTGAACTGGATTCGTAGTAGGAGTCAGGCTTTTCAAGGCAATATTAATTATTTTCAAGAAAAGAATTGTTTTTGTAGAATTCATTGAAATATTTGAAATCATACTCAGGGTCCTCAACCAACGAGTCCACGATCTCTGGCTAGTTCGACTTGAGAGCCGAGGTAGAGGCTCCCAAGTAGCAGTCTTGGGGGCAATATATACTGCGGTTTACATTCAATCACCGCCCAACCGATTTTTGCCGCTTCCGTCTCAATGCACGATCTTCTCCAGGAGTTGTTGAATTAGTCACATGACAGTTGACTTGTCTAAATCCTGTATTGACATCGAAGGCCTCGGTGAATTCCTTTCCGACCTTAATGGAGCAGCGATAATTCTCCATTGTCCTCCAGCACCACCTGACCAGTTTGGCAGAAATGTCAGAAATAGACTTAACGTTGTATAGCTCGGCTCGATGCACGCCTTGTCACATGCAGTCTTGAATTCAAATATCTGCAGTGGGTGTCGATTTGAACTTCTTGGGTCTAGTATCTACTCTTTTTAGATACAAAAAGTGTCTCGCTGAATCTATAGAACACCATTTTCGACTTCTGGCACAAAATGATCGAAAAATCACGAGACATCTTGACATTTTCACAAATAAAATTGTCTCCTCGACATATTCCTGTTTGAAAACCAACCAAGAATGGTTAAAAAAAAAAGAACAATGTCTAAATTCAAACAAACGTGGGACTGAAAAAATTGTGATAAAACTGAAATATCCGGACTTCGGCTTTTGTTTTATCACTTAAAGCAATCATAAAAGCTCAAGCTACTATTCATACTCCATTAAATCTTAGTATCTCAATTCAACACACTCCAAGTTAACCCATTAGAGGTCACTGTACTCAATGTACATCCATGGACATATATTTCCATGTGTCAAATTACAAATTTTTAAAAGCAAAAATGAGTTACGTTCTTGGTTTTATATACACATCCTCACAAAATTAATCGGACAAAGCCCATTTTGTTGAAAAAAAAAGTTCTGTTTTCGATATACACTTCTTTAAATCATGTTTCTTTGCACAGAAAAACTGCACCGCTTGTATAGTTACTGTTAGATTGCCTATGTCGTGTAAGATGAAAAATAACGGTAAGTTACTGATGTTTCTGTGATACGACAAAGAAAAGGGCAGACACAAAATTATTCGTACAAACATTTTATCAGCGTGAGGGTCGAATAAGGTGTAGTTGTTTTGCAAAAATTTAATTGTGTCACGTTTGTGTGTCGAATTTTATAAACAACAAATATTTTATTTCGAAATTTGCAAAAGTGTGTGGGAAAAAAAGCGAAACATCTCTGAAAGAGCGACAACTCATTCTAAAACAAGTTTGTGAAGGCAAAACGTACAGAGAAGTTGGTGATATTGTCGGTAGATTACACACGATCGTAGGAGATATTGTAAATATGTACAGATATGAGGGGACATTGAAAAATAAGAACGGGAGAGGGCGAAAACGAATATTATCTGAGGCCGATGAAAGGTATATAAGACATCTGACAAGGACCACAGAAATGTCCAATATGGTTATCTGGATATTTTAAAACGAAATCTCCAACAAAGTGCTTCAAAAATGGGATTAAACCAGGGGTATATCTTTCAACAAGATAATGACCCCATACATACTGCTCACGTGGTAAAGATGTGGTTGCTCTTTAATGTACCGAAACAATTAAAAACATCTCCTCAATTGCCTGACATAAACCTAATAGAACACCTCTGGGCAGAACTGGAAAACAAAATCAGAACCCGAACTATAAAAATCAAAAAAACGCTAAAGGAAACTCTTCAGGAGGAGTTGTACATAATTAGCCCCGAATTTACAAAAAAAAATGGTTGATAGTATGCCACGCTTGCAGGCAATTATAAAAGCCAAAGGAGGTGCAACTAGTTAATTAAGTAACAAAATATTGCACAATTCTTCCATTTTCCACCTTTTTTTGCATTTTGTACGAATAATTTTGTGTTAGTTAGAATCGACGTTAACAACTTTTTTCTTTTCTAAATCATTAATTACTTAAGTTTTTGCTTCCGTATTTTAGAATTATATATTGTACGCATGAATTGAAAAAAACGATATGAATTAAAAAACATTTTATCGAACTACGGATACCTTTTTTATTTTAAAATTTTCAGCGGTAAGGGCTTTGTACGAATAATTTTGTGAGGGTGTGTATTTATAAATACACATTATATTGGGTGTACTCATATGAGTGCTGTGACATCTAATGGGTATCAACAGTAACTAATCAAGCAATGTCTTGTGCAAGAAATTAATACTAATACGAAGGTTTCATTCAACTACTATGAATACAAAAGATGTGAAGTTATGCTTGAAATGACAAAGAAACATTTAGTTTTAAGATTTCGAACATCATCATCATCATTTTCTTCTGCTAAACTAAAGGGGTCGCTGGGGTAAACCACGCAGGAGAGATCCCCAGGCAACTCGATCCTCCGCCATCGACTCTAACTCATCAGGAGTTCTTACTATTATAGGCATCATAATTTTTTCAATACCTGTTTTCCTGTCTCCCTCCTTAAATTTTTTCTATAATCAATAAATTTCTCTGAAGGCCTTGCCCTTCGAATATTTTGTACAATATTAACGTTTCACGAATTATTCACGGGCCTTTCATTGTGATTTGGAAAAACGAAGGAGCCGAACTTTGACATAACATTCTCGTAAGTTCGATAAAACGCGTAGCAACAAGCGCTGCCAGACCGTGGGAATTGAATATTTGGTCTTGAAATGAGCTACGAGGGAACATTTTTGTCTTCCAAAAGTGAGTAAAGGGAATTTTCGGTTTGTCTAGCTCACAAAAAAGAAATTTTTAATAAAATTTTATTGAATGAGCTCATTTATTGTGTACACCTGAATGCAAACTCAAATTGAACTTTTAAAAAATTCGGATGGGTACATTTTGAGTTTGAATACTGTCTTCGTGGGGCAGTATCATTTCGGAAACAAGTAGCAAGACAAAATATCTTAAAATCGAATTTTCTAAGCTTTTGCAAAACAGATGATAACAGACTTGCCATTTGAAGACGAGTCCTAAGCCCACACATAGTATTTGATGCTGGGAAAAGTGCACACACAAATACTTCTGCCATTGCGAGGATGCTGTTACTGAAGTAGAGACTGAATTCAGCAATATACCCATACGGGGAACAAAAGACAACTTAGATGGGGCATCATATTTGCAACATTATGAATTATAATGATGAAGGACCACCCCCATACTATCTTAGTCGTGCCACCAAAAATATGTGTCACTTTGACAAATTTGTATTCTCTTAGTCAGTTTAAGTGACATTTGTCACTCGCACGACTACCGCGTGTACTCCCTCAGTCACATTTCATGCGAAAGTGAGATAAAATGAGAGATTTTGTCATTTGCATGTTTGTGAGTGAAATTTGTAAGTTTTAAGCAAAATTTGGTTATTGATAGGAATAAAGGCTGATTAATATGTTCACGTTTAGTGTTAAAATGACAATTTGAGTGCCTGGTATCTTTAATGGATGATAATTCCAATCACATAAAGAAACGAAACGTTTGCATTGTCATTGAAATGTAATCCACCACACACGCACACCTACATATCCGTGTTCTGAACCGAAGGTATCCGAGGATTATCAAATGCAACCACCGAATTGAAATTGATCCCACTTGAAGACACAAATCTGCACCATGTGTTGCCAACTAGTTGAATTGTTTTGGGGTTGAGAATTTGATTGTTTTTTTTTTTTGTCACCTCACCTGAATTCAAGAATACAGATTTTGAAATGAGGTGACAGAAAAATGCGAGGCGAAAATTTGTCACATCGTATAAAAGAATAAGGGTGCTTGTGTTGATACACACACCAAGGATGAAAAGCTTTCCAGCTTCATAGACGCAGGCGCCATTCATGGAGAATGGCTGACTATCAAGGGTTCGCTTGAGTGACATGAATGAATTCCAATTATGCTGTCAAGATCGGAATTCAATGAGCTTAACATACGCTGCCGTTCTAATTCAACGCCCGAAGGGCGGGGTCTTGAGTCTTGCAACGAATATGAAAAGCTGAGGGTGCTGTCATCAGCGAAGGAATGGATTGGACAAGAAGTACCAGACAAGAGATCATTTATAAAAATGGGAAAGAATGTCGAAGGCAGAACAGAGCCTTGGGGAACACTAGCGTTTTTTTGGTGGACTTGAACCCATCCAAAACACCTTGAATTGAACGGCACAAATGGTTTTCTGCCCGATCCTCACAATTTGCAGAGGACTCAAGATTTTCCTGGAGCCAATCAGTGATGTCTTCATTCGTCAAGCAGATTGGAAACGCATGCAATCAGTTTTATTTCTCTTAAGATATTGTGTAAATGGAAGGTCGTCCTGCTCATCCCACTTACAATTTCTTCATAGTGTAGACCCTTAACACTTTCCCATACAAACTGCATCCCTTAAACTGAACGCTTTTATCCAAATACATGCTCTCGCTGGCAACTAAGTGCGCCAATGAACTTCCTTAGACAGATGAGCTTTAAAATGGTTATAAAATGTGATTCATAGACTGATGAATTGCAGTACATTTTGCAGGAATCATCATAATAGTTATCTGCCCAGCATCGCTTTGTAGTCAATTTCTATAGGATGACACGGGGCATTGTCCAAAGGCAGCAGTGCCTTTTTCCACTCAATTCCCTTTGACACGAGAAAATTTCTACAATTTGCATTCCTTTTTTTGGTGACACATTTTTCACACACTACAACACTACAATTTGCATTCCTTTTCGTACATCGGAAACAAACACGCTGGGGAACCATTGGTCGAATAAAAGGAATGTCATCCATGCATTTTTATTTGTTTTATAAGTAACAAGCTTATTCTCAAAATGTGCTCTTGGCTTGGCTGCTTAACTAATGACAAACAAGTTTACCGTGTGCATCATTGATGCATTTGTGCACGCAAGTCATGTTACTTTTTACCTGATCAACCTGGCGCTGACGATACATTAAGTGTGGTGTTTCGTTTGGCTCCTGTAGAACAACTCACATTCGTCCGCAGTCTAGATTTCATCAGCGGTTACTTTATTTTTTTTATTGAAATTTCATTACGAACAGTACAAGATTGTGGACAACTTTTTGCATTTCGAATATCCTGTCATTTTTTAAACTCCGCAATCCATCCGTTGCTAGCGTTGAATGATGGTATTTCCCTGGTTGTGTTGTGCAATTGAATTGACTTTGATTTTATAATGTCACTAAGCTCTCTCATCTGTGGATATTCAGAAGCCTTAAGAATAACGCGTTTTCCTGGCTTCGATTCAGCTCTCGTCTAAGACTGCTTCATTTTGGAAACACACTCCACATCATGTGATTGTCTATGAGAGAACATTTAGTTTTATTTTTACTTTTGACCACAAGAGGTAGAGTGATGAGTAAATATTATATTTTCTGCTTGCTTGAGATATTTTATGAAGAAGAAAAAGAAAACCGTCTAAAAATAGACGCAAAGAAACAAGCTGTGAGATGATTAAGTAATTGAATGATTTAGTTGGATTTTGATTACTTTTTCCATTCAAGCCATTAGAAAAGACGATTAATTCTATTGAGCTTGCTGCGAAGTTCCTGTTAATACACATTAACCACGACTGATATTGATCGACTTGTGTCGGCAGACATAAGTGTCTTTTTCGAACGACCTTCGCTTCGGTTAATGAGGACTTTCGTCATTAATCAACTAACGTTTTCATTGGTTCTTAAATTTAGTTGAGACCTGAACAAGATGTGACCACACCCGTGTCTGTGTTTGTTGCAAGTCATTTGAATTAATGAATTCGTATGACACTTTAAGAGTGGAGGATACACAGTTGTCCTTTGCGGACTTGGACGAATTAAATTGATTTATGTATTGAAGGTACATACATTTTGTTAATTCTTTGTGGTCTCTCTTTTGATAAAGGTTTTTTTTTCCATTGGAACATGCGTTGGAAAGCTACTGTCATTTACGTCATTTCAGTATATGTCATTCATTTGAAGCGTAAACAACAATCTTCTTTTTTTTCACTCAAATATCTCGAACTTTGTGCCTGAAAAATTGTTTTTGCGGGGAGTTCTTCTTCATTACTCTAATACGAAGAAAACTGCTGCCGAAAGGCATCGTATTTTGGTGGAAGTTTGTGGTGAACATGCGCTAGCTGAGCAAACGTGGCAAAAATGGAAAATCATATGTGTAACCCGGCCAACCAGCCAAATCAACGGCAAAACCGAATATCCATGGCGTGAAGGAAATGCTCTGTATTTGGTGGGATCAGAAGGGTGTGCTGTATTATGAGCTCCTAAAACCGGGTGAAACCATCAATAGACAACGCTATCGAACACAATTAATCCGCTTGCAGACAGCTGTAGCCGAAAAACGCCCGGAATATGCGACCAGACACGAGGCAATAATTTTCCATCCTGACAACGCTCGGCCCCACGTTGCTACTCCGGTTAGGAACCATTTGGAAAACAGTGGATGGGAAGTTTTACCCCACCCGACTTATAGCCCAGACCTTGCCCTTCTGACTACCATTCGTTCCGGTCGATGCAGACCGCCCTCACTGAAACACGGTTCACATCAGAGCAGAATATCAAAAATTGTCTTGATTCATTCTTGGCCGCCAAGCCGGCGCAGTTCTTTTGGGATGGGATCCACAAATTGCCAGAAAGATGGGAAAAAGTCATAGCTTCAGATGGGCAATACTTTGAATTATACTGTTGTACACGTTTTTCTTAAATAAACGTTAAGTTTTTGAAAAAAAAACCGCACGAATTAAAGTATGTACCCAATAGTTACGTGAAAAATGAGACTCGCCACGTAACTATATGAAACACTGGCTGTAACACAAAACGGTGTGGTAGGAGTACTTGGCGCTGCGTTCATCGGGCTAGTGCCAATCCCCAGAAGACGATCTCCCTCAGTTTCCCTCATCAGCTTTCGTATATTTCTGTCTATAACCCGCCTTTGAAGGACGGAGCGTTGTTTAAGAGACTGTGAACTATTTATTTCTTTTGTATTTCCCACCCGCATCCCGGGAGGCCGTAGTTCAAAACGTGTATCCATTTCACAATTTCATTAAATGCCTTCTTTTTTAAAGTCATTTCTCTATTTCTTCGATCGCGTACTTTCTCACGCTTCTACATTTCCTTTTTACGTAGAGAGCCCTCTTTCCTGTAATTCCGCCGTCGGGGCTTTGGAGAGCTCTTGTCCTTAAATATATTACGCCTTTGTGGACTTCCTGCTCTGTGCTAAGTGCCGTTGGGTCGAAGCGTTTTTGAGTCATAAAATGCAACACCTCTTTCAAAGGACGTGTCTTTTAAGTTTTATTGAAGTTTAAGAATTATTATGAGTTTGAGGACATCTACTTCACCCACAAAAGCGTATTCGATTTGGTGGTTGGCAGTAATTAGTTCTCTAATTCCTGTAATGGTTATGTTCGGCTTGCGGAAGAACCTAATGTGACTGCGTTCAATTAAAGACTCGCCATGGGTGAATGATTTACGTGTGCGAAGAAAATATATTTACTAGGTGTTGGTGGCACATTAACTGAAAATAAATAGGTCATGAAAGCAATTGCTGCTGTATGTGTACCATACATCGAGCAAATCTTTGATGGTCAGGTACCAGTCCAAAGAAAATGATTTCCCTCTTTACACGCGTTTGCGGTGAGGTATTGACAGGGTTTTTGGTGCACATCGAGCTTGGGAGAGTTTAAGTCGGAAAGTAGAACTTCCTAATGCCAACAGACGAGTCTGTGAAGCCATTGTTAAACTGGATTCTGTTCCTCTTTGTTGTTTGTATCTACGCCTCTAGGCTTCGCAGATTCTCTATTCTCGTTCATGTAATCCAGAATTAATTGTTATAAATAATGTTGTAAGGCCAACCGACGTCTCACATGGACTCTCTTTTACAGCTTCAAGGTCTTATCCAAAGATAACTCCATGGTGTCGTTGGAAGGCATTCATACATCGTTTTGTACATTGAATATTGCAAATTTATTGAGACAATAAACTCACTCACTCAATGGAGGTATAGTACGAAATGAGAGAAATCCGTCTCTGAGGCAAGATCCTTTTCTACTTTGAGTAAATAAGCGACTCACGGGTAGCTCTGTGCCGTGGTGGATTGTCGTTTGAGGGAACTCTCGTTTGAACTATTCACGGAGACAGTCGCAGGGCCGAGTTTGCCCAATGTGATGCCTTGTACTCGTTTTAATTTATTTAATTTATTTTATTCAGCATCATCAAGGGGTCGCGGTGGTAAACCATGCACGAGAGATCTCCAGGCACTCGATCTTTATTTTATTTATTTATTTGTTGAAAATCTGTTTTACACGATGTTAGGCGGGTTTCTCAACACCCGACCACATCGCCACCGCTTTCAAATAGATGGCGCTTTAATTTAACAATTGTGAACTAAACTTAGCTTTGCACTCGCCCTTTTGGCTTGCAAATCTAAACCTCTTCTTTGAACCTCAAACTGGAAGCCTACAGATGCTAAAGCTTGTAGCATTGTTGAAGCCTAAATTCCATACTAAATGTAAGAAAATTGTGGAACATTGTAAAACTTCAGAAACCTTGCATTATTGTACAATTTCCTTAGGAAATTTTTATCAACAATAAAGTTGTATTAACAATCGGAAATTTGACTGCACTTGGATCAAATTAAGAAGGCTAACTTAGGCTTCCATTGCATCTTTCCCTTAATGTGCAAGCAAAATGAAATAAGCCATAGGACAAAACTGCTGCTATACAAGCAGCTTATACGGCCGATCTTAACGTACGTCTTCCCAATATGGCACAAAACTCGCAATTTTTGAAAGAAAAATGCGGCGAATATGTACCGGACTCACATCGGACAGGGACTCTACGACCAAGCACGCATCATCCCCCTACAACAGTACGTGGTGACACTGTTCAGAAAGCAGCTCAACAACCATCCTCACGAGGAAATCAGGAACCCGAGAAACCCAATCACCGGACAACGCTACCTCAACGCTTTAGATCTGCTGAACCAGCAGAATTTTTTAACGAAGTCGAACAACAAGCAATCACCATCGATGCTAAGTCGGCGACCACTTCACCACCCCATCCCAAAAGGACCACGATGGACACACGGACTTGAACAACCCGATGTAAGCACCAGCCATAGGTTAGGTTAGGTTGGGTATATGCAGTCACACTTCGGCCAAAGAAGCCCCGTTCTGATACCACGCGGATTGATTCTCCTTACAACTCAAACCAGTTGGTGCTTGTGACAAGGCGGTTAAGCTGGCTAATACTGACGCTTTTTAGCTCATTGAGGTTGTTGAAGCAGTAGGCCCCTAGGTGTAAGTATCTGCGCTACACGAGCAGAGTAGGCGACCTGTGGTTTCAACCTTCTCTTCATCCATGCAGCTTCTACAGAAGTCAATATAGGAGACCCCTTACCTACGGGTGTGGGTGACAAGTGTCCCGGCACCCCCATGAGGTGCATATGGGTGCCAATTGTGCAGTACCCCGTTATGACCGGTGAGCGTCCTAAGTGAAGATCTGCAGAGTCTAAGCAGATTTAGTGATCGTTTGATATTAAGAGATGGCCATATTTCCTTTGTTTTAAGACAAGTGGTGTCTTCTAGCCAATTACGATTAGTCATGTTGATTGTGGGTGTTTCTAGTATATGCTGGGCTGTAGCGAACGGCATGGAAGGTAGAACGCCTCATATTGTTTGGGTGCAGGATGTGCCACACTTAGCGAGTTCATCGGCTTTGCAATTGCCCGGTATGTCGCTGTGTCCCGACAACCACATGAGCTGTATGCAAGTGCTCAGCCATCTCGTTAAGAGACAGCCTGCAATTGAGGGATGTTTTCGAATTGAACGTGACATTGTCGAAGGACTTGATTGCGGGCTGACTGTCCGAACAGATGGTGATATCTCTTTTGGATATAATGTTGTCCTTGAGCCAGGACAGCGCCTCTTTTTCGCAATGGCTTCTGCCTGGAATACGCTACAGTGATCAGGGAGATATCTATGTTATGGTCTTGAGACTAGACACCAGCCATTGTAGGAGATAAAAATTAAACAAGGTATATCCGTTGGGTCCCTGTCGTTGAGGTAACACTCTAACCTTTAGTTGGTGAGTCTAGTTTGAATCTCAATTGTTAAAATAATTTGCCCTCGCTTATAATGCAGGAAATGGAAAACGCGCTTCATATTTGGATTGAAGACAATCGCCTAAAACGTCATGTTATCATGTTTACCACTAATGTTGCATTTGCTTTTGGTTACTTTCTATGGCATGGATTAGTTGCTCATTAATGGCATAAAAGCATTTATAGAACCTAACCCCTCTTTTTGCACTGACTTCTTGTGTCGTTTAACGCGATTTCATTTAACACGACACTTTGCATGAACGTAACCCTCGCGTTAAGCAAGGCATACCTGCATCTCGAACCTTTGATTTGATATGCTGAGTGTGTCCTCGCCCCGATTCGGAGAAGGACTTCCAATCTGATTCATTCAGTAAAAATCCATCAAAGGAGACTTTCAATTTGCATTTGTGGTTCAATTTCTTAGAAGCAAAAAACTCCGGAATTACCTATTACCGTCACGATACTTTACTAAACGCAGCTCATGTGAGATGGCCGCAAAAATTCATTCACTCGCAATATTCATGTTGCCAAGAATGGTCAATAGTTCGCGCGGACGAACAAATGTATATTCTTTTTTTATCGTTTTTTACCAATATGATATGTGCTCCCCAACTACCAATCCCCTACCCACCAGCGTGCACAAGCATCTCCCATACTCTCGCATCCATACAATAAATCTCCAAAATTTCACATTCATATAAGTTTGTGGTCCGGATTTAACCGCCGTGTTTGACTCACACAAGTGCAAACAAAGAGGTGAAAAAGACCCAAGAAAGTCAGTCAAATTGGTCTGGTGGTTTCATTAGTCGATAATGAGGACGGTGCCGCCGTCACGGTCAATTCCGATTGCTAAATCGAAGTTTTCGATGTGGAAGAGACCATGTGCCACATGTTCCCCAACACGATCCACTTTAATTCACACACGTGCGCTGAGAAGTCTTTTTATAGTCACTCTCTGTCATCCTTCCTTGTTTGCGAATACAGTTTTTTACTTTTCACGTCACATCACATCAACATGCTTCAAATATTCAAACGCATTGTCACGTACACAGTCTTTTGAGTATCATTTCCTAATTGTGTCTTTTTTGACATGTACCGCAATATGAAAAATTCCTTGAGAGCTCAATGAGCACGCGATGGTTTTGTTCGAAATATCATCGTCTGATATTACCATCCTAATTAGCAGTCGGCGATAGAAATCAAGTCCAAGCTGATTGCATGCTGTGTTAGAGATCTTAGCAGCGGATGAACTTGCCAGGAATGTGATTGAAACGTGGATGACGCAATCGTAGAGTTAGCAAGGATAACTCTTTAACCACCTGTGCGACCACTCGGATGCTGTGGCCCAAGTTTAGCTGCGCAAAAACCGACTAACGCCATCCGTTTGACAAAGTGTTGCCCCGGACGGTATTTTTTGCACAAGGTGGCCATAATCATTTGAGGTATCAATGGAAAGACCAACGAGAGGATACTCCTCCTTACTGCCTTTGCCACTGATTCAATCAAATTTGTATTTGAACAAAAACTATACAATTGATCTTACATGCTAGAAGCTTATACTACGAAAAGAGCCCAACGGCTGAACAGTGGTTACAGAGCTCACAATGTTGACAATGTTTTTCTTACAATTACTGTTATATTTAAATTAATGTTAACCCATTATCTGGACATCGGGGTGTTGAGGTCCGTGTGTTCGTTATTCGTCCTCTCGGAATGGGGTGGTGGTGTTGCAGCCTTTTAAGCCGCGATGCTGACTACTCGTTGGTTGATGTTCGTGGAAATGTCTGCTCGTCGAGCAGGTTCAATGCGTTGAGGAATCGTTGTCCGGGAGTCGTGCTTTTCAAGTCTCTGATGTCCATGTTTGGACGGATTCCGATGTCGTAGAGTGTCACCAAGCATTGCTTTAGGGGAATGATGAGAGCTTCATCGTGAAGTCTCCTGTTGCTGGGATACTTCTGACGGTCTGTGTCGTAGGTGAGACTGGTGCATATTTGGAGTATCTAAAGCTTCTCCATACTGGTCTTGGAGATGGTATGACACACAGGGAACCCATACGCTATAATTGGCCGAATGAGTTGCTGGCAGAGTAGCAAGGCTTAGTCCATTTTGTTTTCGCATAAGGGTGAATAGATACGATGAAATCCAAAGTTGGCCTTCCTAAGAGTCAACTTCGAATGGTTGTTATTAACGCCGAGATCCTCCACGTTCTCCTTTGTTGTTATTTCGGCTCCATTGGGGAGCCAATTTTGGCATACTCTTTCCAACATTTCGGCCGGTATCTCACGAATAAATGCTTCAATGTTGTCTTCCAATGCGTCATTTGAAGCGGGCTTGTCTGTATAGGCATGAGCTTTAACATAGCCCCACAAAAAATAGTCTAAAGGCGTTAAATCGCACGATCTAGGCGGCCAATTGACCGGTTCCGGTTCACCGGTTCACCGAACTCGCCTCTCAATAAGTCCATTGTAGCGCGTGCTGTGTGGCATGTGGCACCGTCTTGTTGAAACCACATGTCATGCAAGTCAAGCTCTTGCATTTTGGACAAAAAAAAGTTGGATATCATCTCACGGTAGCGCTCACCATTCATAGTTACGTTACGATTCGCATCATCTTTGAAGAAGTACGGTCCAATGATGCCACCAGCCCATAAACCGCACCAAACTGTGACTTTTTCTGGATGCATTGGTAGCTCTTGCAATGCTTCTGGCTGATATTCACTCCAAAATCGACAATTCTGCTTAAATAAGCTGACCATAAAATGGAAGAAGCGCGCGATGAACTTTCTTAAGAGAGCACGCATTTTGATAATAAAATTCAATAATTTGCAATCGTTGTTCGGTTGTAAGACGATTCATGGTTAAATTATAGACCAAACTGAAGATGTTTGACAGTGAAACAAAACACGAAACGTGCGTCAGCTGTTTAAACCAGTGTTGCCAAAAAGATAATAGCTAAAAAATCACCCTTTACTTCCAGATGGTCTTCTGAAGCACATTCGTACCGATTTCTCCGCATTTATTGGGATACCCCATTTGTTGCCACTGCTCCAGTCTCTGTCAGTTGAGAACAGGAGAACACTTCATCCATTACCTGCAAGATCTAACAAAAATCCCACTAACATCTCCTTTCAGATTTGTAAGGATTTCGACGATGGCTGCGGAGCTCACTGACATGACGGTACGAGGAAGGTGTAAGGAGGAGACAAATTCGGGCATCACAGGAGACCGTCTACCCATCAGTCCAATCTAACCCAAGCATGCGATGACAAAAAAAAATAATATTATTCGTGGCATAATACGAGGCATAGGGGGCGCTACAGCCCGTAGAGTGCCAGGGCTTACCTTCCTTCACTACTGGAAGGGACCTACAGTTTTATGCCGACTCCGAACCACAAATTTGAGAAGCTTGAGCATTGTCAGCAGAAATGAAGCACTATAGAGACGCCCAACTTCACAGCTGATTGCCCCCTAGTCAATCGACAAATTTGTTAGGCTTTTTGACAGTGATTCATCAATTTTTCACACTAATTCTCATACATGCCGTTCTCTGATTGGTCAATTTGGCTTTAGAAAATGATATATTTTTTATAAAATTTTAAGGGGCAAGAGAGCTAGAATTTGAGTGTCTCTATCATACTTCATTCTAATTGTCAATGACTTGAAAGAGGTGGGGTTGTCAAAATTATTGTGCTCGCACCGGCAATTGAACCTGGGCTGGGTAGGCTCAAGTGAGTATGGTCGACGCACCACACCACAACGCCACGAACTTTTAATGTATGCCAAAAGCATTAAACCAATAAAGTCATTGATACTCATAAGAGGAAGATAATCAGAATGCCCTTGCTCTATGCTCGTATCTAGTGGAACAACACATTTCAAAGTCAAGGTGCAATCAGTGATCGGTTTGTCAGGAATATTTTCTGAAGGACCTTCTTCAAACCGTGTCCCCGGAGTGGTCCGTTGAGCTTAGAAACTAGCCAGAAGACACACGTTAGCAAATCAGGCGAACATGCTAGTTGTACAACGATATGTAGTCTCGAACCTCTAGACTATTGCCATTTTGTCCAAGCCATTGAGTGTTTTTCGATCGCAACGAATTCTTTACCAGCCAGGTCCCTAATTGCCTATAGTTGATTTTTGACAATCAATTTACAGTGCTTGCAAATTTACAAAACTTGCAAGTTAGATGTGCGAGCAGCTAAAGATCAGTCCCAGATCAACGAGTCCAGCGAGAAGTTTGAAAGCGACAATAGATCTGTTCTGACAAACCATTCGCCGACTCATAGGAAGGACATTCAACGTCATCAAAGGAGTCAAATCCAAAGACGGTGTGTTGCTTTCCAATGAGGTGGACATCTTGGGCAGATGGAGCGAGCACTTTTCGGAACTGCTCAATCACAAAGCGTAGGCTTGAGTGGGACGGAGAGTAGTTCAGCGGTGGAGGAAGTCATTTTGGCGATTGAATCGATAAAAGATGGCAAATCCACTGGTGTGGATGAAATCCGCCAAGAAATGCTTAAGGCTATGGGTAAAGAGGGAGTTTTATGTCTCTCTCGTGTCATTAAAGTGGCTTGGGAACGTGGTGACACACCTATCGATGGGCAAACTGGTGTGATTGTCCCATTTTTCGAGAAGGGGACAAAAGAGATTGCTGCAACTACAGGCGCATATCGCTTCTATGTCTCCCCGTAAAATAGTCTACGCTAAGGTGTTGGCAGCGCGTTCTAGAACTATGGTCGCGTCTGAGAATGGGGTTGAACAGTGCGGCTTTCGATTTTGAGTCAATTTCACAAGAATGGTACTTGAGAAGACTTGGGAGTATGCCAAATGCCCATCTGCAGTTGTTTTGTGGATTTGGAAAAGGCATATGACCGAGTCCATCGATGTAACCTCTGGAGTGTTCTGCAAGACTGTGGGATTGACGGTCCTCTTCTGAGTCTTTATACACAAACTGTAGCAGCTGTGTGTGGGTTAACAGTGCGAAATCAACACCTTTCACCGTGGACGTTGGACTTCACTAAGGGTGCGCCTTCTCTCCTCTCCTTTTCATTGTGTATATGGTCTGGATGTTGCAACAGAGCCGAGGTGAGGAATTTTACACATTGGGAGAGTTGAGGGCAAGTCATCTGCTTTTTGCAGATGACTTAGCTAACCTCACATCTTCACAAACGGAAATCCAGCACGCACTCGATAGGTTTGTGGCCGCATGTTCTGAAGCTGGAATGGAGGTTAATGTTAACAAATCAGAGGTTATGGTAAAATCCAGAACGCCAGTTCAATGCAGTCTATATGTTAGTGGAGTCCCATTGAAGCAGGCGAAGAAGTTTAAGTCTTTTATACGAGTGATGGAAGGAGTTATGCTGAGCTTTCTTGCAGGATTGGTCAAGCTGAGTCAATTCTGAAACAGAGTAGATTTTGAAGGACGTAGATCTGTATAATCGGGAAGGCCCAGCTTGGTGTCAAAGCCAAGATAGCGGTTTTCAACCCAACTTGTTCTAACTCTCAACTATGGTCATGATTGGGTTTTGACCGAAAGAATAAGATCGCGAGTACAAGCTGCTGAGATGAGATTTCTTCGCTGTTGTGGGAATTATTCGCCGGGATTGGGTGAGATACACGGCAGAATGCGAGGAACTCAACATTGAACAGCTGCTTTTTCGAACGGAAAGGTATTGGCTTGGATGGTTTGGTCATGTGACACGAAAGACCCCATCATCACAGCTGCCGAGGCGGGCGTTGAATGCGATTCCATCAGGTAGGCGACCGCTTGTCAGACCCAGGACAAGACGGTTGGACCAAGTCCAAAAACTCGCCCGGTTAGCTTGGCCATAACTCCTGATGAGTTAGGGTCGATGGTGGAGGATAGAGTTGCTTGGAGATCTCTCGTGCGTTGGTTTACCCCGGCGACCCCTTTAGCGTCAACGCACGAGAGATTTCCAGGCAACTCGATCGAGTTATGCCCAAGCGTAACCAGGCGAGTTTTTAGACATGGTCCGACCATCTCATCCTGGGTTGCCAAGCTGTCGCCTACCATCACGCTGAATGCGATGCCATCAGTTTGCCATGAAATTGTACAAAGAACTAAAAATTGTACTGAAAATGGCAAAGATGTACCTGCGTACTCGGACAGTTAAATTGTACTGAATTGTGGAGGATAGTAAGACATTTCCCATCACTGTCGCGTACCCTTGCCCTAGCTTACTGCTTACTTCCACCCCACTTTGAAATTGGGGTCTTATGTGTGGCGGTTGATCGCTGGGCTGGGCCGTATATAAAGGCAAACACAAATATATAGATTTTAAGGGGATTTAGTAGCGCACTTTTTTGCGGTAAAGCTTGTTTCAACGGAGACATTTCTAATGGGATAACGATAAGACACATGTAAGCTAACCTACTCTCATCAAGGCATTTTAAAGCGAGCTGGGTGTATGTTTGGCATCATGTTTATAAGTAGGTATTGTATCTGAGTGAGTAGTTTTGTAATTTATGTCACAGATTACTGCAATTGATTGTCGTCATTGCAAATTGTAAAAAATGTATTTATCAAAGAATTTATTCATTGAAACTCTTGGCTTAGAGGAATTGCACTTACAATACGCATATGTGATCCGATTGCAGATCTGGAAGAATTAAAATTCGATTCGAAGTCAAAATTTTTCATGGATATCATAGAATGTCTTCGAAAATAAGCAGCTTTAAAATCTAATTTAATTTCCTTCCGGTAGTTGCGGTAAGATCTTGTGCCATTCCAAAGCCAAATTTACAAAGATTGCTTCGCTTGAGAGACACCAACACCACAATTGCAAAGTCACACGGTCGACCGTACTCAGTAACCGCAATTCCTCAAAGGAAGGATATTGTAGTGTAATATGCTCGCACATGTTCAACGGAATGGTGCAGGGCCTTTGTGCGTAACATATCGGTGTGTGAGCAGCCAGGACGTGACATTTATTGATATTAATTTAATTTGAATGAATTTACTGGAAGAAGTTGTTGCTGTTATTTTTGTAGTTGTGCTAGAACCCAGAACAATACGAAGGAAAGTTCTTATTCCACTAGAGATATTTAGTGGCGCAGTTTAACACTGGTCTATATTTATTTTATTTTCAAATAAGCAAAACTCCTAGCGGCTCACCGGGATACTAGTTTCTCTTGACTAGCTCTGCAGGCTTGCAGAAAAGTTATCACATTGACACAGTGTGTTCAGGCCCCCGTCGGACACACATTTTAAAACCCTCCTTCCGACAGATGGTGCCTCGCGAAGCCCTATCAATTCAAATGCGTTTGTATGGAGATGTGTGCCACTTAAGAACCAATTTTCATAAGATGCTCGTATGTTTTATGAATTTCTTACAGCACTGACGATTAGTGCATATTATTGCGTGATGCCCCAGCGGCCAAAAGTATTCCAACAAATGCATCAAATTCAGTGCTCGTCAATTCAATCATTTCACATTCTTGGTCCGGATTCGGGGTTGGATTTCGCTTGTGCTGCATGTCTGGCATACGGATTTCTTTCGCTTATAGTGCCGAAAGTAATATTTGACTAATTGTGTTAAAAATAAGTAGGATTGTTAAAATGCATCATATTCCATATCAGGCACCACGTGTCCGTCAGTAGGTGTCTTTTTTTCTTTTCATTTTGTGTGCCCATTTCTAGGAATTCATTAGAAGGCGGTTAATCGATAGAAAATACAATTTTAGGAAGGTACCTGGAATTTCAAGTCCATAGCTTCATTGGAAATATCAGTAAATGAAATGTGCCTGGCCAGACCTGGGTGTCCGACGAGGGGTTGCACATTTAAATAAGGTTCGTCGCGCCAGTGTTGTGACACTTCTTCTGTTATTTCCTTATTATTCGATGGCGCAACCTTTTGCTGTGCATTTTTCAGACTTTTTTTCCGAACAATTCCTACAAAATATCTGACTATGAGGGGTTTTGTGAACAGCTTGTACGGCAGACCGAAGACAGCGGTCACCTGGCCGAAGCTGATACCACCAGTGACACTGTGAAGAGTGACAAGAGTGATGCTGATTTTATCGGACAGGAATTGCGTTTGGAAATCGCAACGATATATATGTACTTTCGAATACTATGGTTTTTTTATTCGGAAATAGTATAAATTTGATTCCATGAAGGTTTTAGGACCTGCAACTGTTACTTTTTCTTCGAGAGGAGAGTGGGCTTCCTTCACCATCCATGAAGCCTGTGTACGGACAAGTCCATTCTGACCACGTGACGCAGTGCCGAGTGGCAATGTCTAAACTATTTTTAAGTAGGTTTATTAGATGCCACAAAAAATAGTGTCAACGCCGATGAGTGTAAGCCGGCATTCCCCGTCAGACTTTGTGAGAGTTGAGAGCTAAGAATATGCCATAATTGCTTCACAATGCGACACGTGGTGCATTAAAACCATCTGCGACTACCATTAGGAGCTTCTTTGCTGTGTCGAGTGGCGTGGATGTTCCAATGTGTCGATGAGCCGATGCCAAGTCTAGGAAGTTCATCGGTTTTATAATTTTATGGAATGTCACAGTGTCCTTGCACCCACACGAGTTGAACAGAAACATTGAAGATTAGGTGACCACATAAAGAGATTGTATATCAGACTAGCTATCAGAGCTCCGCTTGTTTGCGTCACCTCCGGCGTTCTCTGTTGGGAAGTGCCACTGATTCATAATCAATGGCATTTTGTATTTTCTGCGGAAAAAATCATTGCAGTGCAAATGAAATTTCTCTTGAAGTTCACATAATTACCAACAACACCGTGCACTGTATTATGACGCTGAGACACACGTTAAGATGCGACAACATGTAGTTGGACAATTGTTTGTTTTGTGGAGCGTAGTATCAGTACCACCACCGGTCACTGGGTCGACTTATTTTGATGGCATCTATGAAAATGGCCCGTCATTCCATCATGCTACGGTTTAACCCAAAATAAGCACTGACACTGACACTACGCCCATAAGAGTGTGGCGGGTCCAAAATTGAACGGGTGCGCAGCCAGCCAAGCGAAACACGGACACAGATGTATTTGGACATCATATTTCATACGTATTTCAAAATCAAATCGATAGCGAATCATCCTCGCTTCCTAGACTTGAATGCGGTGGAGGAAGACCTCACGGTTGTAGTTTCTAATTAACAAACCAATGCATTGCTTTTGCATTCGATTGGGTGGTGAATTCTCGTCGATTCGATTTTAATGTTATGGGGAGAATGCCTTGATTTCCGCTTCTCCTTGTATCTCTTCCACAGTCAATACTCCATGCACTCTGATATTCCTGATCCCTGGGTTCCTCTTGATTATGGTTCTCCACTTTCGTTTCACACAACATCATGTCTTCCAATTCATTCATTCCAATGTGAAAATAGAAGCTAACGCGTGTCTCACTTCCATTGAGTGAAACAGAACTGGTGTTTTTTACCGGGAAGAGAAACTTTCCTCAGTTCATCTGTCCAACTACAAGCGGGGACAAAATCAAGCTCTCAAAGACATCCAAATACATAGCTGCGACTCACTATGCGAGGCGATAGACGTATTGACATAATCGACAAATCGATTACCAGTTTGTTCTTATAGCCAAGTGACCGACGCCGATGAACTCGCTAAGAGGAGGTTGAAAACACAGATGGGTGATGTGGTAACCGACTTAGCCTCGATGGTGATTGCTATGCCTGCTGTGGTAGAATATATGCAGCTCGTCGTTGGAAAGTTCTGCTCGTTCAGCAGATTTAACGCGTTGAGGCAGCGTTGTCCGGGGATTTTGTTTCTCAGGTTCCTGATTTTCTCGTTCAGATGGTTGTTGATGTCTAGTAGCTGCTTTCTGAACAGTGTCACCATGTACTGTTGCAGGGGGATGATATGTGCTTGTTGCTGTGGTGCCTTTGACGGTCTCTGTCGAATATGAACCCGGTACATATGCACAGTATTTTTCGAGCTTCATCATGCTGGTCTTAGAGGTGGTGTGCCATATCGGGAAGACGTACGTTAAGATCGGCCGTATAAGCTTCTTGTAGAGCAACAGTTTTGTCCTCTGGCTTAGTCCATTTTGCGCATCAATGAAAGCCTAGGTTGGCTTTCTTAAGGTTCAGTTTCGAATGATTGTTGAACTTCAACCTTTCCGCGAAGTTAACGCCAAGATACTTGACCTTTTCGTTTGTTGATATTTCTGTACCGTTAGGGAGCACTAGATACCCGAAGTTATGCAATCGCGTCTAGTGGGAAGGATGTTTTCCAAAGAAAAGTAGAAACATTAGTTTTTTTAGAAACAGAGTAGAACATTTTTTCAATTATCCAGGTTTTTCACTTATGGGAGATTCAGTTAGGGGGGTACATAGTTTGTATGTAAGTATACTCCGGGACTTGTGAGTATTTTCCCTTAAGCGGGTTTCATTCATCTTTCACATTTTGACATTCATTGTCTCGGCGCATGTTCAGTCATGTACGGAGTTGAGATTGCCAAGCAATCGTTATTCAGACTCAGTAACGATTCGATGGCATTAGCGAGACATTGAACAATAGGAAGTTACATCTGACAGCTTTTTCAAGCGCTGTCGACAGTATTGGCAATCTATGGAGTAATGTTGCCTCTATGAAGCGAAAACCTAGTGTACCATACCAAGCTGCAGATCTCACTTAAATCAAATGCTAGAAGAACTTCGATGCTTTGTTTGTACACTCTTGGTTGTTTAAGAATAATTAGGCATCGCTAACCCAAGACCCAATAACTTAGCGTTCCTTTATAACACTAGTTATCTTCTATGCGGATTAAAGCGACTGCGGTCTAGTCAAGTCTAGTCCTTGTAGTCCTTGTATTCGTAAGATGTAAGTAAAATAAAAGATAATCCAGAATCCTCATGAAACAGTTTTCTTACATGTAACGATACAAGATCAAATATCTTAACAAAATAGAATGCAATGTTATATCTTCAACATGTGTACTCATACTAGGAATACTAGGTGTGGCTTCAACGCTAGGAAGCAAAAGGGTTCGAAGTCAAATCTAGAATGTTTCCCATAATCACTTGATTTCTATATTTTGTGCGCCTACATGACAAATTTCTTCTTCTTTAGTTTCAGAGTACGTTCGTAGCAGTGGAACTGGTATGTCATCTAGACGACGGCTGAATTCTCAAAACTGTTGGACGGAAACACACGAGCTGCAGCACATTATCCCAATAAAGTAAGCACTCCACTCGTCCATCCATCAATGACGTGCACGGTACATGGGTGAAACCCACATAAGGTACAAAGTGAGAAACGTAGTACGTGGAGATGCAAATAAATCGAATGAACAGAACAGAGAATGCTATTGATATGTTTTTGTAGTGTTAAGTAAGCCATTGCACTTTTACTTGTATGTATTCTTTAATATAGATAAAACAATGAATCTGTAAACAGTCAATAAACGATATTCGTTGAAAAATAAAGAAACCAATTAAGTGTTTCATTTCGATATGAAGACATGGAAAGCAGTTTAATTATCGTATACTCAAACTTAGGCAGATTAATTGAAGTCTTACAAGCGCAGCAGTATTGTTCCTAACATTGGTCATGCACTTGAAGAGTTTCCTTCAAATTATTGCTTTATTTTATGTAATTTAACAAAACGCTTTGTGAACATTAAAGATCATCAAATATTAATACAAGCTAGGGTGACTTCGTAAATGTCATACACTGTCATACTTCGCTCAGCTTCGTTAAGTTTCGTCCAATTTAGCTGAACTAAGTGAAAGCGAAATCCATAGCGTAAGTATCCAGAATCAATTTAAGACATTTTACAACTCAGCTTATTTTCCTTCAGTACTGACATAAGTTTACTTACGTTAAATAGGAGTGGGCGCTTACAAAGATCTACTTTGCTTGTGCCACCGTCACCTACTAAAGCTAAAACTTCAAAAACTAAGAACTAAAGATCATCAATGCATCACCTACTCTGCTACTACCTATCACTGCATCACCTATTAACATTAAAACTTCAAAAAGGTCAAACTCACTTTCGTTAAGTTTCGTTCAATATGGCTTACCTAAGTGCAATCGAAATGAATCGCGTAATTATCCAGAATCAATTATAGACATTTTACAATACGGCTATTTTTCCTTCAGTAATGACATAAGTGTACTTACGTCAAATAGGACTGGGCGATTACAAAGATCTACTTTGCTTGTGCCACCGTCACCTACTTCAAAACTTTAAAAATGTGTAGTAAACTAGTAGCGAACTTTACTTTAGGAAAAGTCTTGATATACACACAATTCTAAAAAAGAATATTGTCATATAATAAATGTATTACATGTACTATGTATTATTTACTATGGCAACACTTTCCACCATGCCACACGGAAACGGGAAATGGTCTCTATCCTTGTCTTTAGCGAGAAGACAAAGATAAGAGACAAGACACGTCAATCTTGTTGGCGTCTAGTATTAAGTCAGTCTTAAGTTTGGATTTGACCAATAAAGTGTATTAATCGTATTACTCTCTTTTATTTCGAATTTTTTATGATAAATGTTGCACACAAGAGAGGTACAGCATCACTATATGAATAAAAATAAATTGTGAAATTGTCAATTGCGACCGTGGATTCCGAATCGAACAGTGTCATGGTAGTTGTTTTATATTCGCAATGAGAGCAAGCTTGTGCAAAATGACATTTTCGTTGCCATAATCACGAATACAATTCAATCAAAATAAGCATGCTCTCCGACTGCGGACAAAAAATGTGTGTTACCCTCACATGCAAATCAGGCAGGCAATCAGGCTTTCGTACATGACTGCAATTATGTTGCTCAACTCGTTCATAATTCATAAAAAGCGAACCAATTAATCCGGGGTGTTTATAAAAAAAAAAAAAAAAACTATAATTACCAGGCTCCGAAAATAAATGTCGTGGATGTACATGTTTTATTTTCATGTGAACTGGAAACCAAGCGTCGATGAAATTATTCGGACACTATACTAGTGAAGTGCTAAGATTCCAGCAGTTGCTTAAATTTGTATATGTTAGAAAATACATAAAATTTGATTTATTTAAATCGACTTAAAGTGCAGAGAATACGGGTATAGGCAGAAAATTATAGTCAACTCCACCTTAAGAGTTTAACTCCGAACTAGTTATACGCAACTGTAAACTTAAAAGCATGCTTTTACTTTTTGTCAAAAATAGTCACTTTTAACCTGTCGCTAACTGGCGACTGCTTTACAGCGCACATGTAAGAATTTTCAATCAACACATAAAAATAACAATTCGGTCAAACTATCGAAATTTCTGCTGCTGTCATTCGCTTGTTCTGTTTTTGCTTTCTTTTTGCCGGATTTTATAATCAAGTGTAGGAAATGTACATAAATGTATAGTTTAAAGTTATAGATATGATATTTGGTAAACTAAAGATTTTCTTTTATAATTTCTGCGCACATAAGGGATTATTAAAACCCCTAAATGTTCGGGGTTAAGACCCAGTACGTGCCGAAGGTATAGAGTGAGATTAAATTTCCTACTAAGCGATAAAGGGACCATGGGATGGGATGGAGAAAGAAATGTTGCGACAATTGAGAGAGCAGCACTTGCAAATAATCTAAGACAAGGGCAAGGATTTGCGCATAATTAACAAAAAAGAATGCTGCCTGGGAGGCAATCAAAATCGGCATAATTGCTGCTGGTTACTTTTTAAATTAATACGTGCTCCTTTTCAAGTGACGTGTTCCCATGTACATAATGCATGCGCCGGAAGACTCAATGGAGCTGTTTTTGCGTCAACAAATTTAATATTGCTCTCATTGGCTATGTTGTGCAGCGGGTCCACTTGCAGCTGGTTTAAAAGTGATCGAAATTTAGACCTCATTTAATCATTCGATCGGAATTCTTGTTGAATTATAATAATAATAATAATACTTACAATAATAATAATAATAACAATAATGATACGGGTGCCGCTACAGCCCGTAGAGTTCCAAAGCCTGCGCGTCGTGCGCGCTATTGTGCTTTCTATAGTGGAAGGGTTTCATGCCGACCCTGAACAGCCAATTTGGGAAGACAGTTGTACTTTTTGAACATCGTCAGTGACTCGATACAGGTGGGGCGGTGAAAATTATTTTGTTCGTGCTAGAAATTAAACCTAGGTAACGTAGACTCAAATGCCTAGGGGTCGACGCCCGAACCACTTGTTGAAGCACGTATGACTTGTATTCAGTTTCTTCAGTTTGGTCTATAATTTAACCATGAATCGTCTTACAAACGAACAACGTTTGCAAATTATTGAATTTTTTTTATCAAAATGCGTGCTCTGTTAAGAAAGTTCATCGCGACATCACATGTGTTCAGCGACGAAGCTCAATGGGTACGTAAATAAGTGGAATTGTCGATTTTGGAGTGAATATCAGCCAGAAGCATTGCAAGAGCTACCAATGCATCCAGAAAAAGTCACAGTTTGGTGCGGTTTATGGGCTGGTGGCATCTTGGACCTTACTTCTTCTCGTAACGTAACTGTGAATGGTGAGCGCTACCGTGAGATGATATCCAACTTGGCTTGCATGACATGTGGTTTCAACAAGACGGTGCCACATGCCACACAGCACGCGCAACAATGGACTTATTGAGAGGCGAGTTCGGTGAACATTTTATTTCACGTTCGGGACGGGTCAATTGAATTGAACGCCTTTAGACTATTTTTTGTGGGCTATGTTAAAGCTCATGTCTATACAGACAAGCCGGCTTCAATTGACGCATTGGAAGACAACATTGAAGCATTTATTCGTGAGATACTGGCCGAAATGTTGCAAAGAGTATGCCAAAACTGGACTAAGCGGATGGACCATTTGAGGCGCAGTCAAGGTCAACATTTGCATGAAATACTCTTCAAACATTAAATACCGTACTATCGATTCAAATAAAGATTTCGTGCATTTTCCTGAATTTCATGTTTTTTTTTTTTTTTTTAAACTTCCCTATAGCTTTTAAAAAATCACTCTTTATAACGGCGACCTTGTTGATTGTTTTTCTTTTCCCGACAGGCGTATAGTGGTTTACAATGAAAAGGATAGGTGACAAGAGGCACCCTTGGCGAAGTCCAACGCACACAGTGAAATGTGTTGATTTAGCACCGTTAAAACAGCCGCCACAGTTTGTGTATGGAGACTGAATGGCCCAGAGGACAATCCCATACTCCTGCGGAACACTAAAGAGTTTACCTCGAAGATGCCTTTTCAAAAACCACAAAACAGCTGTAGATAAGCTTGCCATATTCCCAAGCCTTCCCAAGTACCAATCGTAGAGAGAAAAGCTGGTCGCTTGTACTTCCACCGGGACGAAAGCCGCACTGTTCATCCCCCACCAATGAGGTGGTGAAAAAGTACAAATACCTTGGAGTGACAATCACTAATAACCGTAACATGGATTTTCACTTGAAGGACAAACTTATTAAGGCGAAAAGTGCTATATGTGCTACCTGGAAAAGGAGTTTCTCAAATAATCTGGTTGATCATAGTGTTAAATATAAAGTCTTCGTTGGTGTTGCAGAATCGGTATTGATGTACGCAGCTCAATCTTGGGGACATACGCAATATGAGACAACATGTAGAACAACTTCTAAGATATTACATCAAACGAACCTTTGGTTTACCAAGAACGACGCCTATCTATATGGTAATAATAGAAACAGGAATATCGCCATTATTCGTCAAGACACTTAAGCTGCATATTGATTATACATACAAAAAAGAAATCTTTGGTTTAGGAAACTGGAAGAGCTTGCAGGTTACTGTGGGATGCAATTCCATTTCACGACGACTAACCCCAGGTTATTAAAAGTTATGCTCTACGAACTTATCTCCAAAGTAGACGAACAATATAGAAAAGATTGTATCAATATGGCTACATCCTCCGTACATCGATCAACATACAGTTGCCTCAACCATAATTTATGTGAACGAAATTATTTCAATAACAGTAACAGTCAAGAACTCATATCTACCATTTTCAAGATGAGAGGAGAACTCGTTAATTTAAATTATATCCCACATCGTCCCGACTTGCCGATATACTGCAGTCTTTGCAACCTATCAGAGAGAGAAGATATTGTGCATTTTATTGGTAGATGTCCAATCCTTAAGGAATTGCGCAGATTTTATCTAGGCAGTGACATTAAATCGGTATCTGAGGTCAGAGACCTTTTAAATTGCGATTGCGATATAAAACTACTTTTAAACTATTATAAAAAGTCAATCAAATATAGAAAAAATAATAATAAATAAGCTACATATGTGTATACATGTATATTAACTTGTTATATGTACCTTATAATTATTCGATAACAAACTTATTTCTTTTTTGATTATTATGTTAATGTCAATCAGGCAGACGGCAAAAGCCATGCTCGTACGATTTATGTAAGAAAAACAAAACCACAACTTGTAATGATGAATAGGTACAATAAATCTATCTCTATCTCTATCTATCTATCTATCTATCTATCTCATCCCCCATCCTGGGCTCGACCATAGGTCTAGAACGCGCTTCCAACCTCTAAACGTAGACTTTGCCGGTCAGACTTAAAAGAGATATGCGCCTGAAGTTGGAGCAATCTCTTTTGTCCCCGTTCTTGAAAAGTGTGACAATCACCCCAGTTTGGCAATCGCCAATTCCCAGGCCACGCTAAGTCGACTTGGGTGGTTTTACATTGTGACCACAGATATGTAACCCGAGTCACTGGAATAGTACTTTTTTTTTAATTCAGTGGTTATTTATCTCTTATCTTTATGATTGATTAACTAGCCCCTCGCCTGGTTTGATCGGACATATTTCCATACATAAAAGAAGGAATGTTAAACACAAGAAGCGCCTTAAGTTAGGTTAGGTTACAAACAAGATCAAATATGGGTCCGTTGTAATTCGGATTAGATTCTTTCTTGCAATGGCTTGCTGATATTGCTCTTCTCGCTCATCGGTCGTCGAAGAAATAAGCCTCCATGAGGAGCTTACTGCGGGTGGTGAGAGAACCGCAAAGGCAGAGAAGTCTGACATTATTAAATTTCAAAAAGAAAAAAAAAATAATAAATCAATGGCACCAATATGGGTTTCTCTTGGATGGAGTTAAAAGCACGTAACGTTTCAGAGCTTAAAAGGACGTAAGTTATCAGTATAAGGATAGCAAGGACTTTTTGTTTATTGCATACGCACTGTGTAATCCAATTTGCGTGTGGGAGATTTTGTCTCTTCGCGCCCATATTCATTACACATTGAATACACAAGCAGGGGAAGGGTGTTGAGCTGAACGTGATGTTTCCGACGAAAGTTGAAAAGGAGAAGATTTTGCAAGATTACAGATATATGTTCACACATATACGACACGACATTAATACATAGGTAAATATCACAAGGTATATTTGAGTGGGTAGGACATGTTTTGCGACGTTACCAGCGTACACTGTCAGTACTTTTTATTTTTTGGTACAAGACGGAGAGGACCTGAACCTCAAACAACAAAATCTCTGGCCAACTGCTTTCAATAGCACCCACCTAGTGTTTGAGTTCCTTCTCCTGGAGCACAAACCAGAGTATAAAAACGCTGTCCGGCTCGACAGACGGTCGGGCATAGCCCGAAGGAACTACGAGCAACCCAGCACTGGCCTCGTAAGCCGCACAAGCCAGTGCATACGGGGAGCAAAAGGCACCGGACGACGGCATCGAATGAGGATAGGCACATGAAACGTCTCATCGTTTTCAGGAAAGGTTCTCGACCTAGTTGAGGAGGCTGCCAGGTATCGTTTGGACATCGTGGGTATCTCCTCGACGAAGCAAAGGGGATCTAGAACTGTGGACCTTTGGACGGATGGAAGCTCTTCCTGTCGGGAGTTGCACCTCAAATGTCTGCACAGGCGGGAGTGGGGATAGTCACAAGTCCTAGGTTGGCAGGCAGAGTATTGAAGCGGATACCATTAGGAGGAAGAGTCGGGATGTCAAGGCTCAAGCTTGGAAGGTCAATTTTGGCACCAAATCTAGAGTCAGAGTACGCGGTTTTCCTGGATGAAGTTGATGCTGCCCTTGAAACGGCAGCGGAGATGGATTCATATATACTGATGGGTGATTTCAATGCTCACGTGGGTGTGGCTGTAACGACATGGGGGGTGTGATTGGGAGGAACGGTGATCTTCTCCAGAACGCGAACAGAGAGAAGTTGTTGGACTTTTGCTGTTGGACTTTCCACACAAAGGCACCCATAAATACACATGGTACCGTCAGAGTCTTGAACAGAAGTCGTTGATAGATCTCTTTTTGGTACCACCGTGTGTGAAACGGATGGTTTGTGATGTTCGTGTGATGAGAGGGGCAACTGTCAACTGATCATCATTTGGTGTTGTGTACGCTGCACTTCATTGATAAAGTACCTCTCCTGCCAAGGCGGAAACCAAGAGTGGTTACACGCATACGGTGGGAGAAACTACAGAACAGTGAGTTGCGGCTAAATTTTTCGCGGCACATATCTGGTTTGAGCGACGTCCAACTGTTCCATCGAGTATAGAGGAAGAATGGCTACTGTTTTCAACAGCTGTCACTGCCTCTGCACGGGATGTTTGTGGAGTGAAACGGCTTGTGGTGAGAAACTAACTGCGCGGTTTAAAAGGCCCGGAGTTCAAGAACCCATCAGAGAGAGGAAGAAGACCTACAGAGGCTGGATTCTTTTAGGGGACTCTGCTTCTCATGACTGGTACACTGAGGCTTGAAGAACTTGCAAATCGGCTGTGCGAGCAGCTAAAGAGCAGTCTTCGAAGGTTCGGCGAGAAGTTGGAAAGCGACCATAGATCTGCGAAAAAGGTGTTGTGGCAAACCATTCGCCGACTCAGAGGAAATTTCCTTCCTCATTTCCAACATCCTCGAAGGAGTTAAATCCAAAGTTGGTATGTTGCTTTCCAATGAGGTGGACATCTTGGGCAGATGGGGCGAGCACTTTTCAGAACTGCTAGATTCCGAACAGGCCATTGAGGATAGCTGACTTGTAGTGGAGGAAGTCATTTTGGCGATTGGCAAATCCACGGGTGTGGATGAAATCCGGCCAGAAATGCTTAATGCAATGTGCAAAGAGGGAGTTTTATATTTTTCTCGTGTCATTAAAGTGACCTGGGAACATGGTGACACACCTGGCGATTGGCAAACGGGGGTAATTGTTAAACTTTTCAAGAAGGGGGACAAAAGAGATTGCTCCATCTACAGGCGCATTTCTCTTTTAAGTCTTCCCGGGAAAATCTACGCTAAGGTGTTGGAAGCGCGTTCCAGAGCTCTAGTCGAGCTTAGGATGGGGGTCAACAGTGCGGCTTTCTTCCTACAACCGACCAGCTTCTCACTCTAAGAATGGTACTACAGTTGTTTTGTGGATTTGAAAAAGGCATACGACCGAGTACCTCGAGGTAACTCTGGACTTTTCTGCAGGAGTATGAGATTGATGGTCCTCTTCTGAGGGCCACTCTCTCTCTATATACAAACTGTGGGAGCTGTGTATGGGTTAACGGTGCGAAATCAACAGCTTTCACCGTGGATGTTGGACTTCGCCAAGCGTGCGTCTTGTCACCTGTCCTTTTTATTATGTATATGGACTGGATGTTGCGGCGCAGCCGAGGCGAGGAATGTTTCACATTGGGAGAGTCATACATCCTCACTTCTTCCCAGACGGAACTGTAGCACGCACTCGATAGGCTTGTGGTGTATGTGTGTATGTGCTCATGCTGGGATGAGGGTTAACGTAGACAAATCGATTATAATCATCTCCAGAGCGCCAGTTCAATGCACTCTACATGCTAATGGAGTCCCATTGAAGCAGGTGGAGAAGTTTAATTCTTTTGTACGAGTGATGGAAGAAGTTATGCCGAGCTTTTTGCAGGATTGGTCAAGCTGAGTATATTCTGAAGCAGAATAGATTTTGAAGAGGTAGATCTGTAATCAGGATGGCCGAGCTTGGTGTCAAAGCCAAGTTAGCGGTTTTCAACCCAGCACTTGTTCTAACTCTCAACTATGGTCATGATTGGGTTTTGACCGAAATAATAAGATCGTGAGTACAAGCTGCTGCGATGAGATTTCTTCGCTGTTGTGGGAATTACTCGCCGGGATATGGTGAGAAACATGGCAGTGCGCGAGGAACTCAACATTGAGGAGCTGTTTCTTCGAACGGAGAGGGGTATGCTTCGTTAGTTTGGCCACGTGGCACGAATGTTCCCTTCGTCACGACATCCGAGGCTGTTGAATGCGGCGTTGAATGCGATTCCATCAGGTAGGCAATCGCTTGGTGGTTGGACCAAGTCCAAAAACACGCCTGGTTACGTTTTGGAATAACTCCTGATGAGTTAGAGTCGATGCCTGGAGATCTCTCGCGTGTGGTTTACGGCATACTGGTCAGAAGATGATGATGATGATGATGACCAAAGAGCTGAAACCCTACAAATTATGAAGTGTATGACGACATGACAACCAGAAGAGTGGAAATAGTTCGTGTGCAGACAGTGACATACTTCTTCAACTCCAGGAAAAGGAAGACATGTGATTTCACTGGAACATTCGCCCCTAGTCCGAGCGTCTTGAGAATAAAACTGAGTGTGGAGAGAATAAAACAAGCACCAAATATCAATAAAACTCTTACTTGACGGCATGAACCACGGGAAAAAGAACGCACGAGAGATCTCCCGGCCACTCGATCTTCCGTCATCGACTCTACCTCATAAAGAATTATGCCCATGCCCACAGCTTGGTCCAACCACCTCGTCCTGCTTCCTGATGGAATCACATTCAAAGCACGCCTCGGAAGTTGTTATGATGGGGACATTCGTGCCACGTGACCAAACCATCGAAGCATAGCCATTTCCGTTCCGAAAAAAAGCTACTCAACATAAAGTCGGTAGCCTGTGTCTGCGATTTTATCATTTCGGTTATTAAGACATCTGTCTAACAATAAGTGGAGTTGAAACAAAACCAGAGTTGAAGACCGCTTACTTGGTTTTGACACGAAGCCCGCGCCATATTGATGACAGTTCTGTACAAGCTGTTTTTAAACTGGCACAGCTGGACGAATTTTGTAGGAACGCTCAGAAAAGACTCCGACATAACTTAACTTCTCCACAACCTCGTATTTGTTCTCGTTAACATTTAGTTCATCCGGCCACAAACCTCTCTAATGCGTTGGAGTGCGGTGAGGGATGCTGTGAGGATAAATAGGTCGTCTGCAAAAATAAGATGACATAAGCGCAACTCTCCCAATGGGAAACCTTCCCCGCCTCGGTGTTTCAAAGCCTTAGTTGAGTTTTGGATTAAATATCAGACCAAACTGATTCAGTTTGTCAATGCAAGCATATGTTTGTAAGGATTTAGCAGACGGTCCTTTTTACAATACATCGGGGGCTTCCCTAAAACAAAAGTGTGAAGTTGCAAGTTCGGCTAAGTTGAAGGTAGAATACAGCGGCAAGCCCACCCACCAATTTAGGTTCTCTTGTTTCACTTGTCCACCAACGCTTCTTTTCTTTTTCGAATGAAATGTTCTCACTTCAGCTCATTCTACGAACTTATACATCAGCCATCTCCTCAGTCATACACCCACGGGCGTGAATTCCTGTCGTTAAAGAGAATCCTAAGTCTGTCATTAAAAAAAATGTTAAAAGAAACTCATTTCTTGCATTTGAACACCTTTTTGTGAAAAAAAAAAAAAACTACAAAGGTATAGCATACTTTGTTGCGCGAATAAATATAACTGGACAACTAGTTTTCAAATTAGTGCCTGAGGAATAATGAAACGAACGATGATGTTGAACATCATTAGAGTTGAGCACTTGGCTATGCCCTGCGTAACAAAAGCAGCAAACCGAAGGCCAACACACAATGTAAATGTTCTCCCATCACTCCCTGTCTCTGTCGAAACTGACGAATGCTTTTAATAGAAACAGTGCCCTCCTCTTCCACTAACTAAGCTACGCACTTGTTAAAGTGAATGTTGAGTGTTTATTTTGTGTGGTCTTTCTTTTGAAAAAACTAACACGAATTTTATACAATATATGCCTGAAAATGCCGACTCTAATCCATTTGAAGGCTTATTCCGACTTTATTCGTTTCTGAATTCTAACAAATTCGTGGTTTCGCTTAACGCAATAGCCGTGATTAAATGGAATCGAATTTCGACTACAGCGGTGAGCCTTCGAAATAAAAAATATGAAAAAATACAGCGGTGAGCTTTCAAGTCAAATGTCAAATTCACTTCAATTTGGTTTATTCACCCTGTCACGACAGTGTTTTTGTTTTGAACGCATGATTTAAAAAAACGAAATTTGGATCAAAAAGCATAGGCGGAGCACTCAGGCTGTGTGAAATTTCATAAAACAGTCCTTCCCCCTGGTGAGGCATGATGAACTTGACTTTTCCAGCAAAAGATCGTGAGTTGCATCCAGGTTTTTGTTTGCATCGATGTCGAGTCGTATCGTGCTCCGGCAGGTGGCCAATTATGTGTGGATTAACAGACACTCGATTCGACACCGCTTGGCTGCGATCTCCGATTCCGAATTCGATGGGCGACCAGGCTTTCGTACCAACGGTATGCCGGATTTTGTAAGACAAGTGGCTACTTCCATGATAAATTCGTACAATTTTAGTGGTTTCGTAGTTTGTACTGTATAATCGAAGTGGCGTCGATAAAACATCCAAGCGTTGATGATGATCAGATCACACATTTAGAAGAGGTAGAAAAGGCATTGTGTGATTTGGTGCGGATGCGACATCGACCCAGACACGCGTCCATTAGAACGACGCCGCCCATGTAAAGGGTGATTTTTTATCTATTATCTTTTTGGCAACACTGGTTTAAACAGCTGACACACGTTTCGTGATTTGTTTCACGGTCAAACTTCTTCAGTTTGGTCTATAATTTAACCGTGAATCGTCTTACAAACGAACAACGCTTGCAAATTATTGAATTTTATTATCAAAATGCGTGCTCTGCTAAGAAAGGCTATCGCGACATCACATGTGTTCAGCGACGAAGCTCATTTTTGGCTCCATGGGTACGTAAATAAGCAGAATTGTCGATTTTGGAGTGAATATCAGCCAGAAGCATTGCAAGAGCTACCAATGCATCCAGAAAAAGTCACAGTTTGGTGCGGTTATAGTTTATGGGCTGGTGGCATCATTGGACCGTACTTCTTCAAAGATAATGCGAATCGTAACGTAACTGTGAATGGTGAATTGTGCCCAAAATGCAAGAGCTTGACTTGCATGACATGTGGTTTCAACAAGAAGGTGCCACATGCCACACAGCACGCGCAACAATGGACTTATTGAGAGGCGAGTACGGTGAACATTTTATTTCACGTTCGGGACCGGTCAAATGGCCGCCTAGATCGTGCGATTTAACGCCTTTTGACTATTTTTTGTGGGGCTATGTTAAAGCTCATGCCTATACAGACAAGCCCGCTTCAATTGACGCATTGGAAGACAACATTGAAGCATTTATTCGTGAGATACCGGCCGAAATGTTTTAAAGAGTATGCCAAAATTGGACTAAGCGGATGGACCATTTGAGGCGCAGTCAAGGCCAACACATGCATGAAATAATCTTCAAACTTTAAATTATATGGACCGTACTATCGATTCAAATAAAGATTTCATGCATTTTTTCTGATTTATATGTGTTTTGTTTTAAAAAACTTTCCTATAGCTTTTAAAAAATCACCCTTTATATGCTGTATTCGTGGATGACGTTACACTCAACTGATTTCATCGATTTAGGTTTTTTGTTGAAACGCTGAACAGCTGGAGCTGTTGTCGCTGCCGTTTCATCGGACGATACATATGGTTTGACTCTAGCCTTTGTGGAAACCATGTTCACAACTTTGTTGTCTTTTCACACAACTGTGGAAACAGCGATGCCATAGTACGAAGCCACATATTCAATGCTGTCACTACGATTGTCGCACTTTTGAGGAGGCTTGCACTTTGACAAGTAGCGGAATGGATGTATGAGAGTTATCGAAATATATGGCGTGTATGAGTATGTCGCCTAAATTGGGTACACCATCACGACGGTGATCGTCATCGCCCGCCTATAAATCGAAACAATCACAAAAGCCGCTTTTGTCACATAAAAAGAAGAGCTTGTAGTCCCATGGGTGGGGCTTATCTGGCATGTATTCTTGAGATAATGGACAAACTTGGTAGCACTCATCTGCTCATCAACGCATAGTCCAATGCTTTCGGTCCCTATTCCGACCGTCGGCGTTTTATTGGTCGTTGATGACCTGACCGTTGATGGTCTCACATATAATATATTTTATAGCGTAAGTGCCCAGCGTGCCATTTTGGACACGAACGAAAAGTCCCAAAAATATGATGATTTTTAATTATTTGTTTACACTTGCAACACTTTCTAGACACAATAGTGAATACGGAAATAATTTTTTCGGCCGATTCGCCGGAAAAATTCATGTCTGAAAATCGCACAATTACAAAAAATGCGTACCGTCGCCCGGCTCAGACTCAACTGCTTTCCACGCTTTCACATGCTGTTGGTTTTAAGCGACAACCGATGCATACTGTTTAGCTTGTATAGCAGAACGTAATAAAACCATTCACACGAAGATTGGAATATTTTTGGTGGACAAACTTTGTGTTCAAAGAGTGCGTGCCCAAAAAGGACATGTGAGCATTTAAGGGTTAATCTCGTTATATTTTATAAGGTTTATGCGTTATTTTGAGCTATTGAAGGAAGCTTTCCCACATGTGCTCACCTCTATAGAAGGGCATTCAAAAATGAGTGCGCGCAACAGTATACACATTCGCTACTGCTGAAGTGAACACTTGAATCAGCAAGGATCAAGACAGCAAGGAGATCCAGAAAGCATTTTCAATACGGTGCACTCAAGAGCAAGACATGGGCAGACAGTAATTTTGGGTGCACGGCAACTGAATTACGATCCACTTCGCTACGAAAATAGTTGTTATTTTTGTCTAACTAAATAGTGAATTTTTTTTATACACAGTAATATATAATAATTCCCGAGGGAGCATTCGCTGATTCAACACATTTGGTTTGGTCAGGTGCAAACATGTTCTTATGGAAACGACGCATAAAGTCAAATTGCATCGCGCCGGATACACGCGCTGCACTTGATCTGACACTGCGAATTGAACGGAGGAACACACACTTGGAGTAAATAATATTTTTAGGCTAAGAGTTAGTTCTAGTTTGGTTTTGTTCAGGAACGGACGTAACTAATAAAATATTAATAAGTAAAATCGGAATTTTAGTTGGAGTAAGCCGAACGGTTGGGGGGAGGTTCGGCCTCCCCGTTCGCATTTTTTTTTTTAAGAATCCCATTAAGGGATTCGTTAATTTACACATATTTAAATGTTAAATATTTCCTGTTGACGGAAGGGTGTTAAGTCTCTAAAAGTCAAAGCCTCGGGCTGGATGAAGGTGGTTTAACTTTGATTCATTATTTTCATATCACTTTTATTCGACTACATATTATCAGCCGTATTAATAAACATATCATAGCGAAGAATTAGTACAAAAACATATGTGAACATTTGTTAGCTTTCACTGACATGTGATAACGAGTGGATAACTTAATTCATCGAATTCGGCGTATGAAAAACCGATAACTATTTATCACAGGGAGTTTGGTTGTCAAATTTGATAAAGCAACTGTGTTTGTTTTTACCTTAAAGGCTATCAACGTAATTCACAAAATGTGTTCAAATTTTATCGATTTCCTAAAGCGAATGGGTAGGCTCGGTGATGACGGACAAAAATATACAGAGATCGTTTCAGCCCCATGGAGGAACTAGAATAACCTGAATTTGAAAGAAAATACCGCTTTTCAAAAGTCAACATGCTTAAATTGTTAAGTCTCGTAAGAGATGATTTAGTAGGCGACAAAAGGGGTGGTCACATTCCCGTCAATATCCAAGTTATGGTCGCAATGCGTTATTGAGGTCGTAGTGAGGCAAGGATGCAAAAAAACATATTCTATCTTCCTTTCCGTTTTCATTTCCATTTCCACAAACAACGTAAACAAATTTCGTGCACATCAGTGCCAGCTGGTGGAATGTGACAGTTGTACTAGAATGTTTAGGAAAGTGTGAACCACACCTAGCCGTCAAGTTTTTTTCTGCATTTCATTTGACATTTCTCAATTTCGGACTAACTCAATTTGGAAATATGGAAAGATACACAATCGAGCAACGCGTTAGTTATTCAGGCTTATTCTGAAAATGGGCGTTCAAATCAAAATGCAAATTATCAATTTTCGAAGAAAATCATCTTCAGTGATGAGGCACATTTTCACCTCAGTGGATTCGTCAATAAGCAGAATTGCCGCATTTCAGCGAATGATAATCCAAGAGTGATTGTCGAAAAACCAATGCACCCACAAAGAGTGACTGTTTGGTGCGGATTATGGGCTGGCGGCATCATCGGGCCGTATTTTTTCCAAAATGAAGCCGGTCAGGCAGTTACTGTGAATGGTGTTACTGTGAATTTGTGTTTTACTCAGAAATCAACATCGGCTTAAAATTTAACCACCCTTTACAATTTGGCTGAGTGTTGCCGTGCGGTTAGCTATAAAGAGTGGACAGCTAATATGGAGTTAAATGTGTTTATTAATAACAAAAGTTATCAATCGAATAAGTTCACTATCCGTATGCAAGCTAAATCATCTTTTAAAGCTCGGATAGAGTTACTACTAGTACGGCTGTCTGCGAATTGCTCTGAATTGGCAGCAAAGTCAAAATACTTTTATCGAATCTGGTCCAGTCATCAGTTGCCGTTGGGATCCAATCAACGGCATTATCACTGGAGTTGTCGATCAGTGGTCTGACCGGGAATTCCTGCCTGGCAGTACAATGGACACAGTACTTATGTCTGAGTGATTCGATATGGTGTTCTGACTAAGACTCGTACTTAAATTGTTCACTTCATGCAATTTTCTTCCAGATGTCGCTGTGCTGTTGTCCACTCAAGTCCCAACGACAGAAAATATCGTTTTTACAAAAGAATGCCGTGTCGAAACGACTTAGGAAATGGCATAGATCAACGACAGCTGCCATTTGTGCACTACATAAAACGACATACAGAATACCGACTGCGTTCTGTCGTCTAGCTTGTTTTCGTTTACGACGCAGGGAATCGGGGTGATTGTCTTCCCAAAAAGTGTTGTGTCTAGTCAAAAATTAGTTTTATTTGATTCGATCATTTTGGGGACAAACAAGACGAAGCTCATCGTGTTGCGTTTTGATCACTTTGAGTGCATTATATTCCGCTGGACATGGAAATGGAACATGGACAATATGTAAGGAAATCCATTTCCCATGAAAAAGGCAATGGAAAATAGTTGTGTTTTGTAAAAGTTTACAAAGATCTTAAGCCTTTTTTTTTTTAGAGAGCCTAAATTAAGGAGATGCGATAGATCTTCTTCAATTACCAACATTTTGAAACTAGTTTGTTCCTTAGAGGTATGCATGAAAACATTCATTTAGTCGCAAACGAGTACACTACTTCAGTGTACTCTTTCATTTAATTTTTTTCCGTACAATAACTTATAGAACTAGTCATTATTGAGTCATAATTTCAAATACCCGATTTTAAAACGGATAGTCTATTTGTTTTCAATTAATTTTTCATTGAGTACAATGAATGATTCGAATATGTTTGTTTTCTAAAGTGCTCCATACACGCGGTCAACAGAAGCGGAAGCAGTGGTGACGCTGGACATCAAATCAGCCTTTAATTCAGCTAATTGGTCATTCATAAGAAAAGTACTTGCCACAATGAGTACACCGTACTACCTGCGGAGAATAATAGCGAACCACCTCTCCAACAGGAAGCTGAGATGCGAAACGAAAGAAGGAGTAAAATACTATCAAGTCTTAGCAGGGGTCCCACAGGGTTCGGTACTATAACCTCTGCTATAGAACCTCACGTACGATGGAATCCTGCGGTTAAAGTTACCGAAAGGAGCCCTTGTAGTAGCGACAAAACACACCCACGAGGTACAGCAAGCCATCAATGAAGCAGTATTTGCCATAAAATATCGGCTGATATCTGCCAGCTTCGAATTAAGCAGACCAAAAAAACAAAAGCGGTCCTAATAACCAGCCAAAAAATAGTTGAATCCATCAACAGTGTCGGAAACCAAATTATTTGATTGAAGAAAGCAATCAAATAACTGGGAGTAATGATCGACAATAGGTTACAAGTCAGTGCAGACCTAGACTACGTTTCCTAGCCTATACTCTGTCACTTGGTCGCCTCATATTTCTATGACTTGACGGAACTAAGTTATATTAGCATCAACATCTTCATCACTTTATTGCAAGCTCCAGATGGTTCGCGGATTAGAATATATATCAGATCTTTGTGGTAGCACGTTGGGCCTACTTTGGCCTAAGAATGGCTACGTTTTCAAGATTGTCAGCCACTCCAACCTTACCTACAACAACGCACGACACCGTTCGCAAGGGCAACAGACTCCGAAAAATTAGCAGACTTAGCTGTCATGTCTATTGTTCTTTGTGATTGTGGCAATGTATTTCCAAGAAGAGGGAAGTAAATTATTCAATACTGATTTGAATACAAGCATGTAGCGGTAGTTTCGAGTTAAGATACACTTCTTTTCATTTTAGTTGTAGCAGGTGTCTAAGTTCTTTGTACTTTCTGAACAACATCGATGTTTTTATTCGATGTATCGAAAAAACCGATGTTTCGTTTTGTATCGCTGTATTTTTTGTATGAGCATCTACGGTATAGTGGACAAAAACTAGGACATCCAAGAACAATTTCTCTAGGAAAACTTTGCCCTCCTACATGTAATGCAGGGCTGACGACTGATTAGTTTCGACTTCCTCAAAAGAATTCGCTCTGAATTACTCCTTGGGGTGCAAAGACCTTCCATACATATTTCTCGTTTATTGCTGTTGTTGTTGCCTAAGGTGTTGATTAGTTTCGTTGGTATGTGGTCCTGTTTGGCCGTCTAGAGATTCTGACATACCTGAAAACAGATGTTGGTTGGAATCCCTGTTATATCATGGAGATTCTGGAAGAAGTAGTCTCCTAGTGTTCTTTGAAAGATAGTGAATGGTGTCCTCAATTTCTTCTTCGTCTCACAGCCTCTGCATATCTTATCATGGGTAAATCCCATTATTTGTTCGTCGTATTTCAGGTAATTAGAAGAGAGAGAAATTTCTCAGTGTTTGCAGTATTGTACTTGGGCTATAGTAGCCGGTCTCACAAGTGGGTAGAGTCCTGCTTTCTGTTAGCTAGCTCCATGATTATGCCGTCCACTTTCTTCTTGACGCTAGCCAGCGGAGGATCGCATGGGATTGCCTGGGATGGGTTCATTACGGCCTCTTTCCTGGCAAGTTCATATGCTACGTCATTGCCAGTAATGTCCCTGTGACCTGGGACCCAACAAAGAATGATCGAATGCTGTGTCGCGACAGGTTGCGACTAGGTTGGACTTGTGCGACTTGCCTATAGCCGAAATTGCTTTTATGGCCAGGTCTACAAGGTGTGGTATCAAAACGGGACACTATGCGCTGCTTGTACTTAGATTGAGTCCAATTCGGTTGCCACTTAAACCAACCAACAAAATCGGTCGTTAACTTAGTGGAAATAATAATAAAATATAGGTGGCGCTACAGACCGTAGAGGGCCAGCGCCTACCTTCTCAGCAGCAACTTTGTGGATAGCAACCGATGAACCTCGTCTAAAGCAACCAAAAGCACAATAGACAGTTGCGATTGATTTTGGCGTCTGTGTAGTCGCATACGTAGGGTATTTTTTTCATCGATTATCTTGAGTTATACCCACATCACAAGGTACGCGCGGTCGCGCTCTGTCTTTTTAAGTAGCATACTCGTTAATCCATTAAACAAGTCACAAAGCGCTTTGGTAGTAGCACAGCCCGTAATATCGTAAGCGCGAGCACAAATTACTAGGTAGAGCTACTTCTACAAACCCAGGCTTTTGACATTTGTGAAACTTCTTTCTTTTATTTGCTCGTGATTTTCCATTGTTGGCAGGCTGAGGCAACTACTTGTGTATGTAATTAATTTTTTGTGGAGATTTTCATTCCTTTTCTCGTAAAATGAATTTTAGACCATTTTACTGGTAAATCGCGCGCCTCAGGGAGTCAGGGAGCCGCGCTTTTACATAACATTCTCGTAAGCTCGATAAAACGCGTGCTGAGGCCGATTAACGCGCGAACGCGACGTTAAGATTTGGCCTAAGCAAGGACCGTCAATAGCGAATACTGAGTTTATGATGCGTTAGAAGGAATACATCTCCGGTTACGGTGGCAAAATCTCAAGAATTCAACTTTGAATTGCTTCGCCATCTCAAAAAATTTCTCCAAAGAAAGAGATTTCCGGCAAATGTCAAAGTCATTGCCGAACCAAGTGCCACTGTGAAGGCGAAGATAACTAGTCCTTCAAAAAACCCTTGGGAGTGTTAGACTTACGGGACTGATTGTAACGGTCTAAAAAAAACCAATGGTACTTTAACTTTTGGTCCGGGAACGGGGAGCGATGTATTTCCCAACTTCGTCGTAGACTAACTTCGTCGTAGCCGTAAAACGAAATTGCTCGGAACAGAATCCTCAATCACGATAATTGTTTAACACATATTTACATACGACGTAAAATACCAATTCACAGAGCAGTCTACTCAGAGCCGAATAAGGATGATTTTTGGAACAGAAATGACATATTTGCCCATCAGTCGGGGGCGGCGTCTGATTTGAAATACAATTGATTGATATTGTTATATAAGCTGCCGATGCGTGAAAATATATTATACTCGAGTAAGCAAAAATAAAAAGAAAACAACAAGAAGTAGAACAACAAATAAACAAATATTTGAGACACACCACTGATGGCGTGAAAATCATACGTAGGTACACACAGTCGACACGATAGATGTTGACTTTGGAGAGCCTGGGACAGGGCAATGTAGGAGGAAATATTCAAAATATTTGTTGGAGGAAATATTCGAAATATTTGTTTCAATTCAATTAAATTATTAATTCTTTGTGAGTTCAAATCCATTCGAAAGAAACGGTAAAAAGAATGCATATGAAAAATTATGGAATCTTGTACAGTGGTGCTCAGAGAATTAGCACCCCGTGCTTAAATTTTGAGGTGTGAGTACTATATTTGAAAAGGTGCCATATTTTTCAAACTGTGGTGTATTATCTTACTATCCTCTACAGTTGCAAATGTGTGTGGTTAGCGAGACTCCGAATATATACCAATCGTGTGTGTTCTTGAAGAGTGGACAGAGGATATATTTTCAGGTTCCATCAATTTTCTCCAAACCTACCAGGTTCCGCCATACATTTTCGGGGTCTGGAAACCAAGCTCAACACAGAGTTTTGTGAATATCTAGTCCCAACATCAAGCACGATATCGAATCATGGCCGAAACTGCTACTGCTGCAGAAGTGTCTTTCAGATTCAGTGGCAAGAGAAACGCTGCAAATCTGGTAAAGGAGCTTGTATTTAGATCCCCTGCAAGGACTAACAATCTGAATCAATCAAGTCAAGAAAAGCATAATAAATGGATGGAGTACCTGAGGCTCTTTTGCTGATGGCTAACATCAAATTGAGTACTTTTCAGTACAATAGCAAGCACTAGCACCTTTCAAATGTAAATTCGAATATGTAGGGATGTAATTTTTAATGTCAACAGATCCATATATTTCACGTCGTAACACAGTGCAAAGAAAGCCACTAACCCAAGAAAGTATTGCGCTGTTATTGGCTCTAAGCAGTTCCGATGAAGACGATCATGAAAGCGACTAACTTCGAATAAAAAAAACAATCAACAAATAAATAATTATAAAAATTTGCTAATCTTTTCTTTACGTTTTGCTTACAAATGACGAATGTGATGATGGACGTATAATGCGTTAGTTTCATCAGGCTCCAAAAATCTTGGGACGTATTTGAGGTTATAAGTTGGGGTAAGTTGAAGATTTGAACAAAATCGGTCCAGTGCTAGTTTAGTTAGAGACGTTTGTATCCATGAGGTTTATCGAGGATGGATGGCGTGGCATATATGCCCCCTATCGGTGACCACATGTGGCTATATGTTTTAAGAACTTGATAGAATTACTTTTTTCCGTCGCCGAATAGGAAAATCCATAGGTCCGCTATACCAAGCGCAAGGAATAAAGTTCCGCTAGATGTGGAAAATAACTGTGCGTCGCCAAAAATAACACACAGGTGGCGGCAGTACTGTGAAGGGCTTTTAAACAACGAACAGATTCCTCGGATATACTTTCCAGAAGCCGTCCCCAACTATGATGAAGTACCCGACGTTGCTGTCGAAGAGGTTGGAAAGGCGGTCAAAGCCTCCGAAAAACGAAGAGCGGTTGGGCCGGACGAGATACCCTCTGAGTTCTGGAAAAAGATGGCAAATGGCTCATGATTTTCATTTCCAAACTCATGAGAGGCGATCCAATGCCTGATCAGTGGAGGGAAAGTGGAAGCCTTCTTCCTTTGTATAAAGGAAAAGGCGATACGCGAAACTGTGACAATTACCGTTCTATCAAGCTGATGTCACGCACCATGAAGATCATTGAGCGGGTCTTAGATGGCCGATTGCGAAATATAATACGGTTATCTGATGATCAGTGCGGGTTTGTCGCAGGCAAGTCAACAACAGATGCAATTCAAAGTATAAGGATCATAATGGAAAAACATCGTGATTCCTTAAAGGATTTACATATGGTGTTTGTTGATTTTGAAAAAAGCCTTTGATAGACAACCAAGAGATCCAATATGGGTGGCGCTAGGAAAATGAGGAGTTCCAGAAACCTACGTACAGATTATTATGGACATGTACGAGGGAGCAAAGACACGAGTAAGATGTCCTGCCGGAGTCACCGAGGAGTTTCCAATCAAAGTTGGTGTGCACCAGGGGAGCGTCTTAAGTCCTTTCCTGCTTATTATTGTCCTTGATTTTCTGCTTGAAGGAAAAGTGACGGACCCAAAAGTGCATCAGTTATTCTTTGCTGACGATGGAGCCATCATAAGTGATGATCAAACTTGGGTGTGATCTTGAGTGGGTACCGCATTAGCCAGAAAAAGACCGGTTCTTGTGCTGCCCTTTCTCCGATCCACTCAGGCATATTCCTGAAACTTATTTAAATGGAAAAGTGCTTCCCAAGTGCAAAAAGTTCAAATATTAGGGATCATTGATCAATAGTGAAGGGACCTGTGATGACGATATCAATCATCACGTAAGCGTAGGGTGGATGAAGTGGCGGGAAAACTCAGCCATCTTCTGTGAACGGAGAAGGGAAGGCTCTACACCGCAGTTGTATGTCCGTTGTTGGACAGCGTACAAAAAGTATGTAAGCAAATTAACAGCAACTGAGATGAAGATGCTTCGCACGACGGCGGGAGTAACAAAGCTCGATAGACTAAGAAGTTCAAAGATCCGAGTCAGCCTTCACGTCAAAGAACCCATATTCAAGAAAGTAGAGAACGACCGGCTCAGTTGGTATTGCCATGTTCAAAGGAGAGATCGCTCGAACCCCGTTAACAAGGCAATATCAATAAACGTTCCAACTGGAAACTCCTGGATCACACAAATGCAAAAACACCAGCATGTGGTCGACCTCAGTGATGAAGTGATCCAAGATAGGGAGGCCTGCCGATATTTCTTGAGGTCGTATCGGCGAACCCCACAGGCGGATCAGTAGGAGTGCTGTAAAGTGGGAGGGTTATGATCCCCAAAATTCGGATCATAACCCTGTCGTTTACAAGAAAGAAGAAGAACACACTGTCCGTCGCACACAGGGATATATGCATCACCCACAAAAGGTGACAAAATATATCCCATTCTACCTCACTTTTTCATGAAATGTGACTTAGGGAATACACAATGCACTTAAAGTGACTAAGAGAATACACATTTGTCAAAGTGGCACATACTTTTAGGTGACACGACTAAGAGAGTAAAGGGGGTTCTATCATGGTGCAAAGACGACCGAATGAACTAAAATAGAATCTGTAAAGAAACTAAATTGCACATACATGAAAGGAAAGACAAAGCCGCCGAGATGGTGGGTCCACTTAAAATGAAGTGAGTTTCATATGAAGTCTCATTTAATTTAAAATTATACAGCTTTCTCGTGAGCTGTTCCATTAATGGTCAGCATTTTAAGACTCCATGCACAATGTATGTTCCCACCCGCAGCTTCCATTCAACCGCTTGCAACACGCTACCATGCACCATATATTATTTTCCTCCATTATGAAGACAGTGCCATTAAAATCTTTTCCTGAATACTTAAACAATTTAAGTGGAAATTATTTCCCCATACCCACCATTGATTCTTTAAAGGTGCACACGTGCATATGCGTATCAACCAATTATAATGCATTTCGATTGTTCATACAAGCAATAAATTGAAAGCATATATGGACAAATTTATTGATTTGACTTGAAATATAATTCTCATTGTGAACATACTATACGCATAGGTGGGTAGTGTTTAGGTAAGTAGGTAGCATGACTAGCAGGCATTGTGCTGTCACTTCCAGCTTTTTATGCTGACTCCTCGTTAACCATTGTTCCAGTTTTTCGTGTGTAGTGCACCCACCAAATCAACGAAGCCCAAGAACACATTTCCTATATTGTCAGTCAGGTTCCAGAAATCGAGTGAAATTGAATCCAAATCGGATTTCCAAAACGAGTGAATTTGTTTTTACTAGATCTCATAATTTCGAAGTTCTTTCGAAATCATTCTAAGCGAAGCTAAAAAATTCTTTCAATTGTGACTACCGACCACCGACTTCATTATTTGAAATAAATCCCTGAATGTTGTCCTTTCGTGCAATAAAAATAATAAATGAGTGCTGTTTTTATTAATGCAGTATTTCAAATGGGGAAAACAAAATTGCCACGATTACTGAAAGTTCTTGAGAGATTTCCCAAAGGTGGATACAATTTTCAATGTTAGAAGCACAGCGATATTTCTTACAAAAATTTATCATTCCTGGCGTCATAGGATGCGTGGTGACCGTTCATCCTGGCATCGAAGGACAGGCAAATTGTAAGATATAGCAAGACGCACCCCTCTGCACCTTCCAATGTCATCCAAAAGGAGTTGGGGCTAAGTATTAGTGCTGTCACAGTCCAGGCGGCTGTTAAATGAAGGGCTATGCGCTCGGAATCCCCGCAAGGTACCATTACTCTCTAAAAAGCACATAGCAGCTCGAATAGCTTTTGCCAAAGAACACATCACCTGGCCGGTATAAAAATTGCGCAATATTTTTATGGACTGATGAGAGCAAAATTGTTCTTTTTGGGGCATGTGGGTCCCGTCAATATGTTCGCCGTCTTCCAAACACGGAATATCGCCCTCAATACAATTTAAAGACCATAAAACACGGCGGTGCAAAAATACTGGTTTGGGGCTGTTTTTCCTACCAAGGTGTTGGGCCTACCCATCTCATTTCTGGGATCATTGACCAGACTGTATATGTTGATATTCTTGCAAGGGTAATGTTGCCTTATACAGAATATGAAATGCCTTTAATCTGGGTCTTTCAGCAAGATAATGACCCGAAACATAAAAGCAAAAAAACCAAGGAATGGTCTCGGGTCAATGGGGTTAATGTCAATAATGTTAATGCCCGCACAGTCACCAGACCTTAACCCCATAGAAAACTTGTAGTGTGACTTAAAGAAAGCAGTGGCGAACGCAAAGCCCACCAAAAATAGAGAACTTTGGCAAGGAGTGCAAAGCGTGTGGCAGAATAGTACAACCAAGCGATGCAAGGATTTGGTGGACTCCTTGCCACGTCGGTGCAAATCAGTCGTAGAGAATAAGGGGCTTACAACAAAGTATTAAGGTTATCTTTTGTTTAAGTCCCATTTTTTGTTCGATGTCTAATATTTTTTCTTTTATTTCGATCAACACTACTATTATTTTGAACAGGGAAATTCTGTTTGTAGTTTTTTGTTGCTTTACATTTTTAATTTCCAAGCTATAAATGTTGTCAATTAATTTCGCTTGGAGACGCAAGTGTGGTATTTTCCCTTGGACCCTTGGGGAACTTCACAAGTCGAAATACCAAACCTGTATTGTCGTCCACTGATTCGGGCGGCGGCTTTTATATTCCTCCTCGTGGAAGGTCCATAACAGATCTTCTATAAATAAAATGCATTCTTCTTTAAATCATTGCCATACCCGCAAGAATTACATTTTGAAACTATTTTCTTTTCACATTGTTATAATATTAAATTAACGGGTACTCGGCAATTTGGTGCCCGAGTAAAACCCGAAAATTGAGGTGCCAGGGTACGCGGGTACACGCGTTTATTCCCTGGTAGATATGCGGGCTTCAATAGCTCATGGACTCCTACACATTTGAACCTGACAATGGTGTCGAGAGTCCCGATACGACAGATGACGCTACCTCTTTCTAGTCCAAAAAAAAAAATGCTCAAAGAGTCCAACTGTCTACACAAAGCTTAGGTAGACAAGGCATCAAGCTTCGGAGTCGGCATAATACTGTAGGCGCCGTGCACTCGTGACAGAACTACAGGGTCCTCTGCGGGCCTATATGCCTATATTCTACAGTGAAACTTTTCTATAGCGGTCACCTGCGGAATTATGCCCGTTCTAGAGTAAGTTGTTCCTGAAAATTGACATTTCACTTCCCTTTTTTTTTAAGTGAGGGTTTTTATTTCCTAGACATTAGCGTGTACTCTCAAATGGTGTCAAGTAGGTTCCAAAACACATAAGTACAAGTCGTCTTCTCAATTCACATTTTCTAATGGGGTAGGCCTTTTGGAAATTAGGAACACAATACGTCTGTGTTAACAGTGTATTCACCCCTCTACACATTAGCATACAGAACAAGGAGCTTAGAGCATTTTTCTTTGTTTTCTATGTCTTCCATGTTTGTCCGATATTAGGATGTCTTATGTTAGCCTATGTTCCTAAAAGATGGTGAGAGGTCAATGTAATTTTCATACCCAAGGCCCCTTAGTTTCTCCTCATACCTATTAAACACTCTGGAACTTTTGATAGACATCTACGTCACGGATCATCTAGGCAAAAGTTTCTTCTTTAAATCACAGCATGCCTACATGAAAGTCGGTGGAAACCCGCACTTGAAAAATCCCTGTATCAGAAGGAATATACCCTGAACGCGTTCCTCGATATAGAGAGAGGGTTCAACCAACCATGCAATTCACACGAGTCCCCATAAAGCAGGAGTCAACGTGTGATTCCGCGAGTGAATCCGACTGATGTTACCATCACGACTGCTTAAGTCACGCGTAGGCGACCTATGCTGCACTAGGACGATGATTAAGGGGACACCTCAGGGTGGGTTCCATCGCCTCTCCTAGAGATTCTAGTGGTTATCGAAAGCATAAATACGCTGGACAACGAAGGGGACACGGTACCTGCCCACGCGGACGATTCAGCCTTCCTCGTAAGAGGAACAATTTCTTCAATGCGTAGCAAGCGTCTAAGTCATGGACTTAAGTTAGTTAGTGACTGGAAGTTCATTCAGGGGCTGACCGTCAACCCGGATGAAATGGAGTTGCTGCTGTTTACTAACAAACAACTTATTCCAGAGTTCAACTGTCCAAATATAAATGGGATCAAAGACAGCAAAGTGCCTAGGAGTCATACTCGGTTCCAAACTCGTCTGGAAGACTAATACAGAGGACCATATAAAGAAGGCGTTCAAACATGACTTTTTTAAAAACCGAGGTCCCAAACCAAGGGTGATATACTGGCCCCTGGTGTATACCCTGATTGTAAGACGTATCCTAACATACGGGTCTCTATTATAGTGAAAAGCGCTTCAGAGGAAATATACCCTAAAGCAGCTCACCAAAGTACAGAGATCGGCCTGCCTAGGAATAACAGGTTGTCTCAGGACAACACCGATGGCAGCACTCGAAACCATCCTATTCCTGCATCCCATCGACATTTTCTGCAGCAACAGTGCAGACACATCGGCTCTGATGCTCAGAGGCGGGTCTCTGGAGCGACAAACCATAGGGTCACGCAGCAGAACACGTAATTCAAACGGACTATCTGCCACCAACACTAGCTTCGGAAAAGACCTTCCACCTTCGTTTCCCACGCCGGAAACTATGGGAAGAGCAACTGGTGGCAGCAGAAGGGGAATTCTCCCTGCGCAGGGGTCTTCTGTGACCTATCCGAAAGACCCAGGCATTAAGACACGACTGCAACGTCTTCCAGGCTGAAGTGGTTGTGATACACTAAGCAGCACTAGCGTCGAGAGAACGCAACCTAGACGGGTCTCTGGACGGACAAACCATATGGTCTCGCAGCGACACACGAAGCAGCACTAGCGCCGAGAGAACGCAACATTGACCGATCTCTACGTCAAAAGGCAAGTGATGCTTTTTAACACAAAGATGGTGCAAAAATCACAGACAAACACGGACATAGTCCCAGACAATGGTAAACTGAAATGGCCAAACAAGGCCACATACGACGGATTTCTATGTCACGTGCTGCACAGAGGTAGCTTCTCAAAGCAATTTGAAATTCACAGTGATGCAGGACAGTGCTGCCTCGTATCTGCACCTTTATTTCTCTGCCATTTGTAGGCATGAAAAAAAAACCAGACTATTATTTGAAATGGTAAATCATAACGATGTCACATCCCTCCATGGCAACGCTAATCATCCTTCAGTCGTGAGCATTTCCACAAGGCCAAGAGATCAACATGAGCTTGATATTAATATAAAATCCACAAAGACATGAATAAAGTTGTAAAGTATAAAACCCAAACAAAAAACCATTTAAATTGTAAAATGTAATGACACCCCTCTGGCCATAATTCCCTTTTGACAGAGTAACACAATAGAACAGAAAACACATTAACGTGAGTTACCTTCAAAGCATATTTCAAACATCTTACAAATATGCACCGTCCAGCAGGACCTTGACTGTCCAGTGTCCATACTTATGTACATGTGCAAATATAACGAGTAAATATTTGCGGCAAGCTATATTTTCACATTTAAGTGGTTTGCCTTTACCTTCACGGTCAAATGCTTGGACAAGCAATTGATTAAATAGTTTGACAAATAAAGGTATGCAAGGGGGGTCTGTTGGTTTTTCCTTTTTCTTCTCTATTATAAAAATCGATTTAACAGTTTTGTGTCTTTATTATTTCTATTACTTAACTCGGTTTACAAGTGATAGGGATTTAATCAAGGAAAGAGCGACATACCTTTTTCCGTTTCCGTGTGCAATGGTCCGACAGTCCCGAAAAATCTCTTATCCAAAATCTGAAGTAATTGGAGAGCTGTTGAATGTATCTCCACACGTGGGCAGCCTGTCATGAGGAGTGTTACGTTTATGACCGATGTATAGTGATCGCATGGATATTCCCTGTAAACGATGTGGAAAAGCAAACGAGAATTAAATATGATTGGTGCTGGTGGTGTCGTGGTGTGATAGTTGAACTGAAAATGAATATATAAACCCATGTGGTATCGTATTTTTCAATACATTAAGGATTGAATGAGCGCACCCAAAAAATGTTTGGTTTTTTTTTTTTCAAAATCAGTGCGGGTGTCGATTTGGCAGTGATTTGTTGTGATGTGATATCGCAAACAAGGCCATAACCAGACGAATATTTCGGGGCGGGGATATGACCCTTGAAAAATATCTTTTTACCTTTGAGGTTGGAAGCGATTGAGAACAATGTTAAATTTCAAATCTTGAGTAGGTAGTAATTACAATCAACTCTCGATAACTCTCGAAACTCGAAAAATTGTGGAGTTGCAGCGAAGTAGGGAAACGAAATAAGTGCACACATTGACTTGCCTCTTTCGTTGCTTTTTTTTTAAAAAGAACTTCCAACAGTCTTGGTCAAGAGCATTGTCTATGACAACCGAGAATACCACGCCGACCACATCCGTTCTGAGTAAATGTTGACGCAATGTACACAACAATGACTTTGCCTCCTTAGATGTGACGTGGACGGACTTCTTGATAGCAACAAAAATGACTGGAGCAATTTATCCATAATCCACAGACTGAGCAGCAATACGGTGAAAGGGTATACAGATGTAACAAGAACTGATGAAGGAACAGGGGTAGGAATATTTGGACGCCGGACAAAGTGCTACGAACCCATGGTCAAACGCACCAGCATCTTTCAAGCAGAAGTCTATGTCATAGACAGATAATATAAATCTTGACAGGAATTGTACCAACTGCGACATAGCAATATTCTCGGACAGTCGTGCAGTCGTGCCGCCATCCTGGCACTAGACTCCTTTATCATCAAATCCAGGTTCCTGTGGGAATGTCTGCAGAATAAGCTTCTTAGCAGGAGTAACAGAGTAAAGCTTTGTTGGATACCTGGACATATATGGATAGAACGCAATGAAATGTCCGACTCCCTCGGTAGGAAAGGACCATCGGAAAATTGTATAGACCCCGAACAATTCTGCGCTGTAGGAGATCACGTCGTCAAGAATAGGAAGGAAAGAGTTCAGGGAACTAAATAGAAGGAACCGGGCAGATACCTGGAACAACGCTCATTGTATGAAGCTGGCCAAGAAGCTCTTGGGCCATCATAACCGGAGGAGGTTTGAGGCGTGCATCAGAATGAGCAAAAACAACCTCCGCATCCTAACAGGACACTGTGGACTCAGGGAGCACCTAAGGAAACCAGGAGCATCAGAAGAAGGTCTCTGCAGATTCTGCGGAGAATCTAATGAAATTCCGGACCATATCCTGGGATTTTGTGAGGCACTTACCCACAAAGGGCAAAGATATTTAGGCAAGCACCTAATGTCAGAGGAAGAATTGAAGTCACTGGAACCAGCTCTCATTCTCAGATTCCTAAAGGAGAGAATACTCAAGGACAACCACCAAGGACTACCATCTTCGCGTAACAGGAGCAGATAACCCTCAATACAACTCTGAAAAGAGCTGCATGAGAGGGGAGCTCTTAAGAGAGCAAAGGTATGAATAGGGGGCACTTACCGGTGCAATGTACCCACAACAATAAAATTATAATACTTCTTCATAGTCGTCCTCTTTGTCGTTGCTTGAATTGGAAGAATAGGAAGGCACACAGAGCAAAGCAGATTTCTGCATCATCGTCAAAATTTACAAAAAATCGTCAAAAGTCACAGATTTTCATTTTCATTCATCCTGAGCGGTTGAATTTTTACGTATTCTGTTCACATTGTGACGTATGCAATGTGAACAGAATACATCCACTGGAAACAACAGCTGGACAATGAGCAGACAACAACAAAAAAAACTAGCTTCTGGTTTCGAATAAGACCGTGTCTTCTGCCTGCTCGACTGAGCAATCACTTGGAATTAAAGAGTGTATCGAAACTCGATTGGGGCCTAATAATCAGTTGGAATTATCAAGAATTTCGAACTAACCCATTTATACTCAAAGTTTTGACATTTTTCGCTTTTGTTGCAATAACTAGTCTTAGTTATCATCAAATTGACAATTTGATTTTATTTTGTTGTTTTGTTGTTCTCACCATTGGGGTTTGGAAGGAAATAAAAATGAATTATGTGATCAACATTTGCATGGAATAAAAATAGCAGTGTATTAATAAATAAGTAACAGCAACATACAGAAAATAAGAACGTCAATTTTAAATTGTCATGAAACAATTTGAAGCACTTGTCGTGTAGAGCAACGCAGCATGTCTTGCATCTTTTGAAAGTATGCTTATGACCAACCTTGCAACGAATCCTCCTCTGTGATAATAATGTGGGGCCAGTAGTTCAGTGGGTTGCTGCCTGTATCGTCCTCCCTTGATGAGGCTGTGTCCCATATTTTGTCAGAAGCTCTGTAGCTAGCTGACGCCGAAATTCCAAACCATCTAGCGTTAATCCATAGTTTTGGAGTGAGTCCACGCATTGTTAGTGGATGAATCTAAAAGCCACATAACTATTGATGAGTACCACTTTTTGCGGTAATTTGAAATATTCTTGCCCATTTGGTCAACTCCGCCCATGGAAGGAACCCCACACTTTTTATGTTCACTAACAACGTATCTATTTGCAGTACCAACTGGTTCACTTCCGTAAGTAGTTGATAACATTGTCACCACCTTATTGTCTTTCAATCTGGTCAATATGAGCTGGTTAGTTTTGTCCACATAAGCTTCGAGTTCGCCTCGCGGCTTTTTGTTAAACAGTTTTTTGTCCATCATCCCGGAAATATTTTTAAACCGATTTTCTCTCAGTATTCCTGTTGCAGCGGAGCCCATTCTGGTAAGTTTCGATATTAAACTTGGACTTGTAAAAAAAAATGAGAGAGTTGAGATGGGGAGGAGTGAATGACCACAAATTCAAAATGAAAGTATGAAAGGATCCAAGCTAACTTCTACCTCTTCTTAGAATTTTTGACAACCATTTTTTACATGGTTTTCTAAAGTCAAATTGACCAATCAGAATCAAAACGGCATTCATGTTATTTCATGAATAACTGTCAAAAAGCCTCTCAAATCCGTCGATGGGTCACCTCTATAAAACTTTATTTCTGGCAATATGGTTGAGTGAGACTTTGTTGAGTGGGTTGAGTGGGTGTTAGAAAACATATACATGGGTTATACAGATACTTCTTCTTCTTCATGCACCGCTACAGTCACACTTCTTTTCGTAAAGCTAGTGGACAGCTCCATTCATGCGATGGAGTATAGCTTGCAAGCGTCTTTTTTTGACGTAAAACCATGAGTTTTTCCTTAAGTTTGTCGTACGATCTGGCGATCATACGTGGAGATTTCCTTGAAGGCTATATATTTAACGGACGTATTTGGTGGATAGGTAAATGCATTGTAAAGCAAATAAATTAGTTTTTGTTTATTTATTGTGGCAGCAATTTTACAATCTTTGTTTGTACAATTCTTGTATACAGTGATTCGGTTACATTACCATACTACTAGAATATTAATACAAAATTCTTAAATAATATGTCATATACACAATTTGAAGGAAAAACCACTAAAAAACCTTCATTAAAAACAAAGAAATTAAATATTGTAAATTTTGTCCTTTTGCCTCCGTCGGCTTGGGTTGTGAAACGACGAAACTGAGTTTATTAAATTAAATCTGTTCAACATGTGTTGGACGCTGACGACGATGTTGTGCCAATTCTGTACAATTTTTGACTAAGAAAGTAATAACCAAATACGGGATGCAGAAAATTCGATAAATAATTGTATGACGGAGTGAAGGACTTATGTGAAGGACGTGGCGGTTGTGGTCTTGTGGGTATGTGCTACGAAACTGAATCTCGCTGCCTGGGTTTCAATTCCCGGCCGGGACGACCAAAAATAATTTTCACGACTCCACTTCTTTCGAGACACCGAGCATCAAAGAGATGTAACTGTCTAGAAAAAAGAAGCTTCTCAAACTTGGCCGTTCGGAGTTCCCTTCCCCTCATGAGAAAAAAAATAGCACGCACAACACTAGTGGCTGTTGAGAAGCTAGGCCCTGAAGCTCTAAGGACCGTCGCGACACGCATATTATGAAGTACTCATCCCGATAAATTCAGAAATTTCACGAGAATGGTAGCTGAAACAATCATCGACACATTTCATTTTCCCAATTAAAAACAGCAATTTATCTGTGACTAAATGCAATTTCCACAACAACTCTGTGGCAACTCTACGTGTGCAATAAAAGCAACAGAATACTTTCCGAACATGATTGTCTCATTACGTGTGTGTTCGCCACATGCGAAAACGTGCATTTTGGGTAACCCCAAACGAGATACTGCCGACGAAAGTTTCTGTCCCATTTCCATGCAATTTTTAAAACCAATCTATGAGCATACATATTTTGCAATCATATACAGTCTGAATTGGCGTTAGAAAACAAATACATTCGAATCATCCAGGGTACGCAGGGAATTATTGATTATGAGCAGTGTACTCGTTTTGTTGTTATCGAGTTCACGAAACATAAAATGAAAACAAATGGAATCTCCGTTTTTAAATCGGGTATTTGAAATAATGAATACTCGTTCTCTACGTTGGTGTTAATTTTCTCATTTTATCTTTATTCTATTTTCGGCTGTTCTCAGAGACTATTATTTCTTGTCAGCAGACAGCTTTTCTGGCGGACATTTAAAACTTGAAAGCGAGTGAAATTTTTTTGGCGGACACTAGAAATATGATAGACATGCCCAACTTCACAGCTGATTGACCCCCAGTCCATCGACGAATTTGAGAGGCTTTTTGACAGTTATTCATGAATTATTGACACTTATTCACGAAATAACATAAATGCCTTTGGTCAATTTGACTTTAGAAAACGATATAAAAAACGGTTGTCAAAAATTTTAAGTGGCAAGAGAGGGCAAGGAGGCCTCTCGATCATACCTGATTTCCGGCGGACACTTATAAATGGAGAGTGTGTGCATGAGAGCGAAACCTCTTCAAATCCGATGGGAACGGCCTATTGAGGATTCAGTAAAAGTTCATCAGCACGTAGCATCAGTTTGCACACCAGAGTGGAGGAAAACCAACAACCAACATGGCATGCGAAACTGGAAAGAGCTAGCCAGAGATCGAGCTAGTTGGAGAGTCTTATTGGTTGAGTTCCAGGTTCAGCACGGATTGCAGCGCCGGATACTTTACTTCAATATTTCAATGAAATCCACACAAAGCAATTGATTTGTCTGTCTTAGTTTTAATATAAGATCATTGCGAAAGAATTGGAATGATTTCTGCATTAACGTTAGCAATTTCATCAATATGTTAAAAATAATAATTCTAGTTGAGACTAACATAGATGAAGAAGGACTTTACAGTATAGCTGGTTTCCAAGCGGAGTTCCTGAATCGAGATAAACGTAGAGGAGGTGGACTTCTAAAGTTGATACATAATAACTTACAATATGTACGATTAACATCTGAAAGTGTGTCACATGAAAATATCCAAATTCAGATTAAAGAAGGCACACTTTAAAAGCACAAGTATGTAATAGGGATATATAGACCACCAGGTTACAGCCGAAAAGCGTTTATTGAAGAATTCGGAAACAACGTTGGACAACTGGGAAAAAAGGACGAGATTATGGTAATGGGTGATATGAACATCAATGGCGTAAAAGAATATCTTGAGATGGGCTTGACTAATGTTATAACGGAGTATACCAGAGTAGACCAGAAAACAGAATCAAAATCAACGATTGACCACATCTTAACGAACGCTATGCAAAATCAAATCAATTCAGCTGTAATTGAAAGTTGTGCCACAGATCATTACCCAATCATATACTTTCCACCAATGCAAAAATGTGCTGTTAAATAAAGTACAGTCAGCTTGTCCTATATATCTAACGCAAAGGTTAACGAATTAATTGCAGAAACAAATTGGGATGAAGTCATCAATGAGAGTGATACTGTCTCACTTTATCAGAAACTTTACGATAAAATGGTAAAACGATAAAAAACAGAAAAAAGTTTAACCCATGGATGTCTACTGATATAATCAACAAATGTAGAAAAAGGGACATACTTTATAGAATGTGCAAAAACAACCGTCTGAGCAAATATTATGAACTGGAATATAAGACTTTCAAAAACCAGGAAATAATGGCTCAAAAATCCTGTTTTTATAAAACCCAGTTCAGCCAAATCAGGTCAGATCCCCGTAAAACATGGGGTCTTAGAAAACGAAATTCTGTAAAGGAAAAATCCTGGAGTTGAAGAAACTATAACAGAGGATTTCTCTGGCAAAATGTATCTCAATAATCTCGCTAGTGCATTTGCAAACAATTTTGGCACTCAGATTAAAAACATTATTCATCAATGCGGCACTGTTACATCGACACATACTAGTTCAACATTATCTAGATCAGTATTCGTAAGGAAACAAGTTTCTCAGAAGTTCGAAGAATTATTCTTTCACTCAGCGATAACAAATCGCCAGGTTTTGGCGGAATAAGAGCCCGGGATATTAAAAGACACTCGGACATATTCACCCCAATATTATGCAAAATTTGTTAACCTTGGCATAAATCAAGCAAAAATTCCTTCAACTGTGAAAACAGCAGTAGTCCGGCCCATATAAAGAGTGATTTTTTAGCTATTATTTTTTTGGCAACACTGGTTTAAACAGCTGACGCACGTTTCGTGTTTTGTTTCACTGTCAAACATCTTCAGTTTGGTCCATAATTTAACCATGAATCGTCTTACAAACGAACAACGCTTGCAAGTTATTGAATTTTATTATCAAAATGCGTGCTCTGTTAAGAAAGCTCATCGCGCGCTTCTTCCATTTTATCGTCAGTTTAAGACGAAGCTCATTTTTGGCTCAATGGGTACGTAAATAAGCAGAATTGTCGATTTTGGAGTGAATATCAGCCAGAAGCATTGCAAGAGCTACATTGCAAAATCCAGAAAAAGTCACAGTTTGGTGCGGTTTATGGGCTGGTGGCATCATTGGACCGTACTTCTTCAAAGATGATGCGAATCGTAAGGTAACTGTGAATGGTGAGCGCTACCGTGAGATGATATCCAACTTTTTTTTGCCCAAAATGCAAGAGCTTGACTTGCATGACATGTGGTTTCAACAAGACGGTGCCACATGCCACACAGCACGCGCAACAATGGACTTACTGAGAGGCGAGTTCGGTGAACATTTTATTTCACGTTCGGGACCGGTCAATTGGCCGCCTAGATCGTGCGATTTATCGCCTTTAGATTATTTTTTGTGGGGCTATGTTAAAGCTCATGTCTATACAGACAAGCCCGCTTCAATTGACGCATTGGAAGACTACATTGAAGAATTTATTCGTGAGATACCGGCCGAAATGTTGGAAAGAGTATGCCAAAATTGAACCATTTGAGGCGCAGTCAAGATCAACATTTGCATGAAATAATCTTCAAACATTAAATTAAATGGACCGTACTATCGATTCAAATAAAGATTTCATGCATTTTTCTGAATTTTATGTTTTTTTTTTTTGAAAAACTTTCCTATAGCTTTTAAAAAATCACCCTTTATAAAGGAGGGAACCAAAAGCGAGCACAACAACTACAGGCCGATATCAATATTGCCGATAATTGAAAAGTGTATTGAAAAGGTTGTAACAAATAGGATTCAAGACTTTATCGCTAAAAACTCGATCTGAAGCCAGTACGGCTTTCAGAAAAATAAAAGTACTGGTAAGCTCTTAGGGGAATGTACTACCATAGCAAGGCTTTTGACACACTGAACCATGATAAGCTAATAGAAACATTGGAAAGAATTGCCATAAGAGGTCTGGTGGCAGATTTGCTAGAAGAATATCTAAGCAATAGACAGTTTTGTGTCAAAATCAACCAGACGTATAGCCAAAAAGAACGCGTACAATATGGAGTCCCTCAAGGATCAAAATTGGGCCAGATTCTATTTATTTTATACACCAACGAGCTGCTAAGGGTTTTCAAACAGGCCGTCCCATTCGCGTATGCAGACGATACGGCGATAGTGGTGGACAATAGATCTTTGAACACAGCAACAGCAATTATGCAGGAGGGGTTTGATAATGCGGTGAAATGGTGCCATGATCACGGTCCAACGATCAACGCATTAAAAACAAATATGATGCACATACGAAATCCGCAGTTCAAAGCTACTAATCAACAAATTAATTTCAGAAATGATTCCTGCAGTAGCTCATTAAGCTGCCCGATGGAGCTGGTGAAGAGATGCAAATATCTTGGAGCCACCATCGACAGCAATTTTCTGTGGGAGACGCATATCGATGAGTTACGCTTGAGCCTTAAAAAAGCTCTATATGCCCTTACCCATCTAAAGTTCTATGCCACAAAGTCTGTATTGAGACAAGTATACTATGCATCAGTGGAATCGAAATTGAGGTATGGAATACTTGCCTGGGGTAACGCGTCTGCAGCACACATAAATAAGCTGAAGAAACTGCGAAACACTGCATTAAAAAAGATGAGTGTAGATAATCAACGAAATGTAGTTCAACAAGAAAGGGTTAAAGTTCTTCCAGAAGATGAAATCTTTAAGATGACCCTTATACTGGAGTACTATGACGACACTAGATTCATCACACCAATTCAACATGGAATCAAAACAAGAAGACGGGCACAAGGTATGCTTCAAGAACCTCGATTTTGCAACAACTACGGGAGAAGACATCTGAATTGTAGTGTACCAGAAGTCCTCAATACACTTCCACAAGAGCTAAAAACAACATCACAAACTTAACAACTAGGAAAAAAAACATAACAAACATAAAGCAATTTTGTCTAAACAAGCATTCAAATATGCAGATTTAATTTCAATCTAATAATCTTAATTTTTAAATACCAATTAACTTATCCATGAATTGTTAGAGATTCATTTAAACTATGCTTGCTACCTAACGTTAATTATACAATTTTGAAACTCGATCTTCTGCAGAGAAGCCTTTATAAGGCACTAGTTTGTGTACATTTCTATTGACCGACGACGACGTGATTAGTTTTTATTTATACGGTAAATAAAAAAACACCAACTTTTTGACATTACAACAAATTCCGCACACCATGGGAACTATTCTTTTGCGTTAACCTCACACACTAAATTGTGTGTTGAATCAATGTCCGTCGAGTCCATGTACCTCTCTATTATCAATGTAAATACATCCAGCACCTCGGGAACATCACATTTGCCCGTAAAAATGTACTCTCCAGGAACTTCTCGCATAGACAACCTATAGAAAGAGTCTTAATCAAGGCAAAATCTTTCTGGATGTACCTTCAACAAATCCATTTAGTTGCGACTGCTTGAAGCAGTACACAGCAACCTGCTCGGTGAAATTCTGTATGATCTGCAGACTCACTCCGTTGGCTATTTCTGGCAGCAAATTGAAGAGAAGCAACAAATCCTTCTCGAAGCAATTCGGTTCAAATTCAAGGAGAAAGTTCTCCAACAATTGGCGTGCAATCAAAATGCAATCAAATCAATACTTTTAGGCTTCAAAATTCAGAGGGAATAAACTATGCAGGAAGCATCAGTCAAGAGGTGGAATAGGCTTGGGAAACTTCTTTGAAATGTCACGAAGAGCATGTACAACCACGATGGGTTTGCCAATATACTCTCCAAAACGAGATTGTGAAACTAAATAATTAAGCACCGCCCGTAGAACACTTTTCGAATCGAGGCCCTGCAGCTTACGAGGTTCTGGTTTGCCCTCAGGAAGCCGATATGCGCCACCCCTAAATTCATTTATTTCCTTGTAGATGTAGTGAGAGAGGAGATCGGAAGCGGCCGAAATGCACTCTGGACGGACTCTTTGTAGGACCTGGACCCAGCATTCACCAGGGATTGCTGCAGCTTGCAGATCGATGATTTCTCGCCCCGTTTTCTCACTGCATTCAAGTGCTCACACAAACGCCTTCTTTGAATATCGATGGAATATGACGGAGTGTCATTAGGGTGTCCAGCTCGTAGTGTGGCAACGATTTAAAAGTTTATTTGAACAGAATTATTTTTACTTTTGAGTTTACGACTAGACTAGTTTAATGTTTATTATTATTGTCGGATTATTGTTTATTTTGTATGTCCTACAATGGCTGGTGCTTACATCGGGTTGTTCAAGTCCGTGTGTCCATGGTGGTCTTTTTGGGATGGGGTGGTGATGTGGTAGCCGACTTAGCCTCGATGGTGATTGCTATCGCTGCTCTGGTAGAATCCATACAGCTCGCTGTTCGATGTCCAATAACGTGTTTCTCGAATGTAGCTGAGATCACCCGTTACGCGAGAATAAATGATATAAAAATGACGATGAATAACCTCAGTAGGGGGGAAACAATCATCAACACACAGACCACAGAAGGATTCAACAAAATCAAGATTTTCCTTAAGCAACGGAAAATCGACAACTACACTCACACCCCCAAAGGCGAAAGGAAAAGCTTAATAGCAATTAAGGGAGTACACTCCTCCCACACAAACGAAGAAATTCTAAAGGAACGATGGAATACCAGCCATCAAGGTATCTGCGTATCAAGGTATCCTCGAAATCCAAGGACGCCAAGTTCAACTGCCATGTGGTTGAAATAGAAAAATCGATGCCCTTTAAAGAAGTGTCGAGAAAGACATTGCTGCTAGACCAGGATATGCAAAAAGCACGGACATCTAGCTACAAAGGGTGTCCGCTTTATAACGAAAAGGTAGCTCAAAAAACCAAGGCTATAGCGGCGAAGGAAGCGCAACAAGGGTTCGCAGCCAAATCAGAATGCAAACTGACCCGGCCAACTGTGCAACAGCAGCGAAACTAAATACATCACCCAAACTACCAGTGGACAAGATCCCAGCTGTACCACAACCACGGACTGTAGAAGTCAAAACCCCCAAGGGCAACCAACAGCAGACAGGCAGAAACATCATCAACGATGAAGTGCAACGAATGTTGGATGCTAACTTTACCACCTTAATAGGCAAAGGTCGCAGTGCTATACCATCCGGGTAAAGGGATTTTGGGCGAGACTGAAAAGTCCCTGGCCCTAGCCACGTTCATCTTCCAAACATGCAACGTCTAAAACGACTGCTCATAACTCATTGTACAGTACAGTCAGACGAACAGCATTCCAGTCTGTTCCTAAAAGCTAACCAACCTGACATCGACTTAGTTAGCGAAACCCGTCTGACGTGCAAAAGTAACAACGCTTTAAGGATTTCTCTACTTTCAGAACCGACGGTAAAAATGGGAAACGGGGTACAGCCGCTCTCAGCAGGAAGACCAAGATCGTGGTTCCGAACCTAATGCTGTTTGAGGCCACCGGAGTCGTAATCCATGTGACAACCACGGAGACGCTAACGGTCCTGAGCATCTACCACCGTCATAAAAGCAATGCTGCCAGCATATGACATCATCTTGATGTGTTTAATGCGCTCTTATCAAGACAGACTTATGGGCTCATAGGTGGTGACACAGAGTCAGATCGACGGGGGGAAACCATCGTCAAATGGCTAGAGGAAAATGCGGGCGGTCACTCCCTGATAGTGATTTGCCAGCCCAAGGACACCATCGATACTGGATTTCTTTCTGGCTACCTCAAACCTGATAAACATCCTACCAGAGATCCGCAACTACTCCTGCGAGACGCTAACGAGTGATTGATTGGAAAAACTAGAAAAACTAGGAAAATCCGATATTTACCAAGAGCCGACCAGAAGGGGGCTCCGTCAACCTACATCATCTGGATGAAGCTAAGCTACGTGCAGACATACTGGATAACATCCACATACCGCCAGTAATAAGAACCTCACCAATACGGAGATTGATACAGCGATTCAAGGACTCGAGAACTCAATCAACAACGCCTCAGACCAGCAAAAAAGGCCCTGGACAAGCAGAGACAGGTATAGTCACTTACCAGTACATATCACAAGCAAAGGCTGAGGAAAAGACTCCAGCGAATTAACCACCGGGAGCTGAACACACGAGGCGGCGGCTACCAAACTGTTCTCAATGAGTTGAACTGCATGAACGTCATGTTTCGGAAAGCGGTACAAACGCACAACATTATACAGGCTCCGCAAGATACAGTCAGGACCCGACACATTCCGAGAAATCCACCAAATCGTCGGTAAGAGGAAGAAGCTGAACACAAGCGAACACTGACAACAAGCGAATGACACGCAAAAACTCAGGCGGAAAAAAGCCTTTTCATCCTTTTTCGAAGGCAACTTTCAACCATCGCAGGGCGATGACCCGGAATTTGTCACTGAGGTCGACACCTACGTCAATGCACTTGAAAATTCATCCTCACCAGACATCTTCTACAAGGAAACCAGCCCAGCGGACGACCTGACAGGAAACGATGACCCCACAACGGCCGAAGAAATTCCGGGAATTATTCAACGCAGCCCGACGAGGAAAGCAGCCGGGACTGACAATATTTCGAATTTCGTCCTGAAGCGAATGCCACAAACGGTGATGATTCTTCTCACAATCATCATTTACAATTGCGTCAACAATTGCTACTTTCCTAGGAAGTGGAAAATATCAAAAACTGTAAAACGAAATACCAAAAAAGGGGGACGGCTGTCAGGATATAGACCTATATCGCTCTTGAGCAATATAAGCAAGATCCTGGAGAACCTCGTTGTGGGAAAACTAAAGCGAATATTCGGGGAAACGGATTTCGGGAAAACCTCTAATAAAGTTCCACCACGATGTTGAAGCTGCCCTGAACAATAACGAGGTCACCGTCGCCTGCTTCCTGGACGAAGAAAATGCCTTCGATACGGTCTAGATTGAGGGACACATCTACAAGCTGAACCAGATGGGACTCCCTCCAAACTCATCAGAATAATTTAAGTCTTTCTGCATTCCAGAAGATTTTACGTCTCAGTTGAAGACAGCAAGTCAACAGAGCGGAGCACCAAGGCGGGAGTTGCACAAGGATCAAAGCTAGGACCGTGGCTTTTCAACATCTACACGGCATATCAACCACAGCCAGCTGACAAAGTGAACTGATGTCTATTTGCAGATGACTCGCTTACTTATGCCAACTCGCGCGAAGGGTCGAAATCTATACAGCGAACAAATTTGACTACTATACCAAATGGGGTATTCGTATCAATGCTGGGAAAAGGAGACCATCCAGAGGTGGATGCAGATCAGCAGCCAAATGTCGAAGCATAAGGATAGTGCTCCCTAACGGTGCAAACATATCATCAAGCGAAAAGTTGACCTTGGCTTAAACTTCACGGAAAGGTTGAAGTTCAACAGTCATTCGAAGCTGACCCTTAAGAAGGCCAATCTAGGCTTCCATCGCATCTATCCCGTGATGGATTAAGCTGGAGGACAAAACTGCCGCTCTACAAGCAGCTTATAAGGCCGATCTTAACGTACGGCTTCCCAATCTGGCTCACCATCTCCAAGACCAGCATGACGAAGCTCGCAATTTTCGAAAAAAAAATACTGCGAATATGGACCGGGGTCATATTCAACAGAGACCGTCAAAGGCACCACTGCAACAAGCACGCCTCTTCCCCCTGCAACAGTACATGGTGACACTGTTCAGAAAGCAGCTACTAGACATCAACAACCATCCGAACGATGAAATCACTAAACGCGTTAAGCGTTGAGGCAGCGTTGTCCGGGGATTTTGTTTCTCAGGTTCTTGATTTCCTCGTTCAGATGGTTGTTGATGTCTAGTAGCTGCTTTCTGAACGGCTTCTGCTGAACGAGCAGAACTTTCCAACGACGAGCTGCATATATTCTACCACAGCAGGGATAGAAATCACCATCGCGGCTAAGTCGGCTACCACATCACCACCCCATCCCAAAAGGACCACCATGGACACATGGACTTGAACAACCCGATGTAAGCACCAGCCGTTGTAGGACAAACAAAAAAAACAATAAACCGACAATAATAATAAACATTAAATTAAACAAACTACATTAGTTGGGCCCCTATTGTTGAGCCAGCACCATAACCTTTAGTTTGTAAATCTAGTTGTAACTCTCAGTTGTAAAAATAATTCCGTTCAAATAAAAAATCCAAGAAAAAAGAGGACGCAAACGTTTTCTTAAGAAAATGGATTTCTGGGTGTGATTGGAGTTATCCCCCATTAAAGCACTCAAATTGTTGTTTTATAATTATTTTAATACTAAACGTGAACATACGAGGGCGTTCAATATATTCTCGGTATCGGGGTGAAGCTGTGGTTGTATATATAAATTGAATTATTTATCAAGTAATACCATTAGTTTAGTGCATTCATGTAAAATTTCATATAAATGTGATTATTAATTCGCGTTTTATCTCTAGTTAAACAGAATCATAATGGCAACTGAGACGATGATGGTGAAAATTGAGCATTGCGCAGTAATTAAATTTCTCACTAAGCAAGGAAAAAGTCAAAAAACTATTCATGAGGAGATGGTGGCTGTTTACCAGGGTTCCGCACCTTCATTATCAACTGTGCGTGCAAAAGTGGTCAAGTGAGTTCAAGAGAGGCAGAGAGAGCATTGAAGACTACCCCCGCTCCGGCGCTTGTACGGGAGAAAGCATCAAAGAAGTCGAAAAACTTGTTCTTGAGGATGCCCGAATAAAGGTGAAAATGATGGCAGAGATCACCAAGCTTTCAATTGGTACCATTCACACCATTCTTCATGACCATCTTAACCTTTCAAAGGTCAGTGCAAGGTGGGTGCCACGAATGCTCACAGCGCCTCAGAAAAAAGTGAGAATCGCATGCTGTAAAGAGGAGGAAATTAAAAAGAAAAGACGGGGTAAACTCGCAGCGGGTGTGTTGCTTCTTCATGAAAACGCCCCTGTTCAGACGGCGCGAGTTTCCAAGGCTGCTGCGTGAGATTGTGGTTTCGAAGAAATCCAACACCCACCCTATAGTCCTGGTGACGAAAAAGGTCCTCCAGACCTTGCCCCTAGTGATTATTTCCTGTTTCCGGATTTGAAAAAATGTTGTCGTGAAAAAAGATTTTCGTATGATGAAGAACTCAAGTCGGCAATAAATGGGTATTTTGCAGAGAAAGAGGAAATTTATTTTTTTGAGGGTTTAAAAAACATTATCTCAAGATGTAACACATGCAAAAACAATTTAAATTGAATTCGCATTTTTCTTCTCGATACCGAGAATATATTGAACGCCCCTCGTATTAATCAACTTTTATTCCAGTTAAAACGAACAAATTTATCCTACGTCGTTTGGCGTCACCCACAAAAATGCAAGCGACGAAATCTCTCTTATTCTATCTCACTTTCTCATGAAATGTGACCAAGGTGTCAAAGTGGCACATATTTTTGGATGACACGACTAAGAGAATAAAGGGGATTGTCATGTCCATGCGAGTTCACTTCACTACACCTTCAAGAAGCGCATTACTTTTATTAAACTTTGATGAGTGGCATTCAACGTCAGAGCGGAGAGTTTCAGTATCATCGTTGATAGCTTCAATCAAACTCGGGGTAATTGTCCTTTTAAAGATTAATAAGTTTCAAATTAATCATAAGGGGGTAGAACCTAGAACCAGAAACATGGTTCAAACACTGCAACGGCAAATGACGCGAATAGGTAGAGCAATTGAAAGTGCAAGGTTAAGCGCAAAATGGAATTTGTGAAGCAAATTGAAAATACAGACTGGAAGACATTGTCTTAATGAAAAGTTAGGAAGACGTGGATAGAATGAACCTTTCAATATTTTAAGGTTTCGTCGTTGGAATCGAAGCCCATTATCATGTTGGTGTCCGTTCATCCGTTCAATGTCATAGCTCCTGTCAGAAATAAAGTACTGAAGAGATATGCAACGTCTATGTCTCTAGCCCCTCGGTGTCATTTGACAGCGCTTTTTGTAGAAGGACGTCTGTCAATACGTTTGAGCTAAGAGAAGCCGATTACTCCCGCGTTGCTTTATACGTAAGTGTGCGTGACTTGAGAGCCCAAACGACAGAATCTGAGGTGAACTGGGGTGGATTAGGGGTTTTCCACTGGAAAGTTTCATATCTCTTTAGTACTTCATTTCTGGCTCCAACATTTCTGGCGCGCTAAAATGATGCCATGGTGTGATAAAGTGGTGAAAGCAGGTACGTTTCGTTTATGAATGACATTATCGTCCATCTGCGCGTACTATTGGAACAACTACAAAAGTAAATATCGAAGTGATACCAGTCTGTTGCAGATGTTTAAGGGCTGACCCATTATCGAAACTGTACAGGGTGTACGATTGACGTGTCAGATCCACTTTTGTCTTGTCTAACGACACATGTCATGGCGTATTTTGCATTTGAGAGAGAGATAGAGAACATCTTACCAGCGAATTATAAACAAAAGTAGACAGCCTTCGCAGGGCTGTACACCTTGTCGTGGCGCGAAGGCTTAGTAAAGATCAATGAGTCTTGGGGAGTAGTGCCTATGAAGAGACATGAAGTTGAGTTGCAGTCCACCCCTCCCTCATTTGCTACCTTATTCCCTTTCTGTCCTAACCTGTGGATCGAGGTGTCACACGAACAGTGCCGATGATCAGATTGGCTGGCTAAAAACTAGCTCAGTGGCGACCAGTGTGCCGGAGCCACTTGGCGACCCTTCGAACTAATCAGCCTTAGCTGCGCTTGGCGGATCTCTGCACAGCCTGTGGTGTATCAGCTACTGGAGTGCATACTCGGTCGTATAGTGAGGCACTGAAAGGAAACCTCACTTGCGCCGTGATCGAAATTATTGATCATAACTGTGTCATCTCTTCCGCCTACTGGAAGAGGATTGGTATTGGAATCAATAGAATCAACCTTGTTGGGAGTTATGAGGGAAAATCGTGGTCGGGCCCTTGTCGCCTTCGATGCTTGCATTAAGCCTGTGTCCTTCAAAAACCACAGTTCAACTGACCGATATAAAAAAGGGCTAGGGGAGCTGTAGAGTGCCGCACAACTCGCATGCATAGGTCTGGAGTCCCTAGCAAGCCCAGGACTAGCGCTTGGATTCCTGCATACCTCCCCATACACTCCATACTAGAGTTCATTCAAGCCTACAACCCATGGACATCTGCCTACTCAAAAATGGAAGATAGCAAAAATTTAAGAAAAGAAGGGGGATTCCAGAGCGGCTGTAATAGTCATTAAAAAGGGGTCCCCAAGCCGAGATCAATGGCGCCATCCACTACGACATCGAGTGAATTGCACTGAAGGTGTACAGAAAGGATGAGGATGAACCCACGAGGGCGACCCAACCCTCTTCCACTCAGCCCTCTGCTACACTAGCCGGCGCTAAGCTAGCCGTGGGGACTGTGTTGGAGGGGAATTTCCCAACCACGGAGCAACCTAAACCCTCCACCTCTACCTCCGTCAATAACGTGAAGGCTCCGCCGAACGTTATTATCCCGATGGAGGTTGAGCTTGGAGGAGATAGGTCACAAGGAATCCTCATCCAACCCAGAGTCTCGGGATCGGTAGGTCGATTACATCGGCCTATCTGATCTCGAACTTGACGAATAGTCAGGAGTCATCATTCGAACTCTCTGATGGAGAAAACGTAACGGAGGGAGGTCCCGATGCCCATGCTTCGATTGATCCAAATTAACCTTCAGCACTTCACCGCGGCTTCGGCCACTTATTTGTATCACGAGTGCACTTCGTTCCACACCTTCTGCCGTCATGTAAACAATGCTACAGTTGCTTCCCATGGGCATTAGCCACCAGGCAGCGATTTGAGGTTGAGAGTATGCACCCTTCGACTGCCTAACCACTGTAGTGTATTCATGGCAGAAAAATCTAACGAAGAGGCTTCCCGCTGACTATCGATGAACCCGATAGACGGGCCATATGAATACATAGACTGTCAATCGCCCGTCAAAGCCTGAATAGTTCTTCTTCATTTGGTGCTACAGTCAGTGGTAGACCTGGGCCTCAACCAACAAGGGTCTCCAAATGTCACGAGAGCGCCTCATGTGGCACGCCAAGTTGGTTGATCTCTTTCTCTACCTGAGTGCGTCATCTTAAACGCAGGCGTTCGCTATTGCGTTGCGCCACAGGTTCAGACTGGAACATTGCATACACCATCAATCAAATCAAAGATGATAAGTCTTGGCCGTGAATCTCTTAGGAATGTCCTGGGAGTAGTGGTCTTCCAGGCAATGAAATATCAGACGAGTTAACTAGAACAGGGGTGGGCTGGACTCTGGCAAATAATCATGACACCCCCAACCCCACACTTCAACAAAACAAAAATCACTGCCAATTTGATTGCAGTTTGACTGTCACATTGCTTTTATTAACGCAGTTGTCGACTACTATCATGCATAGTCACTGCAGTTTATTGCAATACATTTGCAGGGCTGCCGCTGTGTGACGTTTATGAACTCGGACCAGATCTCACGCTAATACACTACTAATACTTCTCGAGGCTAATCTAGCCTAAATCCAAAAAAAACAAGTACACTCGTAAAATTAAACAGAAAGAATGTGTCATTACAGCCGGTCATTGCATATTCAGCACACACGCCCGATGAATGGGAGCCGCTCACAACGGCTTCTGTAGGAGCTTCACTACCTTGACACTTGTCCATCCCCTGAGAGGCCAAGGAAAAGTATGCCTTCAGCAGTCTAGAAGGAATGTCGGACATAAAGATTCCGAAAAATTCACCAAGAAAGCTAATTTTCTGTAAGCCAGCAACTAGTGCTTAATCGAGGATAGGCCGGTAGGATACCAGTAGGTAGTTCTTAGGTTTTAGTTTGTAACCGACGCATCAATTAAAAATCACTTTAACCTAACGTAACCTTACCTCACGCAACCGAGGGATTCGAAGTAAGAACATCAGCGTTTGAATGAAATAACAAATCTGACAAAAACATTTCATCAGCGATAAGACTTAGTTTTCCCTTTTACGTTACTTACTTATCAGGCCGGCGCACACTGTGTTGTTTTCCGAATCTAGACGGACTTAATTCAAAAATCAAACTAGTCAGAATGACAACATTTTGGGATCAAACGACAGATAAAAACGCGTTCCTCTTAACGTTCTGGAATTCCTGGAAACGATATTAATCGTTTTGTGACATCTCAAACAGCAAGAGAAATGTAAAATATCAGTTACATTGCCTGAGTCAACTTCATTGTGTTCGTATGAATTAAGTAGCAACGTCGTCCTTCCATTTTTTTTTTAATTGCTTGCCTGTTATTCAAAATCTCTTTAAAGTAACTTTGAACCTGGTACTAACTCAACATGTGGTAGTAATTATCGTATTTATTGGCTTGAAGGCCTTAAGCTAATCCGTTTTTTGTCCACACTGTGACTTTGCATAGCCTTTTAAAAAATGTACCCGAACGTACCCACCGGGAGATAAGGTTTAAAGTACTCTCCTCGATGTTGCCTTTCAGAAACCGTTTTCACTTTTTTCCCTCAGCTGCCCACCTCGTACATTTTTTGCTTAGCAGACCAGCCTCGTGCTCGTGCAATGAAGTTTCCCACCCCATTTCTCCAGTTATTAGACCACGTGTTGCTCCAACATTATGAAAGTATAATTGTTCTTTAACAGACTTACACCGGTGCTTAACAAATATTAGGCCACTTCCACATCTAGCGTAAATTGTTTGTTTTTGGCGGGGTTATTAGGCTAGGAACGAATGGTCTTTTCGCTAAAAAAAAAAACTAGCTGGGAATACCAACAGCTCGAACATTCTTTCGAAACCCGGAAATAACCTCCGAGATAGCAAGTATTAACAACAGATCAAATATGAGGTCATCAAACATTTTTGATGCAACATCGAGTGAATATGAAATAGATGGAGACAAGTTTAGGAGTTAAGCCAGTGAAACGAAGGCAATTAATCTTCGGGATTATGCCTGGCAAGTATACACACGCCTTTAACTCGAACAAAAGAAACAATCCAAGTTTGCATATTACCACTAGAACAGCTGTCCGAAGAAGCCCAAGAAGCCAGTAATAAGGATTACAGACGGTTCCGAGAGCATTTTTGCCGAAAGTCTTCAAGACCAAATTCAAATGGACATGTCCTCAACCGATTTTTACTGTCCTCGGATCCATACTTATCGAAGTATGGAAGGACATTTTTGCCCGGTTAAGGGCTCCCAAAGGATTTTAATCAAGTAGCAGCATAGAAGAAGAATAAGATTAAAAATTAGATTAAATTAGGACATAAGTGAATTGAAATTCCCCTCAACGTAAATTGCTTACAAAAGGGTGATGGTGATGACGGACGTGATGTGTTAGTTCACGAAATGTGTTAGTTTCATCAATATGTCCTGGGAGGCGTTTGTTGCCATCGGTTGGACACATGGATTTCAATCTTCAACTACCTTTTCTGAACACATTGGTGACGATTTGGTGAAAATCGGTTTATGGATGATGGATGATGGATTCATCTCTGACCACATATGTTTATAGGTCCTAAAACCTTTATAGAATCAAATTTATACTATTTCTGAATAAAAAAAACATAGTACGCCGATACCAAGCGCCACAGGAATTAAGTTCCGCAAGTGCGGCGACCCATAGAGGGTCCGAGCTTGAGCAATTGCTGCTGTCCATCGTTGACGGTTCTGAGCACGCTGCTTCCAGTCATCAAGACCAAGCAGTCTCGCATCGGCGATTACTTGATTTTTATACCGGAGATTCCGTCGTCCTCTCCTTCTTGAACCAGGTGGCTTGAATTCGAAGACGCTCTTAGCTGGAGCGTTGGTGTCCATTCCCTCGGTGTGGCCGAGCCAGTGTAGTCGACGGATTTTTGCCTTCCAGACTATATCCACATCATAGCACAGCTCGTAGATATCTCTTTTACGTGAACAAACAAAATTGTCTCATATACGAGGTCTGGTTTATTGGTTTGCTTCCTCGAAAATAAGAAAGATGTGACCTTAAATTCTCATCTGAAAGGGTTCACCTGTCGAGAAAAGCTTCTCAAACTTCGCCGTTCGCAGTAGATATATAACTGGAGTTCCAACACACTCGTGTTAGAACAATCTGAGTGGTTGCTGCTGAAGCGAAGTCCAGGCCGGTCTGTCGTATTATTATTACAAGATTCGCCCGTTGTAAAATAACCTCATTTTGTACATGTTTTTACCAAATATCTTCTCAACCGCTTGGCATAAATATGCATTGTGCACACCTACGCGGAACTACCTTCCCAATGGTTTAAGTATCATGTCATTCGTTCCAGTAGAACGGGGTATAAGCGTGCCAAAAAATGGGCAACACGTACAGTGATCCCCGCTTAATTGAAGCTCGCTTAATTGATTTTCCCATTTAATTGAACGAAAAAAGTGAGCTCGAATATTTCCCATATAAGCTATACACGTATTTTCACGGTTAATTGAATCCCGCAGAATTGATTTACCCGCTTAATTGACCTTACAGTTTTGTACCAAGCAAGCTGAATACATCCAAAGTGTTCGGTTAATTGATCAGCGCTGAACAAACAATTAGTTCAAGTTGACAGCACTGCACACAAGATGACAGCAAGCTTTAGTGTGTCATTGCCATTCGAAAAGCTCGGTCCTTCTGACAAAACGAAGATGAGTGGCAACAAAAAATACACAAGTTTGTCCATAAAACAGAAATTGCAAATAATAAACGACAAGAGTAAAACCAAGGCAGAATTGTGTGAAAAATATAAATGCTCCCTCAGTACGATGAATAGGGTTTTACGGGATGTGAAACAAATTGAACACAATTCTCAAAGTTGTGAACTATCTCGCAAGCGGGAAAGAACCGGGTTGTGCAAAGAGGTGGAACAAGCGCTTTGAACATGGTTTGGTCAAATGAGATCCCCTGGAGCAGCTGCTTCTCCAAACATAATAATGGAAAGGGCAAAGCAGTTTGATGTGATGTTGAACCTTGATTATACTCCAACTGCAGGAAAGCTCGATTTGGATCGTCGATGGGTTATTTGTAAATGTGTGTTTTTTGCAGGGTGGCTGTGGCGTTGGCAAAAGCGACATGGAACAGGTAAACAGTCTTCTGCAGATTTTGAACTCGCTGTGGATTTTCGAAATTCAATGCTTCCCCGTTTCGTACTTGAGTCTTTTTTTAAAATAAAATACTTTAAGTACTTTTGTGTAGCTTGTTTCTTATTTTCGTCACATATCGTTTAATTGCACCAGAGACGCAATTAAGCGAGTTTTCGTTAATTGAATACACGGATAATTGATCGCGAAAATCGGACAAAATGGTCGGTTCAATTAAGGGGGGAAGACTGTATATATATATTGGGTCTATCACTTAATTCAACATTTTTTTCAAAATTTGAACGTTTATTAAAGAAGAACAAAGTATTGCCCATCTGAAGCTATGACTTTTTCCCATCTTTCTGGCAATTTGTGGATCCCATCCCGAAAGAACTGCGCCGGTTTGGCAACCAAGAATGAATCAAGCCAATTTTTGATATTCTGCTCTGATGTGAACCGTATTTCAGTGTGGGCGTTCTGCATCGACCGGAACAAATCGTAGTCAGAAACTGCAAGGTCTGGGCTATAATGCGGGTGGGGTAAAACTTCCCACCAACTGTTTTCCAAATGGTTCCTAACCGGAATAGCAACGTGGGGCCGAGCGTTGTCATGATGGGAAATTATTGCCTCGTGTCTGGTCGCATATTTCGGGCGTTTTTCGGCTACTGCTCTCTTCAAAGGGATTAATTGTATTCGGTAGCGTTGTCCATTGATGGTTTCACCCGGTGTATACAGCACACGCTTCTGATCCCACCAAATACATTTCATTATCTTCGCGCCATGGATATTCGGCTTTGCCGCTGATTTGGCTTGTTGGGCAAGCCACTTTTGCACGTTCGCTCAGTTAGCGCATGTTCACCATAAACTTCCACCAAAATGCGATGACTTTCGGCAGCAGTTTTCTTCACATTAAAGTAATGAAGAAGAACTCCCCGCAAAAACACTTTTTCAGGCACAAAGTTCGACATATGTGAGTGAAACAAAATTGTTGTTGCTTACGCTTCAAATGAATGACATGTACTGAAATGAAGTACAATGACAGTAGCTTTCCAACGCATGTTCCAATGGAATAATATAAGTTACGCCATCTCTTAGCAAACCGCGCGAATTAAGTTATAGACCCAATATATAGATCACCCCTTTGAGAAGTCTCAGCCGGGCCTGTATCTGCAGTTATTCACGCCATTTATATAATCTCGGCATTATCAGTGCATCGATTAAAACTATGCAATTTTAAAGTGTTTTGCTAGCAAATTACAAATGAATGCAAAAATGATCAAAACTAAGAAAGACTTCACAACGTCAGTTTTTCAAAGGTCATCACATTCAAATTAACTCAAACTCAAGTTCAAATAAAAATGGGATAATCACGGATAGACCTTTGACATTTTAAATGTGCCATTTTATATCTGTTTCCACCGCCCAGAAAATCAAAGCCGCAAATGACAATTGCGTGTCACGCTTCAACTTCCACCTTCCCCATATATTCCTAAAAATACAAATTGAAGTCGTTTTTTCTCTTAATTGTCGCGTGTACAGTCACGAACATGTGGCATGTCCAGACTCGTAAATCAGATGCCAATAAATACATTCGAGTGGAAATAATTTCCGCAATCTGTTTGAATTCTCACTTCTAGAATTAATTTTATGCCTTTTTCGTGACAGCTCTCAGTGTGATGTGCAATTGGTATCAACCACAGCACTAAACGACTCGGTACATAACAATTATTCTAAATATAAAACGAAAGCATATGATATCCTCAATTGAATCAATCTGCAAATGCTTGTGAATATATACAACATAAGTAAAAAAGAAAAAAGTCGAAAAAGCCATCAGTCGAATTGGGAGAACAATATGTGGTCAACGTGCCGTAACTTTTCGGACTGGTGGTCGTGTGACTATGACCTTCGCTGGAAGCGATAACTTCTAAAAACATTGCATAAAATGGTCAGGCTAGTCCCTCAGAGGTTAGCAAAAGGCTTCTGCAAAAAAAAACTCTATTACGAGACCTACTTCAAGACTAGGTTAGGTTAGGTTATAGTGGCTGGCTGAAGAAGGCAGTCACCCTTCGGCCAAAGTAGGCCCATTGTGATACCACGCAGATTGCTTCCGCCCTAAGAATTAAAACCAGTTGGTGCTTGTGACAAATCGGTTTAGCTGGCAATGAATAATGTTCTAAATATTGGGTATATAACTTAATTCGTCCGGTTTGCTAAGAGATGGCGTAACTTGTAAAGGGCCGATGTGGAATGCGAACCACACCTAAACGTCAAGTTTTTTTCTGCATTTCATTTGACATTTCTCAATTTCGGACTAACTCAATTTGAACCATGGAAAGATACAAAAACGAGCAACGCGTTAAAGTTATTCAGGCTTATTATGAAAATGGGCGTTCAAATCAAAATGCAAATTATCAATTTTCGAAGAAAATCATCTTCAGTGATGAGGCACATTTTCACCTCAGTGGATTCGTCAATAAGCAGAATTGCCGCATTTCAGCGAATGATAATCCAAGAGTGATTGTCGAAAAACCAATGCACCCACAAAGAGTGACTGGTTGGTGCGGTTTATGGGCTGGCGGCATCATCGGGCCGGTTTTTTTTTTTCCAAAATGAGGCCGGTCAGGCAGTTACTGTGAATGGTGTTCGCTATCGTGAAATAATAACGAACTTTTTATGGCCCGAATTGGGAGATATGAATGTGGACGATATGTGGTTTCAACAGGACGGTGCCATTTGCCACACAGCTAATGAAACAATGGCTCTTTTGCGCGACAAATTCAATGGCTGTGTTATCTCCCGTGTTGGCGATGTCAATTGGCCGCCAAGATCATGCGATTTGACACCGTTGGATTTTTTCTTTGGGGTTATTTGAAAGAAAGGGTGTACGTCGACAAGCAACAATTCAAGAGCTAAAGGATGAGATAATTCGACACATTAACGGCATAGAACCTCAATTATGCTTCAGCGTCATCGAAATTTTGGACCATCGGATGGAGGTGTGCCGTTGAGGTCGCGGCGGCCATTTGGCCGATATTTTGTTCCATACATAATTGAACCATACCAATATTATCATAATAAAAAGAAATGACAATAATTTCCTAAATAAATTGTGTTTCATTCCAAATCAACATCGGCCCTTAAAATTTAACCACCCTTTATTATTTCATTGGAACATGCGTTGGAAAGCGGCTGTCATTGTACGTCATTTCAGTATATGTCATTCATTTGTAAACAATAATATTTTTTTCACACAAATGTGTCGAACTTTGTGCTTGAAAAAGTGTTTTTGCGGGGAGTTCTTCTTCATTACTTTAATATGAAGAAAACTGCTGCCGAAAGTCATCATATTTTGTTGGGAGTTTATGGTGAACATGCGCTAGCTGAGCGAACGTGCCAAAGGTGGTTTGCACGATTTAAAAGGGTGGTGATTTTGGCTTGGCCAACAAGCCAAATCAACGGCAAAGCCGAATATCCATGGCGCGAAGATAATGATCTGTATTTGGTGGGATCAGAAGGGTGTGCTGTATACACCGGGTGAAACCATCAATAGACAACGCTTCCGAATACAATTAATCCGTTTGAATAGAGCAGTAGCCGAAAAACGCCCGGAATATGCGCCCAGAGACGGGGCAAGAATTTTCCATCATGACAAAGCTCGGCCCAACGTTGCTATTCCGGTTAAGAACCGTTTGGAGAACAGTGGATGGGAAGTTTTACCCCACCCGCCTTATAGGCCAGACCTTGTCCCTTCTGACTACCATTTGTTCCGGTCGATGTAGAACGCCCTCACTGAATGAAATACGGTTCAGGTCAGAGCAGAATATCAAAAATTGGCTTGATTCGTTCTTAGCGCAGTTCTTTTAGGAAAATGGGGAATCCACAAGTCGTCAGAAAGATGGGAAACAATCATAGCTTCAGATGGGCAATACTTTGAATAATACTTTTGTACAAGTTTCTCTTAAATAAACGTTCAAATTTTGATAAAAAAAAAACCGCACGAATTAAGTTATAGGCCCAATACTAACATTTAAAAATAGCGCCACCATTTTTTTTTATAGAAAAACGCGATCATGTGTACTCTACGCGACCAGCACGTACTAACGGAAGCGCATCAATTGGAAACTTTCGTGTGTATATGAAGGAAACATAGATGGTTGTTTTGTATTTATTTTTCAAACGAAAGCCGGCAAACTCTCTTATTATTTGACAATAAACGCCCAAGTGTCGGGCTACTAGTACTGTCCGGCTAGTCTTTACCCTACATGTTCCATATAAGTGAATACAGTTGCACTTCTCAAACTCAAGTCCAACTCCTCTATGACGAACTTTCCTAGTGAACACTGATTTTTCGTTGCATTTTTCATATATTTTCTCGAACTTCGGAAATGACTACAACTCGAACTACTCGAAGGAATATTTCAACCGTAGCTGGCATTTTTCGAGGAATTTGCTCACTGAAGTACAATTTTAAGCGTAAACATGGAACTCCGTATTGTTATTTAAATTTCATATTCATGCGTATAGAAAATGCGAAATGGTCATGGCAGACCCAAAACAAAATTTTTAAAGTAAACGAATAATTTTATTTTGCTGCATTTTGCATATTTTGTACAACTTGAACTTATTTCCTGGTCGCTTGAAAGTCGACTGTACTTCTTTTAAGTGAATGAATTTTTGTCAGGTTTTTTGACCAATTAAGTAAATAAGCATACCAGGGATGTTGCAGAGACAATCGAGGATAGATATATCCAACTTCGGCCATTTTCACCCCTTATCCATAAATAATAAGAGTGCAGTGGAATTCTCTTTGTATTTTAAACATGCTCTTACAAAATTCCCAGCTCCACGACTCATCGCAACACCGTATAAAAAACGCTGTTGGGCTCACACCCCTACAGCAGAAAAGTTGACACTAGCAAGGATGACTTCTATGAACTGCCAGAAATAGAAGTTTGCGATTAATGTCGCAAAGCTGGGTAAAGAATGCATCTCAAGTCCGAAAACGGACAGTCTGTTGGACTTCGTAAGGGGCGAAATCTGTCTGTAGCAAGTACGCGGATCTCTCACCGCCATCGTCAACCAGATCGATCACATTCAGACAGTATTCAACAGTATTCTCGATGTCCGAACCTTCCGCGGGGGCCAGCATCGACTCGGATCATTTAAGAACACGGATATTGATAGGGTAACGGAGTAAAACAAAACCACAACAGTTGCCGTCGGAACGGAACAATCGCAATCGACTGCTGGGAACTTTGTCAATAGAGGATCTGTGGAGCTCTCAGAAAGTCCAACCCTACCAGGCGAAACAATCGACGAAAACTGGAAACGTTGTCAAATGGGACTTGAAACGCCACCTGGGTTTGTCACCGAGTGCAAGGGACTCACATCAGAAGAACGAGAGCAGTTCATGAGCTCTACGAACTGTAAAAACAAAGGAATAACACCGGCTTCTCAGAAGGAAAAAGAAAGAGTCCAGACAGGTGTCTACGGAATCAACCCAGCAGTGCTCCAGCCCGAAGTGCCTTCGACTCCGAACCACTTGGACAACACAGTTGAGGACGCCTACGAGGCCGATAACGCTCGCAAGTGGAAAAGGACCTCAACCAACTTGGTGTTCGAAATTGACGCAGCTATCTCCCTTCTTTTTGGAGGGACTTGTTGGCTGAGATCCAGGTCAACTAAATAAGATGGGAGTAAAAACGAATGTAACAACTTAACTGGTCAGCACAGGTACTGACAAAATCGAGTTTTGACTAAACAATTGGAAAGGTACTAAACAATAGTGCCACTTTTGTTTTCAATGTAATATGAATATTAATTCAATATGCGTTAGTGTTTTTTATTGTATTTTTGTTTAAAATAACTTAATCAAGGACTTACCGTGCACTAAAGATTGCGGCCAAAGATAAAAAGCAAGCATCAGCTTCCCTTGGAGTGGATGTATAACAGCGGTCAATTACCCATTCTAACAATTGCCCCATATCTGGATTCGTCTCAAGTAGAAGAACAACTGTATCACGAGCAAGTTGGTATATCTGTGGAAAGGAGGTAATAAATTATTTTTAATCTTTACAGGCTCGCTTTAAAAAAAAGCTTTAAATTAAATGTTAAATCTTAATCATTAAATATTGTATCAATAAGGACCAGGGCCTAGCTTCTACAGCTTCTACTCGTGTTGTTGTTATTTTACAAGAACATGACAATAAAACAAAATCAACAATCGGCTTCACATGATGAGGAACATAATTGCAATGTGACTTTAATATATCGCCGCGTATGAGCACAAAGCGCCACGAAACATTCAATAAGGACATGCAAGCGAATCCATTCATAATAAGAAATGTATATTTTCGGTATTCAAATTCGTATTCTGAGATGCAACTCGAGTAACCCTTGAACAAGGCGACCCACTTCCAACTCCTCTTAAGTGTGCTTCGATGCATGCTCCAGTGAATGCTACCATTCGCGACATTTAGCTTCGCTCTTCTATTAAATATTTCAATACGACAATCAGTAGCACTCCAGAGGGTTTATCCTCACAATCCCCTTTAGGTTAATGCAATAAAATGCAAAATATATAATTTTCCACTTGAATGGCAGAAAGATATGAAATTTATTCACCCTCATGAGATTTATTTTCATATTTAAGAAGAATACAGGAGAGTTTTTGACCACGCTTTAAAGAGAAATGCCCATGGACATTGGTTTTAAATGTTTGTTAAATGTAACATATGGCATTCATTTTATGTGAATTGTTTGAATTAATTATTAATTCTTGATTAAAGAGGAAGGTTAGCAGCTGTTTGGTAAAGATGACTCTCATTCTCATTCTTTCTTGGATATCTCTATATTAGAGTTCTGCTTTACAGTTCCGACGACGGACAAGGAACGATCTTTCCATGGTTAGGTCGGCGTTGAACATGTCAGCGGAACTGTATAGTTCCATGGATATGACTGCGTTGAACAAGTCCAGAGAGCTATATATGCCGGCCGATTGAAAAAGATTTATTATTGATGTTAACCCTAATCGAAGGTTAAGTACGAGGGTTAGTACTTGGATTTGTGTGTGGCTGTGGAGTATAGATAATTGTGCTCAAATCAAAATGTTTTTTATTTAATGGATTACATGTCCACGTCCAATAGATGTGTGGACGTATGATACATGTCTATGTCCGCACTTCCGACTCAGGTGCGCCAACCATGTTTAGCCCCCCCCGCGTGTGCTTGTGTGTACCATGTGTGACTTGTGTGCCACATGTTTATTTTCCTTCCTTTCTTCACCCCTGTGTGAATTCGGAACTATATTTGGTACGGATATGGACATGTTTAGGTTGACTTTACGGAACGATAGGAAAAGTTTCCGACGAGGACATAGTTCCGTAGATGTCCGGAATGACACAACTCTACTACCGATTTCTGATCAGAAGCAATAAACAATTTTTTGCATCCCATTTATCTGCATACGGAAGCTGCGCCATGTTCAAAATAATTCATAGAATTGAAAAAAATGCAGTTCTGCTCTTACAGTAACATAATAGTTTTACAAGTAAATTGTTATTGATCAAATGAGGGTTCAAATTTTTTGAATTTTGCATACTCCGCAGCGTCGTCTCTGTGTCGTGTATAGTGAATTCTGGACGGACGAGCGGGAAGATTCGTATCGAAAACATGAATAAAACACGGATAAATAATTTTGGATCGAGTTTTTGGAAATTTGGTCAAAATTCTTTCTTTTTTAATTCCCAAAGTAATTGTACAGCAATGATTAGGGCACATGCAGTGTCTATCAATTTTGCTACCCAACGACTACGACGAAACGATACAAACGAATGTCTGTGCAGATTGTCCCTACAATCTGTGCGCACAGACTTAAGGTTTGCAGCGACTTGTCTGTGTCGTGTATAGACCCTATAACTACAAAACTGTATCATTGTTGTGTGCAAAATTCATAAAAGTGCGTTTAGATATTAAATTAACAAAATGCCACGGGTTTGTGTTAATTTTCCTAGTTAATTTTGTGTGACTTTAGTAGTGAAGAAAAGAAATAATTTATTAAAATACAGTAGCATCTGCATAAGTTGGTCGGCAATCATTTTTGGCCAAGGCATAACTTCTCAGCAACCACCCGCGTTGTACGTGCTACTGTCCTTTCACGAATGTAAGCGTCCTACAGTTTTTTGCCAACTCCAAACAGCTAATTTGCGAATCTTTTCTGGGCCGTGAAAATTATTTTCGTCTTACCGGGAATCGAACCTTAGTAACGTAGGGGTCGAAGCAAAAACCCACAACGCAACAAATCAAAAAGTGCGTCCAAGTTCCAAGATAGACAGGTGGCCAAGCTCTGTATGCATTTGGAGGAATATTTGTACGGAATTTTCTTGGTGCTACTATATACTGGCCAACTTCGGCAGCTGGCCAACTTGCAAGTGTGGCCAACTTGACATACGGCATACCACTTTAAAGAGAGTTACGATATTTTAGAACAACTTCTGGAGAAGATAAATTATGAAGAACAGAATTGGCATATATGTAGTGGCTCTAATTCTATTGTCGCAAACTAGCTATACGAAATATTGTTATTATCGCTGTGAGTGCGATACCAGAGCGCATTCAGATCACTTTATAAACCAGAACAGTACGGTTTCATGCTTGGAAAAATGTTAAAAAAACGAACTACTAGTGCCATCTGAAAAGATCTTTTTGGTTTGATAATGCACTTTGTATTTACAGGTGTTTTCATCGGTCCTGACATAATTTTAAAATTACTCAATGCTCCTATTCTTTGAGCCAGCCATGATTGCAGACTACTTCTCAGCATCTAAAAGGGACTATCAGAGGCCTGACTATAAGAGAGATAAAAACTAGGTTAGGTTAGGTTATAGTGGCTGGCTGTAGAGGGCAGTCACACTTCGGCCAAAGTAGGCCCATTGTGATACCACGCGGATTGATTTCCCCTAACAATTCAAACTGGTTGGTGCTTGTGACAAAGCGGTTTAGCTGGCTACTACTGACGTTTTTTAGCTCATGGTAAGTTTTAGCTAGGTGTAAGTATCTGTGCTACACGAGCAGAGTAGGTGATCTGTGGTTTCAACCTCCTCTTCATCCATGCAGCTTCTACAGAAGTCATTATGGGGGACCAACCTACAGGCATGGTTGACAAGTATCCCGGCACCCACCTGAGGTGTGCATGGGTGCCAATTGTGTAGTTCCCTGTTATGACACCGCTGAACGTCCTGAGTGAAGATCTGCTGAATCTAAGCAGATTGAGTGATCGTTTGATATCAAGCGATATTTCCTTAGTTTTAAGACAAGTGGTACCTTCTAGCCATTTACGATTAGTCATGTAGATTGTGTGTATTTTTAGTAGACGGTAGGCTGTAGCAATTGGCAAGGAAGGTGGAACACCTCCTATTGTTTGGGTGGAGGGAGTGACACACCTAGGTTACCTACACCCTCGTCTATCTTCTACCCATCAGTGAAAATTCCCAGGGGATCAGCCAGAATCTGACTATCAGATATCCAGTCCAGCCTGGAGGGGATGCTGGTGGAGAATTTCTTCTCGAAGATAGCTTGGGGTAGTAGGCGGTCGGTGTCGTTGGGAAGAAAGTTGAATTCGTTTAGAATGGTTGAGTGGCCGAAGGAGGGGTCGGACCACAGTCGGAGCGTTTTGAGTCTCAGGACTGTGGTGGCTACCACCTGTTTACGGAAGGTTTCCGCCGGAGTGCTCTTCAGTGCCCCGGTGATACACATGCAGGCCAGTCTTTGCACCCGTTTGAGTAGCGCGCAGTTTACAGCGTGCAGCTTTAGTGCTATCCACCAAACTGAGACTTCATACAGAGGTGTCCATCTAGCAATTGAGATGAATATCCAATAGATGATGCGTGATTGTAGTCCCCATTTGCTGAGGGCAGACAGGGCAGAAGAAGCCTTCTTGACCCTCTCCTGAATATTGAGTTTCCAGCTTAGCTTGTTGTCGGTTAGTTGTAAAGTGGTGCCGCACAGCGTGGGGTGGTCAAATTGAGGGATTTGTACCTTCTGGTGAATAGTGTGAGATCCGGTTTCTGGGGGTTAACACTGAGGCTTCTAGCTTATTGCGAGCATTCTGCATTATGTCTCTTAAGGTAGAGGCAAATCTGGCAATTTTGGCTATGGCAACATCGTCCGCATAGGCAACAACTTTACATCCAGCCTCTTCCAGTATTAGAAGCAGCTCATTAACCGCTACGTTCCAGAGAAGGGGCGAGAGTGAAACACCTTGCGGGGTACCTCTATTAACTCCTCTGCGGATCGAAGCATCTCCGAGATTAGAGTGGGTTACCCTACGGGTGAGTAGCTGATGGATGAAAGCCACTAAGGAATTTCCGATCCCGAGATTGTTAAGCGCAAGAGAGATTGCCTTTGGTTCGACGTTGTTGAATGCATCTTCTGTGTCAAGAAATGCCACAAGGGTATATTCTTTGTAGTGGAGAGATTTTTCAAATGTTCCTATTAAGGAATGTAGGGCTGTCTGTACAGAAGAGATAGTTCGTCTGATATATTGATCTATTAGTCTCTCCAAGGTCTTCAGGAGAAATGAAGAGAGACTGATAGGTCTAAGGTCTTTAGGTCTGACATGGGAGCATTTCCCTGCTTTTGGGATAAAGACTACTTTTACCCTCTTCCAAGAGTTGGGAACATGGCCTAGTGTCATGCAGCCTCTGAAGGTGTTAAGAAGCCATGGCATGATGAGGTCCGCTTTTTTTTTTGGAGTTCCGCAGGGATAATGCCATCAGGTCTCGATGCCTTAAAGGGTTTAAAGCTCATTAGTTCCCACATGGCAGTTGAGTGCCTGATGTTAAGATATTTACAGGGGGGATTAGAAGGAGATACGCATTGATTATCTGCTCTCATAGAGTAGTTGCCTGGGAAGTGCGTATCAAAAAGGAGACTTTGAGTCTCCACACAGGACGAGGTCCAAGTCCCGTCAGGTTTTTGAAGGAAACCGTGTGATTGCGGTGATGCTGCTAGAACATTCCTAAGCCTGGATGCTTCAAAGGCGTCTTCAATTTTTCCACAGAAGAGCTCCAGCGAGCTTGGGCCTTTCTTAGTTCATTTTTGAAGACACTAAGATACTCTTTGTGGGTGTCCCAATCCTCAGCATCACGAGATATTTTCGCCCTGTTAAAGAGCTTTCGGCACTCTTTCCGCAAGCGGCTGGTTTACTGGTTCCACCAGGGAGAAGACAAAAAAATGTAGAATAAAAATAATTGTAATATAAATTATTTGTCTCTGCCACATAGAATCTTAAGTGAAATCAATAAGTGTGCGTTCTCTATTAAACTTGGTAATTTTCTCTTAATATTTCATTTAGTTTTAACGTGGCGAATAATAATTCCATACTGTAAACCCAGTATAACTAACTTTTAACAACGATTTGTTGAATTTGGGCCAACCTAATAAATTTTCATGATTTGGTAGTTAAATATAAAAATACGAGGAAAGCTGTTTTGGTCACATGTTGCTATTGTACAAAAACGAAACCAAGAAAAAGCAATTTGATTTTTTGGAAATGCAATAAGTCATGCAATAAACTTTCAAAAGTAACTACCGGACAAACCTTTTCGTCTTTTGAGACTAAAAGCGAATCCAACCATTTGTAAATGATCCCATCATCAGCAAGGTATGTTGTGTAAAATATAGGACCACAACACAATAAAGCTGACATTGCCTAGAAAAAAAATCGTTATAATAATTTCCAAACAGGTGCCTATATTTATGTGTATGTTACTTGTAATGCACTGAATTGAAGCTTTTCCTCATCAACAGTTGACCCCATTTGCGAGGATATTCCAAGAGCTTTCGCAAACGACCCCGACCAGGTTGCAAATAAATTGAAAAGGTTTCTCTTGAGATCCCGTGATAACAGTGTGGCACAAGCTTCCACTTTAATAAGCATATTATTAGTAAATTCCATGAAAACACATATACAGTTACAATTGACATACATGAAAAGTTCTTTATCATCTTTCGGATGAAATTACAAAAATGGGCTTTCACTTCACGGATGCTGGTGTTATCTTTATCCGTTTCTGCTTCCAAATAAATACGGGCGCCTTCTATGTATTCAACAAATGTAGGGTGCAAGGACATCGTATCTCGTTCCAGCACGCAAGTACTATTAAAAACAGAAAAGTTCTCATTAAAAAATTCAGTTTGAATAATGAATACACGTACCTCACTCCAAAAGTACCATTTTCTGCTATCTTTTCAAGTACTCGAACTAATTGTAAACGTAGTGCGTCGCGTCGTCGTCGTCGTCTCATATTCTCCTGTTTTCTATCCACAGCTTCTCGAATATACAGAACAAGTTCTTCCATTAAATCCCTAGTCAAAGAAAGAAAGTATAAAATGCACGTATTTGTTGTCAAAATTCCGATAGATTACTTCAGTGCGTCATGATTTATCATTCCAAGTGCGTTTATTGCAGCATCTCGTACTTCAGTGACTTCACACCGCAACAGGGGAACAATCAGTTTATAAAGAGCTTGTGGTGAAGCAGAGCCAATAGCTGATTTGTCACTTCGGTCGGCATTTAAAGAATCGGGAGATGAGCTGAAAGTATGTACGGAATATATTTTAGTATATATATTTCTAGTAGCCCATCAAACTCACTGCTTCAATTGTCAACAACTAAACAAAGCTTATTGCATTAAGTAAATATCACTTTCATAAAATTGTATTTTTCCAATCGGCTAAAAGCAACAATATTTTAACGAACGCCCTCAACTCATTCAGCATCCTTAATGCTCAGTGGAATTTCTTAAAGCCTACATCTAAAGATTTGCAAAATCATACCTTAATCAGAAATAAACATAATATTCTATATGACATTTAAATGTATCAAAGGTAAATGAAATGTGAATGTATGAATAAGGAATAGTTACTTCCTATAAATGCCGTAAAACCGGACCGTGTAAAATCGGCCTGTGCTGGGTTGTGTAATTTTAACTCCTTTCATATTTTTCTTGGCTCTACCAATCTAAAGTTGTCTTTGGTGACCATACTCACAGAACGAGTTATTAATTTGCATCGCTCTGAATCGGCATAAAAATGTAAATCCATCTGTTCATGAGAAAGCCTAAAACACGAGTGGTTACTCTAGAAGCTAGGTCCAACTCCGACTGTAGTTGCAACCAACCCTGTTGAAGTTAAGCCTGAATCCAAACCGGACAGCTATACTATTCTCATTCACCATCGTAATCAAAAACGTGCTACGAACTCGGAAAAATCTAACACAGAATACATTCGTTGTAGAATCGTAGTGAAAAATTTGCTACGAATCTCGACGTTCGTCAAAGTTGGTATCCCTGAATACGAATGAAATGGAAATTTGTTATGTTTTTTTACGTCGAAATTACGATCCCGTTCGGATTGTGTGGTAGCATTTTCTCGTAGTTCGTAACGTAAATTCGATTCCTATATTAGCTACGAATGGATTCTGTGATAGGGCTGATTACTACAGTGAAAGCTCCCAAAGGCCGACAATGATGGTCGCAGCACTTTTGTCCGGCTAATGGAGTTGCCCGTCCTTGGGACATAATTCGTCCTGAACAAATTATTTCATGTGCAGTCCAGTAAACTTCGTTAACCTGAAGTCAGAAAAACAACAACAGCACACAGCTGCAGAAATTAAATCCTGTATCCATTTGAGTAGAAACAAAAAAACGTGCACCACACATACATTGCGCTGTTGCTATTTTGTTGTTTTCCGTTTGGCTTTATCCATCGCATACTATGCAAAAAAAGCTTCTGGAAGGTTTTGCTGGAAAAAAATGTTTACCGCCTGAGAGAATTAAATTTACAAAATTGTGGCTGATGGACAGGGACCACGTCCGGGTTAAAATGTATTTAACTTCAATTTCAAAAGATCCACGGTAGCGTCGTGAGCGATTGTCCTTGAAGAGTTGTCCCTAATAATAGCTTTCACTGTCCACCCACATGAATAAAGGTAACTCATTTGTTAAATTAGATTATGTACAATTTACATTATATCAGTAAATAAGTTCTTGTGAAAAGCAAAGAAGGAAATTGGTCTAGATAACTCGTAGCAATCCTACAAGATAGTCTAAAGAAAGATGAATTCGTAATGAAACGCTTACGTACGGAGGTTATCAAGAACCACTTTGAAGCACTCAGACTCAAAAACTGGTCCACTATACTTATTGAGTTGCTTGAATGCGTCATCTTAGGCAGACATTGCGCCAATGTGCCTGCCTAACACGAAATTATATATTTCCAAAAATCATTTCAATGAAAACGATAACTTATAAATTATGGAAGACGGAGGCAGAGAACAGTGCATAAAAACTAAACTATGATTGACAAGAGGATTAATGTTCGTATATAACCCTACTTAGGATTAAGGTCCCTTAAATAGTACACTGAGCGAAATTCTTATAAGGACATTAAACGTTTTTACTATATTTTTTCTCCAACTTTGTTTATTATCCATCAATTTGAAAAATATCAATAAAATATGTAGAAAACTGAGCAAAATGACAGCGAAATTCTATCAAATTCGCGTGTCCCTGAAATCTGAATGCCTTACAATGTCTTGGAAAATACCACATGCATAAAATCAACTATTTCAATAATGGGTAGATCTTCCCTTCTTCGTTATTGTCTCAAATATCATATTTTTCATTGTATTGATCAAATTTTGGAGAGTATTAATTGGAATTAAGTTCCAAGAAGACTGACTATTTTGAGTTCGTTATCGGTGTTGCAAAGGGCGATTTTTTAGCTATTATCTTCTTGGCAACACTGGTTTAAATAGCTGACGCACGTTTCGTGTTTTGTTTCACTGTCAAACATCTTCAGTTTGGTCTATAATTTAACCATTAATCGTCTTACAAACGAACAACGCTTGCAAATTATTGAATTTTATTATCAAAATGCGTGCTCTGTTACGAAAGTCCATCGCGCGCTTCTTCCATTTTATGGTCAACTCATTTCTGGCTCAATGGGTACGTAAATAAGCAGAATTGTCGATTTTGGAGTGAATATCAGCCAGAAGCATTGCAAGAGCTACCAATGCATCCAGAAAAAGTCACAGTTTGGTGCGGTTTATGGGCTGTTGGCATCATTGGACCGTACTTCTTCAAAGATGATGCGAATCGTAACGTAACTGTGAATGGTGAGCGCTACCGTGAGATTATATCCAACTTGACTTGCATGACATGTGGTTTCAAGACGGTGCCACATGCCACACAGCACGCGCAACAATGGACTTATTGAGAGGCGAGTTCGGTGAACATTTAATTTCACGTTCGGGACCGGTCAATTGGCCGCATATATCGTGCGATTTTACGCCTTTAGACTATTTTTTGTGCCCGCTTCAATTGACGCATTGGAAGACAACATTGAAGCATTTATTCCTGAGATACCGGCCGAAATGTTGGAAAGAGTATACCAAAATTGGACTAAGCGGATGGACCATTTGAGGCGCAGTCAAGGTCAACATTTGCATGAAACAATCTTCAAACATTAAAGTATATGGACCGTACTATCGATTCAAATAAAGATTTCATGCATATTTCTGAATTTTGTGTTTTTTTTTTTTTTTTTTTGAAAAACTGTCCTATAGCTTTGAAAAAATCACCCTTTATTATCTCCCATTTGGGTATGCCAGGCGAGATGATGTTCACCTTTTCTAATGGTTTGAGATCGGTTCTTGCCGGGCAATCTAAACCCTGAAACTCTTTAACTATTTTTGACGAGTGAACGGGTGAACGAGTGAACTGTTCAGCCTTTCCCACCATTGTGTCCTCTTTATTCTCAATGTATTTCTTCGAGTTAATTTTGACTAGCACGAAACCAATCTGTGTCTTACCAGAGGCACAACCACCAGCCCAACTCATGACATTACCGTATCCAAAATTTCGGCTAAACATTATCATGCCAATACATTGACAAACCATTGGGTCCATCCAGTTTGAATTTCTTTTCATCACTAAACAAAACATTCCCCATTATTCTTTTAGTCGTATTATATGTCAATGTGACAAATTTGTATTCAAATAGTCACTTAAATGTCACATAGTGACTATGACAGTACAAACTTGTCACAGTGACATGCGACACGACTAAGAGAGTAAGGGACATTTTTCCATTCAGTCTATGTCATGTGTTTTGTGGCCTTCCCCAATATTGCTAATTTGTGTCTTGTGGAAAGTTGAAGATTTTCACACGTTTCTTATAAGAAACATTCTTATCAGATCTGAGTATTCGTTTAACCCGACGTTTTCCAATATTTTCTCACAATGTGAGAAACTGAAGGTATGTTTGTTGCCGGATCTCGTCTTATTTCTTCAAATATTAGGGAATCTATGCGGGCGGCTAGTATCGTTTAACACCCGATGATTGTTAAAAAAATTTAAAACTTTTTAAACGAAAAGTCGCGGAACAAAAGTCTTACATCCCTAAAGCAGCTTTATAATGCGATGTTTCTATAAGAATGTCGCTCAGTGTAGAAACATTAAAAAACAATATACATCAGTGAACAAAAAAAAAATAATTTCAGATGTGTTTTGAATTTCATTTCATGAAAGTGTATTTACTTACAACTCAAAAAGCATAACTAATCTATATCAAGCGCGTATCTATCATCAGTTCAAGACTGCTTCAAAAATTGCATTCGTTTTCAAAAAAGACAACACCGAATATCTAATTGCAAAACATTAAGAATAAATATATTAAAAAATTGAATTTAAGTTGTTCGTTGTAAACAATTTGTGTTTTTTTTTTTTTTTTTGTTTTTAAGACTATCACTTTACCCAAGTCGCTTCTGTCTGGCTTCTTTGCGCCCGTATGACAGTGGCAGTGTAAACCGTGTTACGATTCCCTCTGGCCCGAAAACATTTGAAGGGATATTGTCCAAGGAATCAGACAATGATCGTGAGTCCGACTGATCTTGCAAACTGATGTGATGTTCATATCACAATATATCAATTATAGAGTACATGAGTTTGCGGTTCATTTAGAAGAATAAAAGAAACGTAAATGAAAGGTCAAAGATATTCTGACAGATCGCTTTAAGATGATCATTAACACATGGAGAAATAACTGTCTAAATGGAAGAATGTGAACATACAAGTTCTTTACACAAGCTTTTTTTTTCAAACAAACAAATGGCAATGAGGCACATACAAATAGTTTATTCCGTAGCAACCAACATACAGCAACTTCACCAACAGTATGAGCTTTGTGCTATTAGCAATGAACGGAAATGATCGCATTTTTTTTTTGGGGGTTACCTTGTTTTTACTTTTGTGCGCTTAACTGTGCATGAAATTCAAAAAAACCATATACCACATTCTTACCTTATAAGTGTACACACAAAATGGACCCCATGACAATGAGCATAGATTCAAGGACATATACAGATGATGCTAGTTTTATTTTAATTTTTTTCAGGTCTCCTATTGGCATTGATGAATTTTTTTTGAAACGTCATATGAATAACGGATGAAACTGGCAATAGGTAATCACATGCGCCACGGGTAATTGCAAAATGTGTTGCAATTACTTCGAAAGCCCAGACGTTGGACAGCGGCATCGGCGATGGCATAGTAAAGCAGGTAAAATCAGATGTATGTCCTTTTAAATTAACTGAAAAATAGCGTGCAATATACACTAAGCACAAACCGCAACATTTTTATTGCTATCCAATGATGAAAATTAAATTGTCATTCGAATTTTTATCCGTTTTTATATGTGCTCCCTTTTCAGATGAATAAAAATCGCATGATATTAAAAAAAGAACATCACTTTCTGAATGGCCATTCCATCGAACAAATTTGACTTTCATGCGGATAACTGGTAAGGATTCTTCATTTCCTCAATATGTATTTCTTGTATCATACAACCATTTGGGTACGTGAAAAATACAGCTATGGTGATGAATTAAACAAATCATACGAAAAGAATTAATTTATAAAACCCCATGTGCATTACAATGCCCGCAAACGCTAGCATTTCTCACTTCTTAAAATACCTGTTAATCAAATATGAATCCACAATTAAAAAAAACTCTCCATCATCTTACTAAAAAAAAAACATTCAATTCTATTTTAGGAAAGAAATATGAAGTGCTTTGCTGTTATAATGAGATCTAGTCTAGATTCTATGAAGTTACGATAATGTTGTGAACATTGAAAATAAGAGACCAACAACGCATTCACAAATTGTTCTTACCTTAGGCTGAGATCCGGGGAGGCACAACGTACTGCAACACTTGGTATTTGCGGGACTAATCTCATTGCACATGCAACTTGATTACGCCACAATCTGAGATATAGATCCTTCTGACCTTCAGTGGGAACCTTTTTAGTTGGAGCCGAACTTCTCAATAATGACGCTCTGTTATCGCTTACAGGACTGTAAATGGATTAAATAAAAAAAAAATTCCTTTCTCCTGGAACGATTTTTTACTTACGTTGGATCGATAACACTATAAAGTGTAGTTACTCGAGAATAACATATTGGCCAAGCTTGTGCCACAGCGGATGGACACTGTTGTAAAATGCGCTGTCGTTCCATAAATCCAAACAAACACACTGCCCATGGATCAAATTGTTGTTGATGAGGATTACTAGACTGAGACAAGTTCAATGTTGACGTAGATGATTTAGAAGACTCTAAATAAACGCACATTGGATTAGGAATATAATGTAAGCTATTGAATACACGGAATATTACCTTCAGCATGGCCTGCTAACCACGCTCCACTTGAACGTTCACTTATCCATTGAAGATCAACTACATTAGCATTTAATATAGCGGTTTTTTCAGCTTGTGGTAAATGTGGTAGACATTTTTCCAAAATCTTTAATTACAGGAAAAAGTATTTATATTATTTATTTGGTTATGTTCATGGTGTTGATTTAAAAAATAAAATAAAATATTGAGAATGACAATTATGAACTGGGTTGGAGAAGTTATGAATCAACTTGTTACAATGGACTCTCTAGACGTTTCTTATTGTATCTTCATATTTAGTTGGCATCATTTTTGTTGACATGTCACCAAGTTTTCAGTTTATTGTTTCCTACCCTTTCCCAACAACTCACGCCTACGTAAAATACGTCTAGACCGAGGACATTGGGGGCAAAGCACGTACGAAAGATCTCCGGGCAACTCGATCCTCCGCCATCGACTCTAGCTCATCAGGGGTTATGCCCAAGCGCAACCAGACGATTTTTTGATTTTGATTCAACCACCACCCCGTTCTAGGTCTGAATCGAATTCAAAGCACGCCGGAAGTCGTGATGATGGAGATATTCGTACCACGTGACCAAAGCAAAGCGTAACCAAAGCATAGCCCCGCTCAATGAGCAGCTGCTTCCTCGAACGGAAAGGGCTTTGAATTGAGTTTATAACTTTACTCCTTCCCGACGTAATTCAACAATAATACCACGTGCACTTAACGCAAAGCGATCCAACATGATGGGAGCTAACATCTACCTTCAAAATACGAACGGTTCATTTTAAACGGTGGTATGTTAAAATTGTATTTTAGCGAAAACATTCCCAAGTTAATTGTTTATTTACACAATTGGCAGCAAACTTGATCAATGGCGCTTCAATCTAGAATGAACTTGAGCCTCAATCAACATGCAGCCAACATGCAACACACCTTTACTAATCCCCAGTTAAACTTAAGTTTAGCTGAACTTCGTCGAGTAAAATGGGTTCACTTCATCCGGTGAAATCTAAACTTCAGTTCTGATGAAGTGCATTTGTGTAATGCGATCGAAAAAATATGGCATCACATTCCATTTGGTGCTTGTGTACTGTAACTCACTACAGATCTACCAATAGTATATCAAAACTCTGAGTGTTACTTGGTGGAACACACTGCTTATAGAGCAGTCTGAGTAAATTTGCACCCCTCAAACTTTTATGAGAATCAACTAAAGCGAGGACTGAATTGAAATGAAATTTCAATTGGAGTATTGAAAATCTAATTCACAGTTCACAACAATAAAAAACACTGTTAAAAAGTTAATACATACCTGAGGCAAGCATTTATCAATCACATCGATTACTGGCGGTTCGGTTTCTGGAATTCCCAAGGCTTTCATTAAATTCTTAACTTCCTTGAGGATCATAGCGGCAAGTTTTCGCAAGAATGGTCGACAGTTACAAAGCAATACCAATGCAAATCCCTCGACAAAATGAAGAGTGGTAGCCAGCGGCACTTCATTCTTTTTCGAATTGTCGGCCAGATTAATGACAGTTGTCTGCGTAATGCTTGACACACCACTCGATGTTAGGGTCGATGCTCCACTCGAAGATGTGTTGATACCCGTATTTTTGATGTTACTAGCGCTTGAAATTTGGCTATTGGTAGTCTCTTTGCCAGTAGCTGGGTTTAATGTGAGCACTGTTGTGGGCGTTTTTAAGCTACTCGACCCCGCTAATGTACCCTGCACGTTGCCTATAGCACATCGCCAAATATTTAGAAAAACGAATAGCATGCGAGTACAATTTTCCAAAAGCTGGGGAAATGTATCCAAAACATCGCGCACCAAAAATTGTGTATATCCGTGTACAACATCCTGCCTCCAGTCGGGAAAATCAATCACCAGTGTCTGTAATGACTGATGAGTAAGCATTCGTAGTTCTTCGTCCATATGAACTGTAAGTCTAGAGAGCAAATCAACCAACTCATGTGCTGTCATAGTGTCTGGAATAAGTCGGGGCACAGCTGCAACGCAAGTCCGAAACAGATCAATGCGTGGTTTACGCTCCCCAGTCAACATTTCGTCTGGTTCTTTGTTTTGATTTTGTGTGTTTGTCATCATTAAAGGGCGGCCATAGTGCACATCTAACGCTCGTAAAATATCAACAAATACACGACGCACATGAGGAAAGTACGTTGACATGCCAATACTACGTGCGGTGTCATCAGTTAACATCTTATTTATATAAGTCTTCTTTACACGTAGCGTATTTCCTGAGGGCAATACTCCGACAGTCCGTGGCATAGGTGGCTCGCCGTCCTTTTGTTGTAATGAATCGGCCACAACCAGAAATGCTCTCAGACCAATACTCATTCGTTCAGGATTCAATATAAGCTGCAGTAAAAAACAATATTAATTTACAGTCTATTCAAAGTCTTTTCGTGAACGTACCTTGATTGATCTACCAACGCACAGCAAATCGTAGACAATTTCGCGCATGGCAAAATCAAGCCGCTCCTGTGCAATGAACTGAATGATCTTCACGAAAATATTCAACGGCGTGTCGCGAGGAATAACAACTTTAGAACCTCTGTAAGTACAACAAAATCGCAGCTCATGATGAAGTTGTCAACCAATAATGAAAAAAATACATACTTTGGAAATAGTGAATTCACGATGCTCTGCAAACGGGAATGTGTTGCAGAATTCGACTCACATTTGATGCGTATCATATAAACCCACAGAAGTCGATAAAGTGACTCTAAAGCAACACGACTCATTTTGGAATCGCGATTTTTCAAATTGCTTAAGCACATGGCTAAAAAGCAATGCCAATTCGTCAAGAAGAAAGTTTTCTGTGATACGCAAAGCAAGCATGTAACTAATGGGAAAAGCGCCAACCGATGCTTCGACTTTGTAGATGCGTCCAATGTCTGCATGTACAAAAGTTCAACAAAATTCTTTACGCATGGTACATTCACTTCATTTTTAACAGCCTGAAAAAATGTAAAATTGTTTATCAATTATTTGGTTTATCTATCAAATTTAATTTTTATTATAAATTGCACTGAACTTCAAACTTCAACATTCAACCACAAACATCAAACTTCAACACAAAGAGGCGGGTGTCAGTACTACAACTGGCACACTTGTGTAAATGATCACAAGGAAAAGTAATCCCAGGAAGAATTAAATTAATGATACCGAAGGTAATGCATTTCTAGGGAAAACAAAATGTAATGTAAGAACACATCGACGGTGGAAAGCCTTCATAATACATAGATGCCGCTTGAAAAATATACAATCGGGAACTTTACGTCGGGCTATAGTAGGAGAAATGCTTTCAATGTAGTCATGATTGAAGGCATTTCTCCTACAGGACAGAAAGTATTCTTTACAATGAACCATCTTGTTCCAGTGAACATGCCCGGTTTATTAGTTCGCTATATCGAGCATCAACTGTAGTTGGTTTAGATTTTAAGACTGGAGCTTCGAACACAAAGAAGAAGCCACGAATCTTGAATATTAACTGTCTAAGTAGACAGTTTAAAGCCCAGAACGGGCATGGTTTCGCGCATGGAACAAAAAAACCCCGCCCAAAACATACACTTTTTCATTTTCATGCCTCCAAACTATTGGTGACGTTACTCTGAATCATGATCAAAACAGCAAAAGTTGAAAACAAAAAACCTTTTGGAAGGAGAAGTATTCGCTATCAACAGCTACAGTTTGATTTGATTTGACAACACTTCACAAACGTAAAAAAAAGATCAGGACAATGTTTGCCTCTTAATGGCGTATACAAGATATTACTTGTACTCATACACCATCAATATGTAATACTTACCGCAGCAACTGGTACAAGAATTTCAACGAAAAGACCAGCCAATGCATGTTTTATATCTTTATCCTTGACTTCTAAAAAGTACTGTCCACACTCAATCATAAATTGAAAAGACGCTTCAAATTCTTCTATCGGCACCATCTACAAAGTAATATCAGGTGAGTATTTTATTTGCCAGAGTGTATCCGAAAATGACTTACTTTCACTCTAAAGAATTTCATACCCATGAGAAGACTTATAATGCTTTGTGTTGTGTGAGGACTCGGTTCTTTAGTTCTTAGTTCTTTCAGTTCACTCATGAACCGTTTGCGCACCGATGCGAAACGACTTTGAGCCAAAGCACCTATTACTTCTGCATAAAGATCGGCAATCATATGAATGTTATGTGCATTCGGATTGTTCTGTAGTCCATCTTTATATTTGAAGTGCTTAAAAGCCAAATTTTCTATGTTTCTTATGATATCTTCATGGCCTGGATGTACAGGTAACTGTTTTAAGATTTCAATCAATGCCAAACAGAATATAAATTCAACTGCAGCCTCGCGTCGCTGTAATTGAAAATCCATATCCACAGTTGGCTTTGGGGCCGTACTCTTTTCCATTCTCTTCAAATCGTTCTTGATTTCCGCATCTGAGAGTTGCCTCCTGTGCCAAGCTAGTATCGTGTGCAAAAGTGATGGAAGGCAGTGTTCAGCAACAGAGCCCAAAGCAGATAATAGCTGATCGAATTGTTGGTCTTCTCCACGCTGAAGTAATTTGGCGAGATTTTTGTCAGCACTCTCCATCATGACTAGCTCAATTTTCTTTTCTGCTTGCACCGTAAAATCAGTAAAAAGATTTCGCATAACTATTTCGCCTGGTCGTAATGCCATTTCACCCATTGCTTGGGGATCGTTAGTATTAGTTGGGATTGTATTTATGATCGAGATACGAGAAGGTGCGCCCCAAGGGAGTAACGCGTGCCGAGTGGAAGTTGAAACTTGACGTATATTTTCTGTGACGTTAGTCAAAGTTTGAGGATCGAAGAACGTCGCATCTGATGTTGTTATAACTGGGGCTGCTGTGGGATCAACAGTTGATGACGGTCCACCTCTTGTCAGTTGTTTTGGGTTTGGCATACCCTCGTTGTAGACTGTTGAATTTCGTTTTGATGGAGAACTTTGATTGATGTCACTATTTGCGGAAGTGTTTTGCTGACAGCCATCGTCCACAGAATAGTTTTCTGATTCCTTTATGGTTTCATTTGAAGGATCATGTTCTGTAAAGAAGTAAATATTAATATAAAAGCAAGGCCATAAGCTGTGCATTCAGTATTTTAACACGGAAATAACCCTGAACTAATAGAAGAAGCACAAACCACCCTTATAATCCAGGGCACGAATTTAATCAATCCACATATTATGTACTCGAACAATACAGTAAATGTTCAAATTTAACTCAGGAGTAATTATGAACCGATTCAACGAGAAAAAAAATGAACGAGAAACTACCGTCCTTTAGTAAATTGTGACGGGTTTTCTCATTGAACTTGAAAAAGAGTTCACCACAGTTTAGACGTACACCTAAACAATTGAATTAGTTCAAGTTATGCAAAGCGTCCAATCGATGGTGAACCATTCAATGTTGCCATGCAGTCAGAGCGAACGTATGTATTGTATTAACGCAAAAAAAAATGTAAACAAAAAACAACATTTAATTTAATCAAACATTTAAGGATAATTTAAGAAGGGGATATTATTAGTGGGTCTATTAACGCTCTTATTTTTAAGATACGATTGATTACAGAGTTGTCGGTAGTTGTCCTTGGGGATTTCAAATGGCTGATGTACATATGTCTAGTTAAGAACAGAAGTGATCGAAGTACAACTTTTAGGAAAGCTTAGCTAAGTATTTCTTGGGAAATTGGTAATTGGATCACTTTTATGTACACAAAAGCAACCAAAGCTTACACTTTATATGGAAGAATTACCGTACGTACGAATGACTGACTGTAGATTACACGCCCCTTGTGGTATAGAATAATGGGTGTAGGAATTGAGCTCGACGTAAAGTGCGTATTATTTCCAAACCGCGCCGCTTCGACTCACTTTTGGAAATCTCATTCATATACAGCATGTCACTCGTACATTCACGTATCAACTCTGTTGAAGGCGTAAAGTACAACTCATGTTAAAACATGGTAAATTCCTACCATCTATATTAATGACAGATTTGTACTCGATCTCATTGGTAAACTGTTAATGAGTAATGAATGTGCAACGATGCAACGATTTACTCATCTGATAACATCCAGTTTTGTGCAATTAACATTTCGTCATAGCACCTACGCTTGAAGGGATGTTGAGCTGTGGATGTGCACTCTAACTATGATGGTACCATATAATGTTACAAAATGTTTTGATCTAGCCTCTAGTATTAGAAGGTGAACTGCTTTAACAATAGTCTTGCTTTAAGACGTGTTTTGCACAAAAGACCACCGAATACTACTTGGTAAAACTAAGATTCACAAATCGGTGTATTTATATTCAAAAAATAATTGAATACATTTCATGTGTATACGAACACGGTACTGTACACCAGTACCGAGTGACTCATGCAACGAATTCGGTATATACGTTTATAAATTTTTAAAAACAAATTCATACTATTAATAATAAATGCATATATGTACATATCAATCCTATGGGTATTATTGATTTAATTCTTTGTTATCCTTTATATTACGTACAAGGCACGAGTTTCTTTTTTTCATTGAGTTAAAGTAAATGTGTTGATAAATGCAAAATTGTAAAGTTATTCTTCGCATTTTCGTCATTGCAGCGCTCCGGAGAAACAAAGAATTTTACAAATAGAAGCCTTCGCACAACACCCGGCACACCCATTTATTTTTTCAAAAATTATAGATCTTTACCATGTCTTTCGTCCGTTTGAACATCCTCACAAATTACTTCAGTATTTTCCATTTTATTTGTATATTATTTTGCTAATCGTCGAATTTATATGCAATATTTTCCTATTGTAATCAAGTAACAAACAGCAGCCATATTTTTATTTGTAAACTGACGTTTGCGTAAACTGATTAAATGTCATTTAACAGCTGATTTCAAGCAATACAAACAGATATTCTAGCTTATATATTCGTATTCTTTTTGTCCATTAATACGGTTTGAATTCGACCGGAATTGTGTTCTAAGCCACTAAAGATATTCACTGATGTTTTAATTTCATCTATCGAAGGACTTACACATCAAATGGAGAAGTAAAATTTAGTTTGAAAATATGAATATTTGCCTCAAACAACTGTTGATTGTAAACAAATGCTGAATGACAACAGAAGCTGTCAAAACTAAAACCTGTTCGTGTATTTTAGTTCTGTTTCTTTTTAAAAATCCGAAGTGCTTAGATCAGGTCTAGATGTACATAGCTATCACCCTATGTAATAATTGATTCGCTTGCCTGCACAACAACAATTGTTAATTCACAGCTCCGTCTCTATTCAAAACCAAACAGTATAACTGCGAGTATGCCTAGAGTATACCCCCATTCGCAGAAGATTAATATCACAAGTGGTTTTTGCAGAATATTTACATAAATTATTATATATCCATTATAATATTGTGCGGCACATGATTTAACTAAATTGTTGATTCAGTGAATCGGTTGTTCTGCCAATTAAATAGTCATATGAACATAGTCACACAGACGAGTTAGTTTGAGTAAAATCAAAAGATCGAAAGCTCTTCATCGAGGTAGGGTCATTACGCTAGGACATTCTTAAAAAATTAGTGTATGAATATCAGTATCTATTCATATAATGTATAAACTTTTGGTAGTAATGCACTAACAACTGCTACCACAATCGAATTAGAGTTGTGTTAACTCCGCCACGATTACGATTTCCGTGGTTTTATGTTCTGAATAGATCTTGGTGGAATGAGAACAAAATGTAATGTTACAAAATGCTCGTTTTTGCCTAGTTTAGGAGATATCGACGTTTCAAAATACATTTTTTCCTATGGGATTTCTCATACCAAATTATTTTTAATTTAATAATTTTTAAAATGTTTGCTAATATACAATGTTGCATACTTTTAGGAGTGTTAATATGAAACTAACCTGCATAAAGCAGAATGAAAATATAATAACCTTAGGACTAATCCAAGCACATATGTTACATATATTTGTTTGCATAATTACCCCTATCGTAGAATACTCGGAATTGGTTAATAATTATAAGAATTATTGGGAAAGTTTCACTCAAATTATTAACGTATGCAATATGCGCGAGTCATTGATAACTACAAAGTTGGTGAAAGAGGGTGGCTCGCTTCGCTCGCGAACAGGATTGTAATCCTTTTTTCCGCAGGGTTTAACCCGCTCACGCGACTTCGTCGCTCCGCTAAGGGTATGTCAACAACAGTCTGGCAGGCGCCTAAGGCTGAAGTTTAATTTCCTGATTTAAAACGAAGGCTGAATTTTGAATATTTAAACCTATATTTAACATCTAAACTAGTTAAAAACGAGATTTACTGATTGCTACTAAGATCATGCCTAAACCTTCATTGAGATTTTTGCATGGAATTTTCATATTGGCACTGCTTGAGTATGCCTATAACTATGCAAACGAAATTCTATCCCACGTGCTAAAAAATTTATTTTCTATGTGGAATTTCATAGGAAAACATACATTTTTAAACCTCCTATCTCCTAAACTAGGCAAAAACGAGCATTTTGTAACATTATATTTTTTCTTATTTTATTGAGATCTACAAAACGGCGTTTTGAGAACCTGAAACCACGGAAATCGTAATATCCCCTTAACTCCAATAAGAACTAATGAATTTGAGTTCATATTGCAAAAGTTAAACGTAAAAAACTTTTTTTTGCGAAGAGTGTATCACGTGTTTCTTCCCTTGAGTATTTCCTCATTCTTCAACAACCATATGAATGCTGTTAAACGTCAGACTAAGAGGTTGTCAAAATCATTTTTCGGCAAAGTCGTCGCCAGTAGTAAAATAAATTCGAAAAAGTAAATTAATTAAATAAAACTCAATTTTCTTTTGTAAAATTACATATCAGTCATTTTAGTACATAGTTCCATAGCTATTTTAAGAATTTAGCATGCAATTGAGTTAATACCTTTAGTACATATATGCTCATACTTCGAAGAATAATTGCACATTTAGCTATTCCATCTATGAAATCGTTTTACAATTCAATAATTTCTTCGTTCAAAAACTAGGGCCTATCTTAAAATATGACAAGCCGGTTGAATCTTTATTTACAATCAGTGCTCTTCAGAGTTTTTGTTTATTGTTTATCTTATCGGCTGCCTCTCAAAAATGCTAACATTTTTTGAGTGCAGATTATGACATCACTCCTTAAAGAATTTGGTTGTTTCCAAGTTTTCTTGAATTCAATGTATACACATAAGTTAATGAGTATATCCGTACATATTTTTAGTTACTATGGATGTGCCCATTCATCCGCTCACTCACGATCCTACGGCAGCATGGAAGGAGCTTTCAAAAGCGCAGAGAGTTATTAAAGTGACGATGCGTCCACCACAGACTACGGTTCCATTCAATAAGGCACGAATCGTATGCATGAGTGATACACATTCACTGACGCCTTATATTAAGTTCGACATACCAGATGGAGATATATTCATTCATGCAGGGGATTTCACCAAGTGTGGCCAGCTTGAGGAGGTGAAAGAATTTAACAACTGGATTGGCACCTTACCACATAAACACAAGATCGTAATAGCTGGCAATCACGAATTGAGTTTTGATCCCACATTCACGCATCCATTTCACAATACACAAAGGTGAGTTTTCAAAATGTTCGTTTCTGGTTCTTTCTGTAGTCCAATATTATATTATACCTGGTACGGTGTGGTATATACAGTCGAACCTGCATTAGTCGAATAGTCACGTTAACAAATATTGTGTTCAATTAATGTTCGAGTTGTGGAGTGTAAAATATGGGACAGTTAGAAAACTTATACTTATCATCATCATCATCTTTTGACCTGCATGCTCCACTAAAGGGGTCGCGGGGCTAAACCACGCACGAGATCCAGGCAACTCGATCTTCCGCCATCGACTCTAACTCATCAGGCGAGTTTTTGGATTTGCCGTGTTTCTCACCTTATCCCAGCGAGTAATTCCCACAACAGCACGGCGAAATCTCATCTCAGCATCTGCTTGTATATAAGCTGCTGAGATGAGATTTTATACATACTTATAGAAAATTCGAATTAAGGATGTTTAACTTACAGCGGTTTGACTGTAGTATGGTTTCTTGCCCTTTAAGCATCTATAGAATAATTTAGGGAGTTCTTCATTCTTCTGTATGCATGTCATTTCTAATGAGGCAGTAATGTTCCGTGTTGACGGCCGTCGTTCATTTCGTTCTTTTAACATCTAATTTATGTCTTCTTTGCCATCATATCCAATGAAGGCAAAGACATTCCATATACGAGTAATCTTCGTTGCAATAGTGGCTTCTGTGAGTAATTGCAATTTAATCACTGAATGATGTCTGTCAAAACCTAACCCCCAATTCAACTTATTTGTTGACTGGAATGCCCTTCTGACCAGAGTCTACATATTGTGAGATATTATTTAGCATTCTCGATATACAGCATGACCTGCCGAATGAATTATTTTGTTTACCGAAATTAACCTACCCTTGGGTTTAGTAGCAGCTGTTGCATCATTTAGTAAAATCATGAGAAACAAATTCGTATAGATTTGTGCCCGGGTTCAAGACAGAGAAAGGGAGACTAGGTACCTGTGCACATTGGTTTTAAATATCTGCGGATTGTATTCTGGGGAAAATATTGGGCTGGGAAGAGCATTCCATATTCGTGTCGTGCGGCTGATGAACGATTGGATTGGAAGTAGCAGACAAATTATAAAAATGAGAAAGAGTGTCGAAGACAGAACAGAGCCTTGGGGAACACCAGCATTTATTTGGTGGATATCAGACTGGAACCCATCCAAAACAACTTGAATTGAACGGTTCGAAAGGTAATTTCTAATCCATTGAAGAAGTGATTCATCGACACCATAGGCACGCACTTTCGACAAGAGAGCTTGATGCCAAACTCTGTTCAATGCCTTAGAAATATCAAGAGCAACGAAGTTGCTCCCGCCGGCATTGTGCAAAGATTGGTTCCACTTTTGAAATAAGCTATCAGATCACCAGTGGACCTGTTGCTGCGGAAACGGTCCTGTCGGTCATTAAGAAGTTTCCGCTATTCAAGATATTTCCATGACCTTAGAAAGAAGGGACGTAAGTGCTATGGGTCGCTACTAGGTAGGTGACGAAGATTCGCCCTTTTTCGGGACTGGCTGGACAAGTGCTGTTTTCCGTCTGCTCGGAAAGAGACCTAAAAAGTAGGATAGATGAAAAAGCTTACTGCGCAGAAGAACATCGCTTCAGATATATTGGGGGAATACCATCCGGGCCAGCGGATTTGTGCACGTCGTGATCTTCAAGTACTCTTGCAACTGTCCGAGTGCGGAAGTGGATTTGTCCCATGGTCAAGTACAACGCTCTCAAGTACAGGTGGGGACATATTGGAATCTGGCAGTGTTGAGCTGGCTGCAAAATGCGCCGCAAGCAGATTCGCTTTGTCTAAAGAGCTGACATCTGGGATGTCATTGTAAATGAGTGTGGGAATTGAAGACGAGGCGGAATTCTTTCCGTTTTCTACAAATGATCATTCAATATGAAAATTATTCTCTGATAAGTAATGAGAAAAAAAACTCTAAGAATGTACTTTATTTTCATTTGGCGCTACAGTCCGGGGTGGACCCTGTCCACAACCAATAAGCTCTACCACCTAGCGCGATCTAGTGGCTAGATGTCTCCAGTTTAGCACGGCAAGTTGATTGGGGCCCTACTCCACCTCGCGCATCCCGCCTTAGACACTGGCGTGTTGTTCCACAAGTTTGGAGTCGATGAAAATGTACTCTGCGTATATATACCTACGCTAAATAAATAAATAAAATTTGTTTGTCTGTAACCTCCTCATTCGTACAATGAAGGCATGTCAAGATATTGCTAATTTAGCCATTTGTGTATCAATATTCATATGTTCACATGATAAACTCGTTTCTTATTTCCTTATAGAGCGAAACATTCTGCGATGTCTATACTTGATGATATACCTACATTAGGAAATACGAAAGAGAATATGGAGGACGCCGTAAAAACGCTTAACATCAGACAATACCTCACTAATTGTCAGTATATCGAGGACGAACTTATAACCATATATGGCCTTAATATATACGGGAGTCCATGGCAACCGGAATTCTGCAAATGGGCATTCAATATACCACGTGGACGAGAGTGCCTTGAACGCTGGAATAATATACCAGACGGTGTTGACCTCTTGATCACACACACTCCACCAGTTGGACACGGGGATTTATGCTGTTCTGGTGTGAGAGCAGGTTGCGTAGAGCTTTTGACAACTGTTCAGCAACGTGTTAAACCAAAATACCATGTCTTCGGTCATGTTCACGAAGGATATGGAATAACATCAGATGGACGTATTATATTTGTCAACGCATCCACGTGCGACATAAATTATTTACCAAATAATCCACCAATTGTGTTTGATATTTCCCTTCCAAAGGGATTTTCAAAAGATGTGTAGAACATTTCACAGTTTACCTGCTGCAATTCAAAGCACTATTACTTTACTATTTATACAAACGGTTATTTGTACTTTAATACCTATTGACTTTAGAGATAATATTGTATTTACTTATGGTGCCATATAGACATTTTCACGAGTGGTCCTAAGACGTGATGAACAAAGTTCATGGACAAAAAAAACAAAAGAAAATTCATCTTATACTCCTTTCTTTATTTTTTTCGATTGGTAAGTTGGGCAATGCAATTTTGTATACCAAAATTATTGTGAAATAACTTAAAGTTATTTTCCATTTTTTTACAATTGTATTTTATTCTTATTTAACTTCTACATACGGCTATGATCGCGTGCATATACGTGCATGACATGTATATATTTTTAATTTTTTAAAACAGGTATTTAGTTTATAAGTAGCGCATATTTTATTTGCAATAAGTAAAGAAACATACACTAGAAGCCCTTGTGTACTTGTACTTGTTGTACTGTTTTATTTATGCTGCACATTGTACAAGTTTAAGAAATTTGCAAATGTCTATGCTATGGTTTCTATAAAGTCAAGAAGACCCTTTTAGAAAGCGGGAGTTTGTAATGTAGAATAAATAAGCATGTGTAAGGATTATTTAACTCAAATGTTAAAGCAATTGTTAGTGAAGCCACAATTTCCCTAAGAACCAAATTAGCACCAAAGATGTAACTATTTAAAGTGGAAAAACTGGAATAAATTAAGTAGATTCTCTTTGCAAGACAATTACACTAGAAATTTGAAGATTGAATAAAGTAATGCCAGAGACTCGATTGGTTACTTGAACGATCGCTTTATTATGCTCTTCTGGAAATTATATTTGCTATCCTGCAAGTGCAATAAAGATTAGAATAGTGCGAGTTGTAAACAAAATTGTATGTATTGTCTGTACATCTGTATCCTCACCTGGATCGGTTTCAGAAGAACACATGCTTCCCAAAATTATATTGATTTTGTCGTTAAGTATTAATTTAACTCCCCAACATTTAAATCAAAAATCCCAGGGAATGGAACAGATGATGTCTAAAGTATAGGAGAAGTTTCGCTTCCTAGTGAAACCTCACACTTAATGTTTATACTCTATACCAGAAATGAAATATGATAGAGATGCCCAACTTCTTCCTCTCTTGCCCCTTAAGATTTTTGACAACCATTTTTTATTTTGTTTTCTAAAGCCAAATTGACCAATCAGAGAACGGAATTAACGTTATTTCGTGAATAACTGTCAAAAATTCATGAATAACCGTCAAAATTTTCATGATTATCCGTCAAATTCGTCGATGGACTAGGGGTCAATCAGTTGTGAAGTTGAGTATCTCTATCATACTTCATTTCTACTCTACAGAAAGTGTTTTCTACGAAAAATGCACACCTCCGGAAAAAAGGGTTAAGATGATCTGTTCGCTTTGCATGCAAAAATGTCATCTGCGACAGGCCGAGAGCCTTACCTTTACCATTTAATCCAATTCCACTTTCACACAACTAACAATTTTTGAAAGATCTTTCTGACGGCATATCGAATCATTTATTTTATCTAGTGATAAAAAGCAATCGATCCGTCGTCATCAAATTCCCTATATAAGTTTCAGTACGAATTTCAACCAAAGTAGAGCACAATTATTTTAATGAACTTAACGCACTGAGATGATAGTTCTCAGAACATGCTTAGCCCTTGGGCTACCAACTTGTTTTGTGATTTTCTCCTTAACTACTTTTACACGAGGCATGCGAGTAGATCAATTTAAAAACTGAGCATGAGACCGACGCTTGGCGAAATAAACCGTGAAGTTAAATGTAATCAACCGAAATAAAATAAGCATGCTGGCGAAGAGTACATAGTCAATTTCAGTACTTGTGCGTCCAATTCTTTAATATAGTGCATTCATACATAACATGTGCATATTTGTACCTAATATTATGTAAATAATTATAAGCAACATTTTAAATATTTTACGTAAATATTACACCCATTCACCCATTCAAAAAAGTTAGAAAACCATTTTGTACCAAAAATCGGTTAGCCACAATTGTTTATGGAATCATTCACACCAACATGTATTCTATTTTAAATGCAAGATGTGCTGTAGAGATTGTTCATGACACAAACAAATAAAACGCTTATATTTCAACAGCTAATGCAGAAATATTTCATATAATTAACATTGGGTCAGTTGAATGAACTAAGCAATTATAAAAAATAATTGTTTGAATATTTCATTGAACATAAGGAATGGGCCAAGGTCAGTGAAGCATTTTAAGAGAAAATAGTCAAGGTGAGCACTTTGACCATACATTGTATCTTATAATTTGCTTGGGTAGATAAATCATCACAGTTCTATTTCTAAATTCAACATTCAACTCTTTCAACTAGTTCTCGAATCCCCGTAATAACTGATGGGGTAGCTGGTAAGTTTGGTTGATTGAACAGGTAAGTATATGTCGTTTCCTAAGACTTCCACTGCTGGTGGCACTTTGCATAATGTTAAACGGCGACAGTCCCCTAATACCTAGGCGAATGTTCACCTCAAATCGAAATACCATCGACAGTAATTAATTCCTCTGATAAAGTGGAGGACACGGTAAATCTTGCGAACTGTCTCCAGCTGGGTGTGAGCTGTTTGTCGACATGGATCAACTCGTCATAAAATAGGATGAAGGGAATTACGTCCAATCAATGGGATCTCAAATATGCTTTGACCGATCGACATGAAAGAAGAGCCCTTTGACTGAGTCTCATTCACTTGGTAATAGCCATGCATGTATGTGCATCGAGTCCAAAACACATGAACCTACGGTGCCTCGGTTCGATCCCCGGTGCGACGAAGAATCTTCATTTAACTGCCTAGAAAAAACGTTTCAAAGTTTGTTGTTTGGATTCGTAATGGAATTGTAGGCCCCCTCCACGCATAAATGGACAATAGGCACGCAGAAAACAAACCCAAGTCCACTACGTGTTGTAGCTCCATCCATAAAAAATGAATAAGTCTCGTTCACTTGGAATTTGAGGTGTTCTCCTTTTATGTGAACGCCAGAAAAAAACTTACTTTAAACAACAATACGATCAATATGGTTTCGAGCAGGGAGGGATATCCCTCCATTCTCTCTGGTTTCGAGGTAGTTCAATAAATACCCGATCCCGACCCGAAAGGCTCAAGAAATTCAGATCAACATTCGCCTTACTTTTTAATAGATCAGCTATGTATAAAAATAGCGCCAGGTTGCCATATTTCGTTTTGACATTCTTGAAATATTTTAAGACAGTGCGACCGGCCTTCGTGTAATTTTCCTAACACAATTGTTGAGATGATCATACGCTGTCTTTAAAATGAGTCCGGCAAAAAACGAGAGGCTGCCTTCTAGAAGTGCCTGATGAACTCTTGCCCATCACTTCTACATAACGTGGTTGATTCCCTCATTCATGGAATTGGCATTTATGATCCTGGGCTGCAGGGCTTGATCCTTCGAGTTATCATGTTTTACACGACACCATGTATTGCGATGTACTCTGTTGCCATCATCACAGTAAGATACGTACATATACATAATATAAATAAACACCAATTTGTATTCAATTATTCACTTAAATGTCACATAAAGTTGCGTGACGTGTCACAGTGACGTGACAATTATCGGATTCTCTTGATCGCGGAGCAACAACAGCTGAACCGATGCACGCCATGGAAAGAAATCCCCACCGGTCGAAGAAGAGTACATTCCGTTTCCACATTTAGTCCGCAGAAATTACGGGAGGCAAGTAATCACAACCACTCCAACAGTCCCTGATATTGAGCTTACAGTCTTCAAGCACAAGAGCCGTAAATCTCCCGCTCCGGACAACCTGTGCCCGATTATTCCCGAAGATTGGACTGAACGCCGAATCCCCGACAGTTTGAAAAATTTTTTCATTGTCACCATTCCCAAAAAAGGAGACTTGAGCGAGTGCAATTCCTGGAGAGGCTTCTCAATCCTACACCGAATTTCTACGTGAGCAAGTCGGTTTTCAAACCAACCGTTCATGTGTTGATCATATCAACACGATTGGAATAGTCGAAGAAATATAGGTTGAATTGAACTCCACCATATATTTGTTACTCGCCCATTTCGAGAGAACCTTCGACATGGTGCGAAGAGAAGCCATCTGGAACGATTTGGAGTACATTAAAATAGCACCATTCATCGTCGAGCTCATCCAGGAACCATTCCGGCAGGCGTCTTGCAAGATGCGCTTCAAGGGTAAGGACAGCACCTCCAGTATGGAGTAAGGCAAGGGTATATCTTATCACCCCTGCTTTTTAACATTATCCTTGACCTTGTTCTAGTCCGCACAAACAACGCCGCTTCCAAAGCAATGGTCGGTGACAGAGAATCTTCACGACCTCGACTACACTGACCCCGACCAACTCCTTAGCCGGCGCCTCAACGCCAGAACAGCTGGTCTGAAGATCAGCGTAGCCAAGACAAAACTAATGAGAATCCGCTCTAGATGCGAGGCATCTTTCCTGCTAGACGGGTATCTAATCGAGGATATCAATAAATCATACTACCTCGGCAATATGCAATACCCTGTGTAAAGATTAAGTTGCAGAAACTGACGACTTGTCTAATATAGACAAGGCCCGCCACGCTTACTTCTCTCTTGGCAACATTTAAAAGTCCAGTAAGCTGTCTTCGTTTAGGGTACAGTGTAAATAGTGTCATGCAACAGAAACGCGAACCCGTGCATGCACGCGACATTGAAGCCTTTACTTTGAATAGTCCTTTGTCAGAACAAACTCTTTTCCACTTGTCGTTTTTTTTTTTTACTGGCACATATGCAAAGAAAATGATTCCAAGAATCCTTTCCCACATTTGATGACACTCCTTGATAAAATTCAAACCTAATAGTCTCGGCATCTAGATATGGCCCGAATCAGGTATTACTAATGTACGTAATATTGCAACATCAAATTTTAAATACTCATCAGTTAAGTAAATTAAAAAAAATGAATTTATAAGCAGAGGTTAATAGGTTTTGGTATGTAGATGTGAAACACTAGAATTAGAAAATTTGTTTCTACTACGGTATAACGCGCTGTATTCAAAGCAACTTTTGCTATTTTTACTGTAAATATCAGTTCGCTTACGTCGTTTCTCAGACCAACAGATCTCTGAACGCCTACATCACTAGCAACATCTAAAGCTTGATAAGAAGAAATTCGTTAAGTCACTTCTACATTTCTTATGGGAATTTCACCTCGCTGAAAAGCCGAAAATCCGTTAGCAAAGCGGCCCCGTAGCAAACTTAAAAAAAGTATTTTCTTGCTTCGTGCAGCCAGTTTTACTTCCATGTTTTCCCAACGATCCGTTTAGATGTGCAAAGTAAAAGTGTGACGGCAATTTTGTTTTATGTGCATACTACCTCAGGTTAAAATATTAACGTTAAATAAATTTTGCACACACATCTTTTAGCACAGTTAAGACTGCGTTAGTTTTTTTTTTTTTTTTTGCTAAAGTTAACTAAAACAGAATGGTAAGTTGAAAAAAAAAATCGACATCAGTTACCATTCAACTCTGATTTGTTCATTGTTCTTATACAGCGTGAAGTAATCTCACTGCAAATAGGCCAGGCTGGCGTGCAAATTGGAAATTCCTGTTGGGAGTTGTATCTTCTGGAGCATGGGATTAGTCCAGACGGATCAAGCAGTAAGCTAGAACAAGGCTCCGAAGATAGCCATCACACATTTTTTTCCCTGACTGATTCCGGACGATATGTACCACGAACAATATTCGTCGATCTGGAGCCATCTGTAGTAGATGATATTAAGACCGGGCCTTGTCGCAGCCTTTACCATCCAGAGCAATTAATCTCTGGTAAAGAGGATGCAGCTAACAACTATGCAAGGGGTCACTATACTGTTGGCAAGGAAATCATAGACCCAGTAATGTCACGTGTTCAGAAACTGGCGGAGCAGTGTGAAGGCCTGCAGGGTTTTCTTATTTTCCATAGCCTTGGGGGAGGAACGGGTTCAGGATTTACTTCATTACTTATGGAACGAATTGCATGTGAATATCCCAAACTCTGCAAGCTTCAATTTGCAGTCTATCCGTCTCCAAAAGTGTCAACAGCTGTTGTTGAACCATACAATTCAGTTTTAACAACTCACTCTACACTCGTACACTCAGACTGTGTGTTTATGGTTGACAACGAAGCGATCTATGAAATATGCCAAAAGAGCCTATCGGTTGACCGTCCAAATTATATCAGTTTAAATCGCTTGATTGCGCAGGTCGTTTCATCGACAACAGCTTCCTTGAGATTCCGGGGCTCAATGAATGTGGATTTAAATGAATTTCAAACTAATTTAGTGCCCTACCCCAGGATACATTTTCCATTAGTCGCTTATGCACCGCTCATGTCAGCCGAAAAAGCTGTCCACGAACAGTTTTCAATTTCGTCGCTTACAAACAGCTGTTTCAGTCCAGGTAATATGATGGTAAAGTGTGACCCACGTCGTGGCAAATACATGTCCTGCTGTATGTTATACCGTGGTGATGTTGTTCCCAAGGACATCAATGCTGGTGTATCTGCCATAAAGTCGAATAGAAATATCACCTTTGTGGATTGGTGCCCGACTGGATTTAAAATTGGCATAAACTATCAAGCTCCTACATCAGTGCCTGGTTCAGAATTAGCAAAAACACCGAGGGCCGTCTGTATGTTGTCAAACACAACGGCAATATCTGAAGCTTTTACCCGCCTTAATTACAAATACGATCTTATGTACCAAAAAAGAGCTTTTGTACATTGGTATGTTGGCGAAGGCATGGAAGAGGGAGAATTTTCCGAGGCCCGAGAAGACTTAGCCTGTCTGGAGAGGGACTTCGAAGAAGTTTCAGCCGACACCAATGATGGTGAAGGTGACGGTAGTGATTGCGAGTACTAGATACTACGCATTCTTCGTCGCAATAATTGTATATTATTTTTTTTTTAACAAAAATTGGAGATTGTAGCACCATTAGTAATTTGTTATCTTTATGTCACTCAAATAAACTTGCTTTAAATCTGAATGCACGTCTCTTTTCTTCCTTGGTCTTACATTTTTTGGGTTATTGGGTCGCGATTGATGCAACTTTTTCTTCCTTATGTGGCGTTAAGGCTGGACCTGAGTTTTAACCAAGAAGTCTGCTCAGCTTACGCAATCTGTGGCTGGCTGCATCAGGTTAGATGAGTTCTACTTGTGTGTGGGTAGGAGCCCGGTGCCGTAACAGTTACAAATACTGAGACCAAGTACTTTTTCATTCGCCATTGAGATTACCCATTCCTATGCATCGTACAAAAAAATTGGTATATGATCAATAAAAAACTCAGCTTGATTCTTCGAGAGGGCTGCATTTCTCCATTGCCTTCGGAGTCCAAAGAATCAGTGGATAGCTACCTTAACAACTAAAGTATTGTTCTTTCCAGAGGACAGAAATAATAGAGCTCCCTTATTTGTTGTAGAAGCGGAGGGTACCTACAGTTGTGTGACTTTCTAGACAAAAGATGTTCCTGTCTCCTGAATATTAGTTTTTTGTTGATTTCTTGATAGAACTCAGACACCCGAGCGATGGATTCGACATGGGTTATTAGAATCAAAAAAATATCCATCATCTGACCCGCGTGATCCACTAAATGAGTGGCAGAGATCTCCACTCACTCTCCTTATTATTGTTGAGGGTAAGATCTATTGTACCCCCTTACTACCTTACCAGATTTATAAATGAGAGGACTCCTGTTGTACCTAGGTTAGTCATTAGTTCTAGAGTACTCTCTCTAAGCCAGTTCCCTTCAGGAATCTGAGAATGAAAGATGGTTCCAGTGATTCCTCTGATAATAAGTGCTTGCCCAGGTATCTTCTTCTTTAGTGTGCCCATGCCACACAGAAACCCAGTATGTGTTCTGGGATTTCTCTAGATTCTCCAAAGAATCTGCAGAGGCCTTCCCCTGATATCCCTAATATCCCTTAAGTGCTCTCTGAGTCTGCAATGCCCTGTTAAGATGCGGAGGTTATTTCTGCTCATTTTTATGCATGTCTTAATTCCCTTCCGGTTGTACCGGCGCAAAAGTGTTTTGTCCTATTTCATGCCGTGAGCATTGTCCCACGTTTCGATCCAGTACCTATTTTCTAGTTCCCTGAATTCTTCACTGAGGACGTGGTCTCCTACTTCACAGAATGGTTCAGGGCCCATGAGAGGTTTAGGTGTTCCCTTTCTGTCGGCCACCTCATTGCCTTCTATCCTTGAATGGCCAGGTATCCAGCAGAGTTTTCTCCTGCTCAATTCCTTGAGCCCGCCTCGGAGGTCATGATCAAGGGAAAATGCGGGCCACGTGACCAAACCACCGATGCATAACCCTCTCCGTTCGAAGCAGCAGCTCCTCAATGTTGAGTTACTCGCACACTGCTGTTTTTCTCACCCTATCCCGGCGAATTGTTCCCACAGCAGCTTGTATTCGCGATCTTATTGTTTCGGTCATTACCTAAATTTCATCACCATGGGTGAGTATTGGAACAAATACTGAGTTGAAAACGGCCAACTTGGCTTTGACACTAAGCTCGGCCTTCCCGATTACCTACAGTACCAATCTTACCAATGCTACAGGAAAGCTCAGTATAACTCCTTCCATCACTCGTGAAAAAGACCCCGAGATACTTAATCTTCTCCAGCTGCTTCAATGGGTGCAGTTCATATCAATATGGGTTTGAACGCATCTGTCTATGGCATAGATTTCCGACTGGAAGATGCTGGTGCGTTTTATTTTATTCGCACATTCTGCAACCATTAGGTGCAATGGAGTCAGTTCAATAGCAGTTGGGCAAGGCAACCCCATCCTCCGCCATCCAATTAGAGAGCACATCAGGAGTTATTTCCAAACGTACATTTTTCGAACTTGGTCCAACCACCTAGTCCTGTGTCTGCCAAGCGACCGCCTACTTGATGGAATCGCATTCAATGTCCGCCTCGGAAGTCGTGAGGATATCGACATTCGTGCAACGTGACCAACCAAACATAGCCCTTCTATATTAAGTCTCGTTCAGAACTCTAACTCTAATGTTCCACCTGTTTGTGCAATCTGCACGTGGTCGTCTGTAAAAAGAAACAGTTACATAACTGTACAACTATATAGATTTTTTATTGCCAATAAGATAATCCAATAAGCAGACATTATAGAAAGAAATTTCTCATCGAAAAGTGAATCTTTTGACAACTTTCAGGGCATGTCGCCTGGGAAGAATCATCAGCAATCAGCATTTCAATGTTTTGATGGCCATATGTAAATAGATAGATAAAGAATGTCCGGAACCGGATTGAAAGAACCAAAATGCAAATAAAAGCAAAAACAAACTCCATAAACAACAAGCATAGTGTAGCATGAGCATAGACATTCCATATTTGTTTATTCATTTCATACTTAATAATAAATTCTTGCAGATATTTCAAAAAATAAGTGGATTTCATTCAGATTGATTTGTTAAAATCTGAAATTTATTTAAATCTATTATTTTTCCTATTAACTTTTTGCTTACAATACAATTATTTATGGCTTAGGTTACAGATACATAAAAAAATAATCTATACTGTAATGAATAATCAATTAATATTTATTTAACATTCAGAACATTTTGTGTGACTGATTGCCATCAACAAACGCAAAATCATGTAATAATTCAATTAGTGAAACTCGTCCATTATACAATTTCAATCGGATGTAACATTACCACAATATTTATGTCTACTACTTAACCATCATTATAAGTGATACTATTTTTTACTGTTCATTGCATTTAAAAATACAAAAAGAAGAAAAACCTTACTGAAAAATGTGTAATTAAATTTTATAATTAAAAAAAAAACCTAATATGGAACATTTGAAAAAAGATATGAAACACTTTCGCCGTTATGTGTCCTTCTTACTGCTTCAGCAAACATCATTGATACATCGATACACTGAAAGGGATAAGGAAAGAAGAATTCGATTAGGTATGTTCTGAATTTCTATTGAATTTTTCGATTGTGCAGGAAATGAGACGATTGTTTGTTTTACTTTTTGAAAGTAAATAGCTTTACATAAGTCATATCGATAATGTGTAGCTTCAACTAACCTGTATCTTTGGGCAATCCCGCATGTGACCATCTTGGGGTATGGTATTTGTGACAACGACGGCCTCAAAACAAGCATTATTGATTCGGGATATAGCCGGACCCGAAAATATTCCATGCGTTAGTATAGCATACACCTTAAGAAATTAAGTTTCAAAATAATTATGCAGTTAACTAACAAATGAATCGAATTTTCACTTACTTTTGTAGCTCCTGCTTCGACAAGCCTATCGGCAGCGTGCACAATAGTCCCACATGTGTCTGCCATATCGTCAACTAGAATAGCAATTTTGTCCTTGACATCACCAACCAGCACCATGGATGCAACTTCATTAGCCTTTTTTCGCTCTTTATGAATCAAAGCAAATTCAACATTCAAACGGTCAGCAATTGATGTTACACTACAATTTATTGAAATTAGCTCAAATTTGGTCAAACAGATTTTATTTGAAATGCACCTACCGCTTGGCACCTCCGGCGTCTGGAGAAACAATAATAGAATTTTTCCATTCTGGAATGTTTTCCTTAATCCATTTAAGAACAGCTGGCTCGGCGTACAAATTGTCGACGGGAATATCAAAAAATCCCTGAAAGAAGAATGCACAAAATTTGGTTATGAGAAAATAAAAAATGTGCATGTTAATGGTATCACACGGTTTTTAAAAGCAAAGGCCAACAATGGTATGGCTTTTGAAAATGTACATTTTTCGTAGGACAACCCTTTCGAGTGCAATTTTTGAGACTTATCCAATCATATGTTATAACATCAATCGTATGTACATATATTGAATAATACTTTACTCAGAACGTATATTCAATTAGCTCAGCACTCAAGTAAATACAATTCGTACGAGAACATTGACAATTCTCGTATTTCAAGGAAAATATTTTGAATGGCCAAGATACTCAAAGATCATCAACTACGGCAACTTCGTGACTGGTTGGACAAATTTCCTTGCAGCAAAATGGTCGCTATTAATAAGTTACATCGTGATTTCTCGGACGGAGTTGCAGTCGCAAATATTCTGAAAGAACTTTTTCCTAAATTAATTGATTTACATAACTATTCGCCCAGTTCGTCGGTTAAACTAAAACGAAGCAATTGGGAAACATTAAATCACAAGGCTTTCAAGAAACTTGGCATGCACCAGAGTTCAAGAGTCTTGGATTCAATTTCGAAGTCCACACCGGGCTATATAGAACAACTCCTCTACAATGTCATGTGCTATGAAAATTCAGCGCGCAAAAAGTCCATGGACAGACTTGATCAAAATGAGGAATCACAATTTGCTATCAATGACGAGGTACTTATGGTAAATTTAAATAAACAAATTGGCGATGCCATGGTTCAAGTGCCACAAAAAATGATTCTATATTCAATTTACGAGCAAACATTAAAAGAATCGAAAGAAAAGGACAATCAAATTTCCGCTCTATCACAAAAGGTGATTCATTTGGAAAACATTATTGGACTGAAATCCGAGAGAATTGAAGAACTGAGTGGTCAATTAACCAAGCTTTCGGTTCGTAATTTCTTAAAAAACGAAGCAATGAGTAACTGTTGTTCAAATTCTGCAATTTGTTATGCTAAAATATAACCTATTTTGTTAAATGTGTGGCAATAAAATCTGGCTAAAATCGAAAAGTAAGTGTTTGCAAAATGTAGCCGGTCAATATATTTTCTTACACATACACAATATGGAATTAGTGGGCATATAACAGTGTCAGATTGATAATAGACAGATAGTCAATCAGTTACAGGTCAATGGCACTAAGCAGCTCACTGTGGGGTGGAGCTCAGCTAACAACAGAGAAAATTCAGCTGATAAGTGAAAAATCGAAAAACAATAATTATCTTGCCAGATGAGACACATTCCTACGTAGATAATAACGTTGATAGCACACATTTTATTGTGTGTTGTTAAAGTTGATTAATTCAACTGTACCATGCGTTATAAAGAAAAGCTATTAATTACATAGAATTTTTTAAACTTTTTTTTTTGTTCTGATTTGTTTAACAGAACCATGGAGATAAAATTGAGATTAAAGATTTAATTGGGCACTGAGTCCAATGGAGTTGATCAGAACGCAAACAGCACTTGATATTTTTCACTCGGTGATTAAATGTATTAACAAACGCTACGTAACCAGTGACCTAGTATTAAGTTTAATATAAATTAATATAATGGGAATATATTTTTTAACCTCCATAAAGCATTTATAATGATATATGGATGGGCCTACAGCCCGTAGAGGTCCTGGGGCTTGCTTCTACAGCAACGTGTCCTCTTGTTCTCTCATGAGTGGAAGGGATAAGTTTTAAGTCGTCGCCCAACGGTCAAGTGACTCGAAAGGGGCGCGGCCATGAAAATGATGCTTGTCATGTCAGGAATCGAACCTAGGCAGCGAGGTTCAAGTGCGTAGAAGTCGATGCACGTGCAACAACGCCACGTCCGTCATATACATACAAAATAATACATTAATAGGCTTTGATATTCTAGTGACTTGATAGCTAAAATATTTTTTAACAAACGCAATCGTACAATCATGTGCAACCTAATAGACGGTTGCCAAGAGCACTGTTCTTCAAGTAATGCTACTAATGCGTAAATCAATACTACTATAGATCTTTTAATCCACATTCAAGTCTTACATTCGGAAATGAAAAATAAGTGTTTGCATGTGCAGTAAACATCGAGTGGCAATATTGACTCCTATTATCTTCTTGTATTAGACCTCCTTAATGAACTTACATATATGTACATATAATATTAAAAAAATATAAATACATACCTGAATCTGCGAGGCATGCAAGTCCATTGTAATAATGTGATCAGCTCCGGCTACTGATAACATATTTGCAACCAATTTAGCTGAAATCGGAGCACGACTCTGGAAAGAATAAAATAAATACACAATTATTAAATTGAGAAATCATGCAAGGAGGGCATATATTTCATGAAAATGTATTATGCCCTTTTCAGGCAAACCAAATGAGACTGGAACAGTTTAATAGCCAAAAGAAAACATTCTAATCAAATAACAAAAACAAAACAAAAGCATTTATATGAAATTTCTTCCAAAACAATTTCCAAATTATGTGAGCATATGTACATATGTACATAATTGTGTGTTATGGCCTTCTTATTGTTGTGTGTTTCTAAATATGTCAATACACATGTGTATTCGTAACACATGCATACAAGCATATGGACCTGAAGTGAAGTGTTCATTATTTCAAACTAACAACATTAATGGTATGGTAGCAAATTAAATCAACAAGTCCTAAAGTCAAGTGGAAAGCACAACTAAGAAAAATAAATTGTTTATTTTTTTCGATGTTGCTTGGACACCTTGTTAATTTTGTGAACTCTCTCCGGATCCCTACAAAATATCTGAAACTATTTGTATCATAAAATGATATCAAATTTATATAAGATTCAAGACGTTTACTTAAATAAAAGATATGTGACAAAAGGTTGTTTTAATTTTTTTCGTTTGTTTAACAAAAAGCTATGATATGCAATCGGATCAAAATACAAAGTTTGTATATATTAGTTAACAAAATAAATGGGGAAAACTTTTCTTCGGTTTCATGCCTTAGAAAGAATAAAAAACTAGAAAAAAAATGTAAGACTCTTTAAGATAAAGAAAAAATAAAAACGAAACTATATTGAGGTTTAGAATAAAACAATCAAATACATAAGTCGGGAAGGGATGGAATAATAATAAATCAATAGTCGTTAGAAACATCTTAACGCCTTCAGTGCAACTAAATTGCAATGATTACTCACAGTATATTGTTTCGATGAAAATTCCTAAAAAGATATTGAAAAGAAAATAAAAATCAAGTTCAGACAAAAACGAGAAATAAAAAATATAATCGTTTTGTACGAAATATCTTTTGTTTTGTCCGAATTCTCGTGGCAGAAATAAAATGTTTGCATTTTTATTTTTTAATTAACAGATAAAATTAACAGATTAATAATCGAAATATTCTCGAATAATTTCGGTATACTGTGAAAACTGTTATTCTGTTAAAGTGGATTAAGATAATCCTCATTGCGCAATAAAACCAAAAAACTTTGTACATAATATACAGAATATTTTAACACATTTTTCAAAAACGGCGTAAGTGAAGATTGTTATACTTGAACGTTGCACACAACGCCCGCAACCATCTAAACAAATAAGAAAATCAACAGATACTGTGACCTGACCTACGCAAATCACTTGCATATTCGTATGCATGATAATATACATTTTGTTAGTTGGAAATTAATAGGCTTACTATTAAAAGACAAGATATCTATAACTATTTACTTGTATTTCGATTCAATTAAAATAGCAAAACGAGAAGAGCATTCATTCTAAATAAATTTGCCTAATGTGGAAGATGTTTCAAATTCGCTGTAAAAAAAAAAAAAACTTTACAAAATTTCGAAAGATTATTCAAAGCTTCAGCAGCAAAAACTCCAAATTTAAAATATTCAATTAACACAATAATAAGCGCAAATTGTCTCGCATGTTGTGTATGCGTCCTTTAAGCATTTTCACAATATGTGAATTAGTGGGGTAGTATCAGCAAAGGCAAATTGCAAGGTCGACTTGTTACAAACAAATTACTGTTGTACATGAGAAAAATTAACGAAAAATCAAAGACATTAACCGAATGGAATATGATCTGGCTAAGGAAGCCAGCATGGTTGGAAGCAAAAACAGTCTATTTAGCATCGCACTTGAATCTTAAAGGTGGCCAGGATTCCTTTTTTTGCATAATAAATGAGACTCATACCGCAAGCTGATCAGACACACAGAAGTGATGCGTCAAATGGAATCTATAAAAAAAAAAAAAAAAACATTTTCACGGTCCTAAAGTATTATTTACCAAACAAAAGCAAATAAGACCATTTCTGGCTTTTCTTCGGTAATGGTTTGTGATCTCAATGAACTTGTTAAAAGAGGTGTGAATAAACGTATAAGTCTACATACACGTGTGTACATTGAGCAACATTTTTAAATATTAATTATACGTCTTGTGTGTAAAAAGATGTACATACATACATATATTAACATTAGGGTGTTATCACAGAGAGGTGAACTTAGAGATGTTTTGGAAGAAAATCATTTGCAAATATACAAACTCCTACAATTTGAACGAATATTAACGTCGAACTTTTTCGTCGAAGTAGGTCTTGTAGAAATAAAAAATATATATATATCCAGACCGCTGAACGAACTGTGGAGATTAATACGTTGATGGATTGAGTTAAATTTAATTACATATCATTAGTTATGTAGAACAACTTTGTTTTGGACTTATTTCATCATTTTCTTTTCGAGACAGTTTCAATGACTACACGTACATACATATGTAAATAAAACATCATATTAATACCAATACAATTGACATTGACACAAACGGCTCACAATAGAATATAATATACATATATCATGCATTTATTGCCAATTACTTTCCAATCATGATTAAGGAAACATTTAACTATTCCAAAAATATATATGTAGCATAATTCTTTCGAAATTTTGTACATAATAAATAACAAATATGTGAACGAATACAAAGTTAGTTTTCCCCATTTCAAAATAGTTATTTAAAAATGTATACCCTAAATTTCCAATCGTAGTTTTTCTTTGATAATTTCCTCATTGGGTCTTCTTCACCACCTGTCTGTAAGGAGGCAAAAACAATTACATCTCTGTTCGCAAAGATTCTAGATTAGGTGTATAAAAACATTTCTGCTAACAGCTTCCACATTAATAGCATTATTTAAATTGTACGTATTCAAGAAAAAATTGTATATTAAAAGAAAAATAGAAAAAAAAAAAATAAATCAATCTACATAACAAAATAAAACTCATCGTTTAATGAAATTAAAGGGAAAAAAATACTTGTAAATACAAAATAAATTGCACAAAACATCTGACAAATTTTGTTTATTATACATAGAGTTATGTATTGTTTTGTTTTTTTTTAAATTCTCGACAAAGATTACAGTTGATTACCTTATCTTTTTTGTCTTGACGGGCGTAAGGGAAACAAGGAATTACAGCTGTAACGCGAGATGCTGATGCAATTTTGCAGGCGTTAATCATGATCAACAGCTCCATTAGGTTATCGTTTATTTCGCCCGATCCAGACTGAATGATGTAGACATCTTCGCCTCGAACAGATTCCCCGATTTCGACGCTTTCATAAAATAAAATCAAAGATAAATTATGCTTGGGTTAGGGAATAATGTGCTCAATGTGAGAAATGTCATTTGAAAACACCGTTTCTACTGCTCTTTTATTTAGTCTAAATCAAAGAAATTTAACACATTTGTGCGATATGTAATTATAAGAAGTAAGAAAAAAGATGTTTATCAAATTGAATAATGAAACCCAATAAGCAATTTGTATCCTGTCTCTCGTCTTTTTTTGTTTTTGTTCTGTCTATACCCTCTTATTCTCTCAGTCGTGTCACATCTCACTATGACAAGTTTGTACTGTCACTTTCGGACATTTAAGTGACTAATTGAATACAAATTTGTCACAGTTACATGTGACACGACTGAGAGAATAAGGGTTATTACTCAAAAGGAATTGTTATTGTGCTTGTTTGATTATTTATGGAATCGCACAAGACTTAACCGAATACATCGATCTAAAATACAAATCATATTCAAAACACGTTGCCCGTAATCCGTTTTGTATGCATTTGCAAACGGAACTATGGATGTCATACGTTCAAATCAACTTAGAACACAGAACTTAAAAATGTTTGGGTCGAGTAAAATAATGACATCATTCAACATAATTTAACAACTTAAGCTTAGAAAATAATAGGATTAACTTCCTATGTCGTATAACTAGATATGTAGCCACGTAGATCGAGACTTAACTAAGCTTGTTAGTTTCGTGATCATCAAATAAGTATGTATGCCTCATTACTCACATAACAAATGCATCTGCCAATCCGAATTTTATCAAAATAAAATCAGAGTACGTATAATCTGTTTGCAAATAAGCTGTTAGTACTAAGAAGTATGACAAATATTTACTTGCGCAATCCATCAACGAGCATATGACATCCTTAAGATGTTTGTGAACTACTCTAACATAATGGAGGATTATCTCTAATCTCTATTAACGTTATTTGGTAAACCTTTAGACATCGAAATATGTATTTGTTCAAATCTGCTTAAAATAATCTGCAGAATTTTAAACTAATTAAATTAAAACGTAAATATGCGAAAATACATATACATATATATATACATGCATCTGGTCATTTTGGCATATGACCAATTACACAGATAACAATTGTTCATCGGCTTAGCGCATGAATAACTTTCTGTCGACGAAACTATAATGAAATGAAGTAGGTACTTCAGATACATATTACTTTTTCTTTCAAAGACTAAACTAGATATTGCCTTAAATGATATTTTGATAACACCCTAACGTGCATTATGTTAATGATGTAATTACAAGCGGAAGGATCGTGCGTCCTTCGCCATTCACGTGGTATCCGGTGAAGCACAAGGCAAACAGCTGATTTGTCACGATACCCTAATACAGTGACAAAAATCCACCGCACCGATTAAACAAGTGTATTCAATTCAATGAAGATTTCATGTCAGAATTTTAGGTACCAAATAAAAAATATATAAGTGCCAAGCGTTTATTTTATTACAAGAAAAGAAATTAAACAAATTGAATTAAATTCGAATGCATACACATGTATGTATGTATCATGTCTGTATGATATACATCAGACTAGATGTATGCATGACAACATACAGTTGTGTATGCCGCAGAATATTGAACAATAAATGTATTTGTGTGCGACAAATCAACATGAAAACTCAGTAAAAACAAGTTTTCAACTTGCTTGTGAATTTCGACTTTATCTCATGTTCTTTAATGAACTGTTTGGGGAATGATTAGGTACAAAAAACGTGACAGCTACAAAATTCACTTGAGCAATTCATAACCTTAAATTTTTAACCGTTCTCGCTCACATGTTCTTGAGGAACATAGACGATCTCCATACGTATGTTTATTGTTTCTACTAGGAAGCACTGAACTTTATGTTATGTATATTTTAATATTCTATGTTCTTCAAATAATTAGCGACGATATTCTTATTTAATCGATAATTCTTGATTCGCAAATCAAATTATGTCACATTTTCTGTATTCACCTTAACACTTTTTCTCAAACAAAAACAAAATTAACCAGCAGAAAAAAAAAAACCGATAAATATACTATAATTTACGATAAAATATTTAGATTTTACTCACCATGTTTCTAAGTTACTAAACTTTTTCGTAACCACCTTTCCCAAGTCGATGCCAAGCCTGTCGACTATTCTCTGGGCCAAATCCGGATGCGAGGTTCCCGAAAACACTTTTATGTTTGGCATTCTGGAGTGTAATAAGTTCCTTGTACCAGCTTGTTTCTCCAAATTGTCGCGGATCAAACTTTTAGCGCGTATGGGATTAGCAGATCGAACTGGCATCACACAATCTGTGAGTAGAAGTTTTTATTATTTTCCCTTTGGTTCTTCATTCAATGATCAAATTTTACACAATAAAATGTTTTTTTATGCTTATGTGTGCGACACCCACCAACCATCAAACAAGGAAACTCTGTGTAGTTGCTTTTACTTGCCGGAATACCACACTAACATAATTTAACGTAAGTGGTCTATTCGAACTTGAATTCATATTCACTTTGCTGATGTGCAAAATCGATGGAAACGAGAACAGAGTGAGAGAGACATGATAATCTGCACTCGGCTTTGAGCGGAATGTACAGCTGAAACAGATTGTTTGGTTGGGAGAGTAGTGAGTGGCAATGTTGAGTGACGAGACGAGGCGGTTGAAACAGGTTAATGTGTGTGTTGTTTTCAGCAGTGGACTATATCATGGTGTACAAGTATACATAAGGGCATTGCCATGTTTTATTCATTTAATATTAAATCCAATGTTTAACATATAATCTTGGGGATTATTATATGTATCTAGTCGTTCGGAATGATAATCAGCAAACAGTTTCAACGGCAAATAAACGCAGACAATTTTCAATTATTTCCACACATTATCAAACCAGAGGAGTGATTTGAAAGTACATAGGTGTACGTACAATTATGGTCGTTGTAAACGGCGGTCTGTTATCTTAGTAAAATATTGTTTGAAGCTTCAGACTTTGCTAATTACCAAGATAACATCAGAAACAACATTTTGGTTCATTTTATTTTATATTTATATACAATTTTGGTAATCGAAGTATATATACGTATAGACTTGCAATATAAAATTGAATATTCGTCTTTACGATAAGTCATACGTAATTATATTGGACATGTACCCAGCAAACTGTTTTAAAACCAAAAAACACGTTACGTGCATACACGATAAAATGCTTTATAACTGGTGTAGTATGCTGTGCACCATATCTTATTATCAGTTTTATCGACATTACATTTCCTCTGCGACACGTTGGTTGTTCACTCGGTAAAGTAATGACTAGCCACGCACTCAAATAAAATGAGTATAACTCTGGCAATACTCCAATGAGTGCTTTCTAACAACCGAATGTTGTACTTTGATAACGATAATTATGATAACTCCCCCAAAGCAGGAGATAGGTGAACACACTCAGCTCAGAAACATACATGCGCCGTGCACATGGCAAGGTATCGAACAAAAATATTTGAAAATAAACCGCCTGTTGATCGGTTAAGAATGCTGAATTTGCAATACTAACAATACGAGTACATAAATAATTTAATCAATTATTTCAGATAATTAAACAACATCCAAAAAATAAGATGCACAACAATTAGAACGTGATATCCGCGTGCGGGCATGATCAGCAAACACGCAAAAGCGCAAACCACGTGCGCTTGAAATAAGCCGACAAAAACAGGTTGCATTGCATATATGCACATGCATGTGTATGTATTTGTAATTGTATATATATCGCTTGCTTTGGATTGCAGTGGAATTAAAGTAAAGTCAGCAGAAACTTACACAAATTAACAAATGATTTACAAAAGTCAGCGGAAAAAGAGAGATACTTTTAAAAGCACGGCTTGAAATAAACTGATTTTAAGAGTTCAATCTGTTCGGGAAGAAACCGCTTGGTTATAAAATGATCATACCCACATGTGCGGATGCCTTCTATAATATGGATGTATGCATAACTCTAACTCAAGATACAAACATACATATGCATATACGATACATACATATATTTGTACGCATGGATATATTCATAGATTCATGTTCGTATAATCGAATATATACAATTATATATGTATACGCAAGCATGAGGAAACAATTTTCCATCCTCATTCATTTGTGCCTTTGGAATAACCTCTAGCAAGGGTTTCCCATATACAATTTTATGAAATGCACAACTTCCTCACATTCCCGTGCACTTAACAATGCAAAACATACCTGAGTTTGAAAATACCTCTTAGCACTCGGATTGTACCTAGAATGTGCGTTTTGGTGATGATACGTCCTTGAGGATTTCAAGGATTGTAACTACTTCTGCAGGACAATAAACATTTTAAGCACATTATATAAGTACCCATTCCTTAATTCTGTAAGATACTAAGGTCTTACAAATACATACAAAATACACGCATTTGTACGAGCAACGTTATAGTCGGTCCCAATGTTATTCGTACTAAGAAATGTCTTTTTTTTCCTGCACAAAAAAATTGATCATAAGCCAAATAACTTGTATGTTAGAAACTAGTTAAATGATTGGGCGATAGAAAATACATTGTGTAGCCTACACAGTAAAGTAATATGGAATACAGGAATTAAGGAAAATAAGCTTGTGATATCAATAAACATGAACGACCTTAATCTTCTGCTCAGTCGTTTAGATTTATTGCATTTCAGTTTCGCGATGTAAACATCTCATATCAGTCATATAATAGAATAAAGTGGATTTCAAAAACATGCGTCAAACCGAAATATGATGCACACATCGCCTGTTACGAAACAGTAACACAGATTCGGAAAACATTTGAATAGTTGTTTTGACGATTACCAGTTCAATGAGTAAACAACGAATTAATTAATAAATATTACATGCATACATACATATTTAGAAATTAATTTTAGTTACTACATACGAAAAAGAGAAAACTGTGATACAATCCATGGTTATATTTATAATCATAATAACGTCCAATTTCGCAACAATAGCGAAACCCTTATGTGGCGTTGACTTCTTTCATTTAGACGATAAAAAAAAACAAAAAAAACGAAAGTCAACTGACAATAAAGTGACAGTTACGCTAGGTATCTCTATCGTAGGGGGAACTCATATTGTACTGCAGTTAGAAAGGGACAGTTCGAAAACAATTTTTGCAAAATTGTAAGATTTGGGCTCAACAATTTTAATTTGTTCGCTTTTTACAACACTCAGAAGTAGGTATTTTTATGTAAACACAGGTTTCTAAAATTTGTATGCTAAGACGAAATAAGTAATTCTAGAAAACTATCGAGTTCATCACAAAACAAAATATGTAGTTTGACGTTTCGCGCAACAATAAAAAAAAATTTATGCATAAATAAATGAACACAGCTCCCTTAAAGATTTCCCGTCTCTTCGACAAATAAAATTTAGATTCACGTTTTAAAAAAGAAACTAACCGACATTTCGTAGATTTGACTTAACAATTATTATACTATAGGAAGCATATTCGAAAACTATTAGAATGGCTGATATGGCAGTATCCCGTATCAAAAGGGAGTTCAAGGAGGTAATGCGGAGCGATGAGGTAAGTAAAAGTTGATTTCACCGATATCATATGGTTTTGAAATACTTCATATATCTTTGCATATTTAGAAAAAAATTAAAACATTGTTTAGCAAGAGGCGGCGAAATTATTTTAGTGGCTTAACCTAAAAAAGTTACCCTCTCATACATATCCCATTTTTATTCTCTCGAAGTACATGGGGTTTACGTAAACACAATATACTCGTTTATATTAAACAGATACTTGCCGGATTCTCGCAAGCCGCCAGATTCAATGTTTTTCTGCTCGTTTACTGCCCCCAAGTCACTTGCTTTAAAATTCATCTTGATCACTGTCGTTTTGTTACAGTAGTATAGTATTTATTTGTAAAGTGCAACTTTTTTCGCTTGAACCGCTTGACAAAATGTTTTGATTCTAAAATTAGAATAATCAATACGTAAGGGAAAATACCATGATAGAAAATACAAAATTCATTGTATGATGGGAAGATACTATTCATATTTCGTATAACAAATATGTTGACGTTTTGTTCTTTGCAACAAATTGAATTACTCTATGACCTGTTACTGGCAAGTTTTGTCGATAAGTGTTTGAAACATCGATGTGTTCTAGATTAAAAGATTCATTGTAAAATTTTGGTCTGTAATTTTGAATTAACATATGTATGTAATTGATATTTAATGTGAGCAAGAATTGAAACAGATATGATAACATGACAATACATAATTTATTTCAGATAGTTCAATGTTCGATCAAAATTGAACTTATTCACGATGATTGGACACAGTTAAAAGGGGAAATTGCAGGCCCTCCAGACACACCATATGAGGGTGGAAAGTTTATACTTGAAATAAAAGTGCCCGAGACTTATCCTTTCAATCCGCCCAAGGTACGGGAATTACCTCTCATTTTAAATTAACTATGACCTTAAATGTGCATTTTTAAGGTTCGGTTCATAACAAAAATTTGGCATCCAAATATATCGTCAGTTACAGGAGCAATATGTTTAGACATACTGAAAGACAATTGGTAAGTTCAAATCAAAACATTTCGAAGTTCCATTGTGGTTTTGTTTTAACCTTGCTAAATAATTGCTACCGAAGAAGAAATATTGGCGATGATGAGTTAATTCGTTGTTAACATCCTCCATGACAAATATAAGTGTACAACCGCATTTAACATATATGTACATTTTAATGGAAATAATTTAAAATTCGTTTCGCAAAATGTTTTTTTTTTGATTTTCATAAGGATATTTTCCATATTTTAGGGCGGCAGCAATGACTCTGAGAACCGTTTTGTTGTCATTGCAAGCATTATTAGCTGCGGCTGAGCCAGATGATCCTCAAGATGCCGTCGTTGCTTCACAATACAAAGAAAATCACCCACTCTTTGAAATTACCGCAAAACATTGGACAAACGCATATGCTGGAGGTAATTCTGCCAAATAAATAGTACTTACTTTTGTACATGTGCTATGTTGCTACATACATATGTTTTATTCAGTTTTAACTTTTACATAACGGGTGTTTTAGAAAATTAAAAAAAAAAAATCAAAAAATAAAACAATTCCTACATAGATTTTGTACAGTATTTTTAGTATTCGATGCAGATGTATATAAGTATATTTCCTTGAAATTTAGACCAAATGGTATATAGATGTATTAAAAATTTACATAGATATTCCTCTTTTTAAAATTTATTTTCACGCTCTACACACTGTTGTGCACATACATTGAATGTTTATTTTTACTTTAAGGTCCACACAAATTTGTTGATATTGATGCCAAAATTCAACGTCTTAAAGATATGGGAATAGATGAGCACGATGCACGGGCTGTCTTATCGAAAGAAAACTGGGATCTAGAAAAAGCAACCGAATATTTATTTAGATAGCTCGATAAAAAATGATTTCTATACACGTTCAACATCAATAACACATCGGAACAACCACAGCTCCAGCAGGGACTTTATAAAAGTACACCTGTAATTTATTATATTTCTTTCTTTTTGATTACTGAAAACACCGTTTTAAAACTACAAAATTCTTTTCTAAATGTTGCTGTTGTCTGAACCTGTATATTTTTTTTTTCTATTTCGATGTAATTCTAGAATATTTACGTGAGAAGAGTTTATGAAGGCGAAAAAATGTTATCAATTTTTATTTAATCATTCAGCTTACCCGTTTAATCTTTTTTAATGTGAAAATATACGGGACAGTCTGATAATGAAAATGGAAAGACTATATTGTATTGCAAATAAATTTAATACTTGTGTGCTACCTTAAAGGGAGCAACATCAATGAGATACATAGAATGCATTTAGTTGTTCGCAAATTTTGAATTATTTTTTATATTTTTTTAAATCAATAAGTTGTATTTTGCCGTTGAAACAACCATTTCGAAGACATTTTTGCCAATCAAAATTTGTAAATTATAAAATAATTAATAAAAACAATTGATTAATTAAAAATCTTCTTCCTACAAAGCTACACTGTCATACATACATTCAGCATGTCAACCGGTATGAATCGCCCATTGCCAGTCGACGGTTCAGTACGGAAGTTCATTTAAATTTTAGTTTCAATGGATGTCTCTGTTTCAATTGCTCTTTCCATTCTGCTTCAAGTCGAATATAGGTTCCAGAGTATGTTGGATTATTTTGAGCTGAATTAGCATCGCTGCTAGTCTTTTTGCCAATTGCCGATGTCACTTGCTTCATCACTCTCTCTTCGTATTCTCTCTGGTGATCTTGATTGCTTCTGGCTGAAAGTTCACCTGACCAATATCTGCCGGATAGTTCCATTGTCCTAAAATTATTACTACCATGAATGAAGTTTTGCTAATAATGGAATAAATGTAATCGTGGAGAGTTTTCGTTATTTTTAATAACGTTACAAATTGTCCACTTGCTGTGTGCATAATTATGCATAAAAGCATTTTCTAAATTAATGTACGTATATAAGTGTACCTTCGTCTTCGTGGCAATGATATTCCATTAAAACTGTTCGTCTCCGACTCACAACCATCACTGCTACTGGAATACTGCCTATAAGTGTACTTCTTTGAAGGTTCTATTGTTTCACTTGTTTCAGTTTCACTGCTAGATTCGGTAAAATTGGATGTTCCCAGACGCAAAACGCGCGTTTCTTTCATACGGTGATCTGTTTAAATGTACAAAATTTTGTTAATAATAACATAAAAGTGAAATATTAGTATAAATAATAACACATATATTCAAGCTGCTCTTATCGCTAAAGTACATTGAATAATAAAAAAAAGTGTTGAGTTACAATATACCTTCTGAAGCTAATGTAGGTAAGAGGCCTGGTCTACATTTGTTTGGCATTAAACATAAACCATACCATCTCTGTTCTGAAGATTTATTTATTTCCTCCTGCATTTTTGAAGTTGGATCCTCAAAGAGGTTGCCTCCTTCCACAGCAATTTGGAGTAATGTCAAAATGGCACGATCTCTGTCATTTTCAATGAGAACGCTGTGTTCTCTGAACTGACAACCCTTCACATATGAAAATAAAATGATAATTTTTTTTATTTTTATTGAATTTTGCCTACATTTGGGCCGGGTAGTGTTTCGTAACGAAATGCTTGCTGACCACAGCAAGGATATCGACCCGTGGGTCCAGACATTCGACCTTCACAAACAGGACCCAAGAATTGTGCTACATCTGGATGAAATCGACACCATGTCATCTAAAAGTTTAAAAATGTTGAAGAATATGTATGCACTGCATCGATACGTACTTGATATACGGGAAAATGACTTTCGCATGTACAACAATAAAGAAAGTGACAATGACCCCATAGTTTCCAGTAGACTCTTCGCCATGATTTCAAGTCCTTAAACAGTGATGCAACGTAGTAAGACAGGTTCCAAGACATCTCACGGGTGTGCTGGCTAATTAGTTGTCCCCACCTGTTCAGACGAATGTTCGATGGCACGCAACTGATATAGGGACTCATAGTCTGAGTTAAATATTTTCCACACCTTCAATTAAAATGTGATGATAATTATTCATTTTCGTGCTTTTATACAAGATTTACTTTGAACACCGAAAAAGTCCTGCTAAACTAAAATAATGTCCTCTTAATGCCTGCGGTTCCATTTCACACAAGCTCTGAATGAGTTTTGTCCAGAGTCTAGGCGTTACTCGTTCCCTTTTGTCTTTGACAATTTCTAGTTCTAAATTAGTAAACATAGCAGCCAACCGTGTAATTATTGAATCATTAAGACACGATAAATTTGTTGATGAACGTACAACATCTGTCAAGCGTGCATGACAAAATGATAAACAATCCAAAAGAAGTGGTTCCATCTGCAATTGATATAAATGCATATATGTATGATTGTTTGTATGCGAGAGTGATATTTTCATACCTGAAGAAAACTTGCGGAAACTAGAATAGGAACAACGTTAGTAGCATCTAATTGAGGCAGTGAACTGTGTTGATCTGTATCTTTTTTTATCCATTTCATAAGCCACTCAAATATTTGGATGTCACAGTGCACGGATATATCCATATCTTCCAGCTTCTGGCCTGCAGTTACATCAGCAAAGTACCCCATTTTATTCACAAGTAGCTTTTGGGGGCAGGTGAAATCTCGCGAGGTATTTTTTATTTCATCGCAAACATGGATAACGACTTCATAACTGAATAAAGTTTATGTACATACAAACATAATAAGAAATTATTTTTGTCTAATTTTCGAATTATATATAACAAATGTCTTAGCTTGAAAATGAATCACACAACGTTACTATAATAAGTTTGTATATCTTTACGTTAGGGATAAGGGTAAATTAGGTACAGAGAAGACAAAAAAAACTGAAATTAGTGATTTCTGTATTTAAGACTCAGAACCGCAAATAAATCTAATGTAACAAATTCAAGAAAATGTTCAACACCGGAAAATAGATAATCTACTTCAGCAAATAAAACTTGAACAGATTTTCACAATTTCTGAATTTTTATTGTATATCTACCCTTGTACCTTGTATCCCTTGATTACTAAGCATCGACACGAAAAAAACAATACGACAGAATAAATACATACTCTTCCTTCTTATCTGCATCACTTATAGTCGCCCGGGAAGTTGTAGAATGCCCTTTCAAAACTACTGGTTTTAATTCATTTTGGAACAATGAAGACAAATCGCTTTCTGAGGCTTCTGTTTGAATTTCTCTTGTAGTTTCACTTACATTTCTGCTATCTTTACCAATTGAAGAAGTAGATGGCATTGACTTGGTTTGAGACCCTATATTCAGCGCAGATTCTGGTCCTTTCAACTTAAATGACCCTTTCGAAATGCCTTGGCATTGTATTTTATGTGGTATCACTGGACATACGAACGGCAATATGGAATCTAGAACACCTTCATTTATTAGAAAATCTAATTTTTTTGAGAGTTTCGGGTGAACTTCTTTCGCTTTTTCCTCATAGTTATTTTGCTGTGCAGTTGAATGCGTTTTTTTAACACAACTCCCATTAGGATACTTTCTACGGCCGCGACGAGAATCCGTATTCGATTTTTCTGATGCAGTATTCATAGCAGCTGTGAGAGCATCTATATTTTCTGAATTTTCACATTTATTGTATCCATAAAGTTCGTTAACGATTTTATTTGAAGCCAGTTCATCAAAGTCGATAAAGTTTGAATTGGCGTCTTCTTTGGTTTCTCGAATTAAATCATTGACGTGACAGGCAATTTTTAAAAATTTTAGAAATTCATTAATTTCTATATCTTTTTCGGTATTTTCCATAGTACTATGATTTTTTGAACAAAAGTTAAAAAAAGAACACTAAATTTTACCCCACATTAAGCTTATGTAGCTAGCAGTTATATCACTAACAGGGACAAGTAGAAAGAGTTCTAACAACTTATCCATGGCAACGGCAAAAGTTGTAGTTGAAATTGTTATTATTAACTACATGCACATTAAATACTATCTATACATGTGCATATACACAGTATACAATCTGTGACGCTTTTATTGAAAGAAAGCCCGCCCGTTGTTGTCCACATACAACAAGCTTGACCCAAATTCAGTCCCTTAAAAGTAGTCGAATAGGATTGTAGAACATTTTACCAACTTTGTTAAATTACCTTTGTAGTTCATTTCAGTAGATACATTCATTGCATCGCGTATTTGTTTACTAATATCCTGTAGTGGGTAGGGCTACTTCAACCAACTTGATTGATTGATTTAATAGAACGTTCTGTGAAGTCACATTGTAAGAAATTTATTTCATGCACAATATTAATTGAAGTGAAGATTTCTATCTATTATTTACAACATTTGAGAACTAACAATAAAATATCGATATCAGATAATATGCCAATTTAGTCGACTCCCACCAAGTGTGAGTGGGCGTCGACAACTACGCACTTGAGTCTACGCAGTCCAAGTTCGATTTCCAGAATACTTTCTGCGACCCTTCCTCTTGAGTCACTGCTCACTCACAATGCTCAAAGGGTATAACTGTCTGGAAAAACTTTCTCGAATTGGCCATTCGGAGTCGGCATAAGGTCACTTCCACTCGTGAGAGAAAAAAAGCATGCACAGACACGAGTCATTGTCGACAAGCTAGCCCCTGGCCTTCTACGGACTGTAACGCCACCTATATTACAAATAAAGAAGACACATTCACATTGAAAAAATATTTATGCATATCATTTCAAGGAAAAAATAATTTTCTGTGCTACACGCATTGGTCTGCTCTCATTGCATTTATTTTTATTTTGTGCTAAGCCCCGTTGGGGGGCTTACCCCACAATTCAAGAGTATTTCTTTCCAATCCGTGATCGGATTCCTAACCCATCGCAAGTGAAGTGTCCCACAAAAACCACATGGCCCCAGGGCCAAACATTAAACCTGTTGGCGGTTTTGGCGTACTTTCTGAGTCTGAGTCTCGTTTTCGGAACCATGGAACGTTTTATGTCCAGTAACAAATAGTCCGCACAATCAACGCAACTCCTCCAATGGATTGTGTTTGCGCCATGTCTGACAAACGTTCAAGAATCTGAATCGTGTGTGAAATGAAAACGCAAAATGTCTAGGACGTTTAAAAATTCATTAAAACCGCAAAGGGTAGCACTAAAACAACATGGCTTATGCTCTGCACATTCGACTTTATTCTTACTGCATAGTACAGTTGAAATAGGCTGGTATAAGGCCAAAATGTCGGAATATTTTTCTAACCCGATGCGCTGTCGCAAATGTCAAGTTTTAGGTCACACCTCCAATAAATACGATAAACCCTACAAATCTTATAATGAATCAAAGAATTCGTCAATAATTATGACGAATTATGCCTACTTATAGGGTCGACTGCCAGTGGTCACACTGACCGGTGATCACAACAAAATTCATTCCGCAGAAGCCAGTGGGTGTGATCCCATCAAAAATCTTCCGCCACTGAGATTTTCTGCACAGGCAATAGTGAATCGTCAGGGCATGTTTTAGCATGTCTTCATATAATGATGATCATCAGTGATCACACGGCGGAAGAAGTCAAGTACTATGCTGAGATAAAATATTGTGCGTCAGTTACAACCGCAAGAAAAAATGCAAAGATTTTGGACATGTATTGTTCGCAATGTCCCAAACTCCATTTTTATGCATTCAACAGTTTCAAGAATAGCCTTAAGTTGCACAAAGCCTGATTTTCATACTATTTTTTTATGATTAATTTTTTTTATTTTATTTATGGTAGAATCGATATTCTGGAGGTCTATAACTATGAGCGTATTACCCGTGATGCATTTTCGTCTAGAGTTGAGTTTTGATTTGATCACCAGTGATACTCTGGCAACTGGGGGTAAAATTTGTTGATATCACCGGTGATACACTGGCAGCCAACGTGTTAGGAAACGTGAAACGTTAAAGTGTCGGAGTATTTTCCTAACCCGATGCGCTGTCACACTCCAAGCTCCATAATCTCAATAATCGCCATTCAAGAGACTCACTATTCTTTTCTTTCACAACTCAATTCTCCGGAAGGTTTTAAAGCCTATTTCCAAACTTGTTCGCAAAACTATCTACCATGACTACATAAAAGCGAGTATGAACAAATACAAATCGTATTCAACTTACTAGCTATAGCAATCGATATACCACTACAGTGAAACCTCATAAATCCTCAAGAGACTAAGAAAATGCTAACCAATTTTGAGGTGGACCGATTTGAGAGGACCTTTAAATTGAGTCGAATATCATTCTGTCCCAATTATACATAGCCCTGAATTAAAATATTCCTGAAATGTTAACTGCCCATGTAAATTATTAAATTTATATATGAAACACTACTAAAATGAATGGGTGCTTTGTGACTATAACAGAACAAGAGCAAAGATTTTTTTAACAAACGCATTTTCGACATTCCGGGAAAAACGCCTATTTTGGCATCATACCATGTGTATACATACGAATCCACACAATCAGTTCTAACACTTGTGATTTCTATGAGATGATTCTATGCTTTCACTTGTGTTTTTTGTCTCCATTTAGAGGTGGTTTTTTAGGCGACGAAAAGTTGTTTCTATCGAAATCGTTGCAGTTCAGCAAACGGGGCCCACAGAGGTGCAAAACCGTGTCTATGCTTAAAGTGCGAATCATTTCGGAGGTGTCCCAATTACAGAGTGTCCCAATTCTGAGGTTTCATTGTGCATATAAAGTTCATCGTTATATGGGTATAATCTATATATTCTCTAACTCTGATTTTTAATCAATTATCAATCAAATCCATACCTCTTTCATACTCGTTGGGGATTTTAACGCATGGAGCAATCTGTGGGACTCCCCAACTAACAATCATAGAGGGCTGATAACACCGTTCTACGAATTGGGACTTTAAAGAAGTAATCTTCATGTGAAGTGGGTGTCTCCCTATTAGTTTTCGTATGTCCATTAAAAACAATGTAATGAGGACTTAAAATTAGTTTCTCTTATTGAGAAAAAAAAATAATAATTACATTATTTTGCAAAAAAATGGAAAAATTAACTCGTTCTTTTATACATGAGTACAATTACGATCTCTGCGAATTCTTTGATACACTTGCCTTTATATCGTCTATTATAGATGTCTTGAATATATTTAGGCAAGTTTTGTTTAGAAACCCCCTTGTCTTTAATGAATATATGAATTGTCGAATATATGAATATATGATTAGCCGATTAGTACTGTGAAATGAAATGATGTCTTTTTGCCATTCAGCGAGTTTCTCAAACCTATAGAACGCAGATTACAGCAGAAATGGGAAACCCAGGTTTTATCCTGGTGTCATTTATCCTTTCGAAAGAAGTGAGTTGCAGGCCTTAAAGAGTACCTTTGGTACCACAAATATAACAAAAATTGTCGGAATTATTTACACATTTTCAAGACATTTTACAATCAATTTAATACTTTTAACACTTTATCATTTATTAATTTCGAATAGAGCACTAAAACACAATATTTTTATCATTTTATTCCAACATTATTTTGATCAATGAGAGTTCGAAGCATTGTCCGATGTTGTTTACATATTATCCATAACACCGATATTATATATTAACATTGGCACTCTAGTATAGATTCATGTGTTTTATATGTAAGTAATGATTAAATTCACTTCTTGCAAGACTGTTATGATCATGCGAAGCGCTCAGTTGAAGCTCTCTCGAAATTCTGTGAAATCGTATGATCATATCCGAAGTTTGTTTATATTCTGTGTAAACTCTCTTATATGAATATTTATTATTATAATCAACTGCTATGAGAAAGAATACCAATGTGCTGAGATTCCGTATATACTATAAGGCACTTCTCATTCAGTTAGAGTTGTGTCTCGTCACGTACATTCTCATTATTTTTAAGTAAATGTTTTGTACGAGTTTTTGAATAAATTGTGATAAATCCAACTAAAAAACTTCTCATTTGTTTAAAATTTTACAAAAAATAATGTAAAAAAGCATCGGGTATTATGAAAAAAACTAATAAATAACTTCTACTTACCAACTCGTGTTCAGCACGAGTGGGTAAGCAAAAAAAGTTAAAATCATTCAGAATACTTTTTCACTGTAGATCAGTGTAATAGAATACCACAAATAGTAGTCTAGTGAGAACAAAACGAAATTGAGTAATTTCGACAATTTTCCTCGAATCGATGTCATCTAGTGAGAAATCGCCGAATTTCCCGAATAACGTACCAATTTCAAAATTGCCTTCACTCTTGTCCGAAATTGAGTATTATAACAAATTATAACAGTTTCTGTGTAGTCATGCCAACAGAACTAAAAGATTTCTAAACCATTATGCCAGCTAACTAGCAGATTTCTCACCAGTATTCCAGTTAACGGGCAGATTTTTTAATAGATTATGTTTTCATTCCTTATTTTTTTTTGGAAAAAATAATTAAATAAATACAGATCTGTTACTTTTGGCATTTCGCAATCAAACTATATAGTTTCAATCGCAGTGTGAACATTTTGGGCAATTTCGAAATTGCGATGCCAAAATTGTGCAATTTCGCGTGTAGTTCGAACCGGAAAGGAAGTATGATAGAGATGCCCAACTCCTACCTCTCTTGTAACCTACATTTTTGACAACCATTTTTTACATCACAGAACGGCATTTACGTTATTTTGTAAATGACCGTCAAAAATTCATGAATAACTGTCAAAAAGTCTATGAAATTCGTCGATGGACTTGGGGTCAATAAGCTGTTGGGTATCTCTATCATACTTCATTTCTGGTTCGAACATTGCACACCAAACCTCACGCTAATCTTGAGATCCTAAATGATGGCTTCCGTACTCATGTTTCTATTCTTAAAACCATCACGGATATTGACGTTACTGTTTGTTCCCCGAATTGTTTTTGGATGATTGGACAATTTTGGATGATCTTCACAGTAGTGATCACTTATCTATAATTTCTACCATTTCCATTGGTCCATCTTGCTCTAACACTAAAGTAAAGCCCAAAATTCAAAACTGACACAGCTAACGGGGCTTGTTGCAACAAACTCATATTAGACAAAGTATTTGTCAGATAAACATCTTTGAACGTAATTAAAGGTGCTGCGGTACTTCTTCTTGTGTTGCAGCAAAGTAGCCCCCAAAACTCACCGGAGAACTGTGTCATGGTGGAAACATGAACTTAGCAATATAACAGCATTCTCAGGGATGCTAAAATGAGAACATGAAAAGGCAGTTGGTTAAGTGCCTGCCCTTGGCTAGTTGGGTCCCCGGTTCGAACCCAACTTTTCTCATTCTGGTTTTCAAATCTGTAACAAGTTTAAAAAAAAAGGCAAATTCAGAAGCTTTGAAACGGTAGATAAGAGTTGAATCTGCTTCGGAGTGGTATCCAAAAAAATATTGGTATTTTACCTTCTTTTCGATAAAATGATTAAAAAGCCCGATTTATTGAAAACAGATTTTCTAATCCATCGTTTCTCAACCTTAAGCGTATGCTGACCCCTAACAATGAATAAGCCTATATTGTACTATTTTCCTAAAATTATGTCTAATAATAAATCTTGACCAAATGAAGAACGAGAACAATTCTTTTTCAAGTTGTTTCAAAACTGAAGCAATCCTAAGCTTGAACAATCCTACGTTAAAGCTCAGCATTACCCCTCCTATCAGTTATTTTCCAAAACCATGGAAATAACTATAACCTCTGCTATGTAGCGAGTGCGCACTGGAGTTATGTCTGGGAGGAGGGACGTGAGGATAACTACGTCAGCTGCAAAAAGAAGATGATTTACAGTCTCCTCCTCTTTGATTTAGCACGGAAAACGCAAACATAGCTGCTACAGCTTGTGTATAGACTGTAGTTTGTATATACACTCAAAAGAGGACGATCAATACCATCCTCCAGCGGGAATGCCTTTTCCAAGCCTTCTCGAGTAGTATTCTCTAGTCAACAGTGAAATACTAGTCAGTTGTATTATCTGTTGGTCGGTGAACTATTATCTAAATAATAAAACCTGTACAACCGAAATAGTATAATTAGTATTATTTAAACATTCTTTTATATTTCATTTTGGATTTAATTACTCAAATCATATAATGAGCAAATTTAATTCTTATATTTGTGTGGTCTCTGCAGAGAAACAAAGATCCCTTTTTTTTAAATTGTAATAGTGTAACGCCCACCTTAAGGTTTTTTTTAGTACACATCAGCATCTAACGCCTTACACAGCTCGCTTGTAAGAAACTTTAGGTAAGTGACTTCGATAGCAAAAGTCATACAAAATTTCTTTCCGGTAACATTGTCCGCCATGGTAGGTGTCATTCTTTGAAAACTGAGAAAATATCTGTAAAATATATTCACATCAATTTAATAAATGTTCTATTAAGTCGAAATGTGAAACATTTGGATAAAAATGTTTTCTTTGAGCTATGTATTTTCAATTACTAATATGCCGTTTAATCTAAATCTCGCAGGGTCGTGTAAGAACCAAGACTATAAAAAAGGCCGCTAAGGTCATTATTGAAAAATACTACACCCGCCTTACTTTGGATTTCCACACTAATAAGAGGATTTGCGAAGAAGTGGCTATTATTCCAACCAAACCACTCAGAAATAAAATTGCTGGGTAAGATAATCTAACATTTTGTATAACAAATGTGTGTTCTCAAACAATTGCATTTTGTTTCAGATATGTCACTCATTTGATGGGCCGCTTGAGGCACTCGCAGGTGCGAGGTATTTCCATTAAATTGCAAGAAGAAGAGCGTGAGCGTCGTGATAACTATGTTCCCGCTGTATCTGCATTGGAACAAGACATCATTGAGGTTGATCCTGATACCAAGGAGATGTTGAAGTTGCTGGACTTCCACAACATTCGTGGTTTGCAACTAACGCAACCTGCAACAAACACTTTCAACCGAAGAAATTAATTTCTTCACTGTTTTTGTATCAAATGCGGACTTAAATACAAATTTTAATAAGAAAAATTCTGTGGTTACAATTAGTGTTGAAGTGCTGATTTGGACAAAGTTTTTTTTTTTAATGAGTGATCCTCTAGCAGCATCTACTTTGTGAAGTTGAGTATTCCACGGATTGAAGTTATGTTTGATGCTCTGTGAAGTGAATTCCTTTTAGACAGTGGAACATTTGCATACTCTTATGCTATTAATTGCAGAGAATCAGAACAAGGTTACTTCACTTGCTTCCTCTTTATAGTTTACATGTAGCAGAAATAATACAATTTGTTTGAACTAAAATGAGATAAAGGCGGGGACTGGTCTTTGAGCAGAATGGAATAACAAAACAAACGAGTACAAAAAACAAAGTAAACTGCATGGAATTCATTAAATATTTGCTTATCTTATGAGCTTTTCGCTTTTTGGATAGGGTACTACGCTACACTTATCTTAGGTGAACATGATAATACAAGACATGTTCCGTAGAGTGACTTACTAGACATTAGCAAACACGATCTGAAATTGTGTTGATATTCCAAAGAAGCTCAATATTGGTCTAAACAAAGAAATATGTATATTGAACTGCAAATAATTGTAATTCGGTCTGAGATTGTATAATTTTTGAATACTTTATTCCGAACCATTGAAAGAATACGTGACCGTATCTACGATTGTGTCGTTCTACGTGAATGAATGAGAATGAAACTGGATTCATTTATGAACGATTGATTGGAGGCCCTTTGACGTTATAATAATATATGGGTGGCGTTAGGGCCTAGCTTCTACAGCACCCTTTCACATTACTCTGACTCAAATTTTTTATAAGTAATGGTGTATACCAACGGAAGGTAAGTGCTAGCGATCTAAATACGGTGAACTTTAGACAAAAAATGTGCATTGTGCGTACACCTATGTACGTATTGAATACTGAATATTTCTGCCATCTCGTAAAGAATGTTGAGAGACAAAAAAAAGTAACTTAAGCGAGGGCGTCGCTTTCAAAAATGCTATGGCCTTTGTTATGGTTCGGAGATTTGTCGTGGATAAAATTTAATAATTTCTTCAATTCTTCAAAGTCGAAGAAATCATATGCACATTTATTTTATTTCATTATTTTCGCTTTCAGCCAGCGCAAGAGCCCACCATCAAACTACTGCAATCTGCACCAGAAATGAAGTAGGAAATAATACAACTTCAGCACACTCCCGCAATCCCTATCTGTGGTGAGAAATATTGTTGATTGGTGTGTTCTATGCTGGAGATTATTTAAGAATAGATAAGTGCATATAATTGTTGACATTAAGAATACTCATTCAACCATTTACTAAACTCGAATAATTTATACATTTTTATTGGCATAGAACAAATGTGGTAAAGCGTATTGTTGCTAATTATAACAAAACAAAATCGGAATTCAAACAAAGCAGTCACAGATTGTAGTAGAAATCGCCCTAAATAATAAAGGGTGTCGCATAATTCACGCAAATGTAATTTTGGTAGCAAATACAGATTTTCACTTAAAAAGCTATTTTTTTTTTATTCATAGACAGTTTGGAGTTATTTTTGGAATATTCCGCCGAATAAATGGCCGACAAGAGATTGCGGGAGAATACGCACTCTTTAGTCAACATTTTCTAGACAAATAGCTGATGAAACTTATACCATTCGGTATAAATTGCTTAAATTTTCTAACAAAGATTTCTTTTAAGAACTTAAGTTCTGTGCCTCTGCCTTAGACATACAATTTCCAATAAGATTTTCCAGTTTTACATATTAATTTATTTTTTATTAAATTAAAAACTAATTCGTCTGTTCGTGGACAAACATCAACTTTCTTCAGAAGTTTCACAGATTTTTACGTCACACAGGCGACTGAAGTTTCCAATGGAACACACCACCGCTTGTTTACATCTCCCCATGAGCCGCTGTCAAACTCCAACCTCAAGCGCAGACGTCACTTATTTATGAATTTTCACACACAAAAAGTACCTGCAGAAGATTTGGATACAAAATTTTTGTTAGTTTGTGGGAATTTATCTCACTGCTTAATTCGGTCTCAGTTTGCTTTAATTAATCAAACATTTTTGGGTGCAATTCTTGTATATGAGTGCAAATTCAAATATTTTCTTTAAAGGAAAACAGTGTTTTGTGTGAAGATATACATACTCCAATTCAATAGAAAAATTTGGTAAATTGGATGTTATTTTGAATATACATATCATATTTTCTAGATCTATGATTTCACTTACATACATGGAATGATAACTTGCGTAAAAGAGTTTAACATAAAATAATCAATATTGAAAAAGAAATAGTTTGAGTGGTAGCGGTGTGCTCAAAAGGAGTTGATTTAATAACAAGATTGTTTAAAATTAAATTGCTACTGTTTATTTCATTGTTTTGTGTTGCTTTGGGCAAAGCTTTAAACTCTTGTTTTACGGTAACCAATGATTTTCCATATGTTGGAACAAAGTTTTCTTATAGAATATGTGTAAGTAAGTGCAGAAAAAATACGCCTTCTCAAAGAAGAAGTGTTTGAAGATTTTCTTATGACCTCATCGATTAATGATTATGATATCATGATCAAGACAGAGTGTAGTTGATTTACCTTGAAATTCTTCAAGCTCGATGCGAGTTTTCATTGACGAAGGTGGGAGTTAAGTTCACTCCATAAAATCGGTGTTTTATGTATTTATAACAGAAAGTAAACTATACTACACATGGAATATAATGCATACTCGTGTGTATATACATAGTACACACCATATGCAAAGTATATTCATCCAAAGTAAATTAACAGATCCAACCATGATTGTAGAAAACACTTGTGCCTATTACTCCAAGAAATCAAATTCTACAAAAATGATTTATTCCCATTATAAACACACTGTGTAATGCAGATATCAAAATCCGCATTCATTCAAAGGGTGGTATATCATCATGATTCGTATATGTATACAATCTTATTATTACAGTTTAAACGAAAATCATACACTATTCGTTTATTGCATAAAACTTCATATGGCGACATAATGTCGTGTCATCAGAAAACTATTCGGATGTTCCATCGTTTAGATGTGTAACTGTATACACACGCATAGGTCATCAAACTTTCAAACAAAATGAATATTGTAGACATCATGTATCTAACGATGTAGTTGTTATATAATGGTTCTCCTCACTTCTTGTACGATTTTCGGTGTTTGACTTGGATGTTGTTATTGGTCGTGTAACATAGAATTAACTGCCTGGGACATATCACATCTTCAAATGATTCGTATTTTTAGATCAGTTTGTCTCAACATAAAGTAGCAAATGGTAGCAATTGGTTCGTTATGGACATTTTTAGGTACACAATTATAATACATTTTTTTATTAATTCACTTTCTTGACTTGCATTTCTCTTTTTAAAGATTTCGGCAGTATACTGACATATTTAAGAATGTGAATTTAGTTTGTTCTTTATTTCATGCACAACCATTCGGCTTCAGTTAAAGATTTACCACAATCAGACTTACAATACTGTTCAATCTCTTCAGAAGCACACATCTCTGACAGCTAGCGCGGTTTCTGACTTCCTTTTCTGCTTCTTGCACTCCTAATTAGGTTCTATAACTTACTTTGCGGTTTTTGTTGCATTTACCACCACTCTACACCACGGTGTTGAAGATTCTTCTTGCTGCTAAGGCCGTGTGTTTCATATGGTTCAGCAAAATCCGCAAAGCCGTTCGTATGAGCTTGCGACACATATTCATTTTCATGGACTACTTTAGGAAATGTAAATGCCTGTCTAGACGAGATGGATGCCCAGTTTGATTTTGAATTTCCTTTTTCAATCACAAGTTCAATCCAAGTCTGTGTATTCGTGTTGGACATTTGTTAGATAGATAGAGATAGATTTATTGTACCTATTCATCATTACAAGTTGTGGTTTTGTTTTTCTTGCATAAATCGTACGAGCATGGCTTTTACCGTCTGCCTGACATTTGTTCGATCAAAACAAAAGAAGTAGTTTATTATCTGACATGCCCTCCTCATTCTCAGTAAGTTGCCCTAACATTAGAAACAAAATCCCATGACAAAAAATTAAGTATTCATCTATGTAGGTGTTGTGAAATATATACTTATGTATTATGAAAAATTTAATTGGAAATTCGATCCGTATATCCTGAACCGGTCTCAATTATTGGAATAGTGCATAAATAAAAACAGTAAAGGTTTCATTTAAATTAGTTCTTTTTATTAACAATTAGATACAGTGTTCTGTTTGGCATGTTATGCGCTATATTAGACAATATTTACTAAAGATATTATTTTTAACCTCAAAAAAGAGTTATTCTTGATACAATTTGATAGCAAATTGTATTTCCGTACTACACATAGCCTTCATAATGAGTTTTTGTTTTAGAGAAAAATATAATAGCTGTGAAAGAAATTGACTTGCAAAATACATCTGGTTGTTGAATACATTTAAAGTTGCACCAATCACTACACGTGTGACCCACTGGCTGCGCACATGCATGCCGATTGTATATAAATGTCACAGCATTCAAAGAGTATTTGTGTATCTTATAGTTATAAATTTAATTTATTATGCACTATTCACTTGTTTTGTCCAAAGCTGTTCAAAGTCGTTAACATAATACAGAGCCCTTTGGAATACTTCCGATCGTACAATATTTCCTCCAAAACCAATAAAAAAATTAGCGGGTGGAACTGCTTCCAGATCGGTAATTCCATCTCCAATCATAGTTATCACAGATGAAGGGTTCCTTTCCTTAATGATGGACACAGCCATACTTTTGCCTCCTGATCTGGAAGTGGGTTGCGTTGTATCGAACTTCTCATACTCCCCGTTTTCATCGAAACATAACTTGTTTGCAAATACATTGCTCATAGGAATGTTGAGTTCAGTGGCAACGGGCTCAATAAGTGAATCGAATCCACCAGAAATCAAAAATACCTGTTTACCTTCCGATTTCAAGTAATTCACAAACTGTTTCACTCCTTTTGTAAGTGAACTTGGTCGCCGTTTCAGAAAATCATTTACTTGACTTTGATTTGGCTTTATAATATTTAATCGAACACTCAAGGCATCTTGAAATGTCATAGATCCCCCCATAGCTTCCTTTGTTACTCGTGCTACCTCAGATCCCTTTCCGCAGAAATCAGCTAGTTCGTCGATACCTTCCTCTTTTATGACCGTCGAGTCTACATCAAAGCAAACTATGTTTGATTCTTCGATAATTTTTAATGCGATTTCAGGCTTTTTTACTTTGCTATTGCTATCTGTGTAGTGTGTTGCTGAGGTAGAATGCATGTTTACAGCCACGGAGCATTGGCTTATTTCTTTTGTACAAAGGAGTGAACTGCCCATGGGACAACGTGTTGGAGAACTCCTTACGAGTGCAATTGGCGAGCGATTCATTGTTTTTTCTTTTAATAATACCAAAGCAATTTTGACACTTGCACAAAGATATTTTAAATTTACGATAAACACTAAAAATAAATTGTTGAAAATACGCGAACAATGTGATGAACTGTAATAGAGAGCGCTGCGAACCTCCACAAACGAGTTCTGCTGCAAGACTGATGAAATATTCCGCTGATCGACTGGGAGGAAACTGCTCGGTAAACGATAATGATTTGGTGACGTCATGAGATAGTCTGAAAATTATGTTCAGACAGTGCCTGTTCTGTTGTTATGGGTCGCCTTGTCTGGTTTATTAATCTCTGCCTGGACTTGTAACTAAAATCGACCTTGAGTATTATATAATGGACTTACTTTTCATACACGCTAAGAGAAAACAGCAACAACTCTGCGGGGGGTAGAAGTCAAAGGTGATACTCATTGATTACCAATCCGTGTCTGCTATTGCAAATGTTTTAGTGCTATATTCACGTGTTCCTTCCAATGCAGTAGTCGGTCAACAACAAAAACTCAGCACGAGTACGACAACCCAAGCTGATAATGCTATGCACACATCAGTACAAACATTGAAAGCAAGGCACATTTCAACAAGTGTTGTTATGCGTATGTATGTATTAGTTTAAAATGAGAAGATAATTTTCCTTTAAAGGTAAACAATAAATATAACCTCTTACTTACAGCTGTAAATGATATTTGGGTGATCTGTGCTGTGTATTTGTTTATTCATAAATGCATATAAATATATAATCACGCCACATTGAATATGATGAACAACTTTATCAGGGACTAAACACAATTAGTGGCCTGTTGCAGAAAACATTTTCTGCACATTTTTGATTTCTCTTTTTATTTCCGTGTACATGGACTATAGCTATATGTGTGCATGCAATTAAAGCAATAGAAAATGAACGCAAGTTTATAATAATTTTTCGTTCATGCATGTGTAATTCATGTACTCTTCGTCTATTTATTTTTGTTGGTGGTTAAAAAACTCCAGATATATAATGCAGCACTTTTGAAACTTAAATAGAATCATATTTGTAGTTATCATATCTAATTCAATTGCTTGCGTGATTTCGTTAACTTGTAAAAAAAAAAACTAGGTTTTCGATGATAACTGACCATACTTAACTGTACTTAACACAAAGAATGTACGTAAACATTGTACAATTGCATTCATTTATTAATGGACAAAATATTGTACTAAACAATGTCAGTGTGTGGCTACACTTTGTTGAATTTCTTCTAGTTTATTATCAAACGTCGGTAATAATTTCAGTATAATCATTAATCTTTGTTATTATTATTTGAAATTTATTGATTATATACTCTTTTTATCGCTGCAGCAAAGAATTGCAATTGTGTTTAAGGTTTAGAGACCTACATTATCCATCAAGTAAAACCGACCCTTTTTGGGTTTCTATGTAATTTGCATTTACCGCGTTCTTTGAAAGCACCTTCATTAGTAGCCCGAAGGGTATACCTATTTGTTCTCTGTGCACAATTGTTTTAAAGAAATAAGTGAACAAATATATATGAACAAATATTTTTAGTTCGACTTTAGAAGTACAATGAAAATGGTGCAGACATAACCGGTCGGTATCAGTACTAAACTTAAGGAGTTTTCTCTCGAATGCTAGACATTTTGTCATTTGACCTTTTCCGTACACGTACATACCTCTAGAAATATGGTATAAGCATGGCTTTGCCGCTTGTACACATATAATGATAATTTCAGGTTTATTTATTTATTTATTATTAATTCTTTCCGTGAATATTTTGTCTTCCATTGCACCATCAAAATAATTGTGTATATTTTTTTCTTATGTTAAATAGAAAAAATAATATACCTGTGTACACGTGTTCTAAATAACTGCATAAAACAATATAATTTAAAGACATGTTCTAGGAACTAACAAGAAAAAGAAGCAGTATCTGTTGGCTACCTATTTTAAGTAGTTGATGGTAACACCTTTGTTGTCGAGCAACAATAAAGATTTTATCTTAATGTAGGTATGTCTTCGCAGCTACTTTGTACACATGAAAATTGAGTGTGCATATGTGTGGTTGTTGGTTATAAGTGTAACCATTCTAACTACATAACTAAAGTGTGTTATATGCACTTTTAAATACCTGACTTAGGTTTTAAGGCGTGAAATGGTTGCAATTAAGGCTGAAAACTTTACAGTCAATATTGAAAGCAAGTGGGACAGCAAGAAGTGTATTTACAATCCTGTACACATAAATATCCATACTTACACATTGTTTGAATTTGCATTTTATGGTCTGCACCAGATAACGAAGCACAAATACGAAATAAATGCGATAGAATACACATCATTTTTGCACACATGTTAAGTATCACATTTAGCACAAGAGCTTCATAGCAAGATATCGATAAATTCATTAACAAATATAGGAAATAAACCGCCAGGTGTTTCTTTGGACCATGGTCAGATTTAATATGCACAAGCTGCATCATTAATTATGCAGCTACAACGTATAGTGCAGTGTAAATGGTAAACATGTTTTTATTATTGCCTAGATTCCAGTCCGTGCGCACATCAAGTGCAATCAATTGAAATCTCTTGCCTTCATTATTTGTCGCAGTGAATTGGACGTAAGAAAAGAATACAGAAAATAACAAACAAAAGGACTTGACTTTAATCTAGACTACTTTCGCATGGGCATATTTTTCTGTTTTCGCTTTGCTATCTGCTTGCGCCAACCATGAGGAGATTTCATAGTGGATCGCGTAAGCCAATTGAATATTGTGAAATGCTCATCACTAAATCGCCAGTCTCAGAACAACCTGTTCAAAAATAAACTGAAGACGAATCAATTTAAATAATGTGTCGTGATTCACTGATACTTAGTGAGTGATAAAACTTGTCAGCTTTTTGATAATATATGTTACTGGTTTTTGTTCACCGCATGGTTGTTAAAATTGCGGATATCCGATTATTCCAAACAAGTCCGGATCAACCCCGAAATCCAGCTTCAAATACTCGAAACTAGTTTTTGATAAAATCTCTTGGGTTTGTGGTGAAATGCTTTCACATCATAAATAATTAAATTAATTAAATGAACATAAAAATAACAGATGTCGGATTTGACGTATATATGTAGAATGTCGTGTTATATGCATTTTATTTCATTTTTGTGTTATTAGGTATTTTGTGTATCGATTGAAGTGACCTAATTCAATTGATGTCGATTTACATTTATATCGACCATTTTTGTTTATCAGGATGTACCTTCATTTACGTTAATGATTGCAATTTAAGGCTAATAGCAATTAGCAAACGTCCGAAACTTTTGCATATTTGATTTCAATCGGTGACCGATTAACTGATTGAATAAAACTTTTGGAAAACAATTTTACAGACGCTTATATAATATAAGCTTTTTTGTTTCTTTGTTTTGATAGTGGCTGCAGTAAGTAAGCATCGAACGTGTGTATGCATAATTTGTAGAAGCACATATATACTATTCTCATGTGAACTTTGATAGTGAACTCTCATCATCATCGTCTCTAATTGGAAACGCCGACCCAACTGTCTGCTTTTACAAAGAATATGTGTGTATGTATATACGTATATAAATATGTATTTAAATGATAAGAAGCCAGTCTGGTTTAAGCTGGTGTCTCAAAAGTTCCAGTTACTCGTGGTCGATAAGTTATCAGCAGTAGTCCATTCATGATCTATTGTGATCCATTAAAAAATTAACAGAGTTCACAGACACAATTGCTTTGATGACTCGTGGAAATCTTCTCATTTGATTTGAAAAGCATACCATTAAACCTATCTTGTGTAAACGATCGATTTAAACAGTTTGTGCTCGTAAGCGTAATGGGTGACTTAAATGTTAAGAGCAATTATGAACAAAACAACCCTTACTAGATCAAGATCAAAAGTGTACAATATGGCTCAAATGATCCCCGCCGTCTTTTTAGTGTTAACAAAACTGCAAACTCCAGCAAAGAAATATAGCAATGTAGGATAGAACAAGGGAGGCTATTCCTTTGCAAAATAAAGAAAGTATTGTTACTGCAGGTAAATCAACCTAAACGTAGGGGTAAGGTTAGTCAAATGTTACATTTGCTCGTTGCTCTTATATGGAGTCAGGTCAAATAGCGATCCGAAGAAGAGTAAGACAAGGATGTATTTGATCGCCCTTGCTGTTCAACATGCTCTCAAAGAAAATTATTGTGCTGCACGTAAATTAGCCTAAACGTAAAAGTAAGCTTAGCCAAATGTTGTTATATGGAGTAGAAACATGGACGCTATACAGAGCAAGAATAAGAAAACAAGAGACCTTTGAAATGTGGATGTACAGGGAAATACTGCGACCTCTCGGTTTGTCAAGAGAAAACTTGAATACCTCTGGCACATCTTGGGGAACGAAAAAACAAGTTACTCCAACTCATTCTACAATGGACGGGAGAAGGAAAAATATGGGTTGTGAGACAAAGGTTGGCATGGCTATCAAACATGTGGCTCAGACAGATATGATGAGAGGAGTGAAATACGTCCACAGTGAGATCAACCATACGAAGAAGAAAAAGCACAAGTATCATGTTTCGATAATGGTACATCAGTTTCTTTTGATGATATGATTTTGGTCCCCTTAGTTTTGCCATCGTTGGGATATCCCTCAAGCCTATATAATTTAGCAAGTTCATTCATGCAACTTAAATGTTTTATGTTGATACGAATTAAAAAAAAACAAACTTCCAAGATATCTTACTAACTAATTTCAATACAGTTTTTTCACTTACTTATTCCTATTCTACTTTTGCTAACTCCGCTAAAGTGATTTTGCGCGTGGCGACGGATATCGGATCCCGTTGCACAATTCACCGGTTCGTGTTATTTTACTCGCGCTTGCATCTTGACCTTCGAAAATGTGGGAAAAGATGCAGCGAATGAAATTGTTATTAATGTGCGAAAATGGAGAGGCTCGCGTTCCGTGTAGGATATGTAACCTGCATAGCGATTGAAAACCAGAATGATCATTATGGGGAATATTATGTGGGTATTCCTGGTAATTTTGTATGTACAACAATCAAATTACAACCTTAAAGTCTTCCTAAAACTCCACTGCATAGAAACAAGACAGTAAATTGAAACCCCAACTGTTTTTTTCACTTAATCGTGTGTTCATGATTACACAATTCAAAATGAACATGACTTTAACTGTCATTATGTTCATGCCAGCTACCTAAACTGTTTGTATAAATGTGTTTTTACTTATTTGATTTTAAGACGCATACATAGTACGAATAAAAGGCTCTAGTCAAGTTATTTTTTCGGTCTAATGATTTAAGAAAATTAATTTCATGGTAAATGAGTCCACATTATTGCTAAGATGCTTTCGTTTTTCTTCTACAAATTTTAGGTGTAGACGTACCCCGTACCGTGTATGCATATGCCTTACAATAAAATGCTACTGTATCTAGGCAACAGTTGTTGAAAACAGTGAATTTAAATGTAAACATGTGTATATAGAAAAACAAGCACTTAAGCTGAATTCGATTATTTACTAAGCTATAGCTTGCTAATACGAAAGCTAATGCATGTACAAATGTAAATATTTTACTGAAACATTATAATTTTAATTACTTATAATTAAATTGATAGTTGTAGGTCATGGTAGGGTTGATATGGTTATATGAACACGCCAAGCGTGATGGATTGGTTTGGTTTCTTTTTTCTGTAGTGGCATGGGTTTTCTTTTTCTTTCTCTGATATTAAAACAAACTAAGTAACTAGGTAACATGACTAGGTGCATATGTATACAATTTCCCAGGTTCTAAACAGGTTTTTTGGAAAAGTGCTTACCATTTTAATAAACGAAATGCAGTGAAACCTTTCTAAGTTGGCTACTATAAGTTGGCCACCCATAGTACCGATTTTTCTGACCAAGTTAGGGAGGTGGCCGACTTGTAAGGGTGTACGATTGATGACCATTTTCTTCAATATTTAATTTTTCACCTATTGAAGCCGTTCAGCTAAAAATGCTGTATAATACGTTTTTATTTTCTTCACTGTTTTATTTCATATTTGTATTAAAAAATAAACATCGCGTCGTTTCCCCGAACTTAGGCAACCACAGCAGATGCTGCCTTTGATTCGTATTACCACTTTGGTGGGAGTACGATTTTTGTCCTGTAACGTGCGAGCTCGGCAATTATGAAAATTGGCATCCGCATCCTTAAGATTACGCTCTTCAGTTTATGCTATGAATAAACAGTACTTCTATATGGTAGAGTGTAATCGTGATGTTACGCCGCCCTATATAAAGTATGATGTGGGTGGCTCGCTTCGCTCCCGAGCAGGATTTTAACCCTTTATATCAACAACTGTAAGGCCGGCGCCTGAAATAAAGTTTAATTTCCAGATTTAAAAGGAAACGAGGCCAAATTTCTAATTCTTGGCTTTATTTCTATTTTCTATTTTTTCCATCACAGAGCACACTACGTTCTCAAAGTGTTAACTCTCAGTATCGCTTTACACAGCAGATTTTTGCTGCGCGACTAAGGATCATCTACCGATTTTGCATCTCATAGATTACAGCAAATAAAATAATTTAAAAAATTATAAAAATAAAAAAAAGTGCATGGATACATTTTTTAAACTGCACTCGAGGCAAAATCAATTTCGTTGCAAAGCTCATTAAAAGTGTTATACACCTTGTAATAGATTCATTACAACCATAGTTGGTTCTATGCCTCTTATCGTGTAGTATATTTCTCACCCGAAGAGATCTATATATTCATGAGAAAAAGTAAATCTGGTGAATTTACAGAAAGTGGCTGACGCTGTCTTACGCCTGAAACTTAAGATTTGCAAGCCTATTATTTTACATCTATCGACATATTTAGGGAGTTCGAATATAATTTCGGTCTTTAACAGAATATTCATAGAAAAAATCCTTGGTATCTCTAACTAGACAAAAGCGAGAATGTTGGTACTTTATATTTTGCTCTTATATGATCTTATATCATTATATTTTGGTCTACACAACTTTCAAAACACGAAAGTTCGGTGTTGGGCAGCTACTTCCTCGAATAACTGAGCTACAATTTTGTACCAACATATGTTAATTAGCATTGACTAATTTACGCAGTTTTTGTCCGTGAGTGCCAAAAACACAATTTTCGTCCAAAATAGACAGGTTTCCAACAAATATAGGTTTTTTCAATGTTTTGTATGAACTTTTCTAAGTGCATAAATATTCGACCCAACTTAGAAGGGTGGCCAACTTTCAAGGTTCCAGTGTACCTATTGTTCCAGAAACTATCAACATCAGAGTTCGTTAATAATTGAAAATGTTTTCTAGAAACGTTTATTTTCCTGGAAACGATGTTCATCGACCAGTTGCACTTGATATTTTCAAACTGCGGTAGACTGGAGAAAAAGAGTGGTCGATTTTTTTTAAGTGATCAATATTTAAGGAATTTCGCCTACGTACCCTGTTAAGGCTCTCATAAGAGAAATGAAATAGCTCCTCGCTCCACAGGGAGCTGTTATCAGTTATAACTACGGCGACCATATTTCATGCCAAAACCGGGACAAACAAGTGTCAAGTGTTGTGTGACAGCTGAAGCCGAATCAATGTGTCCAGTAAATACTATGAAATCTCCTAAATGGGGAACTGGAAGGGACTAAGAAAACGCTAACTAAAACGGTGTTGACCCGACTTGAGAGGACTTCAAAATTGGGCCAAATATCATTCTGTTCCAATTATACATAGTTTTGAAATAAACTGTTCCTGAAATATGTAATATGTCAGTACTAAAATGAATAGGTGCTTTTAGGAACCGACAGAAGAAGAGCAAGAATATTTTTTCAAACGCATTTTCGACATTCCGATGAAAAAACATCCACACAATCAGCTCTAACTCTTGTGATTTATACTTTTTTTTGTTTTTTGTCCCAATTTAGAGATTGTTTTTTTCAGGCAACGAAAAGTTTTCTTTTTTACGAAATCGTTGCCCCACGATCCTATTCGTAGGTGCTCCGTTTGTAGAGGTGTACTTATATGAAAAAACCGATTGTATGCATGAAGTGCGATTCAGTTCGGAGGTGCCCCAATGAGGTTTCACTGTATAATTGTAATTGATGCGACTTGCTACTGTAGTAAATTACTCTGCGTGACTTGTAAAGGGTATACTTGCTATTTCAAACAGTGGGTTTTCAAACGGTGGGTTTTAGGAAATAGTAAAAAGTTAAATTTTAGGAAAAAATCGCAAAAAAAACATTTAATTAAGGATCAAATTACAAAATACGGTCCGTACGTCCGTAGATATAACAATTTCGTTGTAATTTATCTTTGAAAATTGTTCTGTGAAAGGGTACAAAATATTTGGTATAAATAGTTTGCATTACAATTCGTTTTAAATTCTGCGTTTTCGGTAGTAGATGTGGTAGATTTTGGAAGAATGGAAGCGATCACAACTGCGGTAAAGTCCGAACACTGATATGAATCGCATTTATGAATTGGAATTTGTTTGTTCAATACGCCATTGACACTTTTTTGAGAAAAACACATTTAATGGGTTGCATACTTGGTACTCCGAAACTGTGGGATAGAATTTTTATTTCTTTTTTTCTTGAAGTTAGTCTTATAAAGAGTTCATCAATTTTCAAGATATGTTAATTAACGTAAAATTCTACTCCTATATTTTGAAACTGATTTTGTTCATTTTAATATTCAATACAAAGCAATTCTCATCCAAAATATATTAATATTTCCTCAATCTCTTGTCGCCGTGGAAAATTTGTCCCAACGCCAAAAAATTACTGTTGATTTTGATTTGATATGGAACAAAGTCGATTGTCAATACCTCGAGATTGGAAAAACATAGAAAGTCAAAAATTGCCATAGAATCCGTTCATAGCTCAAAAACGACAAAAGTGGCGTATAGAACAAAACAAACAAAAATTTGGCGTATAGAACAAACAAAGGCGACTAAACGCATATCTTGTTTAGATTTTTGTAACTTCTTCATTTGCTAAATTGCTCAAGTTAGCCGATAATTACGTCAATAGATTCAAATTGTGCAATTATCCTCCGTAGTCTGAATTTAATTTGACGTATCACTTTTCACTCTTCAGTATTGTAAATTATTTATCCTATCTGTTCAAAAAAAAAAAATATAAACTTATATAATAATATAATATTTTCAGAATCCAGAACTCATTTGTGCTACTAAACCTACAACTTAAGTCTCGAAAATGGTGGAATTCCGATTCGATATAAAGCCGTTATTCCCACAGCCAATTGTGATCGTAAATTCGAAGCTTCTACCACACACTTTTAGTGGAGACCGGCGTATGGCCATGTAAGAACATTGTAATATATTTGTGTACTCCAAATGCAATGTGATCCTTGTATTGTAGGGATACTGCATCAAAAATGTCCCAAATCATTGATAGGCTTGGTGAACTATCGGGACAATCACAAAAGCTGAACAAAGCAGTTACAACATCCCAGAAGCTCCGAATGTCCGATAACCAAAAGTTGTATTTATTGGCAGATGTAGAAGCTGGTCAGAAGTAAGTAATGATCGTGTTAATTGATGTCGCGGCTAAAGTTTGAGTGCATTATAGAGAGAGATATGAAAACATATCAAATCGTACGAGATGATACATACTAGAGTAAAAAATCTTCGGCGTGCAATCGAAAATAGCAAAATTGGTGCTGACTTCTTACATTCTCTTACATTCATCTTACATACAGAATACGTTAAAGTGCCAATGGCACCCAAACATATACGTAACCAGATATCAAAAAGAAAACAATCCATTATACCCTTATACACTTGTATTTTTGAAATGGATGAAATTTTCAAGTTGCTGCAAAAAAGCAAGTAGCACTTGTGATATCAAATGTTCTGAACACGCTTTCTGCTAAAAGCATCAGACTTTCTAATGTTTGTTGCTCGATTAGTTGTATCTACATTGGTGCTTAACCGGGCATTGCGCCATCGGTATTCACGTCTCCAGACTATGTATCCCCTACATCGACTTCTGGGGAAGTTGCAGAGACTAAGGGGAGGAAGAAACCATCGCACACCCTTTTTCCCGTAGATGTCACTTCCTATACTTTGGTGCTTAACCGGGCATTGCACCATCGGTATTCACGTCTTCAGACTATGTATCCCCTACATCGACTTCTGGGGAAGTTGCAGAGACTAAGGGGAGGAAGAAACCATCGCACACCCTTCTTCCCGTAGATGTCACTTCCTATACTTCAACTACTTGACAGAACTAATCAGCAATATTATTATTCATCTTCATTGCTTCATTAAAAGCTCTAAATGGTTTGCATAATAGGATCAACTGGATCCTCATGGTAAAACGACGGGCTTACTCTGGCCTAAGTGTGACTTCTACGCATGGGAGTCAGTCGGTGATTTCCATCTCAATACATGTACTGTACTTTTCCAACAAGGAAATAACTGGTCCTCCTGAAAATATATTCAAACTATGCATATTTTATACATTATAGTGGTGCTGTAGTGGGTCTGCTGAAGGTTGGAACTAAATCTCTATATCTATTTGATGAAACTGGGGAATCGATGAAAGTCGATGATACACCATGTATACTTGACTTTTATATTCATGAGTCTCGACAAAGGGCTGGACTCGGAAAGGATCTATTTGAAACGATGCTATCTGAAGAAAAATGGGTTCCAATTAAGTTATCAATTGACAGGCCATCAGAAAAACTTTTAGGATTTTTTAAGAAACATTATGGATTGGAGAAAACTATCCCACAATCCAATAACTTCGTACTCTACGAGGGATTTTTTGATTCATCAGGTGCTGAGAGAAAAACGCAAGAACGTACAAACGGATTACAAATCACTGACAGGTGAGATAGTATTTGCACTCAAATAACAGGCATGTACATATTTACGTATATACATACTCGAGGGTATACATATAGTAAATAATAAAATCATATGCATTCACACTGTACTAACTATACTTCAAATTCACAAATTAAACAGCCCTAACACCGCATTATTTGGCCCTCATTTCATTGGTGATGATAACAAAAAACGAAACAAACAGCAGCAGCAGGATACTTCTCCACAGTGCACCCCAATAACCCAAATATCGCCGGTCGGACGCTATGCCGCGCCTCGTCCGACTTGCAGCATGGCTGAGGTACATTATTCATAGAAATTATAGGTGTTACTTGAACTGAAATGATAATGTGGACGTGGTGTTTTTCACCACTTTGTTTTATGTATTTGATCGTATTAGCATAGAGAATTTTACTTCAGTCAAAGTTGTGTAGACTTACTTTTGTAGATTTTATTTTTTTAATTTGCACTAGAGGCTTTATTTCGAATTTTTTGAATGGACCGAAACATTAAGCGTTCCACAGGGAAAATGGAGTTTGTGGCACCTTTGCGAACTCTAAATGTGAGAAAGATTCTGAATTATTTTTGGGAAACATAAATAAAAGCCGTTTCTCCTATTTCATGTGTAACTAAAGCCCATGAAAAGGGACAGCGAAATCAGTCTTACCCCGAGTCAAACATTAAAACTAGAAAAATCAAATGCGGTAAATCAAAAGTATGGGAATTGATTTATTCTTAATGGTAATTTACTTTAGCTTAAAAAGAATCCTTTGGACGCAATAACCCGGCCTCCCAGGATAAGAGAAATCCAAGAGAAACGATCGGTACATTGCTTGCACGTAATTTTAGAATGAACATATGTAACGTCTGTGATTTGTATGAATTAGGGCCTTCAAGATGTGTGTGAAGATATTTACACAAACCGCTTTACTATGAAGCACTCGGTATGATCCAAATCCCCTCTTTCTAGTTACATAGTGTATATTGTGTATTTTTGAAGGAACGTATGCAAAATGAACAACCAAGTCTGGCAGGTAATCATCCTGAGGGACATGCTACAACTCCGGTAATGTTTATAATCACTTACTCCTGTATAAAGAATAATATTAGTTTGTGGAATTATGTATTTTGCAAAACAGGGCGTGTCTTCGAAAACCCCGACAGAATTGGAAACAAAGGTACCATCTTCGAGTTTAGACAGCGGGGTTATATGAATATGAATGTGTATTGTTTTCAGGCCCCACCTTCAGAACCAAAGCTAGAAGAATATTCCAATGCTGGCAATGTAATATAGGAAAAGAGTCAGCTTTAAGTTATTTGTAAATAAACAATGTTCAATAGGTATCAAGTGCAAATGAAAAGGGTTACTGTACGACTTGTCCTAATTGCGCAGTTAAAATCCTTCTTGTGCCCGAAACTGAAACCAATGCAGAGGAGTCACAGAAGCAAGAACAACAACAACAGCAGCACGCACAATATCAGGAACAATTTCCACAACATCAGCAGCATCAACAACAAAAATAAGATTTTTAAATATTTCTTTTCAAAGGTAAATATTTTACTCGATCCTTAATTAAGTGGAATTAAATTAGTAGCTGAAAAGTTGAAAAGTATTCATCGCATTTGATTACACTGGTGTATAGGATGAATTCAATCTTCTTCCATTATATGTATGTACAGGATAGGTAATTCAAGTCCGCACAAAATGAGGTTAATTTATGTGTACAACAGTAATGAATGCATATGTTTGCGTCTCATGCTGCCACTGACCAGTCTTCGAAATGAAATGTTAAATAGAAACGTGTTTTATGTACAGATTAGGCAAATATATACGAGGACATAGGATAAATAGTGGGACATATTTGTATACAAAAGTATAATTCAACTTATAACATATACTTGTGTTAGATGGGTTTTGTACGTTAGCGACAACAACAAAATTATATCATGGTTATTTAATGTAAGATAGACACGCAGTTGGGGAGCTTTACGACTAAGAAATCCTTGGTTTAATTGCTTTTTTAGAAACCTTTGCTATATTTAAATGCCATAAGTACGTAAATTCATACACACATCTTAATTCAACGCATGGACTATTATTTCCATGCAATCATTCTCGGTGATGAATATACTACTCCACATTATCATTTCATAATAACTAAAGGGTACAATTTGTTGTATTTAATCATCTGACAATATTATGTACACGCTCATGGGGTAATCAAAAGCATTTTGATATTTTGCAGATAATTCACAGCAGCACAAAGCCCAATACATCAGAAGCAAGCAGGTAATATTACATTTGTTTGGAATGCAATTCAGAATTTCATTTATTGTTACACTTTGTTTTAATTTATATTCTTTGTATTATGATTTGTATTGTTATTATCATTTTTGTATACATTTCAGAATATCGATATGGTCGCCAAGATTTTAGTGATTTTTCGTTTTTATTTCATCATAATATTATAACTTTCATCATCACAACAAATCTGAGCATTGTGTTAACATTTGTTTAAAGGAAACAAAAAACTCATTGTGCTGTCTAATTTTACATATAGAAGGATCTCTAAACCGGGAATATACAGAGAAAAAGTCTTGTTAAACACATCTGAAATTTCAATTAGCCTGGAGTCGAGTATGGATTGTTGCTTGCTCCATTATTCATATGTTTTTATTTTTTCTTCAATTTAGGCATTTTTTTTACAAAAAACATTGAGTGTCAAAGGTACTACACTCACATTTTTTTGTTATGTTAAATTATTTGTTATACATTAATTATATATTTTTTAACATTAAAAAGACATTATTTTTTGAAGATGATTTTTTTGCTGTTAAGGTAAATTGTAAAGAAGTTTGGTAAATCTTTACCGCGTGTCCGCTGCTTATATGTAATTAGTAGCTTAGTTAGCATATGAGCATCGAATCTTGTTTGTCTACATATACTTGTGATTAGACTCATTTTCCAGTTTTTTCTATTCAATCCCTAACCGCCCATAGGTGTTTATAAATGCGTGTTCGTATACGTGTTCCATAGATATTTCCGATTATTTTTCTAAACTGTAGTTTACCACAAATGTTAATAACTTCCTTTGCACTGCTTTTAAGCTATTTAATATATAATGTTGTACACATGAGCCCCGACTTGCGACCGCGAATTATCATAAAATGTTCCAAGTTCGTTTCTTGGTCTGTATCGACATTTTTTTGTCGGAAAAATCTCCGTGGTGTTTAGTTTAACCTTTTTCGCGGCTCATTTGTAGGTGTACTCTAGCGAACAGAAATGTCAGATTTTTGGTAGAAATTTCAGCCGAAAATCGAGTAGAAGATTAGAACATAATTTGTAATCAATAGTATATATATAAAGTGCATTATCGATTATAGCAAGTGATAGAAACTGCAATTGTCGGGTTTCTGCCTATGCGTCATTAATGATGTAATTTAAATTTAGCTGTTGCGAAAATCTTGGTTGTTGTTGCTTCAATCGAGAAGGTACTGTATAATGTAACACTTATTCTCTAAATTCAAAATATTATAAATTTTCCTAGCAACAGAGACAATGATGTAGTGTCGGTATACTTACTTCAAGTACCATTTCGTCCCACAGCTTAGGTTACTTATTAACCCCTGTGTCAACACGCATACGCATACGCATATTTATTCGAACTTCAATCGACACGAGCATCGGAGAAACCTAGCAAATGTGAAAAATAGAGCAAATTAAATACAAAAAAAAAATAAAAGTACATTTGAGACGTACGGATATAATTTGACCATTGCTGAGAAGCTAGGCCTGGCCCTTGGGCCTGATCAACAGCCAACATACCGGGGTATGCATAAGCAAAGTACGAAACATTTTTGTTTGCACTGATTACAAATAGTATGGTTAGTGGAATGTTGATCACAATCGGTCTTCGTACATTTCTCACTCGTGCTTCTGGTCGGACGTCGTTTTTCGAATTTAAACTTGTTTATGAAAGAACCGAGTATGTTGGGTGTTTCTGTCTTGGGGACCGGACTCCAGTGTTGACAGAAACTTTAGTCGAGTTTGTGAGTGAACGACAGTGTGAGTGAACCTGATCCAAAGATCAATACCAGAATAAAGATTGCACGCCGAACTTTCTTGAAGCGACCACTGGTGTCTATATGCTCGTTTATCGTAACCCATGCACTAAACAGTAGGACTGGGTGGTAAAATTGTTATATGAAGCCAATTGGGTCTTTTGGTAGAGTACTCTAACTATTCAATACTCAATTACCTCGCGAGTTTAATGAAATAGTGATTTTTGCCTTTCATCTGCTTCAAAGTGAATTTCGACTACTTCGGCTAAGCAACTGATTAAACGAAAAAGTTGAAATCGGGTTGATGCACGACTTTCACGACTTATGTGTGAACGTCTATGCTTTGTATGTTATTTGTTGTCTCTCCATCTTCTAGTTTATAGTTTGTTATCACATGAATAAAACGAGATTTCTTTTTGAAATGGATTTTGTACATAAGGCAAGTTCTATAATAAAAATGTTTAATAATATCGTATTTCTCTCGTTACTTATCTACATTTGTATTCGAATAAGACATGTATACATAGTTCGCGCTGTTGTAAAACCATTTATTGATGTTTATTTCTCATTTGGCTTCATTTGTACATATTTTAGTTTGATTCATGGGTTAAGTTTCGCATTTACGTTCTGTTCGTCGCAATTCGTATTTTGAATAATCAAGTTCAAAATTTTGTTCAATCTACACATATTTTGCAGCAAATTAAGCGAAGTTGATGATTCCGTAAAAGAGCAAAAGGAAATAGATCTGGTGTGTGATCAGTTTCAAAACATGCCAACATCAACTGTTTCTGAACAAGAAACGAAAGAAGATAGTGAAATAAAATCGACAAATGATGAAATATGTCAAAACACAGCTGAAACTGCTGATATTGAAGCTGCAATTTTAGTCGATGGTGGATCTAAGGACGAAGCTGAGGCCGCAGCAGAAAATGTCACACCATTGAAAAAACCAACATCATTTCAATTAAATAAACAACACACAGGTCTTAAAAATATTTCATTTAACGTAGGCATGGCAGTCACACCAACAAACAAAATGGAATTCGACCAGGAGCAAACAGATGAATTTGGTGTGGTGAAGATAAATCGCCCACCAGGTAAATTAGTTTCTCCACCACCACCGGAGAATATAGACGCAATGTCTATTTCATCAGGAGAAGGTTTTACTGATCAGGGTTATTATGATTTGAAATTTTATCATAACAAACTCTGGTAACTTGAACCGCCTTTTGAGGTTATTTACGAAAAGTATAATCATTGAAATTGTTACAACTGCATTTAGCCCTAACAATATACAAACTAAAATATATAGAAAATGTCTCTAGCTAACTGTAATACTTTTCTTTTGTGCAATAATCACATTTCTGTTATTTATTTTATGGTTGTGTTATAGCTTTATTTGCAAACTGTTATAATTCGCACATACACATAGATGCATTCAATCGATTTGATTTTGTTTATATAAAATGAATCTATTAAGTACAATATCTACAAACATTTTATTTTGCAGATTTTCAGTTAATGAATTTTATCAAAACTTAATGCCGTAGAAAATGAGAAATATAATTTATACATAAACAATGGCCAGATTGTGGAATCGCAGCTATAATTCATACACATATGCATTTTAGAACACTTATTAGCAAAGAATAACATTGGAGACCAAAATTAAAAAAAAAGAAACAAATAAGTCAGCAAGTCTTTATTATGGCAACTTTGTCACGAACTTCCAGTAAAACAACAAAACAATTCGAAAACTTTACATAATAATGCAAAACTAAATAAAATCTAAGGCTAGCATGTAGGTTGATATATTTATAACCATCATATTTATACAAATATTGACGAAATTGCATACATATTATATTCATAATCTTTTCATGAACACTTAGTATGAAATTCATTTTTTATCCGACTACAAATTTTATATTGCGACTTATTAAATCGATACAAAATTATATTTTGAGTATTTATATTGATCATGATCATCGCAGTAAATAGTATGTACGTATACATGTGTACAAGTATAGTGATTTTTTTGCTAAAGCTAATAAACAAATCACTATTCAGCTAAATAATGTAAAAATGTGGTTTCAATTACATGAACGTGATGTGGAGGTTTTCAGAGAAGGTTTGTTCAAGGTAATGTAATCCGTGCGCCAACAAAACGAAGCTACGCAATGTGTGTACAATAGTGAATTGAGTCTTAGTTAAAGAATCGTGAGGTAAGTATTCCTCTTTATTACTTTCATAGCGTAAAACCATATTCTTCTGGCTGCTGGATGGCAAACATTTTGAAAGAAGAAACAAAAGTTTGCAAAATGTCATCCCCATTCATCCATTCAGGACCATATCTACAACAGTAGATTGTAGCATCTTGCAATCACACTCGAAAACGGCATTTCAATCAATCATCATCTGGAATCTTGTCAAACTTCGTTATTATCTCCACCGCTGAAGCACTGGCTATATTGAAAATAAATAAGACAAAACCCAATCAATCAAAAACCAGAATATTCTCCGACAGTTTATCAGTTCTCAAAGCTGTATTCAACCCTAACATAAATAGACGCTAATAAACCAGATACGTGTACCACGTATAAATAACAAAAATGCTCTTAAACTGGTGTGGGTACCTAGAGCCTACACCTAGCAAAATTCACCAGTAGACCCAACTCCCTTTTTAACGTATACACCAAATGATACCTTCGTAGGCTTACTGGTCTTATACAAATTCAACGTACCTAGAAGAGACGCGAAATTTCTCATCACCTTGCAGCAGTATCAACACAGATCTACAAACTCCTGTTTATCCATTGAGCACTCCTAATAAATTTAACATCACCTTTACTCGCCTCATTTTCGGACATTCCGTCACCACTCACCAACATCTTCTTTGGCTGGCGCTACAGTTCGATGTGGGCCTGGGCCTCAGTCAACACGCCTCTCCAACTAACACGGTCTTGCGCTAGGCGCTTCTACTTTCGTACACCCGGCTGATTAATTTATCTTTCGAGCTGGTTACGGAGGCGAGGTCTTCCTCTACCACGTTGGGCTCGAGGACTTTCCGAACTGGAGCATTAGTGTCCATTATTTGTACATGACTTAGTCATCTGAGTCGCGACAATCGAATTCATTTGACTAGTCTAATGTCGTTGTATAGCTCGTAGAGTTCGTCGTTCAATCCTCTCGTCCAAACTCCTTCGAAAACGTGACCGAATATATTTCGAAGGATTTTCGTCTCGAAACAGCCAAGAATCTCTTCGTCCTCATTTGATATTGTCCATGCTTCTGCGCCATACAGCAGGACTGTCAAGGTCTTATACAAAGATAACTTGGTTCTTCAAGACTGGGCTTTATTTTTTAGTTGCCGTCCAAGCCACAAGACACAGCGATTGGCCAGGGTTTTCCTTCGATTTGTCTCCGCGTTGATGTCATTCCCGAAGTTAACTTTCAACCCTAGATAGACAAAGTATCTGTCAATTGTGACATTTTGTTCAAGATGTCGGTCTTGATGGACCTTTCTTGTAGACAGAATGTACATTGTCTTATCCTCATTTAACGCAAGGCCCAACTTAACCGCTCCCTTCTCGACGCTTATAAAAACCGCACACTTTGTTCAAGATGTCGGTGTTAATGGAACATTCTTGCGGAAGATCGTGCCTCTGGTATTTACGTCGGAGTTACGCACGATCTTCTCGAGAATTATGTTTAAAAAAGTTGCATGACAGTGTGTCGCCTTGTCTTAAGCCTTTTTGGACAACAAAAGTCTCGGTAAGTTAATTACCGACCTAGACAGTGCATCGGGCGTTCTCCATCGTTGTCCTGCAAAAACGGATGTGCCAAAACTAGACAATCACCCCTATCACGAATTCCATCGTAATCGAAAATGTGCTACAAATCATAGTGAAAAATTTTGTATCCAAAATACGAATGAAATGGAAATTTCTTATCTTTTTCTACAACAAGAAATTTATATCGGAATTACGAATCCGTTTCGATTGTGTGATTGCATTTTTTTCTTCTTTGATTCTGTGAAAGGGCGGAATGCGCTGTATAGCTTGTGTCTATAAATACCGTTAACGTGGCCTTAAAGTCGGTTAATAGATGGTGGGATGAAACTCCCGGGAATTTTCCAAGATCTGCCATAATGTGAATTTTTTCTCAATGGTGGATATCACATATATACTCACCAATATGCCATAAACAATCATAATCCACACACTAAAAACTCTAAGCCACCTGCTCGGCCAAAGACATTACCTATTTCAAATTTGGATGTCGGGAAATTAATTCCAGTGTATCAGTGTTTATTAATACTTCAGTTTAAATTACAGAAATGAAGTGTGATAGAGATGCCCAACTTCTACCTCTCTTGCCACTTAAAATCTTTGACAACCATTTTTTATGTCGTTTTCTAAAGTCAATTCGACCAATCAGAGAACGGTATTTACTTTATTTCGTGAGTAACTGTCAAAAATTCATAACTGTCAAAAAGCCTCTGAAAGTTGGGTATCTCTACGAGGGGCGTTCAATATATTCTCGGTATCGATATGAAGGAAAATGCGAATTCAATTTAAATTGTTTTTATTTTTCAATATAATCTCCCCTAACATCAATGCATTTGTTACATCTTGAGATAAGCTTTTTTAAACCCTCAAAAAAATTAATTTCCTCTTTCTCTGCAAAATACCCATTTATTGCCGACTTGAGTTCTTCATCATCCGAAAATCTTTTTCGACGAAGACATTTTTTCAAATCTGGAAACAGGAAATAACCACTAGGGCAAGGTCTGGACTATAGGGTGGGTGTTGGATTTCTTCGAAACCACAATCTCGCGCAGTAGCCTTGGAAACTCGCGCCGTGTGAACAGGAGCGTTGTCATGAAGAAGCAACACACCCGCTGCGAGTTTACCCCGCCTTTTATTTTTAATTTCCTCCCGCAAATTATGCAAAGTGGAAGCGTAGGAAGGGGCGTTGATGGTTAAACCTTTTTTTTGTACTCAATGAGCAAGATTCCCTTTGAGTCCCAAAAAACTGTGGCCATGAGCTTCCCGGCAGACGGAGTGACTTTGAACTTCTTCGGGGGGTCTGTTCCTTTTTTATGCCACTGCATGGACACTTGTTTGCTTTCAGGGTCATAGTGGTGTGGACCCATGTTTCGTCACCAGTAACAATTCGATCCATAACACCGTCCGCGTTCTCACTACACATCTCCAAAGGCTCTCTACAGCATGTGATTCTCACTTTTTTCTGAGGCGCTGTGAGCATTCGTGGCACCCACCTTGCATTGACCTTTGAAAGGTTAAGATGATCATGAAGAATGGGGTGAATGGTACCAATTGAAAGCTTGGTGATCTCTGCCATCATTTTCAAAGGTGCATCCTCAAGATCCTCAAGAACAAGTTTTTCGACTTCTTTGATGCTTTCTCCCATACAAGCAGTAGCTGGGGAGGGGTCGGGGAGCGGGGGTCGTCTTCAATGCTCTCTCTGCCTCTCTTGAACTCACTTGACCACTTATGCACAGTTGATAATGGAGATACGGAACCCTGATAAACAGCCACCATCTTTTCATGAATCGTTTTTTGACTTTTTCCTTGCTTAGTGAGAACTTTAATTACAGCGCGATGCTCAATTTTCACCATCATCGTCTCAGTTGCCATTATGATTCTGTTTAACTAGAGATAAAACGCGAATTAATAATCACATTTATATGATATTTTACATAAATGCATTAAAATAATAGTATTACTTGATAAATAAGTCAATTTATATATACAACCACAGCTTCACCCCGATACCGAGAATATATTGCCCCTCGTATCATACTTCATTTCTGATAAATTACATTAAAACTTCAAATCAAGACTGCGACCCATGGAGGGTTTAAGCTTGAGCAATAGCTTTCAGTCTGCGATAACGGATTTTTGCCTTCCAAATTTTTACATATTTTTCTGTGGTTCATGGGCTTAGGTTATGTGGTCTCATATATTGTTTACACAAATAAACGGTGTAGTTTTTTTTCAAATAAACAATCAACGACTCGATATCATAAATTTATTTATTTTTGTTTTATTTTATAAAAAAGTGTATTTTATAGGGTGTCTGTATATGTATGTAAGTAATGCAATTATTATCAAAAAAGAAATAATAATAATAATGAATGTTTTGGAGCAAAGATCATAGATATGTTTAGAAAGGCACAATCGGCTTCTTTGTTCGCCCATAATTTGCATGCATGTTTACTTTTGTGCAAGACAACATTTAAATGCCAATTAGAATAAATTGAATAAGATACAATTCGTAATATCCTCTGCTCTGGAACAAATGAATATATAACATACAAATACAAAATTCAGAAATTCTGTTATACAGCTAGATACGTTACATAGCTTTTGTCATATAAATTGCACTTTTATCGCGTGTTTATATGTTATATGGATATCTTTTATTTTTTAGTAGTTTTACAGAATGATAAATGCAGTATTTTTGTTTAGTTTTGTACGGTACGACTGCTAAATTAAGCAAACATGAATCTAATCAAACAGGTATGCATATAAATCGAAAGTGATATATGGTTGGGAGCAGTGTTCATTATGCAAATTAATTGTGCAAAGCGTTCGCAAAGCGGTTTCAAAGGGTTATTTTTTGTACTAAACTTTTACAAAATAGTGAAAAACTGAAAAATGGTTTTATAGTCTTAGTATAATAATATGAGTAATTATTTGTTAAACAATATAAACATACAGATTGAGAGTAGATTATAAGCTTTCTAATAATATTGAATATACTGTTATGTAGAAGGCAATACATTTGTTTTTGTTGTTCCTAATTGTTTCACTTTTTAATTCCCATTTTTCGTTCTTCTCGAATTTTCTTAAATGCATCTGTTTTAACAAAATCAACAGAATTATAGACTACACTGCTCTTTACTGGTATTCTCGCCGAGGGATCAGCCGAAATACCCAGTTTGGCTCCTGTCATTGTCAAATTACTCGTACTCATGCTGGCACGGTTGATCGTAGGCGGATTAGACACGTCCAAATCGAAATATTGTAACTTGTGTTCATCTTTTTGTGTTGTTGGCGAGCCCTTGCTCAGTGACATCGCTCTACATACTGTGTTACTGTAAATACTTGATATATGACCGCGCGGTTGCCGAGGTAAAGTCATAGTTTCCATAACGTAAATGTCACTATCATTTTGCAGAACCATAGATGTTGTAACTTCAGATCTACGTGTATTAAATCCAGAAGATGTAATTCCTTGAGCCTATGTACAAGAGATTTGTTAAGGTGATTTATATACAAATTTTAAACGCTTACCTTAAAGGCGTTTGGTTTTGATTTCCTATCAACTGATGGTGGCTGTATGGGAGAACTTTCTCCACTGCTTTGTAATTTGATTGCGTTTAACATGTGAGTAACATTAGTTTCTCTGTTTGTTTTTTTATTTTGTATCGGAGGTTTTTCGGGCAGTTCTTCTGGTGGCTTATCTTCAAGACTTACAACAGGTTTCAGTTTTCTGTTTACTGGCGGCACATTAGTCTGAGAGTAAAATTTGCCAATGAAGAAATTGAATAAGATGACAAAGTAAATTTAATTTAACCTGATCCATAAAGTCGTAGCGGAAAAAACTTCCTTCCATTTTGGTAACCGCAGCGTTTGTGTAGCAGTGTGCCCGGGGTAGGGTACGATTCGAGCTCTTTGCTGAGCCTGGTTCGGAGTCCAATATCAAGTTTGGTGTAGATGCCACAAAAGGATCATCCGGGCTGTCTTTGTTAAATAATTGACTTACATTGTAATAAGGCAAATTGTGTGAACGGGGGATATCGTAGCTCTCTTCGACGCACTAAAAATGAATGCAAATGCTCAATAGGGGCTTAGAAAATAAATTGATTGTTGTGTAATACCGATGATGCATCTCTCGGACCAATAGCGGGCGATGTATTTTCGGTGTCTGAAAATTGTGGCATTTCTCGCAATATTCTAAAACAGAAGCAATCGTTGTTGAGATACATAATATATTGTTTACTTAAGCGCAAAATATCGTCTTACTTTTCGTGTTCGTTCGATATATCCAATTGTAGTTTCTTTCGGTTGATTTTTTCATCCATGCGATCTGCCGACATCTCATCTGGCAAGTCATAGGGGACTTTTGAGAATCGTTGCGAATAAGTAAAGACGAAAGATTCGTTTTCAACTGAACTATCAGATGGCCTCGTGCTACGATCTTTACAAAGAGATTATTTGTTAATTTAAAATACATATAACATTCATTTGGTAATAATAAGAGTATGGGTGACGTTACTGTTACAGACCGAGTCAGAGTCAGACCTGGACTGGTGAATGGATAGGGAGGAACCTAAGTTGACGCTTGAAAAGCTTTTTCTAAACAGTCTCTTTGAAGATTGTCAGTGAATCGAAAGAGGTGGAGCCGTGAAAACACTTTTACATATTAAATAGTTCTCTTTGCGATTTGTTAAACTGAGAAAACGACCCGCAAATTCACGGCTACAAAATTCGCAAATTCTATCCGTCGCTATAAAGAGTTATCTGAATAAAGTGCCAGAGATTGCGAAGTTCGCAATTCACAGTCTGCTCATGTGTACAGCACTTGAGCATCACCTGCCATAATTTAACACTTGTAGATTCTCTATACGAGCAAAAACAACAAATCCTGATGTGGTGTTACATTTCGTTATCTGATGCCCCTTTGTTTGCTTCCAGTCAAAACTAAACAAAGTTGACATAGAAAATTGATACGTTAACAAAAGTATCTCGAAGATTTATTTAGACTTTAGAAGACCAACATTATTTCAGTACACGTTTGTACTTATATTGTCTTTTGCCTTAATTAGTTCTATATACAATAGATCATTCGTGTTGCTTTGTTTGACGTTTTTTAGTTTTATTTGTGCTACCACGCGGATCTATAAATGCCTATTCCGCAGATCAGTTAGTGCTTTTAGTAAAGCTAAGGAGATGCTGCAGAAGTCGCCAATTATATTTACAAACGAAAGAACAACCGAGTATGGAATGGCACTTTTTATATGTTCCCTCATGTCTAGTTGAGACACCCATGATCTCCCATGAAAACATATACTTACCAATATTTTCTCTGAGTGGCAAAGGATTGGTCCATTCATCATCATCTGTAAATACACTCTCGGAGTCTGTTGGGCTCGAGCGTCCACTTCGTACCTTTGAAGCTGATTGCTGAAATAATAAAAAATGTACATTTATAATGCCTCAATTCTGATAACACATCAACGAGCATACCAATCCGCAATTTGTTATTTTAGGTGAATATGATTGATCGTTTGTTAAATTTAAGCCAATGTTGTTATGACTACGGGGTGTGTCGTAAAATTTCGGATCCAAATTGTTTAACGGTGTTACAGGGTTCTCATCCGTCTAAAAGTTGATTTGTGAATGAAATTTGATACACAAATATTATATATTCTGATATACCATGAACTTGGGGCTTCCGGAGAAGCATTCACTAATTGGAATGTAAGGTCCTGATGACGTGCTTAAAGCTGGAGAAGGCTCAACCTGACTTTCGACTAGAGTTGTTGTATTCAAAACTAGGTTTTCAGGTATTTTGCGAACAACACCTTGCGAGTTTACGGCTAAACGGGAAGTTTCTGCATTTTTGACACATGAAATATTTTCTTTCTGCCCAGATGGCTTTTTCTTTGAATAGGAAGGTCTATTCTCGGTGCCCTTGTTGTCCACGTTTGTATAGTCCGTGTTCACATATGAGCAATCGTTACTGGCTAAAGAATTACTTATTGCTGATTGTCGAAACACGTCTAAGTTCGAGAAAGATTGCCTTGTCATTGAAACTTCATGTTGAGATCCTGAGGTGTTATGGTGCTGCGGTGATGCTGCAACCGCTTTGTCAGCTTCATATTTTTCCTCTGCTAAACTATCCGGTAATGCTGTTTTCTCATCTGCAATAACAGCAAACGTTTACATTTCCCTCAAATAGTAATGGCAAATAAGCATTAGCAACTTACCTTGCGATTGTTTTGTGTCGTGCAAGTGACATACTTGACAAATGCAGTTTACCCAATAACGCATATCAGATTCAGTGTCCGCAGCTAAATAATACGTCCGTCGGGGAGTTTTGATGTCAAACATGTATTGAAATTTTTGCTTTCTGTTCTCTAACCGCAACCCACAGTCGACTTGTTCACATTGATCAAGATCTATTACACCCTTTAGTTTTCGACAATTTCTGTCTGTGTAATATTCCAGGCAATATTGCTCTGGAATTTCGCCTTGCTTCAAAGTAAACCAACGCCGTCTCCATCGCTGTAACCAATAACAAATATGTTCAAGTGAATGATTATTAGACTGAGTAACACGGTATCACTTTTTTCAATGTAACTTGATTTTAAGGCATACAGAGCTAAATGAATGATTCATATTAGATTAATAAGTAATAATCTCCTCTAACAACAAACATATGAAACACTGCTTGGCGGAAATAGCAAATGCATGTATTTTTATTTACATACATATGCACATAAATATATTCACTTCAGCCAGTACACTGGTTCATACCATGTAAAATCATTTGCGAATCTAATAATAAAATACAATATCACAGTTATTAGCTTGACATCTTATAAGATTTCAATTACAAATATAGTACCAGTAATCAAAATTCTGGTCATGTGTTCACTTAGTGAATGGGAACAAGACCCTCCGCCCCATTGTGGAGATTGTCTGTGACACCAATAATTATTACTGTAATCACATATGTATCAGATAAAACAACTTTAGAGGAAATTGTTTTTACAATCAGATGCATACATATGTGTACATTTATATATGTAAAGTGGTCAAGTATCAACAATTTGATTCGTAAAAAAAAACTAAAATCTATGAAGGAAAATTGAAAAACAAAACAAAATGACTCACAGCTCTCCATATCCTTTTGCTTGGTGGTGATTTTATCAACCAGCCTTCATAGTAAATTTCTTTGTTCATTTTAACTTTCACTTGTGCGTTCCATGAGGCTCGCTATCGAGAATTGTGTACGATTATTGTATTTAAAACTGTACGAATTTGCGATTAGTTTGTAGTAAGCGAAATGAGATTACCGATATAATTAATAAATTAAAACTTATAATGAAACTAATACGAATTGTATTTCAATGAAAAAATGTTGTTTTCAACTCCTGTCAATTGAAAATAATTAGCGATGAGCAGTTTCTGTATTGTAGTAGAATGAAGTCGATAAGGCAGTTTTAGAACGAAACATTGTGCAATTCCCCATCATTCAGTTGTGAGGAAATATCACATATATCTTGCGATTTTTTTTGAGTTGAAGAGCGATGGATGGGATTTGCCGAAGATTCATATAAAGCCTACATCGCAGCGGATTGCCAGGTGGGCAGAATATTTCTGCTGTATTTTTTGGGTAGTAATTCAGGAAATTTAAGCGGGTTTAATGAAGGTTTTTAGTGGTTTTTCCTTCTAAATTTGTAAAAAATGATATTATTTTAAAAAATTGTATTTATATTATAGTAGTAAGATACTTTTACCCATATCTCTGTAATTCAAAATTTTAAATTTGTATGTATTGTAGACTTTATGCCACAATAAAAGAAATGTTAAAATGTTAAGCGGGTTCTACTTGTGAGATTTTTTACTCACGACAGTAAAAATTCTGATCCCAAGACACATTTACACGTGGGATTTTTCAAACTCCTTGGTTGAGATCTGAATTTTTAGTAAATGTACAAATGTGCGTTGTAATACGTGCGTCATCTCTTTTTCAGACATTTATAGCATACTTTCAATTCGCAACAAGATTTAACCAATTCGATGAAAAAAATGAAGAGAATGCGGGAAACCAAGCAAACGAGACACGGTCTGCCTCTAGCAAGTCTCAAGGTAAATTAGCCGCAAGACATTAATCTAAGTTTGTCTGACCATAGTTTTACGTTCAATTACGGTAAAATGGGTTTTAATGCCGCTTCAACCCGCTAAATTCGTCGCTGACTTTTTAAAGTTATTGCCAAGGGAGATGAGGCAAAAGGAATCACACACATATTGAAAAAACGTGGTTAAAAAGTCTCTTGTGTGAAAGAGGTCTGAGGTGATCGTGGAAGCAGCCGTTCATCTCGGATGCTTCGTGGTGGTTTAGGATAAATGATGTAGACAGGCGGACAATTATCGTCCGAATCCGGTTTTTTGATAGTCGTGTGTTAAGGGGTAGTTTCAGAGCAATAGGTACAACTCACGTTTACGGAATGAGCCCATTCCCAAGGAGAGTATATGAACGTTGGAAACATGAAACAGCCCAAACCTCTCAAGTCCAATTTGGTGCACAATATTTCTTGGATTATAATCAATAATTTAAATACGTACTCATGACAAAGGTGCCTTACACCTCACCCCGCCAAAGTCCTAGCGCTTTCAAACACAACGGCGATCAAATCCTTCGTTTAGGACACATGGAAAGCCATCTCCCTTCACATCTCTTCAAAAGATCTCGAATCGTTTAACAGAATCAACAAACGGTTTCGGTCCTTCGCAAAAAAGAAAAACCAGTTAAGGCAGGCAAATTTGTTCAGTCGTTCATATAGGCTACCGAGCAAGAATGCTTCCGTCAGACACCACCTCGGACAAGATGTCAGGATCAACAGCTACTAAACTCCACAAATGACATCTTAGTCAAGTTGACGACGAGTCTTGGAATCCGAAATTTTTGGTTCGAGAAGAAGAGTAATATCTAATCTCTGCTATAGAGACAAAGCCATTGCGGAATCAACACAGCCTCGAATTGGTGATTGGAAACAGCGTGCGTAGGACCGTCCACAAGTGAAGAAGTGTTTCTCAGGCTGTGGTCGCAGCGCTCAAGGAAAGTTCTCCACACATTTGTCTAAAAAAAACTTTATTTGCATACAAAGCTAAGTGCGTCTGATTTATTTTAGCTATTACTAGTTTATTGTTTAATATTTTTACACTATAGTATATATATATTTTTTCATATAACCACCGAATACAAATACAGATTAATACAATCAAAGAATAAATTAGAATTGGTGATAAGTATTTTCCGCTTTATTCTGAGAGTCAATTCTTGTTGTAAAATGACTGATGAGCATTAGTAAAATTTTTGTTCGATTTTTATACTACATATATACTGCTTCTGGGTTTCGTTTTGCTTCACTTTGCAATGATGCTTGCCTTCCTTCACTTTTATCAACTTTTACATGTAAATGAAGTTGAATCTGTGGACAAAAATACAATCAAATATCTAATTTATGTTATGAATAAGAATTTAAACGGAATTACCTGCACAGCGCCTGTGGTAATGATGAAATAATTGGTCCATAACCTTGGGAATTATCATAGAGTTCAAAGAGTGGTGCTGCAACTAGCTTGTAGTTTTTAGGTACGGCAAATAACGCTATAAACAATTATATAAGATTGATTGTTAAAAAAAATCATATAATAATATACATTTTGTTTGTATGCTTCTCTCTGAATTTATTATAGTTTAAGATGCTCCTATGGTATCTAACATTGATTAGATTCCAAAAACAAAAACTTAAAACTCATGTTCAAGTACAAAAAAATAACTATTACAGTTCGTTATGAAGAGTAATAAGTAATGCTTTTTATTATATTTCCTTTGTTCAGTGTCACAAAAAATGTTCTATTTGACTTTAAGAAGTTTAAATGAAAACCAAATCTCACGACAATATTTTCTTCTTTCTCTTCAATTTACAATATCACAGACTATTTGAAATGTGAAAAGGCAATCTTCACAAATACTTAGATATAAAAAGGTGATTAGTTAAATTATCAGATAGATAGCAGGTACAGAAATTGTATTCATAGGTTTTACTATTGTTATAAACATACAAGATGATCACAATCATTAAGAACATCTGTATCACTTTAAGTTGCAAACTTAAAAGTCTGTTGAAGTCCGTTTGCCATAAATGTTGCTATACAAATTCTTTTACAAAGTTATATATAAACAGCAGGAGTTCTATATTTGACAATAAAATCGAAGGCAAAAAGAATCAGTATAGCGGCAAAAGATTTCAATTTGAGAGCTTTATTATTTTTAATACTAGTTTTCGCTTCATCAACATCACATTCATCTTTATAAAAAAAAAAAAAAGAAAAGACAAATATTTACACAATCTGTGAACGCCGCTTTTAACAAGTAACATCATAAACGAACGTTAGTTCGGTCGTAAAAAGAATATATTCAAGGATTTAACAAAATTAAAGAAATAAATAAAAAAGCTAGTTAATGGATGTTTCTTTTGTTTTTTTTTTTTTTTTTTTTGCTATGGAAGTGTTTACAATTTCTAGAGCTAAGAAAAATAACATCATTATTGTTAATTGATTGGAAAAAAAGAACAACTTATGAAGTATATTACAATTTTCTTTTTTGAACATTACCCTTTTCATGAAGTTGTACCAAAAACAGTCGTTTGTGTTCCTTTGGTTTCGTGATGTGCGGTGGGATGTATGGATATTGTGGTGGTTCGAAGTTCGGTCGCCACCAATTTCCGATGGTATCCTCGACAATCCATTCTTGTTTAACTCCATCTTGTCTGCCTAATGTCTAAATAAATCATATAATCACACAATCTAACATAAATTACAAGATATAATGGTTTACATGATATTACACATTTGATCTTTTTTTTTTTTGTTCAATAACAGTCTTGTGCATATACATCTACACTTACATATAAAATTGCTTTTTACATTTTTTTCATAGACCGCATCTACTACATAATTGTCTACGTTTTGTGTTCGTATCGTACACACATTCGACCAAACAAAAACAATATAATTGCATTTTGCTTCATGGTATTGTCGGATGATTTCTGTATGATTCTCATTCTCTCTTACCTCGGTCAGAAGTCTTTTCAGACCTTCCACTTCATCTTCGCCAGCATTTAGTTCGCCTCCAGGGAGTTTGAAAAATGTTGTCCCTAATTGCAATAGTAAAACATGCGGGAGACCGTGTTCATGAACCAGCAGAACACCTTCAACTGATCGGCGCATTCCTATTTTGTCGAATTCATCGCGCATTCTTTGGAATCGGGCTGGAACTGACGGATCTTTCTCAAACAGTGGTTCTTTTGTACCAAATGTGTAGTTTGTTAATGGATACCTATATTATACAAAAAAAAAAAAAAAATGATCAACACTTCCCAACGACAATAGCAAAAATAGTAGTTGAGTCGAAATGTGTAGAGGTAAGTCCTAGTCCAGCGAACGGGTGGGACAATCTGTTGGTTGTCTGTACATTCTCAAAATGTTATCAACTTTCTTTCTTTCGTAGCGAAGGTTAACAGGCAACGCAAATATATGGCGCACATTCAATAATAACATTTAGAAGTGTCCTCGCAAATATTAAAAACCGTATTTCATAAGGCATACGCTATAAAGTCCCTGTACTATGAACTCCCAACTTCAACAATCGCTCATATCGCATGCGCTATTGTTTCTACACGAGTTAAACCGACCAAAAGTTCTATGTAGTCGTCTACTGAGATGCAGAAGTACTTCCTGGGAAATCCATGTGGGTTATACCGTCTTCTGCCTGTGAATGGAACGCAGCTGATTATGTTTAGTAAAATCTGCTGAAATCTTTCTATAGAAATCGACTATTACTTCTTGTCCAACGTCATTTCCTTTATTTTGGTTTCCCAGTCGAATGACTAGACCTACTTGTTTACTTTACATTTTTGAAATTGTTTGTGCGAGAACTCAGATCTTAGGCAGGCTATGTTGCATAGAACTATTAAGTTATCAGATATTTTACTCGAAAATATAGGCAAAGATATACAATGTGAACATATGTATGTAAACATGAATTAGCTTACTAGGATATTGAATACAAGGATACTACGCTTGCAATTCAATTCAATTAAAAAAATGCTCTAAGGCTATTCCTGGTAGGTGAATAACATTTGAAATAACGACACAACGACGGTTTAGAACTAATGTTTACATGGATAGACCAGCAACGATTCCTTCTTGGAATCTGTTCGTGGTTAAAGCTTTAGTGCTTGGAAGTACGAAATATAATCGCTTGTCAGTACAGAATTATAGACTCTCGTCATATAATTTTCAATGAGGTAAACATTCACAGTATCTCGCACGGTACATGATAATATTCGCCAATAGATTTATGAATGAATAAACTGGGTCGTTGTCATAATGAGCGATTGAAGATTGAGAGCAATGACCGACAATGTCTCAGTCTGAAATGCCGATATAGTATACATAATACCTAATTCCTACTGAACCCAGTGTACAATCCTTAATTCAACTACATATCTTGTTTACAAATGTTTCGCTGCTTTTATCTACGGATCATGCGCGCTTTTTCATACGCTGCAAGCTAACTAAAGGATTTAGAATGGAGAATGGCAGCGCGGGTGACATGAGTATGAATAAAGCGAAAACATTTTGTTTAAGTTTTGATTAAAGAATGATCGTTGAACTTTAGGATATCTTAAACAATCTGTTTACGATGTAATATTGTATGCATTTATAAGTATGCAGAAACACATTTATTTGCACCCATGTGCATGAATGTTTGTAAAAATATTTTTCCGAACAAATTGAAATAAAACCAAAGCAACTCTACTTACAAATTAATTGTTCTGTTAATTGTCATTGATTGGTCAACTTTATTATTTGATGTTCCTTCGATTTGTCCTTGGCTAGTTCGCCGTGGCCAACCAGTTCCAGCTTTGTTTGCAACTTGGGACGCCATTTTTCGAACGTTCTCCTGACTTAAATTTTCACTTGACAGATGAAGACCGACCTTTTTCTTTAAGAATATCACAGGCAAGTGCAGTTTGTTAATGTCAAAAACAAAACTTCGAACTGTTTTGAGAATGCTTTTGAAATTCACTAAAAATAGAATTAGCCACTACAAATTTCGCGGACACTCTCTTACGTCTTTAATCAGTTTCGGTTTCCTCTTGTGAACACGGCTATGTTCGCTTGTAAAAGTACAACACCGGCTACTAATTAACTTTGACTAAATGACTTCGAGACTCGAAAGGCAAGTTCAGTGAAAAAACGAAAATGGGTGCGCTCGAATATTCCATAAATATAGGCATTTGTGTATTTATGCTAATAAAGTGGATATCAATTTTACATTTTGAACAAGAATTTATTCTGACAGGTATTTTTATGCGCTTCCTTCTATGGATTTGAGCTGTTTTAACCCCGATATTTTCTTGCTCATATTAATCGAATCAACTTGTATTCGCAACTAGTTTCTTTGTAATAGCTGAAAGAACCTTGAGCAAAATGTATTTATAGTTAACCTATGTTTTCATTTCTCACTTAATAATCAACCTCAATGCTTAAAACTGTTGTTTGGATTTAGTTATTTTGAGGACTAATTCTATAGATGCTTCTCTGGGCAATAAGTGGAGTGAATTACACATAAAACTTCAAAACCATTTCATTGTTCAGGAATAATATCGAGATCTTAGGTTAAGTTGGGTTAGGTTGAAGTGACTGGCGGCTGTACGGAAAGACGTTTGAATTTTGCTTCAACGCGGATATATTCCGCAAACCAAATAGGACTTTTAATAAAGCGAAGAAGATGGCTGACTCTCATGTTGCTCAGTTCAGCCAGGTTGTCGAAGTAGTGGGCCACCAGAAGTGAATCCTCCAGAAGCGTGAAATGTTTTATAGTAGCAGCGATAAGCGTGGAGGTTGGGTCTCCACCTGGAAAAGGTACAGAACTTGGGCCTTTTCTAGCGAGTTCGTCCGCTTCGCAATTCTGTGGAATGGCACACATTCACTTTTAACTCCAAGACTTCCATTAATTGCCGCCTATCTCCTAACGAGATGGCTAAGTATTTTAACATCCAACTTATGTGGGTCTGGTGACACTGTGACATTCTACAGAATTGGTGGGTATTTTGTACTTCCTAGTAAAGAGGACTAAGTGCGTTGTTTGTGGGTTGACGTCTAAGCCGCATTCGCTAGCCCATTTTACTAGCTTAAAGAGAGCAGATTGCATATCTAATATCCCTGATCAAAATCATCATCATCCTCTCAACCTCATGCTCTGCTAAAGGTATTGCGGGGGTAAACCACGCATGAGAGATCTCCAGGTATCTTGATCCTCCGCCATCGAATCTAGCTCATCAGGAGTTATGCCCAAGCGTAACGGAGAGCGTTTTTGGACTTGGCTGATGGTATAGCATTCAACGCCCGCCTCGGAAGTCGTGATGATGGGGACATTTGTGCCACGTGACCAAACCACTGACCACCCTTTTCGTTCGAAGAAGAAGCTTCTCCATGCTGAGTTCTTCGGGCACTGGCGTATTTCTCACCCTATCCCTGCGATTAATTCCCACAACAACACGAGAAATATCATGTGAGCAGATTGTATTCGCGATCTTATTCTTTCGGTCATTAACTAAATTTCATGACCATAGGTGAGTTGGAATAAATACTGGGTTGAAAACCGATAACTTGGCTTTGACACCAAGCTCGGCCTGTCCGACTTCCTACAGGAAAGCTAAGCATTATTTCTCCCATCACTTATGAAAAAGACTCGGAGTTATAGGATTCACTAACATGTATACTGCATGGAATAGGCGATCTGGAAATTACCATAACCTCCGATATTAACCGCCCTGAGCACAAGACTATCGAGTGTGCGCTGGATTTCCGTCTGGGAAGATGTGAGGACAACTAAGTCATCTGCAAAACAAAGGCTCTCCCAATGTGAAACATTCTTTGCCTGGGCTGCGCTGCAACATTCAGTCCATATATAGAACGAAAAGGAGAGGTGACGAGACGCACTCTTGGCGAAGGTGGAAAGGTGTTGATTTAGCATCGTTAACCGGAACACAGCTGCTACAGTTTGTGTATAGAGACCGAATGGCCCTCAGAACTTCTGCAGAACACTCCAGAGTTTACCTCGAGGGACTCGTCACATGCCTTTACCAAAACTACTAAACAACTGTAGATGAGTTTGACACACTCCCAAGCCTTCTCAAGTAACATTAGAGTACATCTGAAAAGCTGGTCGGTTGTACTTCTACTGGGACGAAAGCCGCACTGTTCATCCCCTATCCTGGGCTCCACCATAACTCTAGAACGCGCTTCCAATACGTTAGCCGACTTAAAAGAGATAAGCCCCTGTAGACAGAGCAATCTCTTTTGCCCTTATTCTTGAAAAGTGGGACGAATTCGCCATGCCAATGGCCAGGTGTATCACCTCGTTCCCATGCCAATTAAATGACGCGAAAGACGCATAAAACTGCCATTGTCTAAAGCATTTCTGGCTGGATTTCATCCATACCGGCGGATTTGCCTACTTTAGCCTCCACCGTTGGACTATCCTCCGTCCCACACCTTGATCGTGGATACAAATTTTTTAATTTCAAAAATACTTCGATGGCAAAATCATCTACATAGGCAATGACTAGTGCCTTTCAATGTCAAGAGCAGTTCATTCACCGCTACGTTCCATAAGAGAGAGAGAGAGAGAGAGAGAGAGAGAGAGAGAGAGAGAGAGAGAAAGAGGAGAGTACACCGCCTTGTGGCGTACCTCTGTAAACAGATTTGCAAATCGTAATCCCACCTAGCTCCGAGGCTATAGCTCTGTTATTGAGACTTTTCGATCCCGAGCCTGTTGACCGCCCAGGTAATTGCATGGGGTTCCCAATGAAGTGTACATCTGTCTTTTATTGACACTTAGTACATTTTGTTACAATTCGTTCTACAGTACAAATTCGACTAAATACACTATTGATTAACTTATATTTAATTATAAACATGTTGCTTTGTTTTTTATAACTCTGTCCGAAGGCACTTAATTTTTGTAATTTTAATTTAGCTTTTATGTTTACGGTGGAGGAGAATTTTTATATGATGTTTTGTGCTTGGCTTTGTTATTTCTTCGTTAATGGTTGGTATTTTTAGGTCACGGTGAATGTCGACATCGGTTATGTACCGTTAACTATTGCACGTAGTATATTTGGCTTTGTGGGTAATATGTTTATGTTCTATTTCCATATGTATGCCCGGACGGGTTTAATTATTGTTTTATATAAAAGCAACTTGTTGCTTGTCGATAGTTTCGATTTATTGTTGAGGAGCCAGTAGAATTGTTTTATCTTTTTTTCTATGCGATGCATCACGGTTAGCATCGGGTGTACAGCTTTGACCTGGCTGATTTTTATTCGCCAGTAGCTAAGTTCACACAGAAGACCCTTATGCCATACATGGTCGAGGTCTTTTGCCGCGTCAGGAAACACGACCACGCAGTATTTTTTATAGTCAAGGTCCGTTGCAATTTTGCTGATCCAAACTGGTGGTCAGGTATCAATTCTCAATCAATTTGCTTTCAATTAAAATAGGTTCCAATCGGTCATGTAGTAGATTTTCAAACATCTTTGACAATAATGTTAACAAACTAATTGGCCGGTAAATTAAAGATATAGGTACTATTTGGGATATCTTCCAGGTTTTGGGAAAGTATTTCAGTGTGTAGTGCAGTTATGATCCTGCATTACCGCTTATCTATACTTGCACCAGTTATTGACAGTAACGAAAGGCATATGTGACGCAAATGTGGATCAAAGCGACAGTAAGTGAATGCCACGTGTGAAGAATAATAAATGGTTCGTATTAAGTATTGTATTGCAGTCGGTATAACATATTTGGTATCGTTGGAAAGGTCAAGAAATGAAGTTAAATAAAATGCGGGAAAAATGTAATCTTGCTATTTTTATGATTCATTTCACATTTTTTTCTCAAATAGATGTACTTTTTTGCAAAATTAAATATAACTTAAAATCTTTTCAAGGGTTATCTCTTCAAACGTTCTTCTCTTCAATTTTAGCACCATCTTGGGATATACATTACTTCCATAGGCCTTACGGTTTAGAAGATAATTGAATCTTTGTTTTAAAGGATGGTTAAATGCCCGTTTTGTCCTTTGGTTTGCTTTGGATTTATTCTTCCCAAGTGGTGGGGTATTTATAAAAACATTTCAAACATAGTCATTTAAACACAGTCCATAGTTTAATTATTGTAAGGATAAGTTAGATAAGAATATAATATAATATGGGTGGGGTAGTAGATGGTTAGTGCCTAACTTCTCAGCAACCACTGGTGTTGTGCGTACTGTTGGTCTTAACCGTTTTCTACGCCGACTCCGAACGGCTAATGTGAGAAGATTTTGCTAGACAGTTATATTCTCTGAGCACTCGAAAGAGGTGGTGCCGTGAAAATTGTTTTTGGTCGTACCGGAAATCGTACCATGGCACGTACGTGCACGTAGGTGTCGAAGCACAGATCCACAACGCCACAAAGATGAATTATGAAAATAGAAGTCGTTTGTTGGCTCGGAAAAAAGACACAAATCTTCTAGCTAACGCCCCAACAGCAATGTTTTTCCTGACACGTAATTGTTCCCTTGCTCAACAACAACCTGCTCACATTAAATAAATTTTGAAACACTGTAAGAAAAATGAAATGTAAGCCTCTGTGTGAAAGGCCTTTCTTGTTGCTTTATTGATAAAGGAACGTAAAAACAAATATTTCATTTATTATTTTGATCATACATTATTATAAGCTCTATTTTAATGCAAATTTAATTACTCAATAATTAACGAAAAACAATAAAAATCAATATAATAATAAAAAAATATTAAAAGCGCTAAGTGAACATAAAATAAATTATTTCATAATTAACGAAAGATAGTACATAACACTGAAATAAACTCTTTAAAAAAAAAAAGAACAAACTAATACATAAAAAACGGTGCAATATTATTGATTATTTGATTGACGAAGAAAAAGAGAAATATTATTTTTTATTTGACTATTTGCTCGGTATGACACTAAAGTAAGAAGTAGATTCATGATGCCCCATTTTTTTCTCGATTTTTGGCTTTTTTCTGAAATAGAAAAAAAATAACATTTATATATATTTCAGTCTATGTACATATTTTAACACAATAATTGCTACTCACGATATATCACCGTAGAAAAATATATTTTCTTCTTTCATCTTTTCCCCAGCAAAAGGTATTCGTATCTTAACTTTTAAGTAGTCAGGCATTGATTTCTGAAAAATAATCATTTATCAAGTTTAAAAGTATCTGCTACATTAACAGATGCATCTTAGAGTAAAAGCCGTTAAATACAATGAAGCAGGTTCAGTATATTGGTTAAAAGGTAGATATTAGATTCACATGACTGTGTGCAGTGCGCAAACGCCCTTAAACCATAATTAGACTTATTGTATAGTATATTACCACGCGGACTGGATAACTCTTAATCCCCTAACCATTGTATTGTTTGCTTGCGAGGCATCGCGTAGTGTCATTTAGCAAGTTAAAGGACAAACCTGCTGTTAGGACTACAAAACCAAAAAAATACATAAAAGGAAACGATTTGGCACTTATACGCAGATGGAAATTCAGTCCACGGCCCAAACATCGAGCTCCTATTTCTATCTACTGTTCAAATGTCCCATGATTAACTCCTGGGCAATCGGAACAGTGCTTACTTGCCGATCTGACTCAACGATTTCCATGATTTTATCGACGATTGGCTTTCTAGAGCACGGTGCATTTTTGACATCGAAATTGCCGGAACGAAATAGACGGAAACAAAACTGCACATGATTTATTGTTACAGTTTCAGGATCATAAACATCCCCCCCGCGTAGTCGTGTCACCCAAAAATAAGTGTCACTTTGACAAATGTGTATTCTCTTAGTCACTTTATGTGACATTTGTCACCCGCACGACGATCGTGTGTATTCCCTTAGTCACATTTCATGCAAAAGTGGGATAGAAGATATTTTGTCACTAGCATTTTTGGGGGTGACGCCGAACGACATGTAGCGACGTAAAATAAATATGTAAGTTTCAAACCGTATTGATAGGAATAAAAGTTAATTAATGTGTTCACCTTTAGTGGTAAAATAACAACAATTTGAGTGCCTGGTCTCTTTAGTGGAGGATCATTTTGCTATTGCATTAGACATGCAAACACACCCAGGAATCCATTTTAAAATGAAAGAAATATGCGAGGCGACAATTTGTCACTTCGTATAAGAGAATAAGCTGGATTATTCATATTTTCAGTCGCTTAGATGAGGTCGGTTTTCTACTTCATCTAAGAAAAACTGTAAAATATGGCGTATTTAATCCTTGCCCGTGGCCCAATTTGTGGCAAGGTCAAGTAGTAGCAGAAGTGAATTCGAAATCTTATCTTTTTAACGGCATTTAGTTCGGTCTGATGGGACGTATACAACGCAAGATTATGGACACCTTATTTGATGACCAACGAAAATTGATTAAAAGAGAAATGAACTAATTGGGATCATTTCCTAATGACACACAACTAATAAAATGTAAAGTGGAAATGCGTTTAGTTGTGAGGTCAGGAAAGCGTTGGAGCAGGGGCACATTAGTCAGAAGATTGTTAATATCTGTTGAAAAAATAATGGATTTCCTTTTACTACACTTAGTATTAATCTGCAGTAACAAAACTACTGCTTACTTTTATGCAAGCATCAATGCATAATAATAAAATAACTAGAGTGTAATTATTTTTTGTCACACATCACTTGTAGTCAGATGACTTCAAGTGAATTGATTTTTTTTTATATCTGCATAAAATAAATATGAATACCTCTTGGATCTCTGTTGGTATCTGTCTTATTTCCTTTATACCGCACTTTTCCAACGATTTAACGAGTTCCACCACTTCATTTGGCGATTGTATTCCTCTTAGTATTCTCATAAGTTCATCGTCACAAAGCCTGAGAAATGCCTGAGTGTGTTTACTGCGCACATCTAAAATATTTAATCTGAAAATGTAAATGTTTAGTTCAATTTCCCACTATGTATGTGTTAATAAAGGAGGACTGTTTTAAAGGTAGTATAAAGCACAAAAGACATGATACAGGAATAGACAGCATTAAACATCACAAAGCCATATAACCACCTTACCTTTGATATACGGAATAAAAAATGAATCTATTGATAGAGAAATTACTTTTTAACGCAACTGCTAGGACTATCATAAGAAAATTTCAAAACTTCAAAGGTATGATACTGATATGACAACATTCTGATAGAAATTTTATTTATCTTTCTTCCTACCTTCATGGTTTCATGGAAATCCGCTATTATTCTTCATTTGTTCTAATGATTATGGTACAAAAAAAAAATCGTTTAAAAATCACACAGCGGAAACCCATTTAGGCAAGCAATATTACACTGGTTAATTACTATTTGTATGATATAACCTTACCCATCTATTTGTTCCAAATTTTGACCATTAAGAATAATATACTTTAAAATTTGCTCCAAGCAAACAAGCATTGGTTGTTGATAACAGCTTATATGAAATGTTTGTCTCTTTTCGAAAATATTATATATTTTTGGATAGTCAGTAAAACGATACTCGATGTGAGAACGTTCATTATTAGCTCTGGCGTCTAAAAGTTTAAATTGAGAGTCAATCTGATAAATAAATTTAAACATACTAATATTACTCATGAAAACTGCATCGAAATCCATATTTGATACAAACGATTTCATCATTACTTGATCGCGCATTAAGTAGTCCCACTTATCTACGTCAATTTCGCATTGCGTATTCTTTACGATCTACAAGTTTTGATAGAAAGATTGGAGAATATGTATGCAGTAGATGAAAATATACGGAGTACTATGCTCACTTCAAAAAGGAAGAGGTAGTTTGGATCACGAAGGCAACTTGGTTTCCCAACAATTAAAGCTTTGATAAGTTCTAATGCATATTCCTTGTCGTTGTCCTTGTCCGTCCAACTGATGGTAACCGTTTTAAAGATTTCGTCTATGCAATCATATGACATTTGTTCGTGCTAAAAAAAAAATCAAAAATGCACATTCATGAAGTAACCAGGAAATAAAGAATTTCAGAATTTACGTGATATTTTTTGCTACAAATGAATTCCCAGCAATGTGATAATGGACCATGACCAACATCGTGAAGTAGGGCGGCAATCTAGAAAATGGAAGTGAAGATAGATAAAGATATTGAATGGCTTTATGGAGTTTACATAATATGTAAACAAAGTCGAGAAGAAATATGAAAAGAAAGCTGAGTATAACATGTGAACAGTAAAAAATAAACACAATGCACCGAGATGGCTGTCTCTTCATGTTTTATACGTTTTTGAAGGGTTCTTACGGGTTCATAATGAATTAGATGACTTTTTTCAAATGAATGTGCCTATCAAGTTTATTCTTAGACCTAATACCAACTTTTGGGTGCTGTTGTTCTCTCCAGAGTGGGGATGACCTGCAGTTTTATGCCGACTTCCAACTGAGAAGTGGAGGTGGGAGGTGGAGAATTTTGAATATTGCTATGGTGTTGGGCATTGAACAGACATTGACATTGACATTGAAAATATGAATACACTTTATACTTTGTTGATCTCGATTCTTACTTCTATTTAAAATATAAGAAAAATAATGACTCATTTTATTACATATATGTACACTCAAAGAATATAACATTATTGGAAAAACAAACAGTCTGTGCTTCACACAACTCCACAAAAACCCAGTATATTCACCCTACAAGTGTAAAGATTTAGAAAATCAGTTTTGGTGAAATGATATCACACTTAGGCTAGATGTACGGATAATAAAACCTGGACTTTAGGTATACTTTACTTTTTTAAATTATTGAAGAAGTAGGCAACTAGATGAATTTTCGAAATTCAGAACTTGGTTCGATGTCGAGGGCACTGTATGTGCCAAGGAGATGTTGGATGGTCTCCCAGCCTATGCAGAAGGCGTTATGAGATCACTCTCATCTATGAGGCATGTACCTGTGATACAGGGATCCGTTAAAAAGTGCATATTGATCCACTTGAGTGCAAACCTAATTAGTCCAAGGGGACAAAGTGAACGTCGTATTGTTGCTCAAATTTCTTTGGATTCGTTTGCCGATTGTATTGGTTTTTAGAGGGTGAATTACAGTAACGAGATAAGCAAATCTTTCTGAATATTTGAATACAAGTCTGTAGGGACCTACCATCGAATCTGATGACCAACCAAAGTTGCACCAAAATTGATAACTTGTATTCAGTTTTCTGTAGAATACAACGACTTACCCCCACAACGTTTCTATAAAATTCTGGCACTTTAAGACCTTTGGTATTACGCTCTAAGCAATCAATTGTTTTGTTCGCTAGATGATACGTTCTGAAATTGAATTTTAGTTTAGAAGACATATTTTTATTATTTAATCGCAATATACTACCCAATGCAGTGTTGATAGCGTGTATGATTGGCTTCTGGATATTTAAAATGGTACATACCAAGCTGAGCGATTTTTTTTAACCGCTGAAATTGCGGTGTTTCAATGATAGCCTCTATGAAGTCTGGAATTACTATCGTTCCATGTATAACATCATTATACTGCATCTGAAAGGTTGGAAACAGTTTATATCTGATGAAATTGACTCAAGGATGTACATTTCGCTCATTGATTTAAAATGTATAAAATCATAGAGGCACACTTGCAATAAGAATCCAATACGAATACGAATTCCGCAAGCTGTTTAAGAAAGAAAGTTTTATAACGTGCAAACGTGGCCATATTCTCTGGCCATCACTGTGTCAGCTCAGGGTCTTGCGATGTATCTGGCCTTGTCCGTAATGAGATATAATAGTTAATTTTTCGAACATAATATAAATTGACAAAAATTTCATGTTTATTTATTTACCATATTTGTCACAACGTTAAGCATTTTGAAATTTATAAACAGATTGAAAGTACTAATACAATGCGGGTAGTGTCATAATGAATAACAATTGGCATTAGCTCCTGCCAGCAAAATATTTTATCATATATTGCAAATTGACAAGAGTAAACATTATTTGTTGTTAGATTCACTTGAAACTAAAAGCGAAATCAAAACATTACGAAAAGTCAAACTTATTTGCTGTCACATATAGCATTGCCAAGTCGAAATTACCTTATGTATTAAATATGTGGAATACATAAACTGATATTTTTCCAATATGTCCTAAAATGGGGTATACACTCAAAATACGAAAAAAAGTAATTCGGTCTCAGTTTTCAGATTCAGTCAGATTTGTTACCGAAAATCTCATTGTTAAAATAAATTATGCTTATGTACAAAATGAGATGATAGCATGATATTACGCGCATATGGTAATAGACACTTATCAATATACAGGAGAATTCGATTATAGTGACCTCAGTTGTAATGAAATTTCGGCTATAACGACGAAGTTAAAAGCGAAAGTTGGGTTTGAATAACGTCTATTTTATTCCGATATAGCGACATTTGCTTGTAACGACGGGAGATTCGTATCCCATGGGTGTTCGTTATAACCGAATTCTACTGTATATTGATAAGTGTTTATCTCCATATGAGCGTTAAATCATGAAATCAATTTGAGCAGTGGCGTAATTGTAATTTTTTTCAATTTTGAATTTATTGCAGACTGAAAAATACACTTTCTTTCAGTGTCGAAATATACATTTGCTCATAGATCAATAAAAAATCTTGAATGACTTTGTCTGCACAAATGACGTAACCCACTTACGCCCCTTCTGTACTATAGAGATAGACTTCTACGCAGTAATGAGGTATTGTGGAGACAGCCAACTTCTACCTTTCTTGCCTCTTCATATTTTTGGCAATCATTTTTCATATCGTTTCCACATACCAAATTCACCAATCAGAGAATTGCATTCACATGATTTCGTGAATAACCGTCAAAAATTCATAAATAACTGTCAAAAAGCTTCGCAAATTCGTCGAAGGGTTAGGGGCAATCACCTCTAGCTAACATTATCCAATCAAAGACTGTCATTTACACGATTTTGTACGTTTTAACCCTCAAATTCGTCAGTGGAAAAGTGGGGAATCGGCCGTATAGTTAGATATCTCCCTAATAGTTGATTTTTGACTCAGATTAACTTAATAAATCGAGAATGATTCGATTACATACAATCCGAAGTGAACCACACTCATGAGACCATGTAACACATGAGAACTCACATACTCTCTCTAACTAATATTCGTATGTTTTGCACGTCTATGTAAACTCGAATTAAGAGATTTGACATACTCAGCTGTCAGACTTATATAAACTCGTAATATGCACGTTTTTCATTCACAATAGTACGATTCTCAGTCGATTGAGTTTTACACAATACCAAAATAAATTTCAATCGACAGATTTGTCGACCACCGATTCAGTCGATAATCGACATTCGCAATCTGGGTCATGAACACCGTGTGGCAGTCTAAAACGCTTAATGGGAATATCCATTTCTGGTCACATTTTTTCACAACATGAAGAATTGCTCACATGTGCTAACTAGCGGTTTTTGTGATAGAATTTGACAGTGTAAAAGTGGTCGTAGATGATGGCCATCTCAATAGAATTGTCACCTTTTCAACTTGGAAGTACTGGTATGTAGTTGCTTATCTTTGGGATATACTAAATTGTCTTCACACAAATAGAACTCGTGCACAGCTTTCAGATTCAAAAACAATTTCTTATTTTTGGCTAATTGGAAATAGTAATCCGGAAAACAAGGTTTATGTATGATTTCAAGCGAATGCCAGGAGTAATTGAATCTTTTAGCAAAGAATTAGTGAATTCATACGAATCATGCAATGAGTTGGGACTGCCGACAAATATAGAGAACAAAGAACTTGATATCTATTGAGTAAGTAGTCGCATTATATGTATGTTCATTATATGTTCGGTTCACTGGGAAAAAAAGGAAAATCACGTTTTTTGTGAAATAGCACGTTTCAGCAAATTTTAATAAAACAAATAAGAACAAACAAAATGCAGTGTCTTTGTGCAAAAAAAGTTGATCGCAATGACGTCGAGATTGAGTGCAATGACTGTAAAACTCTCTTTCACATAAAATGTGTAAATGCTGATTTGGACTACATGAATCTGGAGATGCCCTAAATGTGAAAAATCACTTAGAAGCTCATTCTCTCTGAATAGTCCTCTCCCTCTCCCGGCTTTTCGCATTGAGAGGAAAACAGCTGATCAAGAAAACCAATATAGTGAGAAATGGTGTTCGCAGAGTTGAAAAAAAAAAATAAATTATGAAATTGTCGAATTAAATAAAATAAACAAATACATTTTCCGGGTATGGAAACCTTGCGAAACCGAGTTGCAGCCACCTTGAGTTCATCCGTCCGTGAGAGGTTGTCAAACCGAACAGGCCTACAGCGTGAACTTCAATTTATTTTGGTCATTTTCTCATTTTGTCTCCTTCTATTTTCTGGTGTCATTACACTATTATGCCCATTTACGACTACGATCTGGTTTCGATATCTCCTTTGAAGGATAGATGTGTACCCTTGTCACAATCACCTGTTTTTGCATGTCAAACATTGTTAATTTCTGTTAAACTTTCGCACCCAATGTAAATGTCCAGCCGACGCAGGGAAATGTCACCGCTTTTTTGTGTTATAAAAGTAAAAATGTAATATTGATGAACTATTGTCCGAAATTGTCGCTACTAATTTTAAGGCTCAATCATGCATGGGACTGGTGCAGTCATTTTGTTGGATTTTCTAAAAATAAGTTGGGAATTTACTGCTTATAACGTGTTTCGTGGAAGAAACATGTTTCATATAAAATAGTCGCTGCAGTCATTTCATGACGAATGGGCGCGCCGATGCGTCAAAAAAATGGTAAAATTGTGACTAAAGTCGCAAAGCGGCCTCAACCCAGAAGCCTATCAAACTGCTGCCTGCAGTGTCACACGCCAAGTTGTTTTCCACCAGTACCTCGGGGTTGGAGTCGAGGACTCTTTGAGCTCGAGCTGAGTTGTCTATGCGCTCTACATGGGCCAGCCACCTAAGACTTTGGGTCCGTAGACGTTTGTCTAGGCTAATGTCGCCTTACAGTTCGTACTTGAATCTTCTCCTCCAGAGACCGTCAACGCAAACAGGTCCAACGATCGGACACAGAAGAGACCAATGTCTTCCTCATCCGCTTTTGAGATAGCCCAAGTCTCCCCGCAGTACTGCAGGACTGGGATGATCAAGGTCTTCTATAAAGTCAGCTTGGTCCTTCGAGAGATGGCTCTATTACTCAATTGGCTCCCATAGAAACAGCGGTTGGCAAGAATGGTAGGTGCTGGTGTTGTGCTTACTATTTACTGCGAAGCCGACGTAGACAATGTCCTTGACCACCTCGAAGTTATATCTGCCCATTGTGACGCTCTGTCCAAGATATTGATGTATTGTGAAAGCAAATCGCTTTATTGAGGACAGCATATTCTTCGTTTTGCCCTAGACCCATTCTAGCCGCTTCCGTCTCAATACCAGCAAACGCTTCATCTCGCTGAGTTCTGCCAATCACGCCAATGTTATCCGCGTGGATTAAGAGTTGTGCGGACTTCTGGAAGGTCATACCTCGTGTGTTGGCGTGTGAGATTTTCACGATCTTCTCCAGGAACATGTTAAAGGAGTCACATGACAGCGAATCGCCTTGTCTAAAAGGGTCTCGATGAGTTCGTTACCGACCTTGACGGAGCAGTGAGAATTTCCCACCGCACTCCTGCATAAGCTGGCACTGTATGCACCTGTTTTTCCTAGGTGATGTCAGCACAGTCGAGCACAGCTTCTTTTATGACATCTTGACAACGCCTCCCATCTTCGTCGATTGTTTACGCAGGCGGCGGTGAACTTAGAGAGAGATTCCGGGACACAAAGATCCTAGTAGTCTGTTGCAATTGTAGCTTTCCAACGGCAAACCGTGGCGTCCTTTCTCGACGAAGCTGAACACAACGAAAATTGAAGAACAATGTAATGTGATAGAAATCGAAAACAACGAGCATGATAATAAGGATGTAGACTTATTGTCTTCTGCTCTCGAAGACGACTGATTTTGACTTATAAAGAAGAGCTTCTTAATAAAATCGTTAACGAGGAAACTGAAAATAATGTGAAAATCAAGGGTGCGTCGTGTCACTTCACCTTGCAGGGCAGGGGAGACGAATAATGTTTCACATGGGAAGAGTTGAGCGTAAGACATCTTCTTTTTGCAGGTGAACTCCACCGGGCACTAACTTCACGGGGGCAAATCAGAGGTAATGGTAATTTCCAGAACACCATTCTACATAATAGTGGAGCCATAATTGAAGCAGGTGAATAAGTTTAAGTATCTCGGGTTCTGTTTCACGAGTGTTAGGAGGAGTACTGCTGAGCTTTCTTCTACTATTGGCCAAGCTGGGTTAATTGTGAAACAGCTTGGAAGGTCTGTAATCAGGAAGGTTTGATGATGTTTCAAGACCCCGAAAATCTCGATTTGGCGGGACTTGGTAGGTTCGGCAATAATTCATAAAATCTCGCGGTTTCGTTCGGTGGGAACGTAGAATTAGTTGTTTTCAGTTCAGTATTTGTTCCAACTCTCACCTATGATCATGGAATTTACTTAATGACCGAAACAATAAGATCGTAAATTCAAGCCACGGAGATGAAATTTCGTTGTGCTGTTGTGGATTGGTGCGTCGATCCCTACGTTTAGATAAAGCTTCTCAAATTGGGAGTCAGCATACAACTGTAGGTCCATTAGAGGCAACAAAATTATTTTATTATTATTTTGTGAGGTAACTGAAAAAAAAACAGAACGGAAAGGGCTATGCTTCGGTAGTTTGGTTACGTGGCGCGAATGTCCCAAACATCACGACGTCCGTCGCGAGACGTTGAATGCAATTCCCAGACCGAGATGGTTCCACCACGTCAAACAAATCGGCTGGTTGCGCATGGACATAACTCCTGATGAGTTAGAGTCGATGGCGGATGATCGAGTTGCCTGGAGATATCTCATGCGTGCTTTACCCCTATTAAGATCCTTCACCAAAGCCAACAGAGGAGAAGCAGTACTTAGACAAAGATGAGACGACTGGAAGGTGCAGTTGGTTAAGCGCCTGTCCTTGGTTAGTCCCAGTGAAAGCAATTGTCAAATCTGGTCCAGTCACTATCTGCCGTTGGGATTAAATTATCGGCATTATCACAGGAGTGGTGGATCGATGGTAGTAGTCTGACTGTGGGTATCGTACTGGACCAACATGGCCTAAGTGTGCAGGTGCCTTCACTAGAAGCTTCCTTCCCTACCCCTGCCTACCCAGATGATATGCAGTTTTGAAGAAACAAAGTAGGGTGATTATTTAGAATTGATTTTCCCACGTGATACTTGTTATATACTTTCTTCACTGAACTTCTGATGATGTGATGTTTCTTTTCTGTTGTTCGTTAAAAAAAGAAATGAATTTGACATAAAGCTTCTTTTAAGATATTGCTGAAGTGGCCATTTAACGAAGTGCCCTATCAAAAATATCTCTTAGGTACTTACCCTGTTTTAAATACCTACCAGAGGGGTAAAAAAAAAACGAAGCACATCCCTAGTCCTGCTGTACGCAGCTTTCGAAGGAAAAAATCTTGTCAGATGTATGGTCCTGTTTGCGAGGAAGGTGAATAGCAGAGATGATGGAGGAAGAGATATTCCTCTTTCCAATGGAAAACCCCCAGTCCATTGCAGTTGTGCTCTAAAGTCACGCATACTTTTTTATTTTCACGCACACTTGTTAGAAGTATAACGCAATAGTGTTAGGCAGGAGTAAACAGCTTCGCTTAGCTCACACGTATTCACAGACGCTTGTCTGTGAAAAGGTTATAAAAAAAGCCGTCAGATGAATCTGAAGGGCAAGAAACGTAGAAGTGGCCCATCTCTTCCTCCATCATCTCTGGTGAATAGAGGAGAAATCTACGAGTTGCATACCGGAAGGCAACCTCTTTGACTGCACTGAACTCAGTCACATTATATGGACTAGGGTTGCCATGCGTCCTCTTTTAATACCGGCGCAGAACGTTCTACAACGTTTTAAGAAATGTTCCTCTTTTTTCCCCATACATGTATATAATTGTAATTTTGAAAATATTATAATTATTGTTATAATTTATCAACAAATAAATAAAATTGCATGTGGTAATATACAATATGTACAAACCCAGCTGCAGAGCCTATTAGTTTTGTATTTGATTAATACCCGTATTACAAAATCGCGTTCGCGCGGTCGTGCTCTGACATTTTAAGTAGGATACACGTGAATCTATTGAACAACCCACAATGCAGCGGTCGCGCTTTAATAGTTGACGGACCATTATATCGTAAGTGCGAGGACAAATTTTTGGTAGAGCTACTTCTTCAAACTCGACCTTTTGACAGTTGCGAAACAATTTTATTTTATTTACTCGTGATTATTCATTGTTGACAGACTAAGGCAACTATTTGTGTACGTAATTCATTTTTTGTAGAGAATTTATGAGAAATAATTGCATTTTTTTTCTCGTAAAATGAATTTTAAACCTTTTTATCGGTGAATCGCACTCCTTTCATTGTGATTTGGAAAAGTGGGGGAGACGCGCTTTGGCATAACATTCTCGCATGCTCGATATAATGCGTACTGAAGCTTATCAACGCCCGACAGCGTGACCGCGACATTGTGATTTCGCCATAATGATTATATGATAACGTTAATTTTGAGTAAATTCAGAAATAAGTTCAATATTTGTATAATCTATATTTTTTACAGTAACGTGAATGGTATTGTTTTTTAATAATGGAACGTTTACACCGCATCCAAATCCAACATTTCGGGGAAAACATTTCGAAATCCAATTTTGTTCCCACTGCAACATCAACATTTCATATGATGATTATATTCTTTTTCTATTTCTGATTGGAAATCAGAAGTGGTTGAACCTTTTTAGCTAGCAATATTATTAGATGAATTTAAGTAATAATTCAGACACTTTTTTAATTTATCGATCCATCATTATTGTAATTATGAATTGAAATGAATGATTTTGTTGATTTGAATTTTGTTGACAGCTGTTTTTTGTTTATGTTAGGTTAGGTTAGGTTTGCGGGCGCACTTAGGTCCGGATAGACCCATTTTGATACCCAGTTGAGGGGAGGAAACAGATACGATCCTTCTATTCCTACTCATGTCATCCTTCCGGTTGATTGTGAGTTTCCTCCAGCCATCCAGTGATTTTGAAAAAACCTGCAAGTGGACATTAGTGGGGTATCTGCAAGTTCATGCAGATCCTGGAAGAAATATTCTTCTAGTGTTCTGCGTCTTTGTGCAGAGAGACTCGGGCAATGACACAGGAAGTGAGGAGTGTTCTCCATTTTTTCCTCGTCCCCACTGCCTCTGCCTATGGTGTCCTGGGTAAGTCTCATTCTGTTACCATGATATCTCAAGTGCTTATGTCCTGTAAGCGCACCCACAACCATTCTCAGCAGCTTTTACCGCATTGAAGGAGTGCGTTGGTTCACGTGCTATTATATCTTGATCACACCTCTGAGGACTCACAGGTGGTTAAAGAGATCCACCTAACATTAGCAAGCTCCAAGATTTTATCCTCCACCTGCTTCCTGGCGTCCGCCCGGGGTGGGAATATACCTTGGATTGCCTGGTATGGGTCGATTTCGGTCATTTTCTGGCAAGTTCATCAGCTGCCTCATTGCCGGGTATTTCCCTGTACACCAATAACCTTAAGTTCTTCGCGACAGATTGCGAACAGCTTGGACTTGATTTCAATCGCGGAGATAGCTTTGATGGCCGCTTGACTGTCAATTAAGAAGGTAATATCAGCCAGTGGTATTTCCATCCAATCATTTTGGCCGCTTCCTTGACTGCCAGGGCTTCAGCTTGAAACACGCTCCCATAGTCAGGTAACCTGATAGAGTAGTACATGTTAAATTTTTTCGCGGAATGTGCCTAGGCGCGGGCCTGTATCCATCTTCGATCTACCCGTATATATATGAACCTTGGGTTGTCGATTAGTTCTTTAAGGTTCCACTCCTCCCTTGGTGATAATTTACACCCGAAGGGCGTTTAAAGTCAATGAATGGCGGAATGTAGTCGCTTTCGGTTAGTTCGATATGTAGTCTGCCGAGTATACATGCATGCCCTAGTCGGCTTCGGTGCCAGCTTTTGGGTTAGATAATCCTAATGGCGCTGTTAGCTGCAGTCGTTTATGTTAGTGGGCTGTCATTAAATGACGTGCTGAATCTGTAAAGAGGATTGTTCGATTTGACGAACTTATAAATGCAGCGACGAAATTCGAACATTTCGCTGGAATCCAACATTTCAGAATTCTGGAAAATGAATGGCAAAATGTTGAACATTTGGGCTGAACAATTGTGTATTAGGTTGGTTGCAGTTATTTTTCCAGATTTTGTGTATATATCAAATCTATAAACTGAAGCTTTATTTGCGAGATTGGCTTCGTAATCGGCGTTTTCATTACCAAGAATACCAGGGTGTCCTGGAGTCGACATCGCATAGGTCTGATTTTTGTTTAGAGGTTTTGATAATGTGGTGTCGGATTTTAGATATAAGCTCAGAGTTGTTGTTTGGGTTCTTTTTTCTTGCGTTCAGGGTCGATATGCTATCTGAAACATATAATATGTTTACCATGCGGGTCCGTATTAATGGCTTGAAGAATCGCAAAGGCATCGGCTGTAAACATCGTTGCGGTGTCAAGGTTACCCACCTAAAAAAATCATCGAACTCGAGAACAACATAGCCAATAAAAACGGATAGAAAACAGAAAATTAATCAGATCTTATTTTGACGCCAATGTGTCAACTAGAAATGAAGTGTTATAGAGATGCCCAACTTCACAGCTGATTAACCCCTTGTCCATCGATGAATTTTAGAGAATTTTTGACAGTAATTCATGATATAAAAAATGGTTGTCAAAAATTTTAAGGGGCAAGAGAGGTTGAAGTTGGGCATCTCTATCATACTTCATTTCTGTAGATAACCAACTTCTACCTCTCTTGACCCCTTCAAAAACAGTTTTTTATAGTTTTCTCAAACCAAATTGACTAATCAGAGAACGGCATTTACGTTATAGACACTCAAATTCATCGACTAACTAGGGGGCAATCACCTGTGAAGTTGGCCATCTCTCTAATACTTCATTTGTGGTTGACACACTTCATTTTTGGTGTCAACCCACTAAATGTCAATGTTTGAGTAGACCTGATGACCTAGTTTCGTTTTTAGTTTTGTCCTCATTTTTTATGGTAGATGATCGGAGGACAAAGCCCGGGATTGAACAACTTTTTAGCCTAGACTAGCTTAGACAGCCATGGCAACCCTAGCGTCGACTCCAATGCTTCAGTAATCGTGGCCAGACCACGTAAAGGCCTGAAGAGTAAAGTGCCATTTATGTGAGTCGCGAACTGCTAACGCGAACTCTCAGACACAGCCAATTTGCAGAAAATATAAACAAAATGTTATACAACAACAAACAATATGTTATACCGCTTAACTGAAACGGATATTTTTCACATATTTTCTTTCACTTCAGCGGTATTTCCACTTATGTGAACTTCGGATAACTGAAAAAATGGTAAACTTTACCGGAGTTTGGATAGTTAAAAAAAATCAAACATATTCAATCTGAAAAGCCAAGAACTAATAATAATTTGTAACAGCATGTGAATGAACGTTAAATAATATTTTATTTAACATAACTTAAATCATCTGAAGCTATGACTCTTTCCCATCTTTCTGGCAATTTGTGGATCCGATCCTAAAACTTACCATCCACTGTTTTCCAACTAGTTGTCACGATGGAATGTTATTGCCTCGTGTCTAATCGCATATTCGGGCGTTTTCCGGCTACTGCTCTCTTCAAACGGATTAATTGTGTTCGGTAGCGTTGTCCATTGATGGTTTCACCCGGTTTTAGAAGCTCATAATACAGCACTTTTGATCTCACCAAGTACAGAGCATTACCTTCACGTCATGGATAATCGGCTTTGCCGTTGATTTGGCTGGTTGGCCGAGCCAAAATTACCATTTTTGGCACGTTAGCTCAGCTAGCGCATGTTCACCATAAACTTCCACCAAAATACGATGACTTTCAGCAGCAGTTTTCTTCGTATTAAAGTAATGTTTTAGAAAAACAGCTTGCTCCGCAATAGACTACTGCTTGATCGATGGTGAATGGGACCTGTTTTTAACTAACTTGGAGATAGGGTCGGTAGCGTTTTAGATCACATGCCCCTGAAAATTATATGTGCTTTGCAAGTGTCAAATTCATTTGCCCAAAGAAATGAAAAATCTCTTACCTTTCTGCTAAAGTTAGTATGGAAAGACAATTTCAAGCACATACATATGCCATACGAAGAAATGTGCTTTCGATGAATAGATCGTTGAAGTAGTAATTAGGTCCCAATCATCATCTGAGTTCTGGAAAGCTATAAGATACACCAAGGGGAGAACGAACAAAATTGGTTCCAAGCTTAATGCATCTCAGTTGAAAGAGTTTTCAGCAAGCTTCTTAATCCAATCCAAACCTAGCCAGCCTATCTTTACGCGGAACCGTTAGGCGAACATGCTTTGCGAGATGCACCCATTACGCTTCAGCAAGTAATTCAGTCCGTAAAAGAATCAAAATCCCAAAAGGCTCTAGGAAAAGACCGCATAACCTTCGAATTTTATAAACATTTTACAAACGAATTTCTTTTGGCGCTTACGGTGGAATTCAATAAAAATCTTCTCTTCACACAAAATATGAGACTACAATGAGCCAAAGAATTACAAAGGGATATCCTTCATAAATACGTCGGCTAAGCTTCAAAAGGCTCTCTCAATGGGTATCTAAAGGGTGATTTTTTTAAAGGCTATAGGAAAGTTTTTCAAAAAAAAAAAAAAAACACATAAAATTCAGAAAAATGCATGAAATCTTTATTTGAATCGATAGTATATAATATAATGTTTGAAGATTATTTCATGTAAATGTTGACCTTGACTGCGCCTCAAATGGTCCATCCCCTTAGTCCAATTTTGGCATACTCTTTCCAACATTTCGGCTGGTATCTCACAAATAAATGCTTCAATGTTGTCTTTCAATGCGTCAATAGAAGCGGGCTTGTCTGTATAGACATGAGCTTTAACATAGCCCCACAAAAAATAGTCTAAAGACGTTAAATCGCACGATCTAGGCGGCCAATTGACGGTCCCGAACGTGAAATAAAATGTTCACCGAACTCGCCTCTCAATAAGTCCATTGTTGCGCGTGCTGTGTGGCATGTGGCACCGTCTTGTTGAAACTACATGTCATGCAAGTCAAGCTCTTGCATTTTGGGCAAAAAAAAATTTGGATTTCATCTCACGGTAGAGCCCACCATTCACAGTTACGTTACTATTCGCATCATCTTTGATGAAGTACGGTCCAATGATGCCACCAGCCCATAAACCGCACCAAACTGTGACTTTTTCTGAATGCATTGGTAGCTCTTGCAATGCTTCTGGCTGATATTCACCCCAAAATCGACAATTCTGCTTATTTACGTACCCGTTGAGCCAAAAATGAGCTTCGTCGCTGAACACAATTTTTCGCGCGATGAGCTTTCTTAACAGAGGACACATTTTGATAATAAAATGCAATAATTTGCAAGCGTTGTTCGTTTGTAAGACGATTCATGACTAAATTATAGACCAAACTGAAGATGTTTGACAGTGAAACAAAACACGAAACGTGCGTCAGCTGTTTAAACCAGTGTTGCCAAAAAGATAATAGCTAAAAAATCACCCTTTAGTAAGGAAATGCTCACAGGATTCCAAGCAAGCTTTCGAAGGTCTTATTCAACCATAGGCCACATTTTTTCACTGACTAGTATAGCGAATATGTACAAAACGCAACACACTCTAAGAGCAATGTACAATAACAGCATATCTTATGTCTGGGACGGCGAATATGTCTCTGAAGAATTTACAACTTCAATGGGAGTAAAGTAAGGATGTACTTTAAGTGCTCTCCTCTTTAATATTTATGTCAATGATATACCAGATTTTGTGAGAGGGAGAATTGAGTTAAAGATCCCTGCAGATGACATCGTCTTCCTTGCAGATATGATCGCCGGGATGCAGTTGATGATCAACAGGCTAGTCGAGTATTGTAAAATATCGAACCTGAGGAAGTCGAAAATGATGATCTTCAAAATGTGAATGGCAGATTCTCTCGGAATGAAAAGTGGAATATCCAAGGTTAAAATATTGAAATAGTGAGAGAATACAAATACAAATGTGAACCTCAATATGAAAAAACACCTCAATGCAAAACTTGCAGAAGCGAAACGAGCATAACCCACAATATGGAATTGCTGTATTTCAAGCAAAATGGCTACCCAAGCACGCACTTAAAGACATCATTTCAAGAAAATGTATACTATACCAAAACTGGGAATGCATAGCGGCTGAAAGTGGTTTTAATCTTGACATATCAACCTAGGATTATGGCGCAGCTCTAAGATCAATATTCAGCAAATTATTATCTGCAGTTACCAAATTTTGGTACAAATTTGGTGTGTGTGATGTCCGGGGCTCTCAGCATAGACAATTTTACTCGCAACTGAGGTACGATCTTAAAGATGAAACATATTTTATTAACGGCAATTCTATAGACAAAATTAGCGTGTTACTAAAAGTTAGACGTGAGCTGCTCGCATTAAACTTTGTGTCACATCGTCCAGAGTTACCAATTCTCTGAAACCTATGTAACCGCAGTGGTCTGCCCTATCCTAAAAGATTTCCGTTTGAAATATTTTGGCGAATGTACCCTGAATATGTAGAAAGCCTAAGTATCTTAAACGGAAGCCATGGTTGGAATGCTTTATACAATTACTCTGTGAAAGCGCTTTCGTACAAAAAAAGCATTGTAGAGGAAAGTTTCTGAAAACTGTGTAAAATTATTCATACAAATAGTTTGTTGCATGAATATTGTTTAGTATATTGTTTAGACGGCCAATGACGACCAAAACCCAAATAGACATAAAACATGTACGAAACTGTACTAAACTTATATTACGAAATAAAAGTCTTAACTAACTAACTAACTAGTAGATATATTGAAATCCATATCTCCAATGCATTGCACATAAACGCCACCCAGGAAATTTTGATGAAACTAAGCCATTGTCCTTATGTCCTTATGTAAGTAAAACGCAAATTACATATTAGGAACTTCATCAGATTAACGTTATTTTATTGGGTCTATAACTTATTCTTATTCGTGCGGCTTGCTAAGAGATGGCGTAACTTGTATTATTCCATTGGAACACGCGTTGGAAAGCTACTGTCATTGTACGTCATGTCACTATATGCCATTCATTTGAAGTGTAAAAACAAAAAAAATTTTCACTCAAATATGTCGAACTTTGTGCCTGGAAAAGTGTTTTGCGGGGAGTTCTTCCTCATAACTTTAATATGAAGAAAACTGCTGTCGTCGAAAGCCATTGTATTTTGGTGAAAGTTAACGGTGAACATGCGCTAGCTGAGCGAACGTGCCAAAAGTGGTTGGCTTGGCCAACCAGCCAAATCAACGGCAAAGCCGAATATCCATGCCGCGAAGGTAATGCTCTGTATTTGGTGGGATCAGAAGGGTGTGCTGTATTATGAGATGCTAAAACTGTGTGAAACCATCAATGAACAACGCTACCGAACACAATTTACAGAGAGCAATAGCCGAAAAACACCCGGAATATGCGACCAGACACGAGGCAATAATTTTCCATCATGACAACGCTCGGCCCCACGTTGCTATTCCGGTTAAAAACTATTTGGAAAACAGTGGATGGGAAGTTTTAAACCACCCGCCTTATAGCCCAGACCTTGCCCCTTCTGAGTACCATTTGTTCCGATCGATGCAGAACGCCCTCACTGAATACGGTTCACATCAGAGCAGAATATCTAAAATTGGCTTGATTCATTCTTGATTGCCAAGCAGGCGCAGTTCTTTTGGGATGGGATCCACAAATTGCAGAAAGATGGGAAAACTCATGGCAATACTTTGAATAATACTATTGTACATGTCTTTTTCTTAAATAAACATTCAAATTTTGAAACGAATTAAGTTATAGACCCAATACATGAGGTTGATTGAGGAAGGATGAGGGTATATGCCCCCTATCTCTGACCACATATGGTTACAGATCCAAAACCTTCATAGAATCAATTCTATACTATTTCCGAATAAAAAAAAACCGTAGTATGTCGATAGTACATCTGTACCAAGCGCTACAGGGATTAAGTTTCGCTAGATTCGCAAAATAACACACGTATTGGGAACACCAACGCTTAACGCCGGACACACGCCACATCATCACATCAAATCATTCATTGGCTTGGTAACAGATGCTCATTTTTAGAATCAAAGAACTACATAGCATTTTTTTGCTGCAAATTTACCAAATGATCCTTTCAGTGTTTAACACCCTGAAATTTGAGAGCCTATTAGGATTTTCCTCGGAGAGCACGCGAGATGATGGTTTGTTTTAAATATCGTGTTGTGTCATTTCTCTCGCTAGTAGCCCTGACATTATCAATAAATTGCGTTCCAAAATTATAACTCACACATGTGGCAGGTTGCCAAGTTTTCGTTTCGGTTTTTGTACTCACTAAATGCGATAGCAACACAATTCGCACCGAAGGAATTTCACAAAACTTTCCTTTTTCTTTTTTTCAAACAAAAGCATGGGTAAAGTAGTCTAAGGAAGAATGGTATACTGGCAATTATGGTCGATTTGAAATTGTCGTTCAAATTTGATTAAATAATAATTTTCGGGATGCTAAGAGCTTTGCGATGTAAATAGAAATTGTGCGCAGGATCTTCGTCTGAGAAAGTGAAAGTTCCTTGAACACATTCACTTTTCCTGCATGGATATGTTTGAATTGAAATGTGTGTAGGTATACATGTGTGAACATCGATGCGTGTGTTTGTTTGAATGCCAACTTGTATTCAAATTAACAACGACGTAAATGCCCGTCCTCATGTTGACCTACAAACATGAAATTTGTTGTCCTTGTCTCTGCTCCAGGCTGCCATAACCAGGCCCGGTTATGCATTAAGTTTCTTATGTAACGTCAATTGTAAACAAATCAATTAATTTGAAACGGATTGAGTGTAGAATACTGTATTTATATAAATGTGGTACTTTAATACTTATTCATGTGTCTCATGACTAGGTTTCTGTATGTATGTATGTAAGTCGTAAGTTTGTTTGGATAAATTATGGCATTATTTTTGAAGCTGACTTGTGCCATTATAAGTTGTGAGAGTCATCCAAAATAAAAATAGACAGGGAACGATCTAGAGCCAGACGAGTTGAGTATAAAAACAACGAACAGCTATAATTGTACATATGAGTGTATGTGCATGTACCTTCTTACAATATTATTTAAATCGTATTTCCAAAATAACTTTTACTGTCCAACGGAAATACTCAAGTGGGTACGAATAAATGTCAACTTTCAGGTAAATGTGCAAGTATGTATAAATATGAAAAATTAATTTAAATTATTACTTCGAGTCGATCCATACATGCATATGTACATGTTTGTTTGTATGAATACAGCAGCTGACTTAACATTCCACATATATGCGTACAGCAAGCAGCTTATGGCTGTGCGTACTTTTACTTGCTGAAAAAGCTTTTAACGACGACATGACAGTTTTATCGCAATGAACAGCTGATTTCAATATGTTGTGTTGAATTGAAATGTCATTCACTCGCACTCACATTTCCTTAAGTAACAAATGTTCAAATACAGACGTATGTATGTATACTTATGTAGAGGTAAGTTAAGCGTATGTGCGTATTACGTACTCGTATTAATGACGTTAAGATTCGATAAAAAAATTAAAATGTCGTTAACAGTGTTACCTATTTTTACTGTGTAACAATACGAAATGAGTGCTGCTTGAGCTGCGAACTCGAACTTTTGAACATAACCAATGGGTATGCAAATGTGTGCCAAAAATTCAGACTGAGAAATAAATTCAATAAAATTGTTATCCAATTGTCAAAACGACCGAGCTAGAAGAGAGTAGCTGTGCCTAAAACTTTTTCCTAAGGCTTACGATACTACGGACTGTGAAATTTGAACGCCCGACCGCCCCATTCCGACTTCATTAAATGCTTTACGTGTATCTACTAAAAATGTCAGAGCCCGACATCGAGAACGCGCCGTTGCGATATGGGTAAAAATTATATTTAATAATTAAAAAATTTGTGTAAGGACAAAAAGTAAAAATTTATCATTAATTTGCTTCCTCTGCGAACCAATCATTCTCATTGCGAATCCATGATCCAAAACGTCACGACGAAAACTGACGAAGTCATCGCGAATTTTTCGATTATGAATTTTTGGATCGCGTTTGCCTTTAGAGTTATTCATTCGCAAAGAAAAAAAAAAGTTTATATTTCCTGGAATATGGTTATTTCTGATACTTTGCGTTCGCAGGTCGTGGATCATATGTATGGGACTTTAGCGACAAGAGAAAACTGGAAAACCTGTGAAAAAAGTGTCAGAATTAGCTAAGTTCACAGCAAAAATGCAGTATTATAGAGATACCCAACTTTACAACTGATTGACCCCCAGTCCATAGACGAATTTCAGAGACTTTTTGACAATTATTCATGAATTTTTGACAGTTATTCACGAAATAACGAAAATGCCGTTCTGTTTGGCCTTAAAAAACGATATAAAATATGGTTGTCAAACATTTTGAGGGTCACAAGAGGTAGAAGTTGGGCATCTCTATCATACTTCATTTCTGGTTCACAGTCTGCTCACATTTACACTGTGCAGCACTTAACCTGATGCCAAATAAAGCATGATCCTAAATGTACTAGAGTACTCACGAAAAAGATTGTGTGAAAGGTTTGCGGAATTGACAAATTTGAAAATGCACCACAAGACGCTCCACAGAACCCAGCTAATGAATACTTGCAACTGTATATAGGTTCTACACACGGTAAATTGGTAACAATGTTGACAAGGACCATACTAAACGTGCCAACTGTAGACAGTGTGCCTCGTTGACCATTTGCTTACTCTCGCTTATCTCTCATGACGCATGTTTGAGAAGGGGTGAGAACAATCGAATCGCTGTGTATAATGGCTGAAACACAATAGTGCCGTAATCAGCTGTTCATTCTCACAGCGCAACAAAAATTGTTCGACATGTTCGATAACGTGCGTGCGATGGACTTACGTTTTACATACGTTTTACCACGCAGTCTTTTGGGCATGGCCACTGAATTGTGTGCATTGAAATTCAACGCCAGCGCAAATGCACTATTGTGTTTTAGCCACAAGTAGCGTGCCAGAAGAAGCAGTTTGTAAAGTCTCAGTGTAAAATAATTTCTCCCTAAAAAATTCAGCGCACTATCAATAAGGAATAATACGCATTCATCCCAAATCCTTCGGCCTTTGATATAAACTGCAGTACACGAGCAGTTTATATCACACACTGCAAACAAAAGTGGCACTTAAGAAAAAACTTAATTTTCGAATATAGCCGATTAAAGCTGTGAACTTAATACAATAGTGAGTGATTGACATCAAACTAATAAGTGACCAAGTAAGCCTTTAGACGAAGTATCAAGAAGGGTATCTCCACATAGGATGCGAACCATGATGTGGCTCTAACTCAAAAGTGTACAGTATTGTATATTGCCACTTTGGTTTTGAACGTACACGTCAACGTTGAACGTGCATCAGAGAGTTTGCCCACTTTCACATTCCTCAAAATTTTAAATAATGTAACATTCCATTGTAGCATAAACCAACATAAACGGAATTGTTAACAGAAATCGCCTATTATCAGCTGCTTGCGGCCATGTATACAGACATTTTTTGACAGTTAATACCGAAAACAGTGGCTGGTTGGTGCGTCCACCCATACACACTCGAGCCTACGTCACCCGGTACGAGCAAAATAATTTTCTCCGCCCTACCTCTTACGAGTCACTGATAATGCTCAAAGAGTATACCTGTCTCGAAAAAGCTTCCCTTCGGAGTCAGCATAGAACTGTAGGCCCTTCCACTTGAGAGAACAAGAGTACGCATAACAAGTGTGGTTACTGAGAAGCAAGGCCCTGACCGTCTATGTAGAGCACCCGTACTATTAGGAAATCTTATGTCAGTCTTGACCACTTTGGGATAGAAAATATTACAAAACGAAGTAAAAAATGTTAAGGGGCAGATAAGTTTGAGTAAGTCGTTTAACCCTATAATTGATGATCTCTGTTTAGCTCCCATCCCTGGAACTTGAGATGAGCCGACAAATATCAGGCGCCGATGCTGGTATCGTTAATTTTGTTTCGTCGATCAAATCTATGTTCTGACGTTTGAACACACATAAATAGCTTTGTCACCCAAGAGTCACCCAACTTCTACCTCTCTTGTCCCTTAACATTTTTGACAACCATTTTTTGTATCATTTTCGGCATTCATGTTATTTTGTGAGTAACTGTCAAAAAGCCTCTGAAATTCGTCGATGGACTAGGGGTAAATCAGCTGTGGAGTTGGGCATCTCTATCATACTTCATATCTGGCTTTGTTTTTACATTAAAACATCTCAATGTTTAAGTAGTCCCTTATATCTGTGTACTTTTCCAGGAGAGGATTTCATACGAAAGCTATCAAGTTTTAATTTCTCTGGAATTTTCATAGGAAAACAATTAATACTTAAAGTTTGATATCTTTTTAACTAAACGATTAATCAAGTTTTTTTCTTCATATTTTGTGCTTATTTCTTCGACATCTATAAAATTGCGTCTTCAAACCCACGAGTAACCGTAGAATGCCCTATATAACTGTACAGAAACACATAACCTTCAGAAAAGTACCATAACTGAATGAACCATAATAAATGGCATCACTTGTGGTGCCTTCCCAAATTAATTGGGAGAATCGTTCAAGTATTTGCTCGAGCATGCATTATTGACACATACATACATACATATAAGCATAAAGCCGGTTAGACTTTCAAGCAAGCGACCAGAAGCAACGAGAAAAAATACGTCATACACCAAAAGCTTCTCGCATGACACATAGGTACTACGAGTGTACGTACATACAAACATATATGCTCGTATTATCATCCCGCGATTACTCTGACATCTACCTTTCTATTCGATACCGAAATTTAGCGCAGCTTTCAAAAGCATGTCCGCAAATGTCTACAACCAGTGGGGGGCAACGGTGAAGGGGTAATGAAAGACTTTCGTCGAATTCTTAAATTCGTATAATATCAGATACACTTTTCAGTTTGTTTTGGACTGCTCAACATTGCGAGAGACAAAGTTCTCTGACAGCAATTGATTCTCTCTCGCAAATCGTAATCACACACTACACTTTTACCATACACTTGACTAGCTGCTGCTCTTGACTCCTTCATCTAGTGCGGCATCAAATGCAGCCAATGTCTATTCGCGAAGAGTACGAATCAAAGGACACTCAATAGTGGAATCCCTGTGCTGTGCTGTGAATTCATTTCTACGTCAAACAAAACAAGTCGCACGCATTTGTTGTTGTCATTCAAAGTTGATTATATGTACGGACATATGTAAATTTTTTTTCCAAATTTTCTGTGAAAAATCTTACATTATCCAACATTTTGTTGATATTCTTCAATGTTCCCCGCGGTTCTACTGTTTTGTTTTTGTATTCCGATTGCCGTTCACGATACGTATTTTGCCTACTCCGCGTGTGTGTGAAAATACAAACTTGTGCCGACGACCTTGCAATGCCCTTGAATGACACTCTTACTGCGCGGTGGATGGAAAAGAAAAGAATGCTCACATTTTCGTACTCTTGAATTGATCTGACATCCTCTGCATTACACACATCTAATATTATTTGCGGTGTTTATATTTCTTCAGTCCGTTTGTTAGTTTTGATTTTGAGTTGATGATTTATGGAAACTTCTCCAGCTGTGTGAACTTTATCGTGTTAGAGAAATAATCGAATCGTACTCATAATATACATCGGAATAATCTTACTTGCCTTCTTTTACTATGTGAACGTAAGCCAGTGGTGTGCGAAAATCAAAAATTGCCAAAAAAGAAAAAAAAAAAAAAAGAATTGTACTCTCAACTGTGCGGATTTAACGAAGTTGTGCGAAGCGAATCACTCTACAATTGCATAAGGAGACAAACTTGTGTCACTCCTTATAATCAAAACATTGAACATTAACCAAGTAAGTTGCAATATTGTTTTTTTTTTTTTCATTTTTTATTTACATTGTACATTGCCTTGATGTTCACATCATACATGGCTGGTCTGTGTAGACGGAGACTTTTGGTGTGTCAAGTTTTATTTGCGATATACTATGTAGCAACATGAAAGTGCCCACATACACATGACACATCAACATTGCTACTTTCGGTCAGTGGCTATCATCAAATGCGTTATTATGTGGACCCTGCAATGTTGTGGCCATGATAAAATGTTGACGTTCAAGGAATTATCCGGAAAAGGGATGTACTAGAAATTTGGCCGCTTTTATCAAATGACAATCACCGCCGTTACATAATCATTTAGGGGGATCGAGTTGAGTTAAAAATGAAACAAAAAGACGCGGGAACTTAAAGTGTTGACCCTCAACACATTCGTCCTCTAGTAGGTATCATTATCACAGAGCTTTCTGGGTGTAGTTAATTACATAAAGTCACGGATAATACGAACGTTTTCGAGATCCTACGCGTGGCAACCAGCTGTTGTAGTTATTTTTGGTTGTGTTTATGTTTGTATTTTCACATTCACTTTTCAAGGAATCCGGTCATCATCTTTCAACCCCCTCCCCGAAATTTTGATGACGTACAATACTACACCTAGTCAAATGCACCGATTTGCAAACAGGTTACTTTTACTTTTGTTTTTTTACTTGTGACTTGCAGAAATGATGGTATTCCGTGAAGCATGTATGGCCGGAGATCATTCACATTTACGAGTACTATTGACATCCCCCCCCGAAGTGGTTTGACAAGCAGCAAGACATTGCGCATGGAACTGTTATTAGTTTCACCAAATGACTGCATTTATTGTTCAAGGAAATATTTATTATTTATGCGCGGAAGCGAATTATCCATCTACCATTAACTGCTTCTGATCGGATATGTTTTCGTTTTAAAGCACGATCTTAGAATTCACACGAGCATCTCCATCTGAGGATGGGTGTGTTTATTTATAGCAAGTTTGCTGAAACCAGATCATGACCTTTGGTAATAAATATTAATTTAAGTTTGTCATTGGCTAATTGAGGACCAAGGTCTTATGTCTGGTAAATTGCCGATAAGAATTTCTTTTTGAATTTAATTTGTCCACTTGTACATATAATTATCGCTTCCATTGATAAAAGCTTAACTGAAAGAAAGTCGAAGATTAAACTACGTGAATCATTAGCAATGTATGTAGGTATGTTGTATTCCTCAGTCTGTCTTGAACTTGAATGTTTAGAATTAATGTTTGGATTTGTGCCAAGAGTCGAGGAAATAGTTCTTGTGTAAATGGCAAAAATCATGTATGTAATCATGAGCAAATCAGTGACAGACTTGAAACAATAAATCAACTCAGGTCAGGCCGGCATATTGTATGAATGTCCAGCATTTCATTTATGGTTCTTCAAATGTGTTTCAAATGTCTAATAAAAGTCTTTCGCATATGATGGCATCAAATGCTGATGTGAATTTATTTCTGGATAAAACTTGGCTTGGTCCTCTGTCAACATGTTGAAAATGAAGAGCCTACAATTTCTGTACCAAGTCATCAGCTCTGCTGATAGTTTTTCCTTCAACTCTTATGACATATGGCGTGAATAACTACGTACATTTCCACAAAGCCATACTTCCTGCACCATACTTCCCCTTTCATAGTGTACCTGATTAAAACCGTTGGCAATTGCTCTTATAACCTTCAACTTACCGACCATGAATAGGAAGAAGTGCTGGTCTGTGAAATTGAGGTGCGAGCAGCAGTCACACTTAGGCTAAATGCCAAATGGCTGTCACAGTGTCACGACACCCACTTGGAGGTGAATGTCAAAATGATTTGGCATCGCGTCATGAGACAGTCGGTACATTGTTGGAAATGTAACTGCTTGGGTCATACGACCTGACAATCCATTGTGCATTGTTGCATATTAGGATAGAATCCATTCGTGTGGATTATTTAAAGCGCAGAAATCATTAAAGAACTGGTCTACTTCCTCTCGCCATCCGTGAGTCCTTAAATTCAGACAAAAGGACCAATGTTTGTCCAAAAATCATTTGAGTTTGGAAGCTATAAAAATTTGAAAAACTGAATGCCTACCGCCGTGGCTTAGTGTGCCGGTGCGTCGACTCTTAAGATGGGGCTTGGAGGTTCAATAACTTGCCATCCTCTATCTTGAGGCTAGATCTATATTTTAACTTTCGATCTATAGTCAAACTCTTCAAAGCAAGAATGTTTACCTCTTTGAAAGACAACTCTTTGAAATAATAGGATTTGCACAGTCTGGTGGAGGTAAAGAACAAATAAATGCCTCTTTCGAGCATTGTATTGGTGAACGATCTCATATTTGCAATTGATACCTGGAACAATCTTTCGCATGGATAGCAAATAATCACGTCTTATCCGCCCTTCAGAAGAAAATTTATATATTCTTAACCGATAGCTACATCATAAATTGACCTGAATCAGTTTAAATTAATACGATTAATACGACCTGTTGGTTTTGTTTTCTTACATTTATTCTTCTTAATGACAAACTGTAAAGAAAATGTTTAAAGTTGGAGAAACTTAAATCCAAAAGCCGTCGACTATTGAAGGTAAAGTGTGCAACTCTGGGTGTGAATGGTGTACGAATCAATTCATTGTGGAGTTGCAAACACAACCGGGAGCGGCGAAGAGCAAGGCTCCGATACATAAATGTATTTAGTTGCGTCAACTTCACTGTCACCAGGTACTTCACCGTTCACTGTGAATGACCTGATGACACAATGAATACTTCAACGCACAGCTGTTTTCCTTTGGCAGTCTCAATTTTCAATTGAAAATTATAACCAAGTTGTTGTGGTTATAATGCGCAAATCACATGTGTATTTTATTATAATTTTTATGTATTCATCACGACTTCCGAGGCGGGCGTTGAATGCGTTTCCATCAGGAAGGCGACCGTTTGCCAGACCCAGGACGAGATGGTTGGACCAAGTCAAACCAAAACTTGGGCATAACTCCTGATGAGTTAGAGCCGATGGCGGAGGATCGAGTTGCTTGGAGATCGCTCGTGAGTGGTTTACCCCCGCGACGTTTAGTGGAGCATGCGGGTCAGAAGATGATGATGATGAACTTCGCTTCAACGAGAACCAACTCCCAGACTTTCATTTTAAAATTAAAATTCCGTTGAAATGTCACAACGCTGAAGGAGAGAGAAGAGTTAAAAGTAAAGCAACTACCCCCGTTGCGCCAGCGTTGGTCCTTGTGCCTCATAAGAATACATGTATTTCAGAAATAAAGATGCATAACTTCTACCTCACGCGTCCCTTAAGAATTTTGACAACCATTTTGACCAATCAGACAGAACAGCATTTACGTTATTTCGTGAATAACTGTCAAAAAGCCGCTGAAATTGGTCGATGGTCTAGGGTTCAATCAGCTGTGAAGTTGGGCATGTCTGTAATACTTAATTTCTGCGTGTATTTTATGTTGATAATATGACGCTGACGCTAGTAAAGTATTCTATGTGCCGCAGCCGTAAGGGCCAGACCCATAGAAACCGCTGCATGCCTTGTTTAATGTCACACAATTGGCGACTCATGAGACCCAATGAGAGACAGCAAAAGCTGTCCACAAGTGGACTACAGCGTTCCAGATGAATTTGGACAACTCTTAAAATGTTTGTGCTGTTCACAGATGTTCAATGGGTCTGGGCATCATTTAGATCGGCATCATGTTTCACCAAGGTGGAGGATATACCCATAAGCATGAACTCATTTGATACTCGAGAAACTACCTAAATTGAAGAAAGGACTTCCGTTGTCCTGTCGCTTTGGTTTAGCGAACTAGAGCTCAAAGTCGAATGCACCTCAAGTACCATCTTTGCCGTCGAACCGATCTTGATATAATTCCTAATCGGAAGTCCTTTCTTCAATTCCCTCATGATATGTGCTTTAAGAGGGAACGTCAAAAAATAGATATTTCTTGTGTTTTTTTTTTTGTGGTCACACCTTAAGATAATTTGTATTAAATATTTTTCAACATGAAGAATTTGTATTTAAGAGAAATATCAGAAATTGTAATATAAGAAACTATGTGAACACAATAAATTTGCGCGGAGTTCAAAAAAGGGGCGGTGAGCCATTCATCACGAGATCTTAAAAAAATGTATAAGCAAAAATCATAAGTATGATGCTCCGGTTGAACTAAAGAATCTAATAAATTTAGATTTTTGTAAAAAAAAAGACACAGTTTAATACTTTTTTGTTTCAGTCCAAAGTTGTCTCACATTTTCGGCTTTCAAAAATGATGGTAGTAAAAATAATGGTGAAAATAATAATGGTGAACATTAGTGTTCTTGATCTTACCCGCGTAATACCCGCTTTGGCAATTACCCGAGTACTCGAGTAATGAGTGTAATACCCAATCTGACGGATACCCGCCATTGTTCACCTACCGGTTACCCGTCATCAACAGGTAACTGCTACCCGGGATATCATGTACTTTGATTCAATACAAAAATCAATAAACTACACCCGTATTTGTGAATAATACACCATAGAGCAGAAAGGAGGCGTACTCACCAAAAGTAATAGAAGTTAATGTCTTGTTAGCATGTATTGATTACGAATTCATTATTTTGAATTCATTGTAAGTAGCGGATTAATTTCGTCTAAATCTACTGTTAACCGAAATATTGAGGGTATCCACAACCATACAGGTATGTACCCGAGAATGTGGGTTCTAGAGCTCTAGTTCAAAGGCAGGGTAATATCGTCCACACCCTTTCAGAGTACCATCGCCAAAAAGCCAGACATTTTCCTGACCCTATCCAGTCTGAGGTATATGTACATGCGTTCAAGGCAACTCACATTAAAACGTATAAGGTGACTTTATACACTCAGAGGAAAGGGAAACTAACGTCCCAGAGACAAGCATCATAACGAAGAAATAACGTAACCACATGTGCGTATTGAAGCCGACATGTATCGAGTAATATGTCGCGACTTGTGCGAATTGCACACATTTTGTATCGCTTGCGAATTCTTGAGAAACTACCATCTGCCATCATTATCTTGGTTGTAAGAGAATGTAAGAAATGCAAGCGAATTCCACTACTCAACCTCAAAAATGTTCCCAGAGAAAAGGGTTAATTCTGGCCGAAGTTGAATATCTCCTTGCTCATTGATTTTCTGATTTCTATCATGCATTCGTTTGGTTTCTTTTATGGTAAAACATTTATTCGTCTGATGTCTATGACAGAACTCAGCTTGGCTTTTTTCTGAAGAAATGTATTACCAGAAATGAAGTGTTATAGAGATAGCCAACTTCTATCTCTCTTGCCCAATCGAATTTTTGACAATCATTTCTTATCGTTTTCTCAAACAAAATTGACCAATCAGAGAATGGCATTCAAGTTATTCACAATTGTCAAAAATTCATGAATAACAGAGGCTTTTTGACAGTTATTCATGATGTTTTGACAGTTATTCACGAAATCAAGTAAATACCGTTCTCTGATTGCTCGAATTGATATAAAAAAATGGTTGTCAAAGATTTAAGGGGCAAGGGAGGTAGAAGTTTGGCATCTCTATCATGCTTCATTTCTGGTCTCGAATTACCAAGAGTCGACTGCATTATTTTTTCCTTAAAACTTCCAGAATTAGTTAAAAATCTCTGATTGTTTCCTTATATGTTGAATATTATGGTTGAGTAGTCCTTGCCACCTCCAACTCGAGGACGTTGCCAAAGATTATGTCGTCACATGGTAAAATGGTTTGACTTTGACACTCAGCTGTCACGTGTCAGGATGTACTCTAAAAGCTTTTCCAAATGCGGAACAACAAGGCACTGTGGGAACGTCAAATAATCAAGTCAATGGTTGTATTTGCAAGTAAAATGTTCACTTTGTAGTCACAGTCTTTTTTACAGAGACCAACATCGATGATGATTGTGTAAGAATTTTTGTTTATCTCTTCAACTAATATCGCGCCATGCGGTTCGTTGAGCTTTATTGACGATACGCGACACAAACTTCCAAACCGCAGTACGCGAGGAGATTTGCTGCCCGGTAGCTCGTTACTTTCGTGTAAGTTTTGCCAGGAAATTATGTTAGATGCGGACCGCTTTAAAGTCCAAATATTCTCTAGGTCGTTTCATGTGAATGACTACAATAATTACTTAGCTGCCATAAACATAACGCATGTGTCCACAGCTCGGAGATGTTCGTGTTGAATTAATCAACTTAATTGAATGGAACACTAAATATGTAGTGAACCACGGTACAACATCGGTTTATTTGGCTTGAGTTTAAACTAGCCAAAAATTGTTTACTTTTGGCAAAATGGATAGATATCACGCCACGGCGTATGGACAAATTAGACTGACCAGTGCCCATTGAATTGTTTGGTTACTTTTTGCATGGTTTACGTTGAAAAGCAGCTTGAGAGTAAGAACTATTTTTACACACATTCTACGAGCTGTAACAAGGTCAAGAGATGTGGGTGTAGTGATTCTTTTTCTGATAGCCAACAAGCCTGTCCAGCTCGTGAATTACATCTGAAGTAGTTGTAGTAGTTTCTTTCTTATACATTCAAGATAGTTCCGATTCTACATTATAGGAACAAATAAAAATGGTGACACTCATCGGAGACGCCCGGCCGGAAATTTAAAGCTTCGACAACCAATTTCATCGGTCTCGACAGTGTATACGAGAAACATGCTGACACAATAATTATACATCATTTGAATCGTGTCCCTATAGCCAAGGAATTGGCTGGAGGAATTATATTTATTGAAAATATAATCAAAAAAAAAAATTTGGAGAGCTGCCTCCAATTAGACACGCCAAGTAGGCTGAGGCCGGTCACCACTTGTGTGTGTCCGTACACCCAATGTGGTCGAGACAGTGTAGTCGTTTTTTTTCCTTCCGAGAGAAAAGAAAATCCTTGGTCCTGGTGCGGTATCGTGGACGTCCACTATTGGGCTGTAGTACTGGTTTGGAGTCTAAGACTCTTTGATTCAGGTCGTTGTATATGCAACTAGTGCAACGATGCAAATAGGACCGGAAGGCAAAAAACGACTACACCACACCAGTGCTCCAGGTTTGAGGGTCCTTAAATCCGAGGCTCCTAGTTCGAGAAGGAGAGGAAGAGAAAGACTGAATCACTGATTTTGACCGTCAGCAAGGCAGGAAGCAGGCCTGATGAATAAGTACTTAATACTGAAAACTGAAACTCGCAGCCTGGGTTCGATTCCCGGCCGGCTCCACCTCTTTCGAGTGACCGACAATGCTCAAAGAGTATAGAAAAAGCTTCTCAAATTGGGAGTCGGAATAAAACTGAAGGTTCCTTCCACTCGTGAAAGACCAATAGCACGCACAACACGAGTTCAATTTTATATTCCAACGCAGCATTTTATTTTCATGGTCAAAAATAGGGGAGTCGTTAGAAGTTGATACGCTCTGTTGTTCGGTACGAAGTTCGTGGAAATTCTCCAAAATATTGAGTCAGTAATGATGGGCACCGACGAACTTAATCTTTGTCATTCAAATGAACTAACCCAAGGACTTGTACATAGTTAATTTAACTAAAGGTTAAATTAAGCTTTTAATTGCTGAAGCAGCCCACATCATTTGTGTAAGTCCATTTCTACAATCACGACAACCACATTAATCATTGCAGTTAATTGCAACATATCGGGCTCAAATCACGATGGGAAAACAATGACCCTCATGTAACTGCAGTATCTCTCGCCAGTTACTGACAAATTTATCGTGATTATAACTGCCGTTGTAAGCTTTTTAGCTTTAGTTTTTTTTTTAATTGTAGGCCGCCTCATTAGAGGCGTTCAAACCCAACAATTTGTCGCACCGATTTGCTTGACAGCCGTGGTTGTGACAATCGCCAATGTGAATGGCCGTTACAACCAAACCGCAGACTTGTAGTGCGGTAGGCAAAACACTTTTTTTTAGCTTGATTGATCGACTAGTTAGGTGTAATTGTGGAAAAAAAAAACACATTTACAGCACACACGACGCATGTAGAGGCCCTATATGAACCCCATCTCCCCAGTTACTCTCTCCTAGCGGAAACCTCTCATAAGCGGACACCTCCCATTCCAAATTCTCGAGTGTGAACGCCGCTCTTTGTGTGTAGGCATTTACAGCACACGCAATGCATCTCCCCAGTGTACTCTCTCCTAGCGAAAACCTCTCATAAGCGGACACCTCCCATTCCAAATTCTCGAGTGTGAACGCCGCTCTTTGTGTGTACACATTTACAGCACACGCGATGCATGTAGAGGTCCTATATGAACCCCATCTCCCCAGTGTACTCTCTCCTAGCGGAAACCTCTTATAAGCGGACACCTCCCATTCCAAATTCTCGCCTCTATTTGTGCGTAGACATTTACAGCACACCTATATGCACCTATTACAGTACACCTATATGAACCCCATCTCCCCAGTGTACTCTCTCCTAGCGGAAACCTCTCAAAAGCGGACACCTCTCATAACTCTCTTGGTACCGTCAGTGTCTGCTCACTGACTGAGTTCACTGTACACTTCTTGATTGGAAATGCACAATATGAAACAAATTTGCTTGCTTCTCCGGTCCAATCGAACAGGAACCTCAGTTAATTGCATATTCCGGCTACAGTTACGCGTATCATTTCCAACACGTGTTACCCGTTTTGTTTGAATACACACGGTTGTACAATATTTATAAATATTTGCCTCATGCTTATTTGACAATAAAAGCGGAGATAAGCAATCCTTTTTCGTCGTTCGGGTTAAACAACTTATTTTTGCACATACGACATCATCGGCGAATGTCTCACCATCGCACACACAAAAAACAAAATGTATCGGAAATGTGAACAGTTTCGAGCGTACAGTATAGATTTGATTGCTTTAAAGAGTGAAAATACAAAACAATCTTCTAAAAATAAACGTTAATTTATTCTGCAATGAACTATACAAACACATCTGCAATGTTATCTATCCGAATGTCGATCTTTCATTCCTCTGCTTGAATGAATTTCCTTTATTTGTTTTCTTCTTTTTGTATCTATTTTTTCCTATAACTAAATTTTAACCATAGTCTTTTTGACTTCTGTAAATACCGCATTTTGTTTTGGCTTTTGCTTGCCTTAATCCACCAGCGAATATCTGACGTATCGGTGGTGGGGTGAAATTAAAGTATGGAAATTTTAGCAAACTCCGACATGCAACGTCTGTCAGCTGCCTGATCAGTTCGTACCACAATCTTGGCAATGCCCCTGTGATTATTTTCTGTCTGCACTATTGAATAGACTATCCAAGAATGTTTTAGTGCATATTCGGCTCTGAAGCGAACGCATCGTCTCGCGCTCCTACCGTGCTGTTGAAGAAATAGGGAAATTTTATTTTATTTTTTGTTTCGCTTTTAATTAATGCGGTTATTTTCGTAATCACATGCAAATTGTGTATAATTCCGGCGCAGTGTGGAATAAACGTCGTTCGTTAAGAAATTCGATTTTATTATTTTTAAATTAGCGTGTTATGTGCATGCACACATAAATACACACAAAACGTACGTACTACCATGTGCTATCAGAAAGTTGAAAATACTTGTAAACAAATCGTTATCATTTGCAGTAGCAAATAAACAAAACTCAAAGCATATTGGAGTATTGATTATTTCAGTAGAGAATTCGAATGCTTAGCAAATTTGAGCAAATTAACCTCATGTTATTAACAAATCCAAATCTAAAATAGAATCTGGAATTAATATTTGTGTTTACGTTCACGTTATTAATTTGGTGTGAAAATGATTTGTAAAAATTTATTCAATTCACGAGGGTGTCGGTGACGAATTCCGGCTTTCCTTCGACGATTCAATGCATGGATGCACAACAAGTAAATGGATTATTTGCATTCTATTGAATGCCTCGCAGTAGACCTACTTCTGACACAGGTAGTCGAATTGCATACGTAGTCTCACATATTTTAAGTCGAGGAATTATTGGTAATCATGTTCATTGCACTCTTTATTTTGTTCAGGGCATGTTGCTCCCTTTTTCTTTGTTACGAGTTCCCCTCACATACAGTTATTTTCAGAGGGTAATGGACTCCTGGTGCGCATCGGTGGAAGTGATTTATTTTAGACTCAGTTCAGCCAGTTTCCTTCTGAAATCTGAGTATGAGAGATGGTTCCATTGACTGCATTCCTTTCGCTGACAATAGGTGCTCATCCAGATGTCTTGGGCATGGGCTAGTCCCAGTACATGTTCTGGAATTTCATTAGATCCCCACAGAATCTGCAGAGACCTTCTTCTGATGCTCCTAGTTGCCTTAGTTGCTCCCTGAGCCTGCGGTATCCTGTTAGGAAGCCTCTTGCTCATTTTGATACATATATTATATTCGCCTAAGAATTTGTTGGCCAGCTTCATAGCATCGGCGTTATTCCACTTTTCTTTTCGGTTCTCTCCTAGGTAGGGAGTCGGCCTTTTGTCCCTGTGTGGACAGGTATCCAGCAGAGTTTTAGTTTGATTGAGTTGATAATTGCAACACTATTGCTCTGTACTGCAATATAACAGATAATATGAGAGTATCCGTATGATGTTCATATGAACTATTTTGTCCACATTTCGGATTCCCTGCAACTATGCGACAAAACAAAAAGCACTGCCATTTAATCGCAGTTTGACTGTCGCATGCTTTTATGAATGCAGTTACAAATCTTGCAGGGCTGCCGTGACTTTTATGAACTCGGCCCTATACTATTTCTCCTTCTATGGACTTGAGCAAGTCTAGTGCCAAGGAAGCTGTTCGACTGTCCGACATCATTGCTGCACATGTCGCAGTTCCTGTCAAGATTGTTTTGAATGCTTGGACTGGATTACCGCTTGGAATGTGCCGATGCGTTTGCCCATGGATTCGTAGCTCCTTGTCCGGGGTTCAAATATCCCTGCCCCTATTCCTCCATCAGTTCTTTATCCATCTGTATATCATATTCGCGTGTTGGATTCACATCCCAATGCTTTTTGTTGCTGAACTTAACGGTGAACTTATTTTCGAAAATGAACTTGCAAATCACGTCATCCTTCGGAATGTCCAGGAGTGGTAGCATTTTGACTAGTGCATCGCATTATCTCGATGTAAAGTCCTTTTCTTTTCCTATTCCATCATGTTTGCATCCAAGAAATAGTCGTCGTGTACTAAATCTGGAGAATGTGCAGCAGCAGGTAGCAGTTATTGGCCCAATTTATGGCTTAGACTCATTTGAAGTAGTTCCACGGTATGGTCTAGTGTGGTATGGACCCTTGAGCGAATAGCTTTTTCATGACAAATAGTGTTGAAAAATACAACAAACTCACTTTATTTCTCCGCTCGTTCAATATTATTCAATGGACTTTGTTTTCGACATATTTTGGGCGGACTGAACGTTCAGCCTCACTGCGACCATAAAAAAAAAAACAATTTTTAAATGAATGATGATTGTCAAAATTTCCTTAGTCAGCACACAAAGTTCAATTTCATGGACATGCAGGTTTATGGCGACTCCGAACGGGCCAAGTTTGAGAAGCTTTTTCTAGACAGATATTACTCTTTGAGTATTGTCAGTGACTCGAACTACACTTAGCTGTAGAAGCTAGACCCTTGCCTTCTACAAGATCTAGTGGACCTCTTACTATTACTATTCTTCAAGAGAGTGGTGGCGTGTGTGGCGTTGCGGGTCTGTTTCGCTGCCTGGGTTCGATTCGCGACCATCATCATCATCATCTTCTGACCCGCATGTTCCACTAAAGAGGTCGCGGGGTAAACCCCACTCGAGACATCTTCAGGCAACTCGATCCTCCGCCGTCGATCTAACTCATCAGGGGTTACATATGCCCAAGCGTAAGCTGCCGAGTTCTTGGACTTGGTCCAACTGGGTCTGCCAAGCGGTCGCCTACCTGATGGAATCGCATTCAACGCCCGCCTCGGAAGTCATGATGAAGGGGACATTCGTGCCACGTGACCAAACCACCGAAGCCTAGCAATCTCCGTTCGAAGAAGCAGCTCCACAATGTTGTGTACCGCGCGCACTGCTATGTTTCTCACACTTTCCCGGTGAGTAATTCTCACAACAGCACGGAGAAATCTTATTCGTTCGGTCATTACCCAAATTTCATGACCATTGGTGAGAGTTGGAACAAATACTGAGTTGAAAACCTCTAGATTACAGATCTACTAAGGTGTTTCAAAATTGACCCAACTTGGCCAATCCTACAGGGAAGCTCAGCTGACTCCTTCCATGATTCCTGAAAAAAAAAACCCCGAGATACTTAAACATCTCCACCTGCTTCAACTACTAACCTGTAGAGTGCATTGAACAGGCGTTCTGGAGATGACCATGATTCCTTCCACGTTGATTCATTTCAGCATCAGCACATACGGCCACAAACCTATAGTGCGTGTTGGAGTTCCGTCTGGGAAGATGTGAGGATCTCTACTTCCCAGACATGACCAAAAGTAATTTTCATGGCCCTGTATTTAATGTTACACTGTACTACACTTCACCATGACACTTCCCAGAGAGGAACTTCGAAACCCTGATTCCGTACAGAGACCTGTAGTACAGCGGCACTAATACATTTTTACACAGACGGATCCAAGACGGATGATGAAGTAGGCAGTGGCGTTTTCTCGGAATGTGTTAATTTGAATAAATCCAATCGTTTAACAAATCAATGCAGCGGCTTCCATTAGGAAGTAATGGCGATTAGCGAAGCCCTGTCCTGGCAAAGGTGGAACTTGATATTCTGCGAATAGTTAAGTAGCTATTAAATTCCTGGTATTGTTTTCTTTAAACACTAATATAGTAATCGACTGCCGCGCATTGCTTAGGGGGACCTCCGAATAGTTCAACATTCGCCTGTGCTGAGTGCCAGGCCATAGGAACATCCCGGGACACTGCAAAAGCTGATAAACTCGCTAAAAGCGAAACTAGACTGCCGCGTGATGAACTCTCTTGTAAGATGGGCACCCCTGTAGCTACCTTCAAGTTACTGCTCAATAATCTATATAGAAAGCAACCTAATGCCAGATGGTTGATAGGGATCAAGTAACGAATCTCCAAACAAATCTGGCTACATCTCGATCCAAAACGATCAATTAGCCCGATCTGCCTAGATAGATCTAGAATTAGCACTGCCTACTAGGACTGGACGCAAAAAGGCTAGGCCTATTCACCAACGACCTCTGTATAAGGTGTCTAGACGCATCTTTTCGCTCAACACCTCCTCCGAGATTGTGCCTAAACTAGGACAGGCTCTTACTGTAGCGACTAGCCGAAGAGGAGGAGGAAAGCATCCAACACCTCCTCTGCAATTGTGCCTAAACTAAGACAGTCACTAAAGGCTCTTACCGCAGCGACTAGCCGAAGAGGATGAGGAAAGCATCCAACACCTCCACTGCAAGTGTGTCTAAACTGGGACAGGGTCCTACTGTAGCGACTAGCCGAAGAGGAGGAGGAAAGCCTGCCTCAACTAGGAAAGCCACGTGGCGATACAATGGGCGTACTTTGGATCTAAGTGCTTTAGGACCGTTAGCTTATACTACACTTAAACATTATGTTCAATGTAGAGAGAAATGATCTCGTACCAGAACCACTGTAGTTCTGTGTAATTAGCTCGGAGAGGGCATATAGTGACAGAATAGGAGGCAAACCGAAACTGTCATTCTTTTTCCTTGCTGATGATTCAGGTTTTGTCCCGGGATTTATCACATTCCTCGGTGTATCGATTTATCTACGGTACAACACAGATTTTTTTAAATGGGAGCGAAACATCAAGAGCGATATTTTCGTTTACACAACGGTAATGTTGCAGCCGCTCGCAACATTCAACTTTGCTTATTTTTCGTTGCTTGTAAATATCCAAGTCGGGCTTAGCTTCTTTAAATGTCAAACTTGGTATTTCTTATTCACAAATGTCTCGACGATTTTGTGTCACTGCCAGTATTAAAGTAGAACGTAAAGTCTTATGATCCATTAGTTCTTCGACTTAATAGTGTAATAATATAGGTGGCGCTACAGCCGGTAGAGTGCCCGAGCCTAGCTTCTCAGCAACCACTCGTGTTGTGCGTGCTAAAGGGAGCATTTCTTCGACTTAGATTAAGTTACACTTAACCGACTAGGCCGAAGTGAGTTGAGTATCACCAAACGGCCCTAAATGCCACTACCTAGCTACTGTGAGGGAAATTCAAGAAGTCATTGGGTGGTGCGAATAAAATAAAACACTACTTCTGCTGTGAGTTGGAAAAATTTTAAGGAAACCCCTCCTCTCATGTTTTGGCAGCTGAGTCTTATCACCGTTTTGGTGTGAATAAAGATGTAATGTATTGACAGATCACTTGCAGACGTCGAGTGTGCATGGGAGGTGACCTCCAGACAGAAAGAAGTTAAAATATGAAGAGTACTATTTCGGATTAAGTGAAAACCCCTTAAAAACAGAGATCTGGAATGGACGAAGACGATCTAAAGAAATATTTCAAATTTTATTCGAGGTTGGTGGAAAAAAAACCAAGTTGCGTTGGAGAAAAATTCATCCATAAACAACACTTGACAAACTGTTAATCAATGAATCCAAATGTCCTCACCAACTCCAACTTGGTGTTCCGGGTCACCAATGTATCTAAGGAATATTTTCCACGGGTTCCACCATTCCATTTGTCATGAAACTCAAATCGATACAGGTTCTTGAAATTATCCCCTGTGTCCTCGTAACGTCATTATAATTTACGATAACTAGTTACTTGATTTTCCTTTGTTTATGTTTGAAAACATTATTGCCTCTACTTTGCATCCACCTTTAGCCACCTTTGCACTCACCCTTACTCTAGTTTTCAAACGTCAACTTGAGGGAAAGAACCTGCTTTGATGACATTTTCTATTCACACCAAACTGTGTGTTTCCTTGAACCAAAACACTCGACTCATGTGTCTTCACTCGGAGTGTTCTCCCCGTTTTTATTCACACCACCCAGTGACTGCTCAAACAACACTCGAATAAACAAATGATGAGATGATAGATAAATATAAATCCATTATATTAAATGACCAAATCAAATTTAGTTTCCCACCTTTTATTTTTTAATTTGAGTAATTGCAATGTGTCGTTAAGATCTTTTAAAAAATCCATCACGATCGGTACACTTTCACTTGCAAAGCAATCAATTGAATGCATGTGAATGTAAATGGTATTGTGAAGCGTACTGTTGACGCTGCAACTATGTTATAGAGGCCGAGCCCCCAAGTATTAATTCAGTTATTCTACAACTACTACCACACATAACAGCTTGAACAATTGGCTCTACAAGCACCATGCTCAAGTAGCTGCAATTAAACAATAGATACAATAGGTACATGCATGTACATATTGAGACTAGCCGGCACACAGCCTCGCACGCCAGACCATTATGGAGTGATAAACACATGCACGACTATAGTATTTACCCAGCAACTTGTAGGATTGCAACCCCCTGCCGGTATAACAATCACACATGTGCAGATATTTGCCGGCAATTTCATTCTCTGGCCCCATCCAGTGTAGTCGTTTATTGAACTCACTGCACGCCATTCACGTGGAAATTTCCCCAGTCATAAGAGTGCAGCAGTGCACCCTCTTGTGTTTCAATTGAGGCATTTATTTACAAGACTTATCTAAGCTGGAGTGCAAATATTTTTGATCGCGTGCCATATGTCAATGGGTCATGGTTTTGTGTGTGTGTGTGTGTGGTTTTTCCCCCTCTTTAGTCTGTTTAGAATTTGAACAATAATGATTACTTGTGTTCTTCATATCAGCTACTTGCAGATCGCCCTCAGTAGCAGATGCTGTGATCATTTTAACGAATAATTGTCGTTCTCTTGGGAGAGTTCATATTTTATTTGCTTCTCGGATAGATAGCAGATAATAAGTTTCACACACAAACTTTCACTGACTATATGCCTTATCGTCATAATGCGGAGTGAACGAAGGCTTGCATACTAAGTCAATATGTGCCTTGATAAGTATTGTATTATCAGATTACTCATATCGTTTATTTTTCTTCACACTATTATCGATAGCCCCTGTGCAAGAGTGAATAAGAAAAAAAAAATCTAATTTGCCATGATTTGTGAACTTGACCTTGCCTATCCCGGTTCAATTGTGACGGAAATTTCGTAATTAGTGCCAGCGTTTATTCTACAATTTAGCGTTACGAATGTAATTAAACAATAATTGCTACATGCTAGGCTGGGGACATCGACACTTGTACGGAGTATCTGTTGCTTGCTTGGATTGTTTATTTTGAACGAGATAATTGTGTTAAGTTAAATTTCACTCTAGTTGTGTATGGTCAGGTGAGTGTTATTTAGCATAACTGCACTAATTGCATGCATAATCTGAATTAGCTAAAGGGTCGTGCATTAAGCGCTTCCTATCTTCAATTTGAAATAAAACAAAGTGTGTGCGAGACATCATCGACATTTTTCATGTAAATCTGGTACGATGATGTGGGATACGAGGGAGCTGTGGTTTGTGGTTTATTCACATGGACCTGTGGCTTCAGGAAACGCCACAAGAAAATGTCTCTCATCATCTTCTGACCCGCGTGATCCACAAAAGGTGTCGTGATCCACTAAAGGTGTCGTGATCCACTAAAGGTGTCGTGATCCACTAACCACGCAACTCGATCCTCCCCCATCGACTCTAACCCCCCAGGAGTTATTCCCAAGCGTAACCAGAAGAGGTTTTGGACAACCATCTCGCCCTGGGAATCGCATTCAACGCCAGTGATGTTGGGGACATTCGTGCCACGTGTTCAAACCACCGAAGCATAGCCCTTTTCGTTCGAAGAAGCAGCTGCTCCACGCACTGTCATTTCAATTCCCACCCTGTCACGTATAAATCTCTCGATCTCGATGGCCAGTTCTCATCAGCTCCACATGAGATGATAATGTCCTCGAATCGCTAATGTAGAATTGCCAATGTGTCGTCAGCTGTGTGGCACGTAGTACCGTCCTGTTTAAATCGCATGTCGTTGATGCTCATATCATCCAATTCAGGCCAAAAGACGGACCTATAGCGATCGCCGTTTATGGTGATGGACTGGTTAACTTCTCATAGTGGTTTAAGAGGCGAAGCAAATGTTTTACATTGTGTGATGCACTTATTTATACAGTGTGTACATATATTCACACAGCTTAAAGTCCTTCCATTATCTAACCATGTTTAGTGCATACAGCGAAGGCCTTGTATTGTAGTCAATAACTTTGCCGCGACATGATGGATCATTTTGAAATGTTTCATACGTTCTACAGCATGTCTAAAGAAAACGTATGTATTTTCATAACTTTGAATTTCTTGTTCGTCTAACAGCTATGGGTTTTTAAAATAAATCGTCTCAAAATCAATGTCTGCGACACTTCAATAGACTAGTTCTGGTCTGGTCTGCATATATGAACTGCAAATGGCACCAAATTGATTCTTGTTTTAAAATATTCGTTAGAGTCTTACTAAATACTTAAGTTTCAGCTGCATCTTAAAATATAATGAATTATAAAATATTTTGAACTTGAATAATGAATACATTATTCATCAAATGCTGATATTATCGGATCTCAAAATTGCAAATGTAAGGCCTGCACCAAAAATAAAAGATTCACTATCATTAAGCAATGAAGCTCTGGGCTTATTCTACCATAATTAAAAAAAATGCGTTTATTTAATAAACACATGTACAAAAGTATTATTCAAAGTATTGCCCTCTAAAGCTGTGACTTTTTCCCATCTGTCTGGCAATTTGTGGATCCCATCCCAAAACAATTGCGCCGGTCTGGCAGCCAAGAATGAATCAAGCCAATTTTTGATATTCTGCTCTGATGTGAACCGTATTCAGTGAGGGCGTTCTGCATCGACCGGAGAAAATGGTAGTCAGTAGGGACAAGGTTTGGGCTATAAAGCGGTTGGGGTAAAACTTCCCATCTACTGTTTTCCAAGTACATAGTTCTTACCCTGAATAGCAACGTGAGGCCGAGCGTTGTCATGATGGAAAGTTACTGCCTCGTGTCTGGTCGCATATTCCGGGCGTTTTTCGGCTACTGCTCTCATCAAACGGATTAATTGTGTCCGGTAGCGTTGTCAATTGATGGTTTCACCCGGTTTTAGCAGCGCATAATACAGCCCACCCTTCTGATCCCACCAAATACAGAGCATTGAGCTCATACCATCTGCACTATGATTCAAATTTCATTAAGATCGATACACTGGTTTAGATTTTGTTCTGATTCATCGGAACAAATCGGACATCGTTGTAGTGTTTTGGTAACACTAAAGTAGAGCGTGGGAGGTGCTCTACGATAGCTCTCTATAATACTTCATTTCTGATCAGAATTCTAATGACATGCATTTGGCTCTTATCTGTGTTGTCTTGTGTTCATGCTCAATCCTGTCTCAGGGCAGTTGTGATCTAGAGGTGAGTCTGTCGACTCAAGAAATATGAATCGATGACGCCCAGCCCAAATTCACACCAAACAGTGACTTTCTCGTGGTGCATTGGACGCTCTTGGATCTCATATAAAATGGAATCGGCCAATATTCGACAATTTTATTTGTTGACGTACGTAATCAGTGTCTGATTTGGCAAAACAGACTGAATAAATGACATTCAATTTGACAGATGATATGGCCGCTATCAGCCGTCAAAGTTCGGAAGTTTCCTTACTCGTATCTTCCGTTAATCATCAGAACATCATATAATTCAACTTTATTCCGATCTGTTTGTACACATGTAAGATTCACTGTAAATAACAGTGAAGAGAGACAGGCACCAAGGTGTCTGAACCTGAACCTGATCGGGTATTTTGACGTAAATGTGAAGAGGTATTTTTCTCTGTACAAATTATCGAGGTATGTATTTATTCTATTTCGGTCGTCATTGAATCGCCAAATCAATGTCAATGTGATAAAGATATCGCTTGTTATCGAAATGTTTTTAAAACCATAATTTTCAATCTCTCAATTGGAGTGTAGTCTGACCGTGGACACTTAGGACGCAGTGTCCCCTTTCTTTCGTGTCGTATTGTTCTTTGTCAAAGATTGCACATGTTTACTTAACTTGGTTTATCTGTCCAAGTCTAGCCGATGCTTTGGGCCTCTCATGAAAACAAAGTTTTCTTGCCGATGTGTGCTCGTATCATTCAGAATAAATGACTCAACAAAATCATTTTCTAATTAAAGTCCCCTTGAATGATACTAATAATCACAACATACAGTCCGTAGATGAGCAGGGCCCAGCTTCTATTGCAACCATTTGAGATAAGGTTCCGAAAAGTACTCACCACTTCATCCGCTTTGGATTTAAGCTTCCTATGTGGTAGGTTATGCACGGAAACAATTTCAATAAAATCGTAGGTGGATACTTTTCGGAACATCAGCCATCACTCGTGTTATGCCGTGTGCGTGGTATTGTTCTCCCACGAGTGGAAGGGACCTGCAGCTGCATGCTAACTCTAAACGAAGCTTTTCTAGTCAGCTATGAGTTACTCTTTGATCATTGTCAGTGGCTCGGAAGAGAAGCGCGCCTGAACATTATTTATGTCGCGACGGGATTGGAACATAAGCATCCTAGGTTCAAGTGTGTATGACCCGCAACACCATTCAGGATGGTCAGGGTCTAGCTTCTACAGCAACTTAAATACTACACAATATTAGTTGTAGTAGAATGTGATTCCATGAGGTAGGCGACCGCGTGGCAAACCCAGGACGATGTGGTTGGACCACGTCTAAAAACTCGCCTGGTTACGCTTGGACATAACTTCTGATGATAAAGTCGATGGCTGAGGATCGAGTTGCCTGGAGATCTCTCGTGCCTGGTTTACCCCTTTAGTGGAGCATGCGGGTCAGAAGAAAATTTAAGCTGTATTTACCATGTTCTGATTTAGGTCAAATATGTGCCGTTTTGTTGGATTATTTGCCATGTCATCGCTCTCTCTCTAAAAACTGAGCAAGCATGTTCACTCACCAGCAAAAAGGCGGCAATAATCTTGGTGCTCGGTCCGGACTGTACGGTTAGCCTCCAAACCAAGTTCCGAAGCGTCTGGTGAGTCGTTGTGTGTTGCCTCGCTTTGTCCTGAAGGAACACAATTCCTGGCTAGGCCACCATTTGCACCGACTCACTATAACCATTTTCGCTCGACGATGTCGTAAGTGATTGACTGTTTGTTAACAGTCGCCATTCGTTAATGATTCCCAGATGAAAATTCGGTCCATGAGGTTGTTTGGCGGTAACTCGTGTGGCCCATACACCGAATTTACTTTTTGGATCCAGCCTCGTTGAAATGGTTGCAAAACTTTTTATACAATATTTAGCTCTTGGACAATCGAAATAGTGCTTAAATGACGGTCAATCTCTGCGATTTTTATTTGAACACACACCAAACGAAACAGAAAAAAAAAACGTTTTGTTGCAGTCTGTGAAAATGAAACAAAATGTGACTTCGATTTGCGACTTGCTTTAAGTGTTATTGAAACTTGTGGTCGGACTCGGACGATGACAATTTATATACAATTTTTAAAGGGATTGAACAAAATTACGCAAATAGCAGAGAGTAGTCGGCGCAACCATACAATCTGAAGCGAAATGCTGAGGATGTGGTAATAAACTTAATAGTAGAGTTAAGAACGTACCTTGAACAATTTTTATAATTTTACCAGAATGCGAATTGAACATGAAAGCAACGGAATCAAAAGTTTGTTTTGCAACAAACAACAGGTCGACGAAACATATTTTTCTCGTTTATATGCTTCGTTTCATTTGGTGTGTGTTGCACCATAAGAAAGTAGGCAATTACGATCCACGACGCTGGTACGAAACAGTTTTGTTGCATTCGGCGTGTGTTGGCTTGTATTTTCGACAATCACTTCAAAACTAAAACGTGTGTTTTGTTTCGGTGTCTTTGGTGTGGGTAGTCTCATGAGATACAACGTTATCTTTTTTCACGAAACACACACAAACTTTTTTCACGTCCATAAACGTTATTCACACTTTTAAACGCCTTGCTTGGGCTTTGACCTCTGTCGAAGCAAAACTTTAAGGTGGGTAGGTAGGAAGGGTGACTGCATGATTTTAAGGAAATCATGCTCACGTCTCGTTTCGGCATTGTGTCTTAAGTCCATTTACCCTTTGACCTTGTTGTGATACCCCGTTGGGACCTACGTGTTCTCTCATTGGATTTGCTGGTCCTTTGTGTCTTCTTCCGAGCCATTTAGTGGCTTTAAAAAATTGGAAGATATCAGATCCTCAAGGTGGTTGATAGTAGCGGTTTATTTATCTGGCTCCGACTTTATTTAATATCGTTTCCTCTTCTTCTTTATGCATGCAGCTTCTGCAGAAGTCATTAGAGGTGCCCCAAGTCTTCTGGCTCGGTTGCCTATGAAATTGTGGTCAGGTAGCACCCCTATTACTTTAATGATAACCTTCCTGCCCATGGTAGGTAAGGTAGAGAAGGGGGCTTGGTAGTGAGTCACCAGCGCACTTAGACCATGTTGATCCATTGTGATACCCAGAGTCAGACTACTACGACCGATCTACCACTCCAGTGATAGCGCATTTAATTTGACTCCAACGGCAAATTCTGACTGGATCAGATTTGAAAACCAGATAAAAGCGTATTAACTTTGCTTTCACTGGGATTCGAAACGGAGACCCTACCAAGGGCAGGCACTTAACCAACTGCGTCATTCAGTCGTATACCTTGCTGCCTAACTTCAGGGTGTAATCTGTACTTCCTTGATTTAGCTTAGGCCAGATCGCTTTCGATATTCTGCAAGTGTCAAGTTTTGACCATTTGCGGTTTGTGTCGTTTTTCGTAGTTGTGGGAATTACTCGGGTGAGAAACACGGCAGGAACTCAATATTGAGGAGCTGCTTCTTCGAACGGAGAGGGCTATGCTTCATTGGTTTGGTCACGTGGCACGAATGTCACCTTCATCACAACGTCCGAGGAGGGCGTTGAATGCGATTCCATCAGTTAGGCGACCGCTTGGCAGACCCAGGACGAGGTGGTTGGACCAAGTGCAAAAACTCGCCTGGTTACGCTTGGGCATAACTCCGGATGAGTTAGAGTCGATGGCGGAGGATCGAGTTGCCTGAAGATCTCTCGCACGTGGTTTACCCCGCGACCCCTTAAGTGGAGCATGCGGGTCAGAAAATGATGATGATGATGATCGTAGGTGTGGGGTGTCTCTTGATATTGTGTCCTTGTTCTTTGCCATCAGCACTTGCATTGTCTTGCAATATCCTTTTGCCCGGGGACCCAGAATAGGGTAAGACTGCATCTGGCCCTTAGAGATAGATTGCTAGCCAATCAATCATCAAACTGCTCGTAATGTCATATCTCTCTAACGCCATCTATCCACACAATATTGCTGTACATCTTTGACTGAGTACATAACTCGAGAATTTAACTTAATGGAACTCTGGGTTGCCCCCATGGTTGTATGTCATTTTCACTTTTCCCTAGCCAATGTTATGGTTTGACTTTGAACCCTTTTCGTTTAACAGAATGGTCTGCCATAAGTAGGCGATAAATGAAGTGGAATGCTTTACAAAACTTAAACCTATAATCCCCACCCATAAGCTTACGACAATTTTGAACTGATCACTCACTGACGTGACTGGTTCAGTTTTCAGACTTTTTCTACTTCAAGTGTGTAATTCAATAATCTATCTCAAATGTCGCAACAGAACGTTTCAAGTTATTTGCTCATATACCATGAAATGCTCGTAAGAGCCTACTTAGCGTGACAGTAGTCTACTGCCGGCAGTCTGAATGGAAATCCTGTGACGCAACAGTTTAAAATGATATTAACTTCTAAAAATGTCAACATCACCTCCACCTCAAACGTGATGAATTGTCACTAATTTGTTTATAAGCAGAAACCACCCAAATACAATGTTCGCTGGAGGAAGGTGTCGAATTTCAAATGGACCCACACTCCCCTTACCGCTGGTTCGAGTGTTTCTTCATAAGCAACGCAACTGGTTGCACTGAAATCAATATGTGAACATGTATCTACTATCCCTCGAAATTTGTGTTCGAAAATCAATGTAATTAATCTGCCGTCGAGAAGCCAACTGCGAATTAGAAACACGATATGCAGATAGAAATAAAGAAATTATTGTGTAAAAGTTTTGTTGCTGAGATACGAGTATCTGCGGATACCACATATACGAAATAGTTATCTTTGCAACGACCATTTGCTGAATGATACATGTGAACACAATCATACAGCATACGTATGCAATCGTTTTATAGTTCTTGTTCGTTCCGAAAAGCTGAGAACTTTAGCGATTTTGTAACCATATTTCGGTTGACAAATTCATTCGCCCAAAATGATTTGCTATTCGGGCTTAGGTACTCACTTAATTGGATTCAATTGATTGAAATTATTTGAATGGTCTTCTTTGAGGAGTCGCAGCCCAGTGACAGTGTACATCTAGCGCGGGCACCAACTCGCTGATGGCTTTCTTTTGGCGTTAAATTGTGTTAATAATCATTTTATATTGAAGAATAGTTTGATGGCAATTATATGAGAATATTGTGGTTTTTCTTTTTTAAATTGTATTTGGTCCGTCTTGTTTTGTGTGAATGCGAACTCGCATACATTTCGTGTGTATATACGTGTGGTCTTGCCAGCAATTGATTTTCAATGAAAAGATGGGTTTTTAATTTATTGTTCTCATCGTTTGGGAATTGCGGTGTTCTTTCAGCTGAGTATGTTAATCATAAGCGCGAGACAATAATGGGGGAGAGTGCGATAACTTTGACTGCAAAAATTGATAACGGTGTTTTGTGAAGTGGTCGAAAACAAGGATTTTTACTGTGGAAGGGGTTTCCGTTTAGGAGGTAGGGGCAAAATTAGAAACAAAATATATTAAAAAACAACGGCAACACTTACAATGAAGCACTATATCGAATTTGAAAGCCAAAGACCTGAGTTTGGATGCGAATTTTTCCAAAGCTATTGACACACATAATTTGATTTCGATTTTGAATTAAAGATCAGATCAGGACCGATCTGAAATCAACATTTATGAAGAATCAAATAAAAAAAACAGCAGCGTCTTTTGACGATTCACTTTATTCTCATGTTTTCAACGTTTCGACTGGCTGGCAAAAGAGAGTGATGCTAGTAAAGTAACGTTAAGAGTAGTCTACCTAAGAGTAAATCGAAAGGGGGATTCTAAAGGAAATGGAATTCGGTGTCCAACAGGTTGCTTTTGTTGTTGTTTCTTATCATTTTGTTATTTATTACTACAATAAGTGCAGAATAATTCTAAGTTGTATAGTAGCCGGGTCCGAGTTATATGAGCGCCTTGTGCAATGTAAGCCATATCTACATTTAGCGTCCCATTATTCAGTTTTGACAGCTTACACAGGTCATTTCCACATTACCCATGGCTCATGAGGTATGCAGACTTCCAATGCGTTTTATTTTATGGTAGCTGTGTGCAGAGAGGAAGAGTTGAAATTCGGAAACTGACCTTTCTGGCCCAAGCCCCTTTGTTATAAGGTCGTCAAAGTCTAATGATTTAAATAATTCCTTTTTTTTATTGACATTATAAACAAACCAAAAATTCGAAATCCAATTTAGCGTTTCCAATGAAACAAACGACAGCTGGTGTCAGAATTGTTTACTGATATTTTTTTCTGTTCAGAAATCAAAAGTGGTTGAACCATTTTAGCAAGCTCTAGGTTAGGTTGCCCTAACTTAGACCAAAATAGGTCCGTTGTGATACCACGCGGATTGATCTCCCCTAACAGTTAGAAGCAGTTGGGAGCTTATGACGCGGCGGTTTAGCTGACGAATGCTGACGTGGCTTAGCTCATTACGGTCATTGATGTACCTAGGTGTTGCTAGCGCGCTATACAAGCAGAGAAGGTGATATGTGCTTTCCACCTCCTCTTCAAGCAGACAGAAGTCATGATGAGGGACACCCATCCTGTGGCCATGACTGCCAATTGTGCCGTGTCCAGTTATGGCGCCGGGGAGCGTCCTGAGTGATGAACTGCCAAGTCTAAGCAGATCGAGCTATCGTTTGAGATTAAGTGACGGTCAAATTTCCTTTGTTTATGGTACCTCCTATCCATTTACTTGTGTGTATCTTGAGTAGATTGGCATGGAAGGTGGAACTCCTCCTAGTGTTAGACAGGAGGATGTACCACATCTAGCGAGTTCATAAGCCTTGCAATTAGCTTTACAATGTCCCGGCTTCCACATGCGGTGAATGTTAAAATGCAGCTTAAGAGTTGTTTTTGAGGTACTGACTATCCGAACATTTGTCTTCAGCCAGGACGGTGCATCTTTTATCGCAATGGTTTCCGCTTGGAAGACGCTTCAGGGAGATAGCAATATTAATATCTTTGGAATAGACACCTGCACCTACTGCCACGTTCCTCTTCGATCCGTCGCTGAAGACGAACAGGGGATCCGCCAGCGTGGGGCTGTACTGGCTGCTTCATGTTTGATCAAGATTTCTGGTGGTGGAAGGTGGAGGAGTATGTGAAGTCCATCCGAGGCAGTGCTCCTCAGTGCCCCGGTGATGCATATGCAGGCCAGTCTCTGCTCCCAATCAAGCGTCGTGCAGTTGATAGCTTTGTTTAGTGCTCTCCACCAAACTGAGACCCCGTACGGAAGTGTAGTTGTGACAATTGAGGTATAAATCCTGTGAATGATGAACTTAAAAAGGCAGCGAAGAAATTCAACATTTCGCTGACATCCAACATTTGGAAATGCTGCAAATGTGTGGCGAAATGCTGAACATTTGGGCTGAAATTTCGGATTTAGGTGCAGTGTAGATGTACTACAGTACAACCTTGGTAACTGGAACTAATAGAAGTGCAAGGTACTGTAACAAAACTACTAGCAACATGATCAGTTTATTGAACATTATGATTACGTTGCTTAGCATTTTATAAAAAAACTTGCACTCAATCGGTATTAGTTCCATAATCCATGTGGTTTCCACGAAATTACTCTGCACAGGGCACGTAGTCTGGATGGATTGTTTATATTTTAGTTTTTTCTAGAAGTAGCTTCTTTTTTGTGACAGATGAACAATGATATACAGTAGAATCCCGATTATCTGGACTCATTCATCACGGCTCTAACTGCCGAATAACGAAACAAGTTACTACGAGCTGCTGCTCTTTTTATGATTGTTTCGTTTTTTTTTGATACTGATGGGTTGTCTATCTTGTTGCAAATCTAATACGTCTAAGTAAAAATTAGTAGTGTTGTTGTGTTGTAAAGACAAAGCGAATATAATTGAGAGCTTAAAAAATTGTGAATCTGGCAGTGAGTTGGCGCAAATATATGGTGTAGGAACATCTACACTAACAGACATTAAAAGAATTCTGATTCAATAATGAAATTAACCCTGGCGCTTGAGACAGAGAAAGGAAGCTCACAACGTAGTCATGAAGAATTTTTCAAAGTTTCAAAAGAGAGCATGCTGCCAGCCCATATCTGGAACTCTTTTTGGCCCTTAAACCATTGGACTTTAATCAAGAACTTGGTGGTGATACTTCATGGTTTCATGATTTTTGATTATACGGAGATTAAGAAATGCCTGGGTAGCAGATGCGACGGACTTAAATTTAAAGAATGACAATACAGTGAACGTTGGAAAACGTGAAATTGTTTAATCCGACGGCGTTCATGCTTCTGAGATAGTTCGTGTTTTGGAATGTACAATTTTATGCCTAAAATTGGATCTTAGACTTACGAATTATCGAGAGTAAAATTTATCAAGTTTTGAATAGAAAAAGAAAACGAATTATCGAAATACTTATGCAATGTGAAGTCAAATTATATTCGTTTACATGTTCATAGAGCCAACTTATCTTCCTGTTTTAAAATGGATATAAGCGCGGATGGAGCGATACCAAAAAGCTCAGCCAAAGTCTTCTCCTTTTCTCCCTTGACTACGGCTTCCATCATTTCAGAGAGCCACCTTGAAGTCATCTTACAAACTGAGAGCTTGTCTTAAGTGACAACCGGCAACGAACAAAGAAAGCAGACAATCGCACAAATACATAGATAAACTATAACAAAATGCTGCGAAGGAAAAGATATTTATTATAGAGATGCTTGACACAATTATAGCGAGTTTTGCTCTTGTTCATCGAGAAAAAATGTACGAAGGCGACCGAAATGTATGGGTTTTATACGAATTGTCGCGATTTCGATTTTATCGCGATTCCACTGTATCCTCGGCAGCGATGGAATGTCTCGCTATAGAAGACCACCTGGGAAGCGACTTTAATCACGTTACTGTATGCAAAAAGTTAAGCATGTCGGGGAGAATGTAACGGTGTCGGTTATTTTCCTGCTATTGCTGTTTGGGTTTGAACGGTGGGGATACAAAAAAAAAAATCGCAGTAGATGTTAAATTATCCTATGCCAAATGCCGTAGCGTCAGTCTTCTAGCTGAGCAATGACCCAAAGTACACTTCTAGGCTCGTCAAAATCTTACGTAGTGACCACAATATTGGTGTTATTGACTGGCCACAGCAGCCACCTATTATTATTATTATATATTCAAAACAGTCATTAAAAAGCTTTGGTTTGTCAGAAAAAAATTATCCTTTTTAGTTTGTTTTTGTACTTAATTTTTTTTGTCGAGTTTCAATTAGAGGTTATTTTATATATTGTATGTATTGGGCCTATAACTTAATTCGTGCGGTTTTGTACTATAGTACAATGAACATGACAATAGTACAATAGTATTATTCAAAGTATTGCCCATCTGAAGCTACGACTTTTTCCCATCTGTCTGGCAATTTGTGGATCCCATCCCCGGTCTGGCAGCCAAGAATGAATCAAGCCAATTTTTGATATTCTGCTCTGATGTGAACCGTATTTCAGTGAGGGCGTTCAGAAGGGGCAAGGTCTGGGCTATAAGGCGGGTAAAACTTCCCATCCGCTGTTTTCCAAATATTGTAGTTCTTAACCGGAATAGCAACGTGAGGCCGAGCGTTGTTATGATGCAAAATTATTGCCTCGTGTCTGGTCGCTTATTCCGGGCGTTTTTCGACTACTGCTCTCTTGAAACGGATTAATTGTGTTCGGTAGCGTTGTCCATTGATGGTTTCACCCAGTTTTAGCAACTCATAAAAGAGCACACCCTTCTGATCCCACCAAATGCAGAGCATTACCTTCGCGACATGGATATTCGGCTTTGCCGTTGATTTGGCTGGTTGGCCGGGTTTCACATATGATTTTTCCATTTTCATCACCAGTAACAATCGGATGCAAATTTGACTTCCTTTTGTGGCGTTTCGGCAGCATTTCGGACATGCAAAACCGCCTTTCGACGTCTCTCGGCTTAAGTCCATGTGCAACCTAATTTCCTTGCTTTTGAATATAACCATCTGCTTTAAAACGTTTTGAAATGGCTGCTTACTCTTCATAGAGTAATGCTTGCAGTTCTTCATCTTCAAACTTTGTTGGCGTCCCAGGACGTTCCTCGTCTTCTAAGCCAAAATCACCACTTTTAAATCGTGCAAACCACTTTTGGCACATTCGCTCAGCTAGCACATGCTCACCATAAATTTGCACCAAAATACGATGACTTTCGGCAGCAGTTTTCTTCATATTTAAGTAATGAGGAAGAAATCCTTTTTCAGGCACAAAGTTCGACGTATTTGAGTGAAAAAAAATTATTGTTGTTTACGCTTCAAATGAATGAGAAACTGAAATGACGTACAATGACAGTAGTTTTCCGTTTAGTGTTTTTACTTCCAGGCAGTTACCAATACGGCATATCAAGAATGTAGCCGTCTGCCGTCATATGAGTTTCGAAATATACATTTAATGTGAATATTTTCTTAGCTGAGTCAAACAATCATTGAATTTTTTTTTTTACTAAAGGGACTTGTACACTATTACTGATTCCCGAAGACTTAATTACAAAATAACAAGTGGATACATCTAAAGGTTCGGTCGTCAGAGTATCTTGTTAACAATCACTGGGGAATTAGTTAACAGTTTTGTTGATGACTTACACTTGAATTCGATTAGCAAATGAAAACCAATGTGTTAAATGTTTACTTTAATTTAATATCTTTGCACAATTAATGTCCAGCACACTTCAGGGTGATGCCATAGAAATAGGTTCCGCAAATATGTAAATGTAAGGTTGATGTCGTAGGAATTGATTTCGTAACTCCTGGCGATTTCTGCGACTTTGATGTCTTTCCTCCATTATATTGATGACTTAGTGTAAGCCTTCTCCTAGTTCTCAGCTAGACTTCACGCAAGAAACTCAGCTGATTTTTTAGATAAATTTTACTATTCATGTGAAAAACTTAAACAAAAAATTGTATTTCCCCGTCGTTAGGTTAGGTTAGGTTTAGAGTTTGATGGTTGCACATCACTTCCACTCGGAGGCCTTAGGGCCCATTATGAATCCCTTCATTTGTGTGGAGGACACATTCCTGTGTCACGTGGTGGCTTAAGCCACATTGTGCTCTCTATGAATCTTAGAAGATCCGAGAGACAGCTCTGTGAAGAATCTTTGGCCCAGTGAAGCTAGGCGCCGATTCTGGAGAGCTGGGTAGTGGCAGAGCAGATGTTGGATCAGCTCGGTTTCTTCCTTGTCGCCGTAGCTCCGGCAGAGATCGCTGGATTCCGCATTCCATTTCCGGAGCATAGTTCCCATGGGGCAGTGTCCTGTGATCACTCCGACAAGTACACGGATTGAGTTACGGTCAAACGCCAGAAGTTTCTTTGTTTTGCCGTTTGTTTCCCCGTCGTTGCTTGTACTGAGCAAATTTACCACTTGCGTGGAGAGCTCGACTTTTTGTGACACACAATAAATTAATAAATACAATGATCTGGGATTTTTTTTAACTCTACAACACTTTGGCCAATTTCCTGTTCGTTAAATACAATTCGGGCAACGATAAGTGCTTGCCACGTTATACATAGAAACATAGAAAAAGGACACGTTAATGAGGGTAGGTTAGTAAAACACCCGTCATAGATCACACTCATACCTATCTTCATTGTTTCAAAAATTTTGTGCTGCAGAAAAACACAAGTAAAAGCTGTTTTCTTCTCATCCCTGTGTTGTCCGTCAATTTATTTTAAAAAATTACATAATGAACATTTTAATTAATATTTTTTTGCAACATATTTTCTTTTCAGCTAAAAATTGTGTTTTCAACCAAAACCTTTTGCAATTATGTTTCATTATTGTTTCCTACATGCTGTAGAATAGGTAAATAAGTTTGAACATTTCCTAACCCATGTTTGATTTGATTTAATTTTGTTTTTCCTCATCATCACATAAACATACAATTAATTACGTTCACTGTCCTGTTGCGCACATAATAGTTTAACATTACAATTATGAGTTTGTTTACATTGATTTATTCACACGGATTTTCTGTTTGGTTTTATCCTAATAATACAATAAGATGTTCTAAGATGTTCCAGTGAAGTTTTGCTGATTGAACTAAACTGTTAACTAAACTTGGGAGTAAACTAATGTCGCATGCAGAAAATTTAACATTTTTTGACGTTGTTTTTAAGGCATTTTGTTAGGCTATCTGTTGTTGGACATTCTGCTCTTGGAATGTCCATATATGTCAAATATTTTCGTGGGTATTATGTTAGGTTAGGGGTTGGCGGCTCAGGCTCACATAGACCTGTTGGTCCATAGATCAGTGTTGTTCGACTTTTTTTTGCATTACGTTTTTTACGTTTTGTACATCAGTTTTTTACATGCTGAATTTTTACTGTGCTACTAAAATGGTAAAAGTAACAAAAAGCATGGAAAATAATGCAAATTGAGGAGTTTCAAAACAGACGATGAGAGTTGGATCTGTGCGGAATCCAAAAAACTATCAAAATTCACGGATTTTAGTATTCCAGTGGAACTTATTTCACATAAATTAAATTAATAATACGCTTTGCACTTTATAAAACAATTCACCGCAAGACACTGAACGAACAGTTGCAAAATTTTTCCTTATTTATGCGGACTTAGACAAATATTGCAATGCCTCTCATTTTCTCTCTTTTTTCGCAATAATTCACTTTATTTGTGCCTTCTTTACCTTTTTCCTAGTCTTTTTTACGTTTTTTTTACACTTATTCACGCGTTTTTTTAGCTTAAAAAGTAAAAAAATGTTTTTTTTTCTTAGACTGTCCATAGTGGTGCCACTAAACATAGTAAACCAAGTTGTAGTCCACTGCAGAAGGTTCCAATGGGTTTTGCGAAATATATGAGATGTTGTGGTCTTACGGCGACCACATAAGGGATTTAAAGAAAGGTTGACCTAAAGTTTTGCCATAGCGTTTCAACCACGGCACAGTGGTCCCATTGTATGGCAGAGTTGGAATTAAATCTGTAACTTTTGAACCCGTGGACCGATCTTAATGAAATTTGAAACATAGTACAAGTGCAAGTATTCCCTGAAACGGATGCGAGCGTGCAAGGATGAAATTCCTAATTTTAGAGCTTCTTGATTTCTGGGTTTTGCTCTTAGTAACGCCAAATCGGTTTCATAATTATACAAATTTGATGACCTAAAGTATTCTAATTCATAGTAATAATTACTTCCTCGGCCTCTCGCATAGTATTTGCTCAATACATGCATTGCAAGCGAAAAATGCACGACATTGCTCCACTTAAACGACTCGTTCTCCCAAAGTGACTAAAAGTGGATGCTAGTTTCTGCAGCATCGATAGATAATACTCATAGCTTTCAAAAAAAGTTAGTCTCCCGTTTGGAAACTCTTGGAGCATTTTTGTTATAGTCCATCAAACATTGAAATACCCCCCTTAAAAGCTGGCTTCACATAAAAGCCTAGTTTAATAAATTGGTAAGCAATATGAAAAAACTGAAGATGCAGTTTGAAGGCCAAATGTATGCCCTTTAAAAAAAATACTACTTTAGATTCCAAAGGAGATAATTCTAATGCATTTTCTAAATCATTTTTTGTAAATTGCAAAGTCCCAACTTTGAGCTAACGTCAACCAAAAGTCAACCAAATTTTGGCTTTCTAGTTTCTCATATTTGTAGAATCGAGAAAAATATGTCGCTTCGGGTATTTATTTCCACTGCGGGATCACTGTGCGCCGTGCATGGACTGCCGGGTGGGTCACCATATGAGCATGGTGACCCACCCGGCAGTGGCCTGTAATGATCCCTACGTGTGTACTCTTGACTATACATTTGACTATTATATTCAATATGTCAAAAATAAATGATTAACTTTCAATTGATTCCTCAAATTCAAATACGATAATTCATTTCCGGTCATCTTAGTTGCCACTCACGAGAGATCTCCAAGCAACTCGATCCTCTTCCATCGACTCTAAAGTTATACTCAAGTGTAACCGCCTCGGAAGTCGTGATGATACATTTGGGACATTCGTGCCACGTGACCAAACCACCGAAGCCTTTTCGTTCGAAGAAGCAGCTGCTCAATGCTGACTTCCTCCCGCTCTCACCCTATCCCGGCGTGTTATTTCCACAACAGCACGAAGAAATCTTATCTCAGCTGATTGCATTCGCGATCTTAATCCAGTCATTACCCAAATTACATGACTATTGGTGAGAGTTGGAATAAATACTGAGTTGAGGTATAAATACTGAGTAAATACTGAGTTGAGATAGGTGAGAGTTGGAACAAATACTGAGTTGAGAAATGCTTACTTGGCATTGACAAGCTCGGCCTTCCTGATTACAGATCTTGAAATCTATTTCATAGTTGACCCAGTTTGACCAATCCTACAGGGAAGCTCAGTATTACTCCTTCCATCACTCGCGCAGAAGACTGCGAGAGATTTAAACTTCCAAAGTTGACCTTTCAAGCTTGAGAGAAGAAGATCCCGACACCCAATCCCAATCAATATCTTGCTTGCCAACCTGGGAGTAGTATCCCCACTCCCGCCTGTGTAGACATTTGAGTTGCAACTGCCTAGAGGAAGAGTTTCCATCATTCCAAAAGGTCCACAGTTCCAGATCCACCCGAAGAGATACCCACGATGGCAGCCTCCTCAACTAACTCGAGATCCTTTGCTGTGAGCGATGAGATGTTCCGTGTGCCTATCCTAAGTCGATGTCGTTGCCTTTTACGCATGGCTTGACTTCCCCCTGTCACACGCCAGCTACCAGCTGCCTCCATTCAGGCCTGGCTCCAAATGAGGTTCAGGCACACCAGAGTGTCATGAGGGGGGTTGCGCTTCGTATGAAAATAAACTCGGACACCCCAAAACGGTTGCCCGCCCCCGCCCACACCCGGTATTTTGCCCACACACTCCTTTTAAGCCCACACCGAAAATTAACCGTGAAAGTTGTCCATTTCACATTCCAAAATTGGGACATAAATCAAATGCTGCATATTGATATTTCGATGGCATCATAGCTGGTTAGCTAAATATTCATTCATTTTATCATAATTTTCACTCAGTTTATCGACGGTATTATGTTATCATGGAGAATTATTGGTCTCCACTCCTTGTGGCCGCGTCGCTACACATCAACGCTATCAATCAACCTTGTCAGTGATCCCTAGACCCCGTCAACATGTATATACAAAAAACATCTGTTCGAGGGTGTGGATATTCTGAATCACTCAACTTGTGAAATCAACAAGAATGTGGTGTGGCATAAGAGCTTTATATAAAGGCGACGACCGATAAATTTTTTGGACACCTGAAATTCCCTTCGATGATGGCTGTCAGTGCATAAGTGGCGTAACCCACAAACGCTGAAATTATGCTGACCGTCACTAGAGAGCTCTGAGGACCTCAAAATTTGTTATTTTGGTAATTTTCGGGTCCCGTGGTTTTTGCACTGATGGCCTCATATATCACTTGGGCATAAAATGTTCTTGTGTTGTGTAATTTTCCTAATCCTAAAATAAATCATTTTTGCATGAATTAGAGGCTGACTACACGGTACAGAGCGTATACCAGACTCCATCTAAAAACAATTCTCCTTTTGTTTGCACGAATGAAGCAAGTTATAGCTGGCCGAATGACGAACTCAAAAAACTCTTAATGACAGCTTCATTCTTGGAGTACTTTCTGTGGCAAATGACATGTGACATATTTTCGTGAATTTAATTTGAGCCTTGTCTGGAGCAGTTAGCACCAACTTCTTAAATTCCCAATTGGAATTGGCTTAGTCGAATGTCTGCTCTTAATTATTTAAGTCGTTTTGAAGCTCGCGGAGGTCTCATTCAAAAATATGCAAACCAAATGAAAAATAACATTTGGTTCTCAATTGTCAAAACAAAGAAGGTGGTAGAGGCATGCTTGCTTGCAAAAGTTTGATAACGACTGCGTTTTGTGATGGAAATCTATGCCATTTTCGATTAATTTCATTAGCGTGCTATTTTTTCATACTTAGCATGTGAAATGCTAACGCTAAATTAATACGAAATTTTCGTTGATCGCATTATTCGCATTATTTCCGTAATGGGTCTATAACTTAATTTGCTTGGCAGCCACGAATGAATCCAGCCAATTTCTGATATTCTGCTCTGATGTGAACCGTATTTCAGTGAGGGCGTTCTGCATCGACCGGAACAAATGGTAGTCAGAAGGGCTAAGCTCTGGGCGGGTGGGGTAAAACTTTCCATCCACTGTTTTCCAAATAGTTTTTAACCGGAATAGCAACGTGGGGCCGAGCGTTGTCACGATGGAAAATTGTTGCCTCGTGTCTGGTCGCATATTCCGGGCGTTTTTCGGGTACTGCTCTCTTCAAAGGAATTAATTGTGTTCGGCCATTGATGGTTTCACCCGGTTTTAGCAGATCATAATACAGCACACCCTTCTGATCCCATCAAATTCAAAGCATTACCGTTGCACCATGGATACTCCGCTTTGCGGTGATTTGGCTGGTTGGCCGGGTTTCACATATGATTTCTTGTGCTTGAGGTTCCATTTTCATCACCAGTAACAATCCGAGGCAAAATTGACTTCCTTTTGTGGCGTTCCAGCAGCATTTCGGACATGCAAAACCGCCTTTCGCCGTCTCTCGGCTTGAGTCCATGTGCAACCTAATTTCCTTGCCTTTGAATATAACCAGCTGCTTTTAAACGTTTTGAAATGGCGTTTTGAAATGGTTGCTTACTCTTCATGGAGTAATGCTTCCAGTTCTTCATCTTTAAACTTTTTTGGCTGCCCAGGACGTGCATCGTCTTCCAAACCAAAATTACCACTTTTAAATCGTGCAAACCACTTTTGGCACGTTCGCTCAGCTAGCGTATGTTCACCATTAACTTCTACCAAAATACGATGACTTTCGGCAGCAGTTTTCTTCATATTTAAGTAATAATGAAGAACTTTCCGCAAAAACGCTTTTTCAGGCACAAAGTTCGACATATTTGAGTGAAAAAAAACAATGATTGTTGTTTACGCTTCAAACGAATGACATATACTGAAATGACGTGTAATGACAGTAGCCAACGCTTATTCCAATGGAATAATACAAGTTACGTCATCTCTTAGCAAACCGCGCGATGATGTAAAAATACATAAAATAAAAATACATTTCGTTTGGTTACCCACTCAATAGTGATTAACGCCTTTTTCATCCCTATATGGCGCAATCCGCTTGTAACGACGGAAAATTCGTATCCCATGGTGGTCGTTGTAACCGTATTCTACTGTACCCTAATCAGTTGGAGAAAAGTTGGAATCCCCAATTATTGTTGAGGGTAGATATATTGCACCTCAAGCTTTAGGTCAAAAAGGGACCCTTTCGAGAGCATTGCATCCATTTTCTCTGAGAGTTGTATTGATGATAATGCACTTGTTAACCGTGTTGAACGATCGTGCTATTAAGGCAGTTTTTCATTGAAATGGCACGGTGGTAAAATGGTACTTTTTGTCAGCAGTGGTGTGGCACTTCGAAAAATATTTTCCCGCAACGCTGTCCATTCAGCGTCCTATTGCGGAAAGGTGGAAGAGATTGATTCTAAAGTATTCTCTCTAGTTTCCATTAGGAATCTGAAAATGAGAGATGGCTCTAGTGAGTTCCTCTGATAATAGGTCCCAGATATCTTGAACATTGGATAATCCCGGTACATGTTCTCGAATTTCATTCGTTGCTCCACAGAAACCTTCTTCTAATACCCCCAGTTTTGTTTAGGTGCTCCCTGCAGCGTCCTGTTAGGATGTGGAGGGAGTTATTACTCATTTTGATACATGTCTGGAAGCTATTTCGGTTATACTGACCTAAGAGTTTTTTGCCCTGCTTCATGCCTTGAGCTTTGTTCCAGTTTTTTCCCTTCTTTCTAGTTCCCTGAATTCTTCTCTGGGGGCATGGTCTTTGAAGGGCCTGTGCAGGGTTCCGATGCTCCTTTCCAAGCGAGGGAGTAGGTCATTTCATTGTCCAGCAGAGTTTTAGTCTGTTGCCCCGACTCAATTCTTTGGGCATTCCTCCACAATCTTGAATTTGTTTACTTTTCATTCACGTTGACTTTTTTTTTTCTCACCTTCTCCTCTCCTTCTCGAAGCAAGAGGCTGGAATAAGATGACCCTCTTAACGATATCCATGCGATCGATGTGGTCGAGCCGGACTACAGCTTGTAGGGTGTGGGTCATGGCCTCTCCTTCACTCAATTCCCTCCCAGGCAGGACTTTATGTCTTTCGAACGCACCAATTATCAACTCTACTGGTTAGCTTATCGCTCAGCTTCCGGCTCCATATAGCAAGACTGCCAAATTGAAATTTCAAGGGCGGAATTTCGGTCAGGAATCTTGACCAAGGGTTGCCAATTTCAGATACGGTTTATGGAGTTCACGTTTGCCCCGAGTTGTCGTTAGTGATGCCTTGTCTCAGGTGGTTTGTACCGAAACGATTCTTGTGCGACCGCATGTATTTTGTTTTGACTTAGACCAACTCGTTTTTCAAATGCCTCGTCGTTAAAGCATCCACCACGGCAATACGCAACGATATCGATGCCCAACAGTTGACTGACTTGGAGAAGATAGTGCCCTTTGTCTTTACAGCTGCCCGCCGGACTGGAGAAGATAATGCGACGAATTCAGTCGATAGGACACGAAGTGGTCCCCATCGAGACACATTTTGAGCCGCTTCTTCGAGCATTGACATTATCGCACTAATAACACGTGCAGTATTGCCTTCCGAGGCTGCTATTTACGCTAATTTATCGGCATAGCCGAGTCATTTGACGTGTCCTTATAAAAATAGATTCGCACAATCAAGACCGTTCGCCCGTTCACTGGTCCAAAACAAGAACTCATTCCTGAATTTGCCCATCCCACAGTCGCATGATGTTTGGCATGTAGCACCGTCGTGCAGGAACAGTGGCAAACATTAAAAATTATCTCTTGCTAAATAAACAAATATTATAATAATAAATGTGGGTGGCGCTACGGCCGGCCAGGGCCTAGCTTCTCAGCAATCACTCGTGTTGTGCGTGCTATTGTTCTCTCAGGAGTGGAAGGGACCTACGGTTTTATGCGGACTCCGAACGGCCAATTTGAGAAACTTTTTCTAGACAGTTATACGTTTTGAGCATTGTCAGTGACACGAAAGAGGTAGGGCCGTGGAAAGTATTTTGCTCGTACCGGGAATCGAACCTAGGCAATGTAGGCTAAAGTGCGTAGGCGTCGAGACACACTGCCACCACAGTTGAAACTTAACTTCGCGCAGAACAATGGACCAATGCTGGCCTTTTTCCTAAAAGGAAATACTCTGCGTCAACAAAGAAAGTATAAGACTAGTATCGAGGTTTCTTACTGGTCACTGGTCACTGAATTGAATGTCGGCTTTGCCTGGCGTAGGATGAGACATCAGAGCACATTTTCTGTGAATGTGCGCCTCTAGTCTGGTTATGAAAGCGTATTTTGTGCTTCACTACTCTGGTTAATTAAAAGTATTTTTAATAGGCAAATACTCAAACTACAAGAGACATACTATCTTTCGTAATATTTAGTATTTTGCAACCAGCTGTAGTTCGGGGTGTGGTTGCCTCTAAAACAGTGTTTTTGAAACTATGGGTCGGGAGCCCCTAAGGGGTCGCCAAGAGTTCCTTGGCATTTGGCCGAGATAAATATGTCACTTCGGGTATTTATTTCCACCGCGGGACCACTGTGCGACGCACCAACCTACAAAAAGAATTTAATCCAGTTTGCATTTCAAAAACCCGTGCACAAAGAAATTAAGGAAGAAACCTTTGAACACTTACTATGTTGCTGCAGTGCTCTCTCGTCCCGTAGATTCAGACTTCTGGGCGCCCACTTCTTTGATAACTTGGCTGATCTGAGCAACATTAGAATCAGCCTTCTCCTTCGCTTTATTAAAACCACCAATTGGTTTGCGAAATAGGTACCCTCAGATCCGCGTTGTAAAACAATGGACCTATGCTTGGCCTAAGTGTGTCTGCTGTCCTTCTGCACAGCAGTCAGTCACTTAAACCTTACCTAGCCTAATTTATATTCGCTATCTTCAAAAAGATTAAGATTTGAAAACAAAATCGGTTATAGCCATTGTGGTCCAGTTTTGGGTAGCTGTGTCTTCATGATCAAGAGCCTTACAAGTCTTTAGATCACGGTGAAACTGTTAACCCCTTTCCCAATTCGGTTCGTTTGTGACGAAATGATTTCCTTATTTGTTAGCAAGTTGAAGACCCTCTAGAATTAAGTGTGCTGTTAGTCCCTCTCTGTGCTTTTTGTGGAATCAACAGTTCTAGGGCAACTTATTTTATTTCGTCTTCAGTTAGAACTTTCTCAACTAGCACTTCGACAACGTCATTGGATGCTGAGTCTGCAAAGCCCTCTCCGCTAATGTGCCGACGTGATTATAGAGAAATACCCTTTGGTATTTTTAGGCCCATCATTTTTGGCTTCATCTTTTTTTTAAATCCTGCTTAATAGAATGGAATCCCGAAACCGTGTAGAAACAGAAAATTGGGTGTACTCGCAACACGTGATTGTTGGACGTGCATTTTTCGAACATGATTTGTTACGAGTACACAACAGCATCATTTCAAAATGCTTATAAAACTAAAACCCATCAAAATTTTGTGCAATTATTTCTGCTAAGATCTTCCATAACCTTGTAATAAAATATTGATTTATGTTTTCGTTTGAGTAATTAAGAGGGATAAACATTCGGTCTCTTGACACATGTTTACCAAACTTAACGAACTACTGGCACAAACTAGAACGCGACCGATAACTTTGACTGCATATGTGCTATTTTCGCTACATTCGTTATATCGAGTGTCAACTCCTTTTTTCGTACGTTATATAGAGGCACTAATCCATTTTAGCAAATTGTACGTTATATCGATCAGTCGCTACATAGGCATAGGGAGAAAATTGCTCTAGATTAAGCTGTAGTCGTCCAAACCAGTAGTCGTCCGTCATGAGGGCCATTTGACTTGATAACGCTCTACCATTGTCTGTATATTCTGATGAAATATTTCACCTAGAGTACATCTGGAATGGTCCTCACTAAAATCATTAAGATGTTGTGGGAAGGAATAGCATTTTTATGCTCATTTGCACCCAGTCTGACTCTCTCTCTCTCTCCGACTTCCTGTTGTCTAGAAAGTCACTGATAACCAAAACAAAATATGAATTCCAGGGTTTTAATCCGACCTTAGTCATTGATTTGACAAAATTTGAATTTTTCACGATTTACCTATTTTTTTTTTCCCAACAAACCGAAACCGGATGAACATTTACTCAAACCCAAATAGGCCATTCCCACAGAGTTTGAAGTGGTTTCTCTGTCAATTTTCAAGTCACTCGCTCTCAATTGTTAAATTACCGCCAGAACAGCTGTTTTTGACATGACATAATAGTGTGAGAAAGAAAATAGAAAGAGATAAAATAAGAAAATGACCAAACTGAAATCAGAATAATGTTTGATAGAGATGCCCAACTTCTACCTCCCTTGACCCTTAAAGTTTTTGAGAAGCATTTTTTATATCGTTTTCTAAAGCCAAATTGACCAATCAGAGAACGGAATTTACGTTATTTCGTCAAAAAGTCTCTGAAATTCGTCGATGAACTAGGGGTCAATCAGCTGTAAAGTTGGGCACCTCTATAATTCTTCATTTCTGACTGAAATTCACGGTGTCTGCTTGTTCGGTTTGAAGTCTCATCTCTCACCTCTCACGTTTATTACAAACCGAGAGGTTTCCAGACACCGAAAATGTATGAAATAACTTGAAGTAACTTGGAACAATCGAGGATTGTTCGTCGTCACTCAACTCGAAACAAATATATTCTGGCAGCATGTAAATTGACACGAGTTTCATTGTGAACTAAAAGTCATTGTGAACTAATAGGTGTAATGTCAAATCGGTATTAATTTGATGCTTTGAGAAGAAATGTGTGGAAAGTTAAGATGTCGAGTGAAAATGAGTAAACGTTTAGAAAACAAAGAATACCATCGACAACTATTGCAAAAATAAATGCGTTTTTTTCTGTTTTGTGCAGCAAAATGTTGGAACTAATGTGTTGCTAAGTATGGCACAGGTGGTGCTTGTCATATCACACATACTCCAACTCGTACCATGAATGCCTGTGCTCTACATACATGTACAAAAATAACGGAATAAGAAGTAATTTTTGATTCAAACATAAAGTGATAGTTTGTCAGGAAACCCTCAAAATATATTAAGTATAGAACATGTCTTGTAACAAAGTCGCTATTAGAACTACATAAAGACGAAATACAGAACATATTTCACTGGATGGTGGATGACTTCTTGAGCTCGATAACGTTTTTCTATTGACTGAGACCTTTGTTTTCAAATGTAATATTCGAGTTTATATGGTGCCTACTTTGACGAATACTCGATTGAGTCGAAATAGGTGCTACCCATGCCCGATTGTATCGCATCAACTCGGTTGTTTCAAGTTACGTGCTGGCACCCCCCCGGCAGGTTTGGAGAAAATTTATTGAACGTAGCATAATTTGTGGCCCATCAAAAATGCCTGCCGAACTTTATTGCATCCCTTTTTCCACTGGACCATAATCGCAGACATACGACACATATGAGGAAGCCATTGCTTGTCTCGACGGCACAATTTCATTTTAAAGTGTTGCCCACCATGAATACACACAGTTTTTACTAAGAACGTAATTTTGTATGCAAACCGCATCTTGACGAAATCAACAACAAAACATATTTCAATGTCCGGCGAAGCACAGATATCTAAGCAAAATTGGCGAATACGGGCTGTTTGTAATAAAAATAATATGGGCGGCGCTATAGCCCGTAGAGGGCCAGGGTCTAGCTTCTCAGCAACCACTCGTGTTGTGCGTGCTATTTTCCTCTCACGAGTGGAAGGGACCTACAGTTTTATGCCGACTCTGTACGGCCAAGTTTGAGTTAATACTCTTTGAGAATTGTGAGTCACTCGAAAGAGCTGGTGCCGTACCGGGGGGAATCGAACCCAGGCAGCGAGTTGCATTTACGTACGGTTCGACGCACATACCCACAACGCCGCTAATAAGGGCTGTTTGTTGGAACTAAAACCCGAAAAGCTTTCGGAAAATTCTTTCCATATTTAAAAAATATACGCCAACCTGAGCTGGAAACAGAGAAAAAAAAAAAATCACAGGAAATATACTCGTTTTTGTCGCTAATTGAAATCAAAGAATGATTGAAGGTGATCACCCGCGTCCTCCGTCTAGTAAATATAATTCTAAAAACCACTGTCACATGATTACGAAACTTCGTCTGATGGTTCAGGAATACATGTTTCATCATTCGTATGTGTGAACGTATACTTTTCCAAAGACACATTGATAAAGCATTTCTCCTGCTTCGCCAAATTGTTTCTTTCCCCTTTTCATGGTATTTTTTTAAATTTAAATTTAAAAAAATGAATAATACGATGTGCAGGAACGACAGATACATTTAGATAGCAACAGTCAAACGGAGCGAAACGTATTATTAAAATATATTTTGAACGCCCACTTAAATTTGTGAGCATCTCTAAATAGATAAATATAAATTCATTCTAAATGGCCTTACGATTTTTTTTATTTTATTTATTTTCTTGACACACATGCATATTTTTTACCATATTCAATGTGTTTTATCTATAAAAAGAATTTATTGAGCTAAAAAATGATAGTCCCGACGACAAAGGCACGAGTCTATAATTCTGCAACATGGTTGAATTTTCTAATGTCAATAACGAAAACGCAAAACTGAAATAAATTGTTCGTTTACGTTTTCGAATTATAAGTATGACAAAATTCGCCCGATTGAAATGATTGTGCATTTGTGTGTACGCGTGTATTTCATCAAAGAAGTAGCGTGTCCTCAATTGTTGCGTGATGTGTTTTGTTCACTAATCAATATTAAGAGCGTTTAAGATACCATTCGAATTGTTATTTCCTGTATTCATTTTAACTTCTTTCAAATTAGTAAACAACCTAACCCTGACCCAATCGAGGCGAACAATTCAAGGTTTGTTCATAGCTTCAAACAGTTCGCCAGTTTGGAAATGTGTTCCTTATATACATGCAATATATGAATTTGACTCAATAAATGAATTGAATGCATTTGATTAGTTGAACTCTTCAGCGAATATAAATGCCCTAATAAAATTATGACTTTGGAGTGACCCGCAGCGGCGAAAAATCAATGAATTATGACGTTTCTTTTTCAATCATTAAAAATACATATCAACTATAAACGAAATAGCTATTCCATTGAAAAAGAGGCTGTGATACAAGCCAAGCAATCAGGAATGTGTGTTGTCGCTAGTGGGAGTTTTTTAACGACATTTTGATTGGACTTTTTAAACTGTCCTGTGTATATCTATTGTAATCAGTACACACTCTTCGTCGGAAGTACAGTGAAATTGAAGCACTTAACCAAATGAACGTAACTCCATTTGAGGTATGCCCTGCGATTATTGTGTTTTTTTTTTTCAAGGCGTAGGAGCAGGAGACTTCTCTAAGGGCCTTAACAAGAGAGGTGTTGACACATTTTCAAACAAACTCTGAATGATCACGTTTGACTCGAAGACTTCCCTTAGCCGCTGCCTATCTCTTAACGCGATGGCCGACAACGTCTCATGTGGACACAGGGACGTTGTTACATTCCGGAAAATCGCTGGTGAGGCCACTAGCGCATTGATCTTTTCGAGTTGCCATCAATGTCTGTGTATTTTTTCAGAGGCTGAGTGAGGAGACTTTGTGAGTTATTTTAATAATCATAGAATGATTTCATTTGACGGAAAACATTAATGATTGTATAAAATTTCGGACATGTGACGCCGCCTTAATCTGTCGTCCAATGGTCATATAATCATTGCAGTACGTCAGGCTGTTTTTAGGCTATAACCCGTCCAAAATTACTTGGTCTACGCCTCTGGAAAAAACACCTCATTACTTGGATCAATTGTGTAGTTCTACTAATCGGAGGTGATTTGAGGAATTATGTGCTTTATCGTGAAACAAGTGTGGACAGGATTGCATTGGAAACTCATCCGCGTCTTATAATTGCGCGATGCCCAGTTGTAAAGGGTGATTTTTTAAAAGCTATAGGAAAGTTTTTCAAAAAAAAAAAAACACATAAAATTCAGAAAAATGCATGAAATCTTTATTTGAATCGATAGTACGATCCATATAATTTAATGTTTGAAGATTATTTCATGCAAATGTTGACCATGACTGCGCCTCAAATGTTCCATCCGCTTAGTCCAATTTTGGCATACTCTTTCCATCATTTCGGCCGGTATCTCACGAATAAATACTTCATGGTTGTCTTCCAATGCGTCAATTGAAGCGGTCTTGTCTGTATAGACATGAGCTTTAACATAGCCCCACAAAAAATAGTCTAAAGGCGTTAAATCGCACGATCTAGCCGGCCAATTGACCGGTCCCGAACGTGAAATAAAATGTTCACCGAACTCGCCTCTCAATGAGTCCATTGATGCGCGTGCTGTGTGGCATGTGGCACCGTCTTGTTGAAATCACATGTCATGCAAGTCAAGCCTTGTAGTTTGGGCCAAAGAAAGATGGATATCATCTCACGGTAGCGCTCACCATTCACAGTTTTTACGATTCGCATCATCTTTGAAGAACTACGGTCCAATGATGCCACCATCCCATAAACCTCACCGCAACTGTGACTTTTTCTGGATGCATTGGTAGCTCTTGCAATGCTAAATCGACAATTCTGCTTATTTACGTACCCATTGGAAAATGAGCTTCGTCTTAAACTGACCATAAAATGGAAGAAGCGCGCGATGAACTTTCTTAACAGAGCACGCATTTTGATAATAAAATTCAATAATTTGTAAGCGTTGTTCGTTTGTAAGACGATTCATGGTTAAATTATAGACCAAACTGAAGATGTTTGACAGTGAAACAAAACACGAAACGTGCGCCAGCTGTTTAAACCAGTGTTGCCAAAAAGATAAATCCAAAAATCACACTTTACTTCATTTCTGATGAATTGTCAAAAATATCCCAGAGGATATTTAAAAAGAGAAAGTTGGACAACTTCTGGATTTTAAATTTCAGACTGTGAGTTGGAAAAACAAAAACAAAATCAATTTTCAACTCGCCGATTAAATAACGAGTTGAGACCAACCTCGAAGTTGAAAAACTCACAGTTGCCAATTGTGAACAAAACGACTATGAGACCTTCCTGATATAGATTCATGTGACAAAATTTCTTCGAGGATCTCTTGAACGCTCTCCCTTGGTGGCTTACATTCAAGATGTTTAAGTGATCAAAAAGATCAAGTGAATGCTCAAGAGAACATCACAATTTTCACAGTTCTTGTGATGCTCACAAGTTCAAATTTGTGAGTCACCATGATCTTGTGTTTTGTGTCAAAATTTCAGTGTTGTGTAATTAGAGCGGGTTTCAAAGGAAAGGACACATTACAATGTTGTTGTCGCCAAAATGTTTTTACTAACAAGTGGGTCGCGTACTCAAAAAGTTTGAAAAACACTGAGCCATCAGCAGCAGCATCTAGCACTATCTAGAATCATCCATCATGTTGGTAAAAACAGCAACTGCTCAAATGAGGATGTTCCACTGGATCTCACAATGGGAACACAATGGGTCTGGTCTGGCCTAAGTGCGACTGCTCTATACAGTCTAACCCAATGTAGTTCAATCAATGTGCATTTGTAAATCTTATATTAGCTTATTTTTCCCAAGAACCCCTTTTGAAAGACACCCAAAGACGAAGCAGGCTACCTCACCCAGGTGCTTAGTTTTCCCCGTTCGTTCTTTACTCGATTCCGTTTTTTATTTCGATACACTCTTATTGGATTTTCTGTATTCAAATTATGTTGCCAAGCGAATAAGATATTTGTGTTCGACCTTGCCTTCAATTTACTTGGGCACAAGGAAGCTGCTTTGAAAATTTAGCTTGGAGTGAAATTAGGCGCATAACTGACCATATTAAGCTTCCGTTACTGTAACAGATCTTTTTTGCTGTTTCAAGATCGCAAATAAACAAGTTAAAAAAACAGTCATCCCAGAATACAAAGCAAATTGTAAACCGAAGGCAAGATTGTTATGACACCACGGCACGGGTTGTTTTTTCCTTGCAGAGTTCTTCTGAGATTCTTAATGAGGTTTTATTTGTTTTTCATAACGTTGATTTTGACTCCGACGCTTCGAAAAGCCTGCACTGCGGTCAACGACAAGACCAAACCATGCACACACTAGTATATACACACAGTCGCATGCCAACGAACACTTAATTGTTATTGCATTTGACTTGAGGTAACTTACCTCGAAGTGTGAACGTGATAAAACTAATCTCGGAATAAATCAACTAATTCATCAAAAAAAAAAAAAAAAAAGCAAACATGAATCGTTTCCATGTGCGATTATCTGTTTTTGCTTTAAAAAACTGATTGTTGTGTGCTCTTTTTTCTTATAAATATATTGCAGCCTCGTCCCAATAAATGTAAGAATCGTCCTTTAATACGAAATTCATCACAGGTACAATGTAAGTACAATATTTGCGGTCGCATGCAGACAATGCGAACACGTGTGTCGTCCACATGTTTGCTGTATCAGTTGCATAAACAGATGGTAAATTTGGGAGGAATTTTGAACATTTTCTAAAGTGAACTTCACAGCAGTGAGAGTACCTTACATCGCAATTAACCTGTAATCGAATGTGCACTTTCGGTCGGTATTCTGTTATTTTTAATTTGGCAATAATCGGATTGAATACCAAAACTTGTTCAATGCCGTATATTGAATCGTGCTGTTGCGATAGCATGCAGGTATGTAGTTATTTGCCAATATCCGTTGGCAGCCGCTAGAGGAACCGAACAAGGGGTAATCTCGAGAAAAAAAAAAGCACAAATTATGCACTAAACAATGCGGTAACAGGAAGAGCTTGTTGAAATCAAAATACTGAAGTAACATTTTAAAGGAAAAACTTTTTTGAACTTTAGATTGTATTTAGAGGAAGTGAAACGATTGTCAGCTAAAGATGACAGCTGACAGCTGTCACTTAGTGTTATTGCTAAAAACCAGAAATGAAGAACTATAGAGATGGGCAACTTCACAGCTGATTGCTAGCCCATCGATGAATGTGAGAGGCTTTTTGACAGTTATCTTATTCGTGAACTTTTGACGGATCAGAAAACCGATATAAAAATGGTGGCCAAAATGTTAAAGTTGTCTATCTCTATACTACGTCATGAGGATATATAGAAATTCTCATGAGGAAATAAAGTCGATGAAATCATTTTTCATCCATAGTTTCGTGTTCGTTTTAGCGGAAGTCATTAAGGTCAGATCAAACACCTGCACGAATTCTTGTCCACCGCCCAGTTCAGCCTTAAAGGAACATAAAAAAAAACGTCTCGCCCTTGAGAATTTATTCCTTTATAACATTTTTAGTTCTCAATTCGAAACCGCTAGGCGTCTTCAGTTTTTGTTTACATAGAAACTTTTGCCTGGGATTCTTCGAGGTATTTCTTTCGTTCCAAGACCCCATTCGTGTCAACAAAATTTATGATATTTCATAAATGTCATAAATGCCAGACGCTTTCTTCTTAAATATCTGGGAATATTCAACCTTATTGTGAATCTCGCTTGAACAGCATATCATCCGTAATATTGTTGAGTCCTCTACTGGCTGTAGCACCCACCACATTATTATTATTATTTGTCGGCTTGTACTTATGATCGGTCATACAGCTATTTGTCAATAAAATAGGTGAATGAACAAGAGATCTCCGTATCATTAAACTGTCCCCATCATGTTCGACAGTTTTTCTAGTACGGTGGGAGAAGGGAAGACACTCTGTCATCTTCTTACCTTCGGAACATTTTAAATTAATTTTTGTTTCATTTATTCTGAGAGCATTTCATCAAATTTGAAGTTTAAGAATACAGTAGACGATTGATATAGTGAACTAATGAAAACCGGGCATGTTCACTGCACCGAGCGTGGACTCCTTGAACAATTAATCAAAATGGAATATAAATATATTTTTTCTTTGTAATTTCTAAAAAACAAGCCAAAGAATATTTTATTAAAAAAAAGACACAAGAAATGACACATTCCAAGCAAAGCGGGTGGATCTACATCTGATTTATCTTCTTTTTCGTCTGTGTCCTTCGATATCTGGAGTCGAACCATCGCATTCGTGAACGAGTAAATCTTCTATCGAATATCGTGTGTGGATTACTTAACTTGCTATTTTGCTATTTTTTTTTAAAATAATACATGTTCCAAAATAATACATTACACTGTTTTTTAGCCATGACAGAGCTTCTTTAATCGCTATAGTCTCTGATGGCAAGACACTACAGTGAGAGGGTTGTCGGAATGACCGCTGAAAATTCAGATCTTTAGAGTAGACTCTACACCCACTCCTTCGTTCATCTTCGATCCTTCTGTGACAATTGACAGAGGACCGTCCAGCGGCTGGTATTCAGACGTCCAGTAACATCTGGAGGGTAAGCTGGTTGAGAAGTTTTTCCTGAATGAGTTTAGGTATCGTGAGCTCGGTGTCTCCTGGTAGGCATCCAAATTTATCGAGGATGGTAGTGTCCGGAGTTGAGCTCCTTCCACTTACGCTCCTTCGCCGCCGTGCTGGCAGTGACCTGCTTGCCGAAGAGCCTCATCGGCGGAAGGTTGATGAGTGCATTTAAAGCTTGGGACGGGGTAGTTCGCATTGCTGCACTGATGTAGATGCATGCCATCCGCTGTACCCTTTCCAGTGGTTTGCAGTCTTTATCTAACGCAGTCCAGAAAATCGCGATGCCGTATAGTAGTATCAGTCTGACTACTGACATGAATAGCCAGTGGAACACTCTCGGCTGTAGACCCCCCAAGTCAGATGTTGTTGTTTTTGGCTAGGACTGAAGGCATTTTAAATGAAGACCTTGATGCACAAGGTTTTATACCCTTGTCTTGTTTGCAATTTGAAATCGATTGGGATAAACGGTGGAAATCTATGAAATATGCAGTTTGTGATGGCAATGTGTTCACAAACGAGTGATGTAATGTGGCACATAGACCCTGTGTTCTTAATGTTGATGTCTAAAATGAAGAGTATTCGGAAGACTTGGAACCAGACACCGATGTGAATTGCCGAAGGGTGCTATAACTGCTTGTGAGTCTCTTCGAAACATTGTTCTGAATTGTGATGGCCGATTGATTGGAGCGTCGACCCCCACGCACTTGAGCCTACGCGGTCAGAGGTTTAACTGACCAAAGGCCAGGTATGCAAATATACGTGAAAATTCCGATGTTCTGAAATGCAGCCCAGCGTATCAGAATCGGTTAATACACACACAAAAACATCGCCAAAGGTGTATACAAGTCATAGCTTGGTCTATTGGGGAAATTATGGCAGTCAGAGGTTGAACTGACCAAAGGCTTCACATCAACGATGCCAGGTATGCATTCAAATACTCATTCACGGCCCGACCTCTTTCGGGTCACTGACAATGCATAACTGCCTAGAAAAAGGTTCTCACATTGGCCCTTCGGAGTCGGCATAAAACTTTAAATCCCTTCCACTCGAGAGAGGACAGTAGCACGGACAACACGAGTGCTTGTTGAGAAGATAGACCTGGGCTGCCCATATCATTATTATTATAAACATTTTTGACAATTCCCATAAAGCGGACACTTCCTTGAGCGGACGAAAATATGCCGGCCCCGCAGGTGTTCGCTTGTAAGTGACTTCGCTGTACTGCTTAATTCAATTAATTTTAATTAAAACAAACAGCGCAAATATTTTAATGCCCAGCTTCATTTAAAAGTCACCCAAATGCGATTTGGTGTTGCACCACAGCGTTTATGTTTCAATTCGTACCACAATACGTTTATCCAATCCAGAATCTCAGATAATAAAGCACGCGTGTATAAATAGATCAATAAAATGCACTTATAATCATTGGCCTATATAAATAAATTGCACGGCTATAAAATCGATCAGATTTCAATCTTCAGACTGCCCCGGGTGATAATGAACCTCTTAGCAAAACAAAGATGCGGTAACAAGTTAGTCACACAGCTAAATATACTTATTCCATTTGCAATCAATTAAACCCGTTTTTTGACGACAGATTGGAGTGAGATATAGCCACCTACCAATAACAAGGCTCCCATTTCCTTAAGTCGTCACTTTTGAAATATTGAAACTTCGTTATGCAACTCTGTGATAAGCTAATCAAGTCTGTCGGGGTTTTGCACTTAGATAAAGCCACAGAGCAGGCAGTGTGTTTTTTTTGTTCTGATTGAAACACAAAGGCGAAAATCAAAACTGGAGGAACCACATTTTTACTCAACCAACCATGATTCCATGTACAAATGATATTTTTTTCCTCTTGACCGAACGGAAAAAGATAACAACAAAATTCCTCTTTTATAATAGACTGCACTTTATTGGTTCACGATCGAAGAACTACTGAAACATTATGGTTTACACATCATTTCAGTCGGTTCGATATTATTTTGCTAATTCATCAATACGCGTGCATCGAGCCTTGTTTATATGGCTACTGAGGAATTTTGAAAAGCTCTGAGATACGTCACCTATGCAATAAATGCTTGATGCAGCAAAACTTGTTGACTTGTTGGGTGACAGTCATTCACCACATCATGGCCCATTCAGTATGTGCGTCAACAACTACGATGGTTGTCAATGTTCCGACACGATGGAAAATGTTCCTAATTCACGACTCCACCTTTGGCAAGCCGTTCACAGTGTTCAGACTGTATAACTGACCAGAAGAAGTTTCTAAACCACCTCCCCTCACGAGAGAACAAGCATACCATGAGCGGGGCCTACTGCGGACTGTAACGTCGCCACCCATATCGTGATTATAGATTAATTTATTCACATGAAGTGACAGACACAATGTGCTATATTATTACAATGTGGTCAGATTAACCTTTTGTATAATTTTCTTATTTCCTTCGCCAATTAAGTTTGACGTAAAGAAGTACATGAAGGTAGCAATTGCTTAAAGCATTGTTCACTTGTTTGTATCAATCAACGGATGATGGAGGGAGATGGAATGGTAGAGAGAGAGAGAAAGAAAGATTGAGAGAGAAGATAGAAAGACAGATAGAGAGAGAGAAAGAGCTTCGGAAACAAATACTTTAATTTTCTTTAAAATTATTCAAACATCCACTTTATGGATGTGGTCTGTTTTCGCATCAAATGTCAGTAAATTCGAAATACACGAGATTGATCTCGATAATTTTTTATTTTTACTCTTACTCTTGCCAATCGCTGTTTCTTTGGGCTCAAGAGGCAATTGAGTAACAGAGAGATCTCTCGAAATACCAAGTTGACTTTATATAACACCCTAATCATCCCCGATTTGAGAGAAAAGTTCTGCGTGCTATCTTTGGTCCTGTTTGTATTGATGGCATCTGGAGAAGGAGATTCAACCACGAACTGTACGGGCTGTACAGCGGCATGCACCTAGTTAAGCGTCTTCGGATCCAACGCTTAAGATGGCTAGGTCACGTAGAGCGGATTGACACCACAGCTCCGGCCCGAAGAGTCTTCGATTCGGAGCCTTTGGGACAACGCATAAGAGGGAGTCCTGGAACAAGATGGCGCACACAAGTGGAGAAGGACCTCAACCAACTTGGTGTGCACAACTGGAGGCAGCTGGCGAAAGATCGTGCTGGCTGGAGAGGCTTGTTGGTTGAGGCCCAGGTCCACCCCGGACTGTAGCGCCAAACAAAGAAGAAGAAGATCTCGATAATTTGAAATTAGAGTTGCTATAGGACTTACATCGCGAATACTCAAATCCTTCCTTGTTCTACCGACTATCTCTTAACGAGATTACCGATTATACTGGCTTGTGTAATCCAGCCCTATACGCTTGTACGTTGACATATGTATTTTGAAAAAGTCATCTATAGAAGGAAACTTTCCACTTTCACCCATTCCACTCGAATGTAATCTGTTGAAAGACGTATGAGTTCTCCAGTTATGGGATTCAGGGTGCAGCTGTAGCTGTATGGTCTTGAGCTCCATATGCGAGACTCTCCAAGTCTGATCGTAAAGAGTAGAAGACGGAACACACATCATCAGAAGGTCTGAAGGGGGTGTCATAAACTCGCCTGTTGTACCTATGCATGCCATCGGAGGTTGTATGGCAAACAAATTTGATGTAGTTGACCACCTGTTATGGGTTTAGGAAACTGAATATATTAACTCTTTACTCAAATATGAATTCAACCCATTAATGCTACACTTTTTTGGTAAAACTTAAATGGGGTACAACCGTACCCAAAAAGCAAAAAAACATTTGTAGACAAATCAAAGTTAGAGAAATAAAACAAAATTTAATTATTTTGCAAAGGCAAAATAAATGGAGGAAATTAAAAAAAAAACAGGAGCTGGGGACGTGTGTACCCGAAATACTTATTTTTTAGACACCGATTTGAAGTTATAGAAAAACTTTGTTTAGAGCCAAACAGAAAGATGCATGCTTAGCCGTCAAAACATCCCTCAAATTTGTCTGTGGACAAGGGGACAATAAATTGTGAAAACGGTCTGTCCTTTTAAAACTTGCTCACTTACTTTACTTATGTCCTTTAACCCCTCGAGGGCATTGGGTGTCAACCATGCCACCTCGTTTGAAGTTCTGCAACTCGTTTGAGCTCTCACTAACGCAATCCTAAAGAACTCGATTCCTCTTCAACTGTTCTGCGGCACGTTTGCCTAGGGCGTCCCGCTCGGTATGCGGATTCCACTGCAAGGCGTACTTCTCAATGGAGTTGTCTTTGCGCCGTAGGGTGTGTCCAATCCATTTGCCACTTTCTCCTTCGTATTTTTCCTGACCTGCAATTGCTATTTGGAGATACTGTCCGCCCAAAAAATCCTAAGGATGTTTCTTAAACATCTGTTTACGAATGATTGCAGCTTTCGTGTGGTAATGATGTCCACTTTCCAGGTACTGCACCCATATAGCTGCATCGACACCATGTTGGAGTGGAACAGTCGCAGCTTGGTTCTTAAGCTGATGGCTTTGTTTTGCCAGATCGTCGATTCCACGATTCTGCTGCTCACATTAGTTAGCAGCGGAGACCACACTTCCTAAAAATAAAAAGCTGTTAACTTTCTCGACTTCCTGTCCGGCAATGTTCAGTTGGTCGCGGTTGTCAGAAATGCAAAGGGCTTTAGTTTTCGCATTATTTATATTGAACCCCACTTTGTTTGCCTGAGTTTCTATATTATGGGCCATCAAGTGAAGTTCCATTACCAGATGCGAAAGTAGACAAAGAATAAGATGTCATAGTCCATGGAGTGCCATAATATCTGTCCATCAACGATTCACGGAGTACATCATTGATAACCACTAGAAACAATAGTGGTGACAGTATCATCACCCTTGACGAACTCCACTTTGGACCTCAAACTCCTCCGACAACTTACCATAGTACAGGACGTGACACTTGAATTCCTTGATGATGTTATAAACGGTCTTACTGTCGCCCTATTCGCTGCTTCTCCAGAAGCCATTGTTTCTGACGTTTGTCTCGCCTTACGCCACGTTGCACTTCTTTCTTCTTCACCCGGTATTGACTTACAGTTCGGTTGTCTCTACTGCTGAGCGGCCTCAGCGATTCGAGCCTTTATTGCTATACGCTCATCGATCCGTCTCCAGGTATCAGCTGTAAATCGTATACCATGGTGTCGCTGTCTTTTATCGACATATGTGTACCAATGGTCATCCAAGCTATCCTGTCTTGAATTGCCGATTGATCCTGCTTCTAAGGCAAGGTGAGCCTGTCGATATTGTACCTGGTGTTAAGCGAATTACAGCGATGTGCTGTCATAAGTTGCTGACCTCATTGTAGCCTGATGTCGGCTCCACGTCTGTTTCGGACATCCAAAAGGCTGATTCTAAAGCTTTAAGACTAGTGTCAAATGAATAAGAATTGATCATGCAGTGTGCGCTGCGGTAGTGCGTAGGGGATGCTCCTCGATATGCCATAATAGTAATTTTTTTTATTTGTGGAGACTAAATTGACCACGTTAGATGCTACCTGAAAAACCCCTATTAGGGCAGATTTCCTTATGTGCTTTAAATGCTGTACACTTACTTTTGAGATATACAAAGCTGTGATATACAAAGCTTCGGATTTTTCCGGTGTATGACTTGCTGTGCCGATCGGATTGCTTGCCCAATGAATTGTACCCAATTAGAGTAGATCATGAGCATGCTTCTCTTGGCGAGGAGGCGATGTACAATCTTCAGTCGCGATAAGAACAATTATCTACAAAACTACCTGCTCACCGGATCATACGGATGCTCATAAGCCATCAGCAAGGAACCTTAGCTGCCCTACTTTACTTCGTCGTAGAATTCTCCATGAAGCCTTGGTTGGCCTTCGTAAGGGTCAGTTTCGAATGACTGTTGAACTTCAATCTTTCCGTGAAGCTAACGCCAAGATACTTGATATTTTCGTTTGTTGATATTTCTGTACCGTCAGCTAGCACTATCTTTATGCTTCGACATTTGGCTGCTGATCTGCATCCACCTCTGGATGGTCTCCTTAGGCACATAAGTAACATAAGCACATAAGTAGTAGTCAAATTTGTTCGCTGTTTTTATCTGTGGTTACGTTGAACTGGCATAAGTCAGCTAGTCATCTGCGAATAGACAGCATTCTACTGTGCCAGTTGGATGTGGTTGATCTGCCGTATAGATGTTGGAAAGCCACGGTCCCAGCTTTGATCCCTGTGCAAAACCCGCCTTGGTGCTCCGCTCTGTTGACTTGCTGCCTTAGTAGAATCTTCTGGAATGCAGAAAGCTAAACATTTTTCTGATGAGGTTGGAGGGGAATCCCATCTAGTTCAGCTTGTAGATGAGTCGTTCAATCCAGACCGTATCGAAGACCTTCTCTACGTCCAGGAAGCAGGCGACGGTGACCTTGTTTTTGTTCAGTGCGGCTACATCGTGGTGGACATTCATTAGAGGATGCAGCGTTGAATGTTTTTCCCGAAATCCGTACTGAATATCTGGAATGATGTTTAGGTCGGTAGACCATCGCTTTAGTTTTCGCACTACCAGGATCTTGCTTATATTGCTCAAGAGCGGTATAGGCCTGAAACACTGGCAGCGTCCCAAATTTGCTGTTTTCCACTTGCTAGGAAAGTAGCAATTGTTGATGCAGTTGTTCATGATTGTGAGAAGTATAACCACCATTTGTGGCATTCGCTTCAGGACAAAATTCGAAATATTGTCAGCACCGGCGGATGAAGTCTCAAGTGTATTGACGTAGCTATTGACTTCTGTGACAAATTCCGGGTCATCGGGCGGTGATGGTTGAAAGTTGACTTCGAAAAAGGATGAAAATGCTTCTGCTTTCTCCGCCGGCGTGCTTGCGTCTCCTTCACTTGTTGTCATCAGAATGCCTTTAGAGCAGAACTCGTTCGTATAGGATCGTGTTTTTGCTATACTTCCCAGATTGACTATATTCAATGACAGCCCAAGAAAGAGGATAATGCGAACGTTTCGTGTTCTTAAAAATTAGATTTCTGGGACTAAGTACTCAAATTGCTGGTTTGTTGTTATTTGAACACTGTAAACGTATTAATCAACTTTTATTCCCATCAATACACAATTTTGGTGGGATTTAAAAATATATTTGAACAGACTTATTTTTACAATTGATTTTACAAACTAAAGGTGTTGGCTCAACAATAGGGGCCCAACTCATGTACTTTGTTTCATTTAATGTTTATAATAATTGTCGGCTTATTGTTTATTTTTCATGTACTGCAATGGCTGGTGCTTACATCGGGGGATTGTATTTCTCAAGTTCCTGATTTCCTCGTTAGGATGGTGCCACCACGTACTGTTGGATGATGCGTGCTTGGTCGTAAAGCCTATTTGTGCTGTGGTGCCTTTGACGGTCCCGGTCGTACGTCGTTTGGCGTCACCCACAAAAATGCAAGCGACAAAATCAATATCATTCTATCCCACTTTCTCATGAAATGTGACTAAGGTGAATACACACGATAGTCGTGCGAGTGACAAATGTCACTTAAAGTGACTAAGAGAATACAAATTTGTCAAAGTGACACATAGTTTGCGGTGACCCGACCAAGAGAATAAGCGGGAATATTCCGATCAGCTGTTTAGAATGTTACTTCAAAGCAAAAATTATTCCGATTCCTATGAAATCGGAAAAGAGTTACCTCGCACAAAAAAAGGGTTTTTCGAAAACAAAGCACGTCCTCCTGACTGGCAAATTCCGTGGTACATTGAACCATCTCTGAGACAAACTTGCACACACCCAAGGACTCTATCAGAAGTCAGTTCACCATTCCTTGATTTACTGAATGGCCGAAGATGTATTCATCCCAAGTTTTATTGGAATCAGATGGGATGTTACCCGGATGTATTCTCAGCCACAAACTTCTTTCATATTCTGTATTTATTCCGCGCTGAGTTTGTTTTCGCGCGATGCGGATAATCCCCACGGATAGCATTCGAATACAATAATGTTGATTTGCTTTGGAAAACTTTTTCCATAAACGTGAGCAATTGACTCTTAAAAATCGAGTATGTACATATGGACGAACAGATGATGTATAGATTGAAGATGAGATATAATTTGAATATGAAACGTATAAACAATGACGCCATCGCCATTCTATTTTTTCTGATAAACAACATAATCGAACAGTGATGCAAATAAGAAATAATTTTCAGGCAAAAGTTTTTCACAAAAGTTCGATTTTAAGTTCGAACGAATCGAAAATGTTTAAAATCAATATTTTATCTAAGGAATTTAAATAGCCATGATTGCACTGCACATCGCGGCATACATTACAGTGCCAATTAACTTAGGCGTTAGTCATTGTAAACGGAGAATTTTTTTTGTCTAATATTTTAATTCACCGGATTATGAATGTCGCAATGATTTCTAATTCATAAACAAGGACAAAAAGTTAAAACTTAAATCAGCGGAACATCTAAAAAAATAAAATAAATGCGAATATATCCATGAAGAACAGTTTTAGAAAAACAAGACTGTGTCGACGTGATTGTGATGGACCATTCGTATCGCCTTCGTAATCACGTCGTCCATGTCAGGAGAAAAGCATGATCATAAAAATATCATCTAAAATTAATTTATTTCAATGTGTTGTGTGTTAAACTAACTTAAAATGATTTTGCGGTTGAAGTGTGTGGCTACAGATATATTAGCATGCCTACTATCTAAGCGAAAAAATGAATAACACAAAAAAAAAACTCTATCCACCTATTCAGAGACACTTTTCGGGAAAAACAGTTTTCGCCTGTCTAAATAATGTTGTTTATTAGTTTTATTTTGATTTGATATGTTATATATTATTCTGTGTTTTTTTTTTTATTTTTTCAGACATTTCTTCAAATTGCTAAGGTTGACGTAAATGAACGGACCCGGCGATATTCCGCTGACACAAGGTGCGACTCCTGAACGGCCCTGCGGGTTAATATCTATTATACCAACCCTAGGTATGTCATCATGCCGAGGACGAGCTGAGGCTTTCGCTCGAAGACTACAATCCAAACTACGAACACTCGGCTCTCAAGTAAGCTGGCATTGTAATAATAAAATAATTGCATATATAAAACGTTCTTTATCACTTAGAATGAGGATCCAACATCACAGGAAGAGGAGCCCATCATCAATGGGGGTACCTCAAATACATGGATTACATCACAGGAATCCGGTCAAGCCGTAACAGATTTACAACCGCTACGTCATGAATCGGATTCATTTTTTGATTTCGACTGTGATCTGGAGAGTCCTGGAAGTCCGGTAGATGAATGTGAATACCTGCGATTAATCGAATCTGCCTCAAACACCCCACACAATTCAGCAGCTGAATCTGGCTATGCTTGCACGTCGGTTGCAAGCAGTCACAGTTCCTCTTCCGATGGCCCATACTACGATCCAGACTCATCTGAGAATCCTGATTCACAGCAAGTACAACTTCAACAACCTCGTCTGACTGGCATCTCCGAGTATGTGAAGACTTTAAAAATAAACGAAGTAGATGAAAATAGTGAACCAAAAGAAAATAATCTAACAAATGGTCATACAAGCGAAAACAATCACGAAATATCCAATAATGTCGAACAACAACATACACAGCTTCCAATCGATAGCAGTGAAAGCGAATCACTGCCACCATCGCAAGACAGCAGCAGCGAAACAGAACTGGCAACCGAAATTGAGAACTCAATAGAGACACAGGACCTGATCTTGGCTGAACTCCAAAACCAAAGCAGTAATACTAATGCGATCCATAACGGGCACAGTAGCGGCGATGACAACCAGGGAACTCTTCAACTACCTCAAGATGATCAAATTGATCTGAATGAATTCGCTGACGACGTCAAACTGGAGAAGGATGATTTGCCACTCACCGAATCGGAAATACACGATATGCAAAATCTTCCGGGCGACACTGAAATCCTAAGCATTATAATTGAACCTGATAACCTGATTACAACCTCCTTAGACTTAAAGTCTGATCCTGGAAAAATTACATCCGTGTTAGACACAGATGACGAAGACGATTGCAGACCGCAGAGGTTACGACGTTGTTCTTCCTTAAAGACGGGTAAAACTCCTCCGGGAACTCCAGGGCGCAAGAAGATCGTGCGTTTCGCTGACGTGCTCGGCTTGGATTTAGCTGACGTTAAAACGTTTCTTGATGAAATACCAACAATACCGAAATCAGCTTTTGAAGATTTGGAAATACTGGATTCCGAGCCACCTATTCAGCTAGGACCAAAGTCAGATAAACTACTAATGCCATTGTTCCAGCAGCCCGGTGGTTTGCCAACATTCCTCGACCAGGTGCGTGATAAGCAAGTGTCTCTAGAGAATGCAGCTGTCACAGATCACATCAATCAAACGATATCAGGATCTGTGCGGGTCAGGAATTTGGATTTCCACAAATCAGTTCACATCCGATACACAATAGACAATTGGCGTACATTTGCCGATCTTCAGGCAACGTATGTGGAAAACTCTTGCGATGGTTTCTCTGATAAGTTCACCTTTGTGCTGTACGGCAATTCAATGCATGTTGGACAGCGTCTGGAATTTGCAGTGCGTTTCCAATGCAAGGGTCAGCAGTTCTGGGATAGTAATTTTGGTGCAAATTACTGCTTCCAATGTTTGCCAGCCACAACACCAACCACAATTACACCGTTGCCATCAGTGATACCGACACGTCAAAATTTGCATGAAATGTCACTAATGAGTCCGGCAGCTGGAGACACATGGTGCGGCTTCTACTAGAACACCCCATCCATTGTTTTCTCTATTCAACTTTTATTTTAATGAAATTTTTGTTTAAAAAACTGATCCTGAGCAGGTGAAGCAGGCCAACTGTCTGTTGTTCCTAGTGCAAGTGTTATCACTTCAATGCTAAACCTAACGAATATACACACACAAAATAATATTACATATTACGTTATGCATGCATCTAGAGATTGCTTCTGATCCATCAAACCGATGACAGGACTTTATCTAACAGAGCCTAATAAATATGGATATTTGATATCTTGTCCCAAAGATTAAATATTAATGAAACCTAGAGTAGTAAGGATATCCATGTTGATGATGATACCACACATACACTTGCATCGCTACTAAATTATTGTAGATATATTATAAAAAATTCTTTTTTAAGTTCTAGCAACACACACCCGAATATCATTGGCATCGTCCATTTCCTAATGAACTCAAACGAACTGCTACATACTGAGTGTGAATATTTGAACAGCCACGATCAATAGAATCTACTTGCTTGATATTGAATCTGCTTGCAAACATGCTAAGTTTGGTTCTGTTTCTTTTTTCTTCATCATGTCTATTGGCTTCCCTCAAGTATCCATGAATCAATTATCATTTGCGAAGATTCCGACTAACTATTTAATTTGAAGAGAAAAAAACTAAAACGGGTACATGTTACTACCGATTGGTTTTCATTCATCTTCGGCAATTTCGACTAAACGATTTCAAAAAGCATATCATATCAGGATAAACGCATATAAATACGCACTAACAATTTGTATTTTGCAGAAATGCAGACGACTTCTTGCACACTCCACGTGTTCAACGTCGAGTGATTTGTCTGCACAAATTCAAGGGCCACAGTAGTCCTATTTTCTTGTGAGCTCCTTTATTAATTATTTGGTACTTCCTTTGCAGGGCAAAGTTTACAATTTGTGTTTGAGATTCGTAATTGAATTTCAAAAAATATTTCTCTACGATATGCACATACATATATTTTTGGCGATTTTAATTTTAATCATATCATAGGCCTTTTATTAGGTATAGTAAATCTACATAAATAGTCTATAGGATGGTACATGACCATTGGTTACGAAAAGGATCTTAGCATTAACCAGCCAATTAGACTCAGTCATTTTATTTAGTCACGCTTTTCGAGTAGTTTTCTGAAAAAAAAAAACAAAACAAAAATTGTACAGAAAATGCGAGAGATAAAAATATATTTTAGTCAATCTATATAAGTTAATCACCTTGTGGCAATTGAAGAGCTTGTAGATATTCATTTAAGGTCTGTTTGCCTATTTGTTATACCATTTTGTTGTTTTTATTTTATATATAATTTTTTTTATTTTTTTTTTGTCAAAAAAAAAACTATTATTATGATACTTTGTTTTATTTAAATTGTTTTTAGATAAATTAAGTATGTAGTAGTGTTTTAGTTTTGTTTTAATCGTATTATTATTGTTTTATTTGATAGTCAAATTATAAAACTATTATACTACAATTATTATTACGAACATTTTATAAAGTAAAGTAACTTATCCTTTTTTTGTTCTACAAATAAAAAAAAAATAAATTTTTAAGATGATCTTTTATTTCATATTTTCGCACATCCTTCTTATGCTTTTTTGATAGTTCAACATTTAACGTATGTATCTTTAAGCTTATATTTTTGTTTTCCTTTTTTCTTCTTCCTTCCTGTTGAAACTAGTTCTTGTTGAATTGTGTCTCCGATACGATTTGCTCCGCTTAAGCTTTAAATCTATTGTTCTTTTCACTTAATTTATTTTGTTTTCTACACTTCGTGCTTGTCATTTTCATATCGGAAACATATTCAAGGCTATTTGAAATTAGTCAAAAGATATTTCGTCATTCTTTAACTTATTCCCCCTGGTCCTCTTAGTCGTGCCATTCAAACATATTTGTCACTGTGACAGAATGACATTCTCTTGGTCACTTTACAGTGACGTTTGTCGCTTGGTGTTCTCTGGTCACATTTCAAGTACAAGTGACGCCGAACCATGTCGAATAAATATGTAAGTTTGAACTCAAATTTTGTATTGACAGGATTAAAAGTTATTTATGTGTTGATCCTGTGTCCTATTTATATTTACAAAATTTGTGAGTTTTTTTTTTTGATTTTTGTCATATCACCAAATACTGGTTATGATAAATTTGTGGTTGTAATCTAGAAAGGCATAATTGTGGAAAAACTTCTGTATTCGTTTCACCATGTTGCGTATTTGAGAAAGTGTCACGAAAAATTAAATTACCAATTTTGTGCAGTATATGAGCATATTTCACAAGACGAAATTGACGTGTTATAGGGCTGCCATTGCTGTCTAAGATAACTTAGGGCAAACAGTTTTAAAATGCGGGACTTTGGAGGACATCATCTACCTGAGAAAAGAACAAATGTAAGGACAAAAACTAGATCCAAGAACTCAAACAAAAAAGTAGTTTGACATTTAGAGTTTAGGTTGACCCCACAAATGAAGTAGTATTGAGATGGCCAACTTCACTAGTGTTGAGTAGGACAGTGAAGTGTGAAAGTGAAGTGATACAATGGCACACATCATCTAAGGTGTAAAATTTGTCACAGAAGAATGACTTGCATGCGTTATAATTTGGATGAATGAAAAATTTGAAAAATTTAAGTAATTTGAGATTTTTTTATTTACACAATTAATTATTGCCAGTTAAATGTGCAATACATTTTCCTGGCTTCTATTACACGATTACTTATATTGTCCTGTAAGTGACCCATAAATGACAACAGAAAAGAAAGTGTTCCAACTAAACATCAATATGAGAGTTGTAGTCAATGAATCAGCGCACACTTTGATTTTTGCTCAAACTTTGTCTAGTCACAGCGAGAGATTATCTTTGAGTATGACAAAAATGGGGGTGTGACAACTTATTTTTTTGAGGTTTTGTAGTGCATCTTGTATGAGTAACACAACACTAAACTTCACAGCTGATTGCCCCCTACCACATCGACGGATTAGAGAAAATTGAGTCAAAATGAGATCAGATTCTGATTTGTATTTGCACTGTTTTTCTTTTAAATTCAGAGTTCGACGTTTTCTGTTTCAAAATAACAATTACTTGTTAAAGGAAAAAAAAAGAGGACAATTTCTCTAAACGCAGTAGGCAGTTCCGCGCTGGTGTTTAAAAGAGGGCACATGGCAACCCTAACTCGTTAATTCTTGTTCATCATCATCATTTTCTCACCCTCATGCTCAACTAAATGGGTCGCGGTCGTCCGCCATCGGATCTAACTCAACAGGAGTTATGCCCAAAGGTTCAAGGTGAGTTTTTGGACTTGGTCCAACCATCTCGCCCTTGGTCTGCCAAGCGGTGGCCTAGGTTCTTGCTCTCATTCGAAATAATAGAATAGTCATGAATAGGTCATTTGAAATGACCTTGAGACCTATGCGGAGATATTTCATTTTAATCGAAGATACCCTCTGAATCGCCAATTCCCAAATTGAAGCACATATAGTCCATTCGACTGCATTAGCACTAAGGCAACAGTTTCGCAAGGCTTTTTTGTTAATGTACTCTTTTGTTGTAATTACTTGTTTTGTTTTGTGTGTGGGCCTAATGAAGACAAGTGCGGACGGTTTTTATGATAATGCTGTCCTCTCACGAGTGGGAGGGACCTTAAGTTTTATGCCGACTCCGAAGGGCCAATGTGAGAACCTTTTTCTAGGCAGTTATGCATTGTCAGTGACCCGAAAGAGGTCGGGCCGCGAATGAGTAGTTGAATGGAATCAAACCTGCGTGGGGCGCGAAACTATGGATGAAAAATGATTTCATCGACTTTATTTCCTCATGAGTAGTATAGAGATAGACAACTTTGACCTCTCTTGCCCGTTAACATTTTGGCAACCATTTTTATATCGCGGTTGCAAAGACGGTTGCAAAGAAGTTCCCTTTTTAAATTTGAAACATTTGCTCAATCCTCATGCACTTTTGGATATCCATCATTACGCTGGTTAAACGCATCGGATCTCATCTGCGATCGATCGGCAAAATAGAGCACACAAATCAACAACAAATATTAGAAAGCTCTATTGGAATAGTATTATAAGAGAAACTTCCAATCATAAGATATCCTAACATTTTAGAGCAATCCTAGCAGTCATTGACAACTGCAAAACCAATTTTATTCGAGTTATCAATAAATGCAATATTTAATTTGTACGACGTGCATATGTGTGCAAATATGAAGGCATTTAGCACAGTTTCCACTTACTTCCGTCTTAATGCTGTGACAAGCATGGTCAAACTCAAAATATTTTCCCACTCAGATATTTTTATGGTATAACCCATTGATCTTTGCCGCTAGCTAGAGATCGAAAAGCCATTCTAATTTGTTTATTAATTTATTTGCACTTATCGTTTCAACTTTCTACAAACTTGTGAGAAAACAGTTGTAAACTACATGTTCCTCACAAATCCGGTGCAACGTACATTTTTAACACTTGTTAAGTTATTTCTCACAACATCTTTCCATTCTGATTGATTTGTATTTATAAATTGGGAAACTGTGAAAAAATGTGTAGTTGTGAATCACAAGTACACATTGTTTGTTGTTGTTAGTGAAATGGGTCACTGGTATTCTTAATATAGCATAATTTGGACTAAGTGTGCTCGGGAATTCACTAGCAGCCATGCCATAGTTGGTTTATTCTATGCCGACTATCGTAGAGTGAATATCTCACCCATGAGAAAACTAATTCTGGTGAATTTACACAATAATTTATTTTAATTTTTACAATTTAATGATTTCGCGGATAAATGCGTCTTAAACTTAAGGTATGCAAGCCTATTATTTTGATTTCTTCAAAGGAATATAAATTACAGGCAGAATATCTCGTACATTTTTTTTTGCACTCGTTCGAGTCTACGTCCTTGTGTTCCGTCCCAAATAATGGAAGATTGTTCTAAATATGGCATGACTAACGAACCAGAAGAAACGAAATAAATAGTAATGGCCCCACATGGCTACCTTGTGTCAGGCCGGATTTAACTTTTGCTACCCGAGATTAAAAACTATGGATCTTCTGCCCTAGAACCCTGGAAAACAATAAGCAAAGTGTGGCATACTCAAAGGCTTTCGTGAAATCTGTGCAAACTACATCAAAATGATAAATTAGTTGCACATGGTCTGCCCCGCATAAAGCCATGCTGTACATCAGAAATAGTTTCTCTTACAATGCTTTCAAATGATTTTGGTATCGAGGAAAGCTTTCATTTTAGTTGTGTGTACTAAGTGCACTCATTTCTATGCACGTGCAGAAATGCTGCACTCATTCACATTTATGGACTAATTGTTTGTCTTCATTTAACCAAATAGTGATGCAAGGTAGTACTCCCATGGTGTTCAAATGGCACATAGTGCTAATCATGTTCTCATCGAACCAATACTATTACCTACCTACCTAGTACTCCCAAAAACGTTGGTATCATTATAAACCACGAATTAAAAAATGTAAGCTTTAAACACATAATTACACTTAAACTAATTAGATCCCAGTCATTGTGCTATTATTTCCATAGCATCTCTCTTTCAAATAAATTTAACGTTAGTTAGTTAATAAAAGTTCAAATTAAAAAAATAATAGTTTGTTGATAAATTGTAAGTCATATACCAAAGATTACTACGGTCTGAAATTGAAAATCAATTACTACCATTAAATTCAGGGATAATAAGAAAACGAAACCCACTGATGGATAATCTAAAGCATACAACAACACAACGTATTTGAATAACCGCTATACCTCAATCATGTTGTTCGTTATATAAACAAAAAATAAAAATATAAAATAAAATCAAAAGGTGCAAAACAAATAAACAAGCACACCATTATATCCGTAAACAATCGATAATCGTCTACACTTTCTAAAAGCATAGATCTTAAGCGTTTTAATGTTGAACAAAAGAAAATAATTTAAAGTTATCCACGAGAGAAAATAAAAACCGAACAAAATCCTACTACTATTTTTTAATATAATATATATACCTGAAAATGTGTATATATACATACATAAACATTTTGTGTATTTACTAACACGTATATGTATTTAAAATATATATATTTTGTTTTGTACGCAAGTGAAACAAAGTTAGACTGACATTGTAGAGAAAACAAAAATCAATGGAATGTAATTGTTTGATACAAACAATGTGTAATTATGTATATCTAAAAGTTGTTACATGCGAGTTGAAAACAAACGCAATGAAAAATAAATAAAAATTACTAAAAATCCAAGCGGTGTTGGACGAATGTCTTTAATTGTACGGGCCTTTTTATGTTCCAGGTCGCCTGGGTTTAGCCGCCATTTCAGAATAGATGACCTTGTGAGTTGGACTTCACAACTGTAGAGAAAGACAGGATTTTTGCGAGCGAAATCGTTACTTCGAATTGGGACGCTTTGGTTATAAGTAGTTTTGTAGCTCTTGGGACATAGAGGACGAATACACCTACGTAGATCAGCTGAATGATGTGTCGTAAAAATGCTACTGTCGCAAAAATGGTATGAGCCCGTAAACTTCAAAAAGTGCGCATCGCGAAAGCTGTACACCTAACTGTGTTTTTACACGGTAGATACGTTTCAGAAAAAACCGCGTAAAGAAAGGCATGAAAAAAACATAGAATAAATGGGATTGATTCCATATCCTTCAGCTTTATAAAACTAGTTAAAATAAATGATTCATACAAAAAAATAATTATGAGAGCTTATTAGGATATTATAATTTTATAGAAATAACTAAAGAATTTATCTAAATAATTTATAACATTTTTTTTAGTTTGTGCACCTTAACCATTTGCTAATACCCCTAAGTGTCCATACTTCAGACACATCATGGTCCGAAGGTATAGAGGGGGGAGAGGGAGAGGAGGTACCTGGGCACATGGGTATTAAATATCTACGGATATCTGTAACTTAGTGCGGTTTACTAAGAGATGGTGCCTCTTGTATTATTCCATTGGAACATGCGTTGGAAAGCTACTTTCATTGTACTTCATTTAAGTGTATGTCATTCATTTGAAGCGTAAACAATAATAAGTTTTTTCACTCAAATATGTCGAACTTTGTGCCTGAAAAAGTGTTTTTTAATGGAGTTCTTCTTCATTACTTTAATATGCCGAAAGGTGAACAAATTTATGGTGAACATGCGCTAGTTGAGCGAATGTGCCGAAAGTGGTTTGCAGGATTTACAATGCCTTGGCCAACTAGCCAAATCAACGGCAAAGCCGAATATCCATTGGGCGAAGGTAATGCTCTGTATTTGGTGGGATCAGAAGGGTGTGCTGTATTATGAGCTGCTAAAACCGGGGAAGTCATCATCAATGCACAACGCTACCGAACACATTTCATCCGTTTGAAGAGAGCAGTAGCCGAAAAACGCCTGGAATATGCGACCAGACACGAGGCAATAATTTTCAATCATGACAACGCTCTGCCCCACGTTGCTATTCCGGTTAAAAACTATTTGGAAAACAGTGGATGGGAAGTTTTACCCCACCCGCCTTATAGCCCAGGCCTTGCCCCTTCTGACTACCATTTGTTCCGGTCGATGCAGAACGCATCGAACACTGAATACGGTTCACATCAGAGCAGAATATCAAAAATTGGCTTGATTTATTCTTGGCTGCCAAGACGGCGCAGTTCTTTTGGGATGGGATCCATAAATTGCCAAAAAGATGGGAAAAAGTCATAGCATCTGATGGGCAATACTTTGAATAAAACGAATGAATATTGTACATGTCTTTCGTAAATAAACGTTCAAATTTTGAAGAAAAAACCGCAACCGAATTAAGTTATAGACCCAATAGTCTATGGGAAATATTCGGTTGGGAAGAGCATTCCATATTCGTGTGGTGCGGCTGAGAAAAACGAGTCTCTAACTACTAACTGTGAGTCCGAAAGTAGGCTTAAGGGTAAACTGATGAGCACACCAGGCGAGACGGGTATTGCGGGTGAATGGATGGAGAGGAGGAATGCAGTTGGCTAGCTCACTTGAGCATCGTTTAGATCGGATAGTGTACGTCGATGTTCGAGCGAGTCTAATGACTCTGCAATATTGTTGTCTCCCATAATTTTTATCGCTCGCTTTTGGATTCTATCTAGTAGGTGCAGGGTGGTCTTGGGGGCACTAGAGCAGGTGTGGGCGCTGTACTCAATTTTTGTGGCGGATGTACGCCTTATATTATAGCCATATCAGAGGGGGTGAAGTATTTCTTGCATCGATTGATAAAACCTAAACATTTCGCAGAATTTTTGCCGACCTCAAATATGCTTTGAGTTGATGCACATACCAAGGATGGAAAGTTTTCCGTTTTTTCATCGACACAAGCGCCATTCATGGATAATGGCTGGCTAACAAGGGCTCGCTTAAGCAGACAACAGACATCATTGGGTTTTTGAAGCATTAAATTCCACGCGGTTGTTCTTTCCCCAATTAATTATGATGTCAAAACCGGAATTGAATGTGCTTCCAATTATACGGCCGGAGTGTGGGGTCGCGAGTCTTGGAACGAATATGAACCACGTTATTGTATTTTGATGTTCCGTTTGAAAATTGAACTGTTTTGCGATGTGGTAGATGCACTAGATGAACTAGATGTGCGGTAAGTTGGGCCAGGTGCACAAATCAGGAAAAAAAGTCTTGCAAAAATCAAGTTGTGAGAAGAAACAAGAGCCGTAATGTTGTTGTCTAATGTGCGAGGAGGAATTTTCTAAAAGTTTACCTGCCGAGGAGTTGGTGCAGTAGCAAACTTGTGCTCAGCTGAATTTGGGATCGTTTTCATTTGCACTGCAATAGCGACTATGATTCTTGATTTATTATTTATTATTATGTTTTGAATAAAATTCTTTTATAAATTCAGCCTTTTTGTCCTTCATTGCATTTTTTCACTTCTTAGGCGTTGGTCCAACTTAAAACACTCGCTTGCCCAACTTGTCATCCTGCTTGATGGGCCACTGGGACTTGTGATTACTTATCTCCAATTTTTCAGAATTTCATAGAGAACTTTCCATTGGTATTAAGAATAGGTGAATCTTTATGAGACCTCAAGTAGCTCCTACAAAAAATGTTTTAAATGAAGCTATCATAAAAAACATCACTTCTCCAATAAAATATGCGAAAAAATCTTTTCTCAGTGATAACTCGATTTCATTAAATCAACACGTAATAAAATACAAAAATTATAAGTCATTAAAGAAATTGGTGCAAAGTTTTGTTCAACACTTGTGTTTACGTGCTTTTTTTCTTTTAATATGATTACATACACTATTATACTAATGGCTAAGCTCCAGCAGCAAAACGTTTTTATTAGTTCCCTGAATTATAAGTCGTAATATCATATTAAATCCTCTACGGTTTTATTGTCGTTTAATTGGTATAAAAATATCTAATCGTCAATGACTTTGTACAACTTTGTTTTTTTTTTTTTTTATTAAATATGAGTTGCAGTTAGCAAACGTCATCAATTGGGTCTTCATCCTCGAGGTTGTGGCATGCGTCTTGCATAACTTCGTCGGCTATGTCAGCGAAACCATCCACTCTGGCAAAAGAAAGAAGGTGATTAATTGAGAATTTCAACAGCAACACAATTACATACTTTTCGAACTCGCATTGCGGCAACAGTCCTTCGTCCTTAAAATTACTGCTAAAGCGAAAAAGTGTACAAAGCCTCAGAGTGGCCAACAGTATGAGTAAAACTCCTGCTACATAACTAAGCCATAAATTATTGGGCCAGAAAATTAAAGCCGTTCCGAAGGCAATGTAAAACGGGGACAACCGCCAGCCCCCCGCCAACTTGAAAATACTCCAGCATTGAACGCAGTCAGAGTAACTGTCGCTGAAATGATACAAAAAAAACATGAAACAACATTTTAATTGCTAGTCGTTAATGTTAGGAATGTACATAAATAATAAAAACCTTGAACTGACAAGCCAAATACTTTGGGCGATGGTATACATAGTGTATAGATAGTACACTGAATGATTTCAATACAGTGGCATACACAGTGTTTTCTGACGCATCAGTGGGTGGTATTCCAGATTTAATTTACAGTCAACAAAATTCATACCATCACCATGTTTGGTTTGTCTATTTAAAAATATTCGAACATGGTCTCACTTTGACAATAAGCAAAGGTGGGCAGAGAGCGATGGTATAAGCCTCCGGAACTTAAAAAAGATACATCTATTTACTGATGCGTGAATCTATAGTAAATCAACAGACACTCTAAGTTAGCATGATATATCAAAGCAGCATATGCGATGAAGCTGAAAGACCTAATAAACGATATTAGAGTTGAGAGTACAACAACTAACAGCGATTTGTTCACAGTGACTGAGAAATCGCAGTCGCAGTGTGCGATCGACTGTGATTTAAGCTGCGATTTCGGTTGAGTTGCTACTTTTTCAAAATCGAAATCGCAGTTTGTGATTACAATTAGGCTAGGAGCGCACATGCGTTCCTTCATCGAAGCGATAGACAAACATGACCATGCCCGCACATGTGCTTTTCTGTTGCGCGATTATTTAGCCGCAAAAAAAAAAAAAATAGAACACACATACTCATATACGACCAGATATTCACAACGGCGAGCAATCTAAATTTCGTTGACGATTGTTTTGCCACAAAATAAACTAGAAGCTCGTTAATTCGATATTGGGTAGGAAAATAACTAGTCCGGATAGCGTCTTAAAAAAGAACTTCGCGAGCGAAAGCAACATGAAAGACCTGACCAACAGATTTACCAAAACACTATCATCCGAAGTAAGAAACATTGTGCAAGAATGTACACACCAGAAATATTCTAGTCATACTAGCTGTGCACATCATTCCATATATGTTGGACACGCATCTGCTGCAGAGGTATATAATAAGCTCACTGAAATGGAACAAATCGGCGGACATAGACGGATTAAGACCTTTAGACTATCTCAAGTGACCACAAGAATGATCAATATGAGCTTGAATCAGGAATCTATTCCAAACACGCATAAAACCTCAAAAGTTCGACCTATTCACATAAGCTACTACATGCCATAGCATGGTTTGAAAGCTACCTAAGTAACATGGTATTGTGGGTAAAAATTGGTGATGATGTCAGTGACAAAGAAAAGATCGAGCACGGTGTCCCGCAACGATCTACTGTCAGACGGACGACACAGCGATCGTAGTTAGCCATAGGATCGTTGACGAAGCAGAAAGATGTATGCAATTTGATTTTAACAGAGCCAGTGCTTGGTGTCACGACAATGGGTTAATTATCAACGCACTTAAGAAAAAGGTACATTCGTCCGCCGCATATTCCCAGAACAAAGCTTAAGATTAAGATGCATGAAGTAGATTGTTTGCACAGAAATAGACACAACGGAATAAAAGAAGATGACGACTATGTTTGAACGTCTCAACATACAAATATCTAGGACTAACGATCGACTACAAATTCAAATGGAGCATAAGAAGAAAAAAATGTGTCAATCTGCGTACGCAATCTTTTACCTAAACAACCCCAGAACATTAGCACTAATCAAACAGTGTTATTTCGGACTTGTGGAACGCTATATCAAGCACATACAAGACTTCAAAAACTGGTATAAAGTGCTGGACGTAGCAGCGATGATCAGCAAGGAGCATATTAGACGATTCGTTTATTAAGCATTTCCCAACTCTATAAACTGGACATCCAAATTTTGGCAACGAAAACATCTACAAAATGCAGACACAGCAGACGTGCTTAACGAACTCCCAACGGAGCTCGGCAACTTAACTTGAAAATGTTAATTAACTTCGAAATTGTATACTTCTATTGGGTAAATATTTTTATTCGTGCGGTTTTTTTTGAAAATTGGAGCGTTTATTTAAGAAAAACATGCACAATAGTATAATTCAAAGTATGGCCCATCTGAAGCTATGACTTTTTCCCATCTTTCTGGCAATTTGTGGATCCCATCCCAAATGAACTGCGCCGGCTTGGCTGCCAAGAATGAATCAAGCCAATTTTGATATTCTGCTCTGATGTGAACCGTATTTCTGTGAGGGCGTTCTGCATCGATCGGAACAAATGGTAGTCAGAAGGGGCAAGATCTGGGCTATAAGGCGGTTGGAAACTTCCCATCCACTGTTTTCCAAATAGTTCTTAACGGGAATAGCAACGTGGGGCAGAGCGTTGTCATGATGGAAAATTATTGCCTCGTGGTCCAGTGATGGTTTCACCCGGTTTTAGCAGCTCATAATATCCCATCAAGTACAGAACATTACCATCGAGCCATGGATATTCGGCTTTGCCGTTGATTTGGCTGTTAGGCCAAGCCAAAAACCACTTTTGGCACGATCAGCTAGCGTATGTTCATCATACACTTCCACCAAAATACGCAGCAGTTTTCTTCATATTAAATTCATGAAGAAGAACTCCCCGCAAAAACACTTTTTCAGGCAAAAAGTTCGACATATTTGAGTGAAAAAAAAAAAAATGATTGTTGTTACGCTTCAAATGACTGGCTTATACTGAAATGACGTACAATAACAGTGTACATAATACAATTTACGTCATCTCTTATCAAACCGCACGAATTAAGTTATATACATAGTGACATTTAGACAGTGGACCCCTTAGTCGAATTTTCAGGGGATACCATGATTTGTTCCAGTTCGAGGGAGTTTTGGAAAAATTCGTGTTAGAGAGAAAAAGTGTTAAAGAGAAAAAGCGAGTTTTTGGACTTAGTCCAACCATCTCGTCCTGGGTCTACCAAGCGGTCGCCTACCAGATGAAAACGCCCGCCTCGGAAGTCGTGATGAAGGTGACATTCGTGCCACGTGACCAAACCACCGAAACATAGCCCTCTCAAGCAGCTCTGCATTGTTGAGTTCCTCAAGAACTGCCATGTTTCTCACCCTACCCCGGCGAGTAATTCCCGCAATGTCACGAAAGAAAGAGGGATGAATCTTATCTCAGCAGCTTGTATTCGCGTTCTTAGTCTTTCGGTCATTAGTCTTTTCATGACCATAGGTGGGAGTTGGAACAAATACTGAGTTGAAAAACGCCAACTTGGCTTTGACACCAAGCTCGGTCTTCCTGATTACATATTTTTATAACCTTAGCACACTTAACATTATCGGGAAAAGCACCTCTTAAAATTTATTCAATGAAGAGATGAGATAAAAGCAATTCAGAATGATTGACTTTAAAGAGCGATATTTGGTGAATGCATATCACACAAAGTTTGAATTCACGACTTAAAATCGGCGCCGTGATATTGTGCCAAATTTGTACAATGACGAGTGTCATTAGGCCGAATATTAACATTTGGCATGATGTCGTTTTCAAAAGTGTCATAGGGTCCCATCTAGGTTGCGACATTGCACCAAGTTTGGTGCAGGGTCATAAGTCCTCAAGCCATCACTCCACAATGGTTATAATCGGTTAAAAAGCTTTAAAGTTATAACTAATTTAGCACCTTGACATACCCTTAGCCGAGCGGATGTAATAAATGTATGGCATCCGTACCGCCTTCTTCTTTTACAATCTTCTACAGAAAAAAATAATTTAAGATTATGATGGATGACAAACACAGTCGACTCTCGATAATTCGAAACTCAAGGAACCTTACAAAAAATTCGAATTAACGAAAAATTGTAGAGTTGCAGCGAAGGACGGAAACGAAATAAGTACATACGAGTACATATGCAAGAATAATTTGACGCCCGCATTATTTTGTAAAGAAATTAGTGATTTCTTTGTTTTGATAACTTCCATCGTGCTTGGTTAAGACAGCCAGTGCCGAGAATACCTAGTCGGCCAATCTAATGTGACCGGCGGAATTGGTTCTGCTTACGATTCTTCTTGAGCGTCGTCTTCATTAATTGGTTTACTTACGTTGTTCATACGACACGATCGAACGGGTTAAAATCTCTCGAAACAATAGGTGGGCAAAGAACAGAAAAAAAAGAAAATGACAAAAAATTCGAATTACTGAGAATAAACCACTGATTTTGAATTATTTGCAGCCCGACTGAGTTAATTGCTTCGAATTAACGAGCGAAGATAAAAACATAGCGTTTGTTCGAGTTATCAAGGTTCCTAATAATAAGTTCGAAATGTCGAGAATTCCGAATTATGGAGTTTCGAATTATCGAGAGTCGACTGTAATATAAATACATGTAATCCGTATGTTTAGGTGTTTCCGTTGCTTGTGCTGAACTTTGTGAGAGCAACAACAATGCACACCTTCCAAGCCCTGACGAGACGCATACCGAAGTTGTGAACAAGATTAATTACGATTGCAAGTATTTAGTAATTGAACTTTTTCCATTAAAAAGTACAAGCAATTGCAATTGCACATTCTCAATTACACATAACAGTATTCCAAGTCTCCCAAGAAATGCGATAGTTCTGGACTGCATGAATACATTCATTTGGCCTGTCTAAAGGAGAACACTACTTCAGTGTATTTTATAAAAACTGTACAACATTCGATCACGTAATGCCAAAATGAGGACTCTGTTTGATTTCTCTCTCACCCATGAATGTTGTACTCAAATGAAACGACTGAGTACACCGAGTGCACCGAGTACATCGAGTACACCCATTCAACACAAAAAAGTCGGTTGCGTAGTCTGTAAATTACTTTAATCAAGGATAGGTGAAAGTTAGTACACCAATACCCCGGTTAGCGTCGTTCCGGTTTGCGTCGGGTTTTAAAAATGCTCTGTAACTTTAAAGTTTACGTTTCGGTTTGCGACGATGGCTTCGATTTGTCTTTGTGAAAATATAACGTATTAATGTGTGTCTTGCCAATTTGTGGAAAATTCCCTAAACTGCGGGGAACCTCAACTTGGTTGTGAAGGATGTCTGAATTCTTACATTTAATTATTATCCTATTATTTTTGTTATGTTTTTCATGAAATATTAAATTTTTTTTTTTTAGTAAAACATTTTTTTTCGAAAAATCAATTTTTTTTAGCTTTTAGCTTGTATGTTCATACAAATGTTTGTATACAAAATCGTGTTTCGGTTTGCGTCTCATCTTTCCGGTCCCAATTATCGACGCAAACCGGGGTATTGGTGTACTCAACAAATGACTTAAATGGTGAAGGCCATATTGGCCCTATTAGACGTACGTATGACCTACGTACACCTTTGGTGATGTCTTCGTCGATTCCGACACGTTGGAGTGAATTTCGGGAATTCGCAATTCTCAGTCATTTTTGCTAACCTGGCATGGTAACTTTTCAGTCATTGGTCAGTCTATCTTCTGACAAGTTTAAAAATAGCCAGAAGTAAGGTTTGGAATGATACGCAGAAATGGTGCACTAGAAATGGAACTATTTGCCGACTTTAGTATGTAGAACTTTTAAATTCTGTTTAGAAATAAAACACGGAATTCCGCGCCTATGAACACACAACTGTGGCCTTCTGTGGTGAGTTTAATGTTCTGCAGTGGTGGCACTTGCGCCAAATTGAATTTATTTAAAAATGCCTAAATAATTTCTGCAGCCAGAATGAAGACTTTCTCTTTTTGGATCGGACTGAGATTGATCAGATAATGTTTTTTTTTTTTAATGTAGTCAGTGTACTCAGTGTAATCACTGTAGAGTACCCTGCTTTTTTGAGTACCCGTTATATGAATACTCCTTTCATATGAGTACACCACACTTAATGTTTCGTTGAAAGTGAGTACAATGCTCACATTATAATCACGTATCGGATGTTTCATTCATTTTACTCATTAGCCTTAAGGACAGTAATGAAGTGTAATCTAAATACAATGAATGTCTAGCAACTGTTTTCAAAACATTCATTGCAGACCTCTATTCTGGACTAATCTGTCGCCGAAACATATGTTTATGCGACCAAATGTTATTCCTGTTGTACGGCAATGCATAATTCTTTGCGATTGAATTGTAATTCAAAATTAAGTATTTTTATGTAATGACTGCAAAAAATTGCAATCATTCGAGAATTGTTTTACAATGTAATTGAGTTGGAGTTAATTGAAATTTTCAATCACATGTTGAAGAATACTATTTACCAACAAGGTTAAGGTCGTAGGCATGTAGTGAAGGGAATCAGTAATCTAGCTTGTATCTACTCGCTCGAATGCTGATTGTGTTCACACACAACACATGTTGACTATTTCTGCAAGTAATGAGTAATTAAAATGCTTTGTAATCATTACATTCCAACTGCGATGCTATAGTCGACTGGTTTGAGCGATACAAATGAGACGACGAGTTAGCCTTGATTTAATTCAAACATTTTATATTAATTTAGGGGACTGGGGATATTTCAGAACTTGTTTGAATACGCGTTTATGAATGATCGGAATTTGAAGGCGGCTCTCCGTTCACCAGAAATTCGAAACCTCAGCAACTACTTGTGTTGTGCGAATTAAAGTCCCATTGTAGTTCTTATTTCCATCTTATCATTCAAAAACTAAGAGAAACGATAAATATTAATTTTTATGTATTCGGTCCAGAAATTATATAACCTCATCAATCGTGTTTTAATATCTTTTCATCCCATAGAGTTTAAGTACTTTTTTTATTACAACGAGATGATGTTCGACGGCAAGTGCATCGGCATTATTTCCTGAGGTTGGTTATTAGAGAAATTATGTAATTTTGTAAAACTAAGGGAGTTTGAAAATGATGTTGAACGAGAGCGGACGTTACTCAAATTGCAACCGAGCGAACTCAACGTATTTTTTAATTTGCGTGCTCTCACGAGAGGAAAGAACCTACTGCATTATACCGTCTCGGAATAGCCAATCATTGCTTAAACGATTTTCAGTAAAATAAAATCGCTAAAATAAAATCTAGTGGATTCTAGTGATTTTTCTTTACCACACCGAATACTAAACCCTGTCCAAAACAGCGGATTTACTTCGGGCCATATACAATGATCACTGTAATCGACAATATGTCTGCTTTCTAAATAGTATTTTAAGTGACGTGCAAATTGGGTTAAGCATGTCTAATCCCGTAGAGTTATTAAACTCTTTGATGTCGTCGCTTCATTCTATTTGCAACAGAATATTGCTACCATCTGGTATAAATTCTAGAAAAGACTACTAAACTGTCTAAATTGAAGGTCACCAAGCACCAAAACCCAATTTACTTCGCATCTCAAGTTGAATGCTCTTAGCTCCAGATGTAGTAAATTCTGTAAGAACCCGATGCATTGATTTCACTGCATGCTTTCAACATCCATTCAACATAAACTTCTAAGCTATTATTATGTTGTGGCGAAAATTGAGAGTAAAGAGAATTAGCTTGGACAAAGAAAATACAATTATATAAAAGACATGGCTAAAGAACTTAAGTTTTGGACACAAGTTGTGAAATATTAAAACGCTGCAGGTAAAAATAATTTTGAAGAGCTAACTGAATCGGCAATCGCGGTGCTATACACTCTAATGATGAAATCGATAGAAGTACTAGTACAAAGGACATAGACAAAAACAAATAGGGAAACCGACCATAATAAACGAACAAACAATCTAGTAGACATACTAGTTTTGGTCTGTTTTGTGAATTAAAAATTCTTCCTGTTCATCATGCATATTATTTTAAGGTGTTAAAATTGTTTTTTATTAAGTCTGGTAGTTCTAATTTTCGTTTCATTTCAAATTATAATTTGCGTAGAAATCTCTCAAACTTGTGTTCTATTCCAAACTTCCGTACCACAACATATAGTATTTTCGTTTCTATTGTCTCTCATCGACTGTTTAATCAAACTCCCACAATCAATCAGAATGTTAGGAACATCTGCAAAATTTAACAAACATTTAAAAATCTGGCGTTTCCTCCATAATTATGGTAGAGAATGTCTTATTAATAAAAATTTTGTTTAGTATTAACTTATCGGTTCCATATCACATTAATTTTATTAACTTTGTTTGATCTCTCTATTTTTAACTGACAATACATTTAACGATTAAGGGTCACCCCACCCAAAACTTTTAAATTTTTGGTGCAACATTCTTTTGAAATAACATTCACTACTATTTATTATTTGTGTATAAATACAGACTGATATTTAAATTTTTTCTCTACATATATATATTTGTATTGGGTCTGTAACTTAATACGTTTATTTAAGAAAAACATGTCCGATAGTATTATTCAAAGTATTGCCCATCTAAAGCTATGACTTTTTCCCATTTTTCTGGCAATTTGTCGATCCCATTCCAAAAGAACTGCGCCGGCTTGGCAGACAAGAATGAATTAAGCCAGTTTTTGATATTCTGCTCTGATGTGAACCGTATTTCAGTGAGGGCGTTCTGCATCTACCGGAACAAATGGTAGTCAGAGGGGGCAAGGTCTGGGCTATAAGGCAGGTGGTGTAAAACTTTCCATCCACTGTTTTTCAAATAGTTCTTCACCGGAATAGAAACGTGGGGCCGAGCGTTGTCATGATGGAAAGTTATTGCCTCGTGTCCGGTCGCATATTCCGGGTTTTTTTCGGTGTATTCGGTAGCGTTGTCCATTGATGGTTTCACCCGCTTTTAGCAGCTCATAATACAGCACACACTTCTGATCCCACCAAATACAGAGCATTACCTTTGCGCCATGGATATTCGGCTTTGCCCTTGATTGGGCTGGTTGATTGGGCGGAATGTTCACCATAAAGTTCCACCAAAATACGATGACTCTCGGCAGCAGTTTTCTCCATATTAATGTAATGAAGAAGAACTCCCCGCAAAAACACATTTTCAGGCACAAAGTTCGACATATTTGAGTGAAAACAAATTATTGTTGGTTACGCTTCAAATGAATGACATATACTGAAATGACGTACAATGACAGTAGCTTTCCAACGCATGTTCCAATGGAATAATACAAGTTACGCCATCTCTTAGCAAACCGAACGAATTAACTTATAGACCCAATATTATGTTAATTATGTTATTATCTTGTATCTTAAAAATATATGAAATAAATACAAAATAAAAATAAGTATAATAAATCAATTAGAAGTGATGAACAAGAGTCGGCGCCGAGGCGAACTTGGGAGTAACAGCCAGCCAAGAAATGAATAACTCCTATCTTTTTTCTCTTGTCAGAAATGGAGTTTTTTGTGGAAATGATTTCGTCGATTTTTTTTATTGTTTTTTTTTTTAATTTGTGTATGTAATGGATTTTTTTTAAAGACTTATTTTCCCCTTGATATATTAGCGATTTCTAGCGGATTTTTGCAATACAGAAAATAACATTTCTAGCGGATTTTAGGTTGTTGTCTAGCGGATTTTCTTTTCTCTCAGTGGCAACATTGCAGCCAATTTGAGGAGCATTTTCTAGACGGTTACTCTCCTTGCGCATTGCCTCGAAAGTGACTCGAAATATTTGGTGGCGTGTATTTAGTATACATACTGGGATTTTAGGTTGTTGTCTAGCGGATATTCTTTTCTCTCAGCGGCAGCACTGCAGAAAATTTTAGAAGCCTATTTCTAGACAGTTACTCTTTGAGCATTGCCTCTGAAGTGACTCGAAATATGTGGTACCGTGAAAAATATTTTACAGGGAATCGAACCTGCGTAGGGGTCGAAGCACCAACCTACAACACCATGGGCTAGGTATACTTATGTTATAAGCCTTTGATGCATAGTGTATCATATATACAACAGATAATAAATATGGAAATATATACCCAAGTGTGTCGGTATGTATAATAATAACTTTCTGGACACCCAAGTGTCCAGAAACTCATGTCGGTATGGACGAATCAATTCAGACACAATCCATGGTTGCATTAAATTAACATGTCTTACACTTGCTCAACTCCGGCTACGGCTCTGACTGGGCAATGTGATAGTAGAGCAGAAGGCTCCAGATTAGGCCTAAGGCCTTTAGCCACTCAACCCAACTAACCTAACCACGGACAACTCCTGAGAAAAGTCCTTACCTATCTCATGTAACGTCAGCAATATCCTAGGGAAATGAAAAACCTTTTACCCCCATACGTATCCTACAGGGAAGCTCAGCATTACTCCTTCCATCACTCGCGGAAAAGACCCCGAGATACTTAAACTCCTCGCCTGTACTCGTACATGCTAGTGTATGAAATCCTTAAAAACCACCCAACCTGCCAGCATAGTCGCGGTAATTATCATATGCTTTTATCCCACACCATGCAACACAATTTAATAAATCATTTCACAGAAATTACCTCGCAAAGAGTAACTGAAGAAACAATGTTATCACCCATTTAATTTCAAACACCAGAACCAGAGCCGATCCCAATCTGAAAACAAAAACAAATCATTAAATTACCATACCACAAAGTACCTCCAATTAGTAAACAACGTTTCCATTCAAGGGTTCACTCACAATATAAAGACCCCCGACGTATGGCCATGTAGAAAAACATCGACACCGACTCCGCAAATGACTGCAATGAAACCAATAACAAAACGTTTGCAAAAATTAACTACATTCATGGGAAAGTGTTTAATTCAAACGAAAGGAAAATCCAAATTGGAACAATGAAGATTGTATCATACGCATTCATTCAGCACAAGTGACCAATTAAGAAATTCATAGACGAGATCAAAACTCGAACATTGTTCTAGCCCATTCCCCATTCGGTGTCGCACATGCGAGGCATATACGCCTATATGGGTACGCTCGAATTGAAGCCATCTATTAAACTTATTGAACACTGCCGAAAATCGATTGCGGAAAAATGCTTGTGCCCGCACAAATAAGAAAAACCCACGCCAACAACTGAAACAATGGATTTGTGGCGCCACTGAAAGGAGGGAGGAAGACATTGTGTTGTAAAATATTGACGGTTACCGCAAGGATATCCACTTTACATCTTGTTGCAACCAGATTACACTGTAGGATGCAGTGCCGCATATGAGTTTCTTAAACGTGCTAAAGAGTAGGCGGTTGCTGCTAGTCAAGAGCTCTACAAGCGTTTGCCAAGGATAACCGAAAGCTGAGTGACGGCCGTGGAGATATCCTTCCCGGATATGCCCATTCAGTTCAACACATTAGCAGCATAATGAATTGTGTGCTACAAGCCGCAGCATGTAGGGGAAGGCAACGGCGCGTCGTTGTGGTTTGACGCAGAACACAGACCAAAGTAGTCAGCGTGTAAGAATGTACTGCTTCATCATTGTGCGAAGTGCCTTCAGAGGAATCTTCACAATTAATTTTTTTCCTTTTGATTCTTTTCCGGTAAATTAAGTTGTTTACCACCATCATCCGCCATTAATTTTACACAGCCATTATATGTTACTTCGAATGAAGTCAAGTGTAACAATCGTTGCTGGGGAAGTCATTTTTGTTCAACACAAAAAAAGGAACTATTCTGGTAGATTAGATTGGATTAATATTGCGGTTATGAGGGTGGGTGCGCAGACGGGGGTATGGCCCGACTTTGTTTTACTTTTAACTTAGGGAAATAGCTTTTTTCATTTCGCCTAGGATTGGGATGATTTGGATGAGGATAATACAGAGATTTATTGGCCCAAGCACTTTGTTGATTTGGAAATTATTGATCTGCAATGAGTACTGTGCATTTTCTTTCTGCCCTTTGATTCGGCATTCGGTGTAAGTGCTTTTACTACATTTGTTTTACGTTTATTTAAAATGCATTTAGTTGCTGGTCGTTATCGCAGTGTAAGTCGCGATTTTCAGTCTTGGATTATTTACGAATAATCACTTTACTTTGAAACACTAAGAAGGCTTGTTATGGTGCGAGTAGCTCAGGCAGAGCGCGATTTTACTGCGCATTCCACCTGAAAAATGGGAGGACGTCCATAAGTCGAACAAAATGTCGATTTTACTGTGCATTCCACAGGAGGACGTCGATAGTCGAACAATATGTCGATTTTACTTTACATTCCACAAATTGAAAAATAGGAAGACGTCGATTAATCGAACAAAACGTCGATCTTACTTTACATTCCATAAATTGAAGAATAGGAGGACGTCGATTAGTCGAACAAAATGTCGATTTTACTGTGCATTCCACAGGAGGACGTCGATAGTCGAACAATATGTCGATTTTACTTTACATTCCACAAATTGAAAAATAGGAAGACGTCGATTAATCGAACAAAATGTCGATCTTACTTTACATTCCACAAATTGAAGAATAGGAGGACGTCGATAGTCGAACAATATGTCGATTTTACTTTACATTCCACAAATTGAAAAATAGGAAGACGTCGATTATTCGAACAAAATGTCGATTTTACTTTACATTCCACAAATTGAAGAACAGGAGGACGTCGATTAGTGGAACAAAATGTCGATTTTACTGTGCATTCCACAGGAGGACGTCGATAGTCGAACAATATGTCGATTTTACTTTACATTCCACAAATTGAAGAATAGGAAGACGTCGATAAGTCGGGCAAAATGTCGATTTTTCTGTACATTCCACAGTTGAAAAATGGGTGGACGTCGATAAGTCGAATAAAATGTCGATTTTACTGTGCATTCCAAATGAAAAACCCGCTTTATAGCCCAGACCTTGCCCCTTCTGACTACCATTTGTTCCGGTCGATGCAGAACGTCCTCACTGAAATACGGTTCACATCAGAGCACAATATCAAATTGGACTGATTCATTCTTGGCTGCCAAGCCGGCGCAGTTCTTTTGGGATGGGATCCACAAATTGTCAGAAAGTTGGGAAAGTCATAGCTTCAGATGGGCAATACTTTGAATAATATGAATAAACATGAAGCCTAGTCTAATTGATGTTTTTTAGTTGCGGACTCAAGTGAACTACCCGTTGCCAGGATAGCTGTGTCATCCGCATCTGCGATGTTGTCTGTAAACTCAGTTTGATGTATGTCTCTGGTGTACACCAAAAATAATAAGCACTCCCTTGAGGAACTCCTGCTCTTATATCATTAAAATTGGAGTATTAAGATCCGTGTACAACTCTAAATATCCTATTACCGAGATAGGATTCTAAGATCGTATGTAAGCTTCTCGAGAGAAGACAGCGTAGCTTGTATTTTAGGCATTCATGCCAAACCTTGTCGAATGCTTGGGAAATGTCAAGTAGGGCGGTCTCCTCTAAAGCTCCTTCAATTTGATTTGTTTTTCTGTATACTTGGTCCATTGTCTAATGTGTCGCTCGGAAACGAAATTGATGGTCAGGTACCGGTTTGCCTGGTATAACCTTCCCAACTTTCCATGAGTCTGGAACATATAATCTCTCTTAAGTTAGAGTTTTTTTTTTATTTCAGTCGAAATTTTGAAAAGAAAAAACACCCGCACCGTAACCCCAATATACCCCAATACATTTTTCGAATACAATTTCGAGGAGGAAAAACCCCAATACAATTTCGAATACAATTTCGAGGAGGAAAAACTGGACTTTTCCTGCAGAGGGAAAATGGTAAGGGAACAACAAATTCTCCCGGATTCATAATAACCCTGAAGCTCCTGTAAGGGACTTGGGCGGCCGTGAACCCGCTTGAACCCACGTTACCTAGGTTCGATTCCAGGCACGACCGAATAATTTTCACGGCCCCACCTCTTTCGTGTTACAGACAATGCTCAAAGAGAATAACTGTCTAGAAATGCTTCTCAAATTTACCGCTCTGAGCTACGGCGTAGAGCTCTAGGTCCCTTCCACTCGTGAAAGCAGTCACAGAGTGTTTGCTGAGAAGCGACCCTGGCCATCTGTGGGTTCTAGCGCCTCCCATATTGTATTTCTTGAGCCTAACTTCTACAACTATTACGCATATTCGAACGCCGACGTTTGAGAGGGTTTTCGTAAGAGGAAACAGCGCTAAGGTTTGCTAAAATTTGCGGAAAGAAAACATTGTTTTATCGGCCTAAAAGCAGAAAAGATTTATTTGAGAACATCCATCAGCCACGAGTACATTTCAGATCATAAAACCCCTTTCCACTGTAATAGCCTGACGAAACATATGCTCGAAGTAATTTTTCTCCATACTCATATTGCGAAGCCAATATTACTTACCCCATTATATATGACAGCACACCTGGAATGTATGCGTTGAATTTATTTCTTCGCTCACCAAGGTCGAGTTCACACAAGAGTTCAAAGATACACTGGCCCCCATTATCCCCGTCTCAAGTAATAACAACCATACCCCTTAATAGCCACATTTGCGAGAGAGTGCCGTGTCCACAATGCCCTGCACTAATGGCTTTGTGCTCAGCAGCACAAAATTAGCTAAATTGTTCTCTCTTAGAAAATACAGCGTAAGCGTCATAAGTAGGTTCTGAGACAAGCAGCAATCAACGGAGTGTATTAATCAACACCAGCCACAAGGTACTTTATTAAGGTGAAACTGTAATCAATTAGTAATTGCACTTCAAGTGTAATCTGCCGTAGTGCTTTATTACGCATATAGGTTGATTTGCTTGTTTATACCTGTTCAAAGTGGATTTCCGCATTTGCATTAATCGGTATGAACGGACTATAGGATCAAAGGGGGCCCAGTATAGGATGCCGATGATGCATTCTCTAATTCATATTTAATGCAGCCGATGGGGCTTTGCTTAGTTTCAGGTTGTTGCAACACGTTGAATGTCCTTCTGGCGCTTTGAGGGAATTTAGCGATTCATTAAAGTGCTTTGGGTCGGTACGAGGTGGGTGACGAAGATTCGCCCTCTTTACGGACGCGCAGGACAAATGCTGTTTTCCATCTGCTCGGAAAGAGAAATAAATAGTAGGATAGATGAAAGCTCACGCAGTGGTTTTGCCAGCGCAGAAGAACACCTCTTCAGGGGGTATACCATCCGGGCCAGCGGATTTGTGCTCGTCGAGATCTGTAAGTACTCTTGCAACTGTATGAGTGCGGAAGTGGATTTGTCCAATGGTGAAATCAACGCTCTCAAATACAGGTGGCGACATATTGGAATCTTGCAGTGTTGACCCGGCTGCAAGATGCACCGCAAGCAGATTTGCTTTGTCTAAAAACCTGACAGCTGCGATGTCATTGTAAATGAGCGTGGGCATTGAAGACGAGGCGGAATTCTTTACGTTTTCATTCATTCATAAAATATCGAAAAGACAAACAAAGAAAGAGCAGTCCAAAGAATTTCCATGGAAACACCTGTCAATCGCAAAAAAAACTTACAAGTTGACCAATTTCATTCGACGCGATGTATTCCACTTGTGGGCTGCATTTGTTGTCTCTGTTTCACTCACTAGGGCTTGCGAGTTATCAAATTTGTGACAGTTCGGAAGGAGAACAACGGATTCTGTGGGTTTGTGCCTTTAGTCGAAATTGGAACATTTTTTCCCGCTGTTTCTTAACCCGTTCAAAAAGGGCAGTTTCGATGTGAGTCATCTCTGAGGATCTTGAAGCTTCTCATATATTTTGTTTCTTGTTTTTTTTTTAGTATGGCTGCGATAGACATAACTGACGAGTCATACCAAACTGCGCTCCAACGGCAAACAGGAGCAGCGCAAGAGGAGTACCGGGCTAGAAGACGGGAGAAGAAGAAGCTTCTAGGCCTGAAGGAAAGATCTGTCGTAACCTCCCAGATCAAGGAAATCGAACAGTCTAGGGAAAATACGTAACCTTCCAGATCAAGGAAATCGAACAGTCTAGGGAAAATACGAAAGATGGCTTACCATCAGAGCTCTTCAAGGTCGGTGGCGATGTTCTGGTAGGGAGCAAACACCAGATCACCTGTAGAATTTGGGAAGACGAAAGCTTGTCCGACGACTGGAATATCAGCTCCATATGACCCATCCACAAAAAAGGCGATCCAGCCTGTTGCAACAACTATAGACATAGAGGCATATCCCTGCTCAACGTCGTCTAGAAGATCTTGTCCAGAGTACTGTGTGGTCGTCTAAAGCTGTCTTGCACCGCACAAATCGGCACGTACTAGTGCGGCAAATCGACTATAGACCAAATATTCGCACTACGGCAAATCCTGGAGAAGACCAGCGAGTTTCAAATCGATACGCACCATCTTCCATCGTACTCATCGCACGGAGCTATGGCCGAATTCGGGATCCCAGGAAAACTGGATTTCGGAAAGGAGATACGTGTGATTTCTTCAATCTGGACTGTAGCGCTGGGCAGCTGTGAAGACGGAAGGCACTATATTCTACAAGTCGGTCCAACTGTTGGGGTTCGTAGATGACATAATCGTGGCACGTTCTCAACGTACCGTAGAAGAGGCTTTTACGACAATTGAAGAATAGGCGAAACGAACGGGTCTCAAGGTCTGTGAGGACAAAACCAAATATACGCTGTCGACCGATAAACGTTCCGTCGCACACTATCTTAGACAAAACATCACGATGGACAGCTACAATTTGGAGGTAGTAAAAGGGTTTGTCTACTTAGGGGCACGCGTGAACTCCACGAATGACATCTTAGCGGAGATCCGATGTAGAATGGCCCTTGGCAACGTTTGCCATTTCGGTTTGACCAAGGATGGAACCGAAAGCTGGACGCTAAGCAAAACTGCAGAGCTGATTCTTGGAAAGGAAAGCTCTACGTCGGATATATGGTCCCGTCTGTGAGGAAGGTGAGTGGAGGAGAAGGCACAACCGCGCACTCAACGAGCTTCGCCAGGATGTGTCTCGGCCTCATCGAGCGAATTGACACCAACGCTCCCGCTAAGAGGGTCTTCGAATCAGAGTCTCCTGGTTCAAGAAGCAGAGGAAGACCGAATCTCCGGTATAGATACCAAGTAATCGCGGATGCAAGATAGCTTGGTCTTGATGACTAGAAGCAGCGTGCCCAGGACCGTCAACGATATTTTTTTCTTCTCACCGTTGACACCGTTGGCATAAATACGATTAATTCCTGCTCACATATAAACGGCCCATCGCTTCGTCAAGGGAGCGAAGAATTTTCTACTTTCAGCAAAAATAAACTTGTATACAGCAATGTAAATAACACAGAGAACAAACAATTAAAGTCACCTGTCCACTGTTCGACGTACGACATGGACGATAACAGGACATCCTGTGTGTGTCAATCGCGTTCTTCGTCAGCTGACGAGAAACGGAATCTGTCGGACATCTGACATGAATAGTTTCAAACATGAATTTGGCTTAGGACTGCAGTATGTCTCTCATGGTAGCTTTAGCAATCCCTAGCATGGGCAACACAGCACGTGGTCGTGAGCCATTATTTGACTTAATGTCAAATTCACGAATGACCATGGCACACATGATGAAATGGCAGTCGCCATTGAAATATGAATTTTCGTAGGAGTTATTATTTACGCGGTCGCTAAAAGGCATGATCCGATGAAGTTAAAGGCCATCCATTATCCAAAATTTAGCCATCCATCTCCAAAATATCGCAACCCTTACGACTCGATGACACATCAGCTAGATCAGATAGACGACAGAAAGACGACTTTGGCACTCCGTTGACAACATTGCAGTGGCATTAAGTGGGTTGGGACCGCCCGGGGCAGACCCAATTCATGCTGCCCCTAGTAATGTGTTCACATACTAAAAAAAAACAGTTTTAACATACGCCTACGCATATGTAAGTTAGGTTAGACTGCGGTGGTTGACTGCTGTACGGAAAGACAGCAGGCAAACGTAGACCACCAGAGGTTATATGCTACCACGCGGATCTAGGAATACCTTTTCTGCAAACCCTTTAGAGCTTTCAAAAGATGACTCACTCTTATGCTGCAGTTCAGGCAGGCTGTCAAAATAATAGGAAGTCTAAATCTTCGGGATAAGAGAGCATTGCAGCTGCATAGCCCGTGTACAATGGGTTCTTCCTCATCCTCGTCTCTGCAGCTTCTGCAGAAGTCGCTGTAAAGGGGGCCTCGCAAGTGGGGGGGGGGCTCAAGAAAGACAGCACAATGCATCTATGTATGTTCAGGTACAGCAGCATTTGTAGTTCCAACAGAAAGATGTGAAGCTTAATGTGACACATTTGGAGTAGAATAGTATGTTTACATTAGACGAAATTGAGTAATTTCCTGCAACGAACCAATTTCAAAATTGCCTCAATTAGATCACTTGCAATGAAGTTGCGTACGAAATTGTGGATCATCACGACTTCCGAGGCAGTCGTTGAATGCAATCCCATCAGGTAGGCGACCGCTTGCCAGACCGAGGACGAGGTGGTTGGACCAAGTGCAAAAACTAGCCTGGTTACACTTTGACATAACTCCTGACGAGTTAGAGTCGGTGGCGGAGGATCGAGTTGCCTGGAAACGTCTCGTGTGTGGTTTACACCCGCGACCCCTTTAGTTGACCATGTGGGTCAGAAGATGATGATGATGATGATGATGAGGTGGATAAGTAATTAATAACAAATACTTAAATATGTTATTAAAAAAATAATAACATTATTTTATTTTCTGGCAATTTGTGGATCCCATTCCAAAAGAACTGCGCCGGCTTGACAGGCAAGAAGGAATCAAGGCAATTTTTGATGTTCTGCTCTGATGTTCCCACTAAACGAAATTGAGTAAATTCGGCAATTTCCCTCGAAATTAGGGATCTTTGGGTCACCACCTGGGAGAAATTGACTTCGGCTGATTAGGGTCATGTGTGTTCATTCCTAATTATGTTCCCTTAAATGCATGCATATGCACCGATTGTGTGTGTTTATGTACATTAAAAGGATTTATTTTCACTACTCTCATTTCATATTAGAAGCCAAATGAACATTCGGAGCACCACATAGTAGTTTAATCGACGAACAAATATAGACGTTTAATGCCAAGCATTTTTGTATCATTTTAAATCCCCAAAGAAGCCATTTTACGTCTCTTTTTGATGCTACATAAATAAAGCAGTCTAAATGTTTTTGGCAAAGTACGTAGTTAAACTCTAAGGGGCCGTTTGCGGCAAGAGATAAAGACCTTCTGCGTGGAAAATCAAACCACGAAAACGATAACAAAGACTATGGGTATCCCAGGACAGAGTTACACTGTACAGCAAAGTTCATTGGCAGGCAAAAAAGCTGTTTCCTAAGTTATGTATAATTCCGATACAACATCTTTGTGGATAGTTGATTAGTCCCAATGGTAAATGAGAGCACTTTTGTATCAAAGATTGCAGGGGAGGCAAACACAATGTACCATTGCCAAGAACTTGCTTGAAATTGAACCATGTACAGTGCATTCTCGATTATCGAAACTGGTACAGTTGCAATGACCGCGGTTGTTGCTATAAATGAGTACATTTTTTTAAGCTTCGCGTTCAGGGGTTCGGGCTTCAATATGTTCAGTAGGACACATGTAAACCGGTCGGGCGTTGAATTTTTACAGACTGTAATGTAAGCGTAAGCACGAGCAAAAACTTCTATGTAGAGCTACTCCCCAGCAGAGATAATGGGGGAAGAGACATTCGTCTTTCCAGTGGAAAACCCCCAGTCCATCGCAGTTCACCTCAAATATTGACGGTTGTGCTCTCAAGTCACGCATACTACTTTATTTTCACACACACTTGTTATGAGTATAGAGCAACGCAATGGTGTTAAGCGGGAGTAATCAGCTTCGTTTAGCTCACACGTATTCACAGACGCCTGTCTGGGAAAAGATTATTAAAACGCTGTCAGATGAATCTGAGGGGCAAGAAACGTAGAAGTGGCACATCTCTTCCTCCATTATCACTGCTCCCCAGTCATTCGGACCTTTGCCAATTAGGAAACAATTTTTTTTTAATTTTTGGCACGCTGAGGCGATGATTTGTGCAAGTAATTAATTTTTCTAGGGATTTTCTTTTGCAGTAAGTTCGTGGAAATTGTATTTCAGAATCCTTGAGAATGTCAAACGCTCGCGTTCATTTCGTTAGGAAAAACTGAGCCTGCCGCGTCCTGACACAACATTCTCGTAAGCTCTCTTTAAACGTGTAGCAACGCTTATCAAAGACCGAAAAGGCCTACATGTTTTCTTGATACGACGTATTTTTATAAATTCTATTACAATTATGAACAAAAAACACACACAAGTCAATTTATAATTTAAGTAGATTTATGCCCGATTTCACATTGCAAGCATATCTGCTTGTTAAGCTAAGTAAGCTTCACTCAAGACGATTTCGTTTTCACAGTCAATGTTTAAGGGTGGCTTAGGTAAGCCGCGGATTCACTGGCTTTTCGTCAAGCGCATACTATTTTACAGCATCGCGATTTGGTGGTCTGCGTTAGATGAAGACATCAATTGCTAACCACTGGCAAGGGTACAGCGGACGGCATGCATCTAGATCAATGGAACAATCCGAACTACCCCCTCCCAAGCTTTGAATACACTCCTCAAACTTCCGCCCATAGATCTCTTCGGCAGGCATATCTCTGACAGCTCAGATCCGGACACTCTACTATCCTCGATAAATTTAGATTCCAACCAGGAGACACCGACCTCACGATACCTAAGCTCATCTTGGGGAAAAACATCTCAACCAGCATACTCCCCAGATCTTGCTGGACGTCTAAATGCTAGACACTGGACGGTCCTCTGCAAATTGTCAGCGATGGATTGAAGATGAGCGAAGGAATGGGTGCAGATGTCAGCTCTAAGGATCTGATTTTTTAACTGTCATTCCGACTATCCCTCACTGTAGCGTCTTTCAGACTGAGACTAAACCGATCAAGGAAGCTCTGTCGTGGCTAAAAATAAAGTGTAATATTAGGTACAGATATTGTCAACTGTTCAGACAGCCAGTCCCCTATCAAATCTCTGAGTGCAGTCACATTTAACTCGAAGACGTCTCTTAATTGCTGCCTATCTCTTTACGAGATGGGCAAGTATTTTAGCATCCAACTTATGCGGGTGCCTGGACACAGTGACATCCCAGATAATTGCGAAGCAGACGATCTCGCTAGAAAGGGCACCACCTCAACACTCTTTTCGGACGGGAAACTACCGTCCATGCCTATGGCTACTACAAAACAACTACTAAAGCTTGAAACGCTTACTCACACCAAACGTAAAAGGTCTTCCGGCACTGGCACATATGGCCTACCATCGATCCAAAACGCTTACGCGACCTGGTCAAGACTAGGCATCACCTACTTCTGCAGATGTTGATGAAAAGGAAGAAGAATCTATTTCACACCTTCATTGCAATTGCAATGCTCTCGCAGATTTATTCACTTAGACGCGGCTTATTTCTAAGACTTGACAGATCTAAGCAGTAGCAGCATCAGTCAACTCCATCGTCATGCTCAAACCAGTGCGTACGGGGAGCAAAAGGCAACGGACAACGACATCGACTGCACATGGATCATCTCATCGCTCACAGGAAAGGATCTCGAGCTAGTTGAGGTGGCTGCGAGGTATCGTTTGGATATCGTGGGTATCTCCTCGACGAAGGAAAGGGGATCGAGAACTGTGGACCTTTCGGATGGGTGGAAACTCTTCTTGTCGGGAGTTGCACCTCAAATGTCTCCACAGGCGGGAGTGGGGATTCTCACAAGTCCCAGGTTGGCAGGCAGGGTATTGGGGTGGATACGGCTAGAAGCGGGAGTCGGGATCTTAAAGCTCAAGCTTGAAAGGTCAACTTTGGCTCTAGTGCAGGTGTAAGCACCAGATCTAGAGTCAGAGTACGCGGCTTTCCTGGATGAAGTTGATGCTGTCCTGGAAAGGTGTGGATGTGACGACATGGTTGAGTTTGATTGGGAGGAACAGTGATCCTCACCAAAACGCGAACGGAGCGAAGTTGTTGGACTTTTGCTGTGCCAATGGTATGTCCATAATGAACATCTTCTCGCCACACAAGGGCATCCATAAATACACATGGTACCATCAGAATTTTCAGCAGAAGTCGTTCATAGCTCTCTTTGTGGTACCACCGTGTGTGAAACGGATGGTTTGTGACGTTCGGGTGATGAGAGGGGCTGAACTGTGAACTGATCATCACTTGGTGTTGTGTACGCTGTACCTCACTGATAAAGTACCTTTCCTGCCAAGGCGAAAACCAAGAGTGGTTACAGGCATACGATGAGAGAAAATAAAGAACAAGAAGTTGCGGCTAAATTTTGCACAGCGCGTATCTAAAGGTTTGAGCGACTTCCAACTGCATCGCGTGAAGAGGAAGAATGGCGACTGTTTTCAACAGCTGTCATTGTAGAGTGAAGCGGCTGGTGGTGAGGAAAAAAATGCGTGGTTTAGAACGCCCGGAGTTCAAGAAGCCATGAGAGAGCAGAAGAAAACCTACAGAGACTGGATTCTCTTGGAGGACTCTGCTGGAGGCGAGGAGAACTTGCAATTTGGCTGTGCGAGCAGCTAAAGAGCAGTCTTGGAAGGAGTTCGGCGAGAAGTTGTAAAGTGACCACAGTTCTTCGAAATAGGTGTTCTGGCAAACCATTCGCCGACTCAGTGAAAGGAAATTCAACATCATCGAACGAGTCAAATCCAAAGATGGTGTGCTGCTTTCCAATGTGGTGGACTTCTTACGCAGATGGAGCGTCCACTTTTGGGAACTGCTCAATCTCGGTCTGCCCATCTGAGGGTGGCAGACCCGTAGTCTTTTAATGGGCAGTGAATAGTGTGTAGTCACTCATTAATTTAATGCAGTACGTTCACGATTGACGCAACTCCCGATTTTCGCAAATAGCACAACAATATGGATGGCGCGACAGTCCAGTTTAGATCCGGCCCTAGCTTCTACAGCACCCGCCCGTGTTGCTATTGGTCTACCAGGAGTGAATGGGACCTAAAGTTATTTTCTGGACTATTGTCAGTGACTCGAAAGAGAACCGTGAATTATCAAAGTTCGTATATTCGGGGATCGCACCTGGTAAACTCGGAGTCGAAACACCTGCCAACTACGCCACGGCTACCCACCCCAAAACTTCCATCCAGTCATTAAAAACATGCAAAATATGAAATTACAAGACCTATCAGCAAAAATTAATTCAACGTCTTACATAAACCCTGAAAATAAAGCAGTCGCGAGGAGCACATGAAATTTCACAGCACTGGCATTTAATTAGTTGACTACATTTGATGAAATTGTACATCAACATCTTTGCTGTGTTTTACAGCACTATTAATCTACATATTAATTCAGCACTGCGTTCGAGAGAAACCGTGACGGTTAGATGATGAACACCTGAAGTGAAATCTTGGGAAGCAAGCTAGAAGCAAATGCTGCTACAGTGCTAATGTACATCAGGAAAAATAATGAATTTATAAATAAATACTAGTAATATACTCATCGATGCAATACTTCGAACAAGTTTTTGCACCATGATGCTGGCAGTATGCACTGTCTTGATAATTACTTGGGCCTGTTCGACCTCACATGAACATTGACCTAAGAAGCTGTAGGTTCTATTCCTACAGACGGAGAGGAGTGAAGACTGTAGATAATGAATTATTGATGGACGTAGAGTACGAACATATCCAAGCCTCATTCTACCACACTGACCAGTCAGTGTAACAAGAAGTTCGACCGTCGCGGAAATGACTCCTCTTCAATGCTGCAGAGAGTTCTTTTTTTGGGAGTAATGGCAGACGATAGAGAATTCGGCGAAATATACTCCATGTTGTCGACGACACAGTGCGAAAGGACATTCTGTGTATTCGCCTGGTGTAGAGATTATAGCAGGACTAGCAAGTTCGACTAGTTCGCATTTTTAGAGGAGAGAGCACTGGAGGAGAGAAACAAATGCGCGAAAACACAGAAATGATACAATGACAGATGGGCTCCCTTTTGCTGGATTCGTTAACTTTGCTTACTTAAGAGAAAGCAATTTGAGTCACTATCTATGTAAGTTAATTTCAGGTGGTATTAGAATTTTTACTTGAGTTTGCAGAAGCCAAGTTGCAAGACCCTTGAAATTATACGAAGCTCCTGACTAGAATCATGAAATCCCAACTCCAGTCGATGAAGTAGGTGTCCCACCTAGTTTTGAAGAAGTCGACACAGTCATTAGATGGCTGAAGATGGCTCATTAGATGGCAACAAGGCCTCAGGCGCAGACATTTTATTCAACTCTACTTTTTGTAGCGTCTTTCAGGCAGAAACTATAGCAGTACATATTTAGTTATATATTTATTAGCAGTTTCTGAAGATGGTGCAACATCAGGGAAGCGAACATCCGGCCTTTTGATATGAACTCTGGTGTCGACGATGTAATTGCTGACGATGCAACAGAAGTCGATGCAAACATTCGACCTGTTGACGATGTTCTGCTGATGTTGGCATCATGCTACTCCATATAACTCGCGCGCTTTAATGATTTGTAGAAGCTTAGCGGGAAAATCCCTGGGATTTCAGTCTAAGCACGCTAAGATGGACGTACATAGCTATTGTTAGACCAACAATCACATGCGGTACAACAGCACGGTCCAAAAGAACCAATCTGATCAGCACAAGAGAGACACTAAACAAAGTTTAAAGGTCGGCATGCCTCTCTATTACAGGGACTATGAGAACTTGCCCAACTGCCGGCATGGAGGTGCTAATGGAACCGACTCCCCTGCATCTAGTAGTTGCAGAATATGGAAACAAAACAATCATGGGAATGGCAAAAGAAGGGATAGGAAAAGACAAGTGCATTACAACGAGACAATTCGACGCACTAGTCAATAAACTACCACTCGTGGCCATTTCGAAGGATGACGCGATTAGGAAATTCAAATTCGAAAGGAAGTTCACCATCAAGCTCAGCACCAAAAAGACGGGAGCAATGAATCCATAGTCTACAGACTGAGCAGACAAACGATGAAATGGTGGACATATGGATCTGATCAACAACTGATGAAGGAACAGGGGCGGGATTATTTGGACCACGGACAAAGTACGAAGCACAAGCATCTTTCAAGCAGAAGTCTATGCCATAGACAGATGCGCTCAGATCAATATTGACAGGAACTATACCAACTGCGACATAGCAATAATGTCGGACAGTCGTGTCGCTATTCTGGAACTAGACTCCTATATCATCAAATCTAAGCTCGTGTGAGAATGTCTACAGAAGCTTAAGATGCTGAGCAGGAGTAACAGAGTAAAACTCTGCTGGATACCAGTGCATACAGGGATAGAAGGCAATGAAATGCCGGACTCCCTCGCTAGGAAAGATGCATCGGAACCTGTTATAGGGCCCGGGGCATTCTGCGCTGTAGGAGATCTACTCAGGCAAGAGTTCAGGAAACTAGAAAGAAGGACCCGGGCAGATGCCTGAAACAACGCTCATGGCATGAAGCAGGGCAAGAAACTCTTGGGCAGAACACATGTATCATAACAGACTTCCTTCCGCCATTTCATTGCCTTCTATCCCTATATGGCCAGGTATCCAGCAGAGTTTTACTCTGTTACTCCTGCTCAGCTCCTTAAGCTTCTGTAGATTCGAGGAGCACCTAAGGAAACTAGGGGCATAAGAAGAAGGTCCCTGCAGATTCTGCGGAGAATCTAATCAAATTCCAGAACATAAGCTTAGATTTTGTGAGGCACTTGACCACAACAGACAAAGATATTTAGGCATGCACCTTATATGAGAGGAAAAATTAAAGTCACTAGAACTAGCTCTCATTCTCAGATTACTAAAGGAAACTGGCTTAGAGAGAATACCCTAGGACAAATCTCTTCCACCTTCGCGCAACAGGAGCCTATAACCCTCAATACAAATCTGAAAAGTGCTGCATGGGAAGCGAGCTCTTAAGAAGATGTATAGGCCGCGGTGCAATTTACCATCAACAATTGTAATAATAACAGCTGTGCACCGCGGTGTCACCCGCGTTTTGTGGAAAACCCTACATGTCATTGGGGCAGGAATAATAAAGAAACGCTGGGTAAAAATGGAGATATTTTATATAACTAGTATTTTTGTATTGGGTCTACAAATTCGTGCGGTTTTTTTCGTCTGGTCGCATATTCAAACTGATTAATTGTGTTCGGTAGCGTTGTCCATTGATGGTTTCACCCGGTTTTAGCAGCTCATAATACAGCACAAGCTTCAGATCACACCAAATACAGAGCATAACCTTTGCGCCATGGATATTCGGCTTTGCCATTAATATCGCTGGTTGGCCAAGCCAAAATCACCACTTTTAGCTAGCTCATGTTCACCATAAATTTCCACCAAAATACGATGGCTTTCGGCAGCAGTTTTCTTCATATTAAAGTAATGAACAAGAACTCCCCGCAAAAACACTTTCAGGCACAAAGTTTGACATATTTGAGTGAAAAAAAAAATTGTTGTTTACGCTTCAAATGAATTACATATACTGAAATGACGTACAATGAAAGTAGCTTTCCAACGCATGTTCCAATGGAATAATACAAGTTACGCCATCTCTTAGCAAACCGCACTAATTATGTTATAGACCCAATAGAAGGTATTTTGAAGAACGTCAGTGTAGGCATGTTTGGTTTAAAAAAAAAGTTAAAATTTAATCATTTCCTCAAGAAATAAATATTATATTTCTGTTTTATAGGCCATTTAAGGCAAGAAAAAAAAATTAAAGAAAAGTTAACTTAGTGCGCATAACGGAAACTAGAGCCGCCAGTCTCATGGCAGACACAGCAACAAAGAAATAATGATTCCTTTCCATCAAAAAATAATAGAAGGCATATTATTTGCTTTAAACTAATTAGGGAACTGTTCGCAAGTCACATAAGAAAGTTTCTCTTTTCGTTCATCGACATCTTAGTTTAACGACTATTACCACTCATTAAAGACATCATTATCGCCATCAGGACATCAAGTCGCTGAATGTAACCCTCATCAAAAATTCACCCCTCCACTGAAGTTACATTGTTCTCCTTTGTTCGATGTTTAAAAAAATCCTTAATGTGTTTACATTGGGCCCTATTATTAAAGCGAAGTTGTAAACTGGATCATAGATTAGATGAGCGAGGTATTGTGTATTAATTTGTTTTCATTGCATCGTTGCTTTGAGAGCCCTCTCAAATCCGACACAGTTTAAATTTGAATATATTGTAATATTGAAATATAAAAATAAGAATTTAAATCATAAAAAAAATGTCTCCTCTAAAATGAATAAACATGCTTTTAAGAGAATGCAAAAAATGAAAAAAAAATTAACCACGATTAAGGAAATATTTGGCTTTTTTTAACGAAGCATCAGCTCATATGGTCAAATGCAGACCAATTTTGGAGCAGTACAAGAAAGCTGCTCAGAACTGGTTTATCAAATATGGTGATTTGGGGGGAACAATGTAACTACACGTGAATTTAATGGGTTGCTGAGCGGTGGAAAATGGTGGGTGGGTTGAATGGGGTGCTTAGGGGTGGGATGGTAATGTTTATTTCTTTATTTATTGCTTCTCAGTATGTAGTAATTCCTTATAAATTAATTTTTTAACAATTTAATTAAAATAATCATCCGAAAACAGCAATCACTACTAAAAAGCAATGCGTTTAAAGGGCTCAATATAGTTGGAATTTCCTGATTCCCTGTCACTAACCACTCTAGGTCCGGCCCGCTAAGCAGCTGTCTAGAGTGCTGCTTAAACACAACCATTATTCCTTTCGGGTCGGTAAGACGATTTCGAAGAGTCCCCCTTCGAAAGGCACCCTTTTTATAAATTAAGTGGTCACGCTGTTGATTTTTTGAAGTGACACTATTTGGGAAGGGGAAGCAGGTGCCCGACTGAACGATGTTTCTTCGTTTGGGCAAGGGTTGCTCGGTTCCGACAAAATATAAAAATTGAGGGGACTTCCACTCAATTTAGACTCTAGTGTGGCTGAACAACAAAAATAACATACACAGAGCAGCAGGTCAGGAGGAAGATCAGGGGAGTCATAAAAAGGGTTCCAAAAAAAGGAGTAGGTTGTAACATACTGATAAGTTAATGTCTCGAATTTCATCTAAATCGGCCAATCCGTAGAGTTGGTACTCAAAATTTCAGATGAATTGAATGATTTTCGAAAATGTTGTTATTCGTTAATTGGTTTGATGAAGGGTGATCATTCCGAAAGAGTTGTCCACACACTCCACCCCATCGACTGTGCCCGTGAGAGCTTTAAACAAAAATTTCCTATGCACCTTCTTGATATTCTTTCGTCTTTGGTTCAACGTGTGTCACTGCAAAGCTCCGCGAATGTGTATTATACGGGAACGTGTCCATCGCAGGCACATGAATAGACCTACATAGTTCCGCGAACATGCTTAACGCGTGGAACTAAATATTCAATTTCGTAGACCAACTCTAGTTGTCTAGAGTCCGGACGAATAAACACAAAAGAGCCAATGTGTTGCACCCTAATAGTCATCGGGTGATTAAGAGACAATGGAAATGAGCATATCAGACGGAAATAAATTAGGATCAGCACCCATCCCAACAGCAGTGCCGCTCGAAATAATCATCGATGAAATCAGCTTGATAGGATAAGAACTTCCACCACAAATTGATTGCAGATCGAAGCAAATCACTCGGCATTTTGAAATGAATTTCGAAGAATTGGATATCATGTTGGGGACTTACGGCAGTTACCACACCTTACTAAACGGCAATCAGATCACAACTGCCCTCATACAAGATTGGTCATGCACACAAGGCAACAACGATAAGAGCTAAGATACTGTCATGAGCATTATGACTTATCGGAGAGTAGCCAATACACTACACCACCATCCGATCCACTTTCGATTCGTCACTACTTACCAAAATTGATGACGGCAGGATAGTAGATGCTGAGCCACAGGAATTCGTCTGTATTCCACAAATAACTCCGTTATCGAGGATAATCTGGCGGAGTTGAGCAGCGCAGATGAGAAATTTGATTCAATCGTCGAAGGCGTGTATGTTGGGTTCAATGTGCAGGGCAACGAGTATTTGTACACATAAACTTACATATGATGGCAGTTATCTATACTGGCAGGCTTCCGTATGAAATAACTTCTGCAATCAAAAGACCATACATCATAACAACGAACATTGATGTCTTGGATGTGTTAATACGGATTGAACAGAATAAGGAGGAAGAATTAACTCGTGTTTGGCTGGACTTCCCTGAGCCATCAAAAACTTGTGAGAATAATAGAAGATAAGCTAATGATGGCAAACAACATCAATCGATCTGCTGTGCCAATCACATTATCGCGCGTCACGAGTATCGACGGACCTTACAGAGTCACGAGACACACATTAACGCGCGTCACAAGTATCGAAGGACTTTACAGAGTCACGAGACACAGTTAGTTATTATAACAACAATATGGGTGGGGATACAGCCCGTAGAGGGCCAGGCGCTAGCTTCTTAACAACCAAACGTGTTGTGCGGACTATTGTTCTCTCATAAGAGGAAGGGACCTACAGTTCTATGCCGCCTCCGAACGGCCAATTTGAAAAGATTTTTCTAGACAATTATTATTATTTGAGCATTGTCAGTGACGCGAAAGTGGTGGTCCTGTGAAAATTATTTTTTTTTTTCGTACTGGCCCACAGCACCACGGCCGCCACACAGTTATCACAAACCGATAATTTCTTTTGTAGAAACAGGGTGAAATGGAAATAAAATAAAACCCTTTGTTCATCATCATCATCAACATCTTTTGACCCTCATGCTCCACTAAAGGGGTTGGAAGGTAAGCCACGTACAAGAGATCTCCAGGCAACTCGATCCTCCGCCATCGACTAAAAACTCATCTGGAGTTATGCCCAAGCGTAACTAGGTGAGTTTTTGGACTTGGTCCAACCACCTCGTCCTGGGTCTGCCAAGCGGTCACCTACCTGATGGAATGGCATTCCACGCCCGCCTCGGAAGTCGTGATGCACATTAGTGCCACATGACCAAACCACCGAAGCATAGCGCTTTCCGTTAGAAGAAGCAGCTGTTCAATGTTCAGTGATTCGCACCATATTCCGGCGAGTAATTCCCACAGCAGCACGAAAAAATCTCATCTCAGCAGCTTGTATCCGCGATCTTATTTTTTCGGTTACCCAAATTTAGTGACCATAGGTGAGAATAATATAATGCAAACAATAAAATTCAACCGCAATGAAGTTTCACTTCTGCCCCCTAGCTTGCTGCGCACCCTCCTTTTTTTTTTGCGTGTTCCTTGACTGTTCGGAATCCTTTGGATGGGAGGTTGCGAGAGACACTTTCTTCAGGCTTCATCTTCATACCGTCTTCTAGCCTGGTACTACTCATGTGCTGCTCTTGTTTGCCGTTGCGGTGCTTCTTGGTATGCACGTTTCGTCTGCTCACACTCATCACAGTCGGTATTACTATCCATTTTTGTTTGCACTAGATCGGAGGTGCGCCTTGAGGATATTAGTGTATTGCGATGTTCATGTGAACGGCCCTATTCAGTGGAAACTGGTTGTTTAGCTGAAGCAAAAATGCTAAGAAATGTAAAAATGCATATACTTTATAAGCATATTTTTTGTTGCGAAATATCCAACACTTGATTGATTGTTAGTTGCCAGAGCTTGTAGTAGCACTGTAGCCTGTTCATCATAAGCAACATTCTCTTAACAGAGTCTGACAGAAACACTGTATCGTCAATAAACGAACTTAAACGATAATGATAAGATATTGAGCACAGCGTTACAAAGAACAAAACCAGAATTGAGAGATTTAATATCGCAATTACTATGTTCATACTTTATTCAATTCTGTATTCTGCGAAACGCTGCAAGCATTCGATTAATTAGCTGATTTACCATTCATTACACGAACAAGGGAAACAAAGAAGACTTACAACCACCGAACGGAACGTACTCCATTAACATGGCTTTGAGAAAGAACCACCAACTTTGTTTTATTCTCCGGATATCGCAAATCCCAACCCACACCGGGCATCAAAGTGTCACTGGTTTATGTGGATATTCGCAAAAAATTGCAGTTGTACAAACGTACATCAGTAAGTCGAGTACAGTGAAGTCTCACTTAAATGAACCAATGATTGTTGGACCAGTTCATGTAACCGGCAAAGGTCATATATTGGAACTATGCAGTATAAAATAGATTCGATTGAGACGGTTAAGTGATGGAATTAAATTACATACGAGTATTTCAAAACTTTAGGGCTAAAGTTTGAACAGTTTCTTTTTTCTAAAATCCAAGTTCGATAGATCTTTAACTCTTTCTTTTCAACATCAGTACCTTAGTTCTCTCTCTCCGTTAGTTTATTTAGCGCTGATTAAGAACGAACGCATTGTGATTGAACAGCCTGCACTGTTCCATCCAGTGTTGGGACTAAACATGTTTAAAGTCTGGTAGATCCCGAACAAAATTAGTGGTAGATTTGGAAAAATCGCGGTACGTCTCGTTTCCCAACTACGTGAACGCTTTCATAAATGATGATGATAAATGAAATGCATTAGCGCCTTACTTTGAGACGTGTTCAGATTTGTTAGGCTGTCGTTACTAATAACACTCCTTTATAATTGTTTACACATAATTTCCTTAAAAATAGTGCTTTGAGAAGTGTTTCAGTAACAAACAAAAGCAGCAACAAATGGCATAAAAAGGAAGAATGACAGTGTGTGGTCGATTTTGCACTTTGGCTAGTAGATGTGATAGATTTCAAAATTTCGCAAAATATTGGTAGGTGCAGCACAATTGTGATAAAGTCCGTTTGTTTTATCCTCTGGAGTAGGTATCATGGTTTAATGAATCATGAACATCGGTATATTCTCTGATAGGCATGGGGCCCTCTCCCTCTCCCTCTCCCTCTTACGTCGTTCATCATAGCTAAGCTCAGTACCATCAGTTAATTTGGAGCTTGAAAGTCTCGAGACAATGACACGTCATCATCTTAGATAATGAACACGAACTAACTTGCATGTCCAGATACAATGAAACCAAAATAAAGCGTAAAATAAAATCTGTCTAGACAATATAGATAACTGTTTAGTCATCATCACTTTCTGACCGACATGCTCCACTGAAGGGGTCGCGAGGGTAAACCACGCACGATCCTCCGCCATCGACTGTAATTCATCAGGAGTTATGCCCAAGTGTCCAGGCGAGCTTTTGGACTTGGTCCAACCACATCGTCCTGGGTCTGCCAAGCGATCGCTTACCTGATAAAATCGCATTGCACGCCTGTCTCGGAAGTCGTGATGAGTGCCACCTGACCAAACCACCGAAGCATAGCCCTTTGCTTTCGAAGAAGCACCTATTCACTGCTGAGTTTCTCGTGCACTGCCGTGTTTCTCACCCTATCCCGGCGAGTTATCCCCACTACAGCACGGAGAAATCTCATTTCAGGAACTTGTAATCGCGATCTTTTTCCTTTCGGCCATTACCCAAATTTCATGAACATACGAGTAGGCGAGAGTTGGAACAAATACTGAATTGAAACCCGCTAACTTGTCTTTGACACCAATCCCGGCCTTCCTGATTACAATCTACCAAGCTGTTTCAAAACTGACCCAGCTTGATAAATCCGACAGGAAAGCTCAGCATTACTCCTCCCATCACTCGTGAAAAAGCTCCCGAGATACTTAAACTTCCTCACCTGCTTCAATGGGAGTGCACTAACCTGTAGAGTGCATTGAATAGGCGTTCTGGAGAGGACCGTAACCTTCGATTTGTCCACATTGACCTTCATCATCGAGTGCGCGCTAGAGTTCCGTCTGGGAAGATGTGAGGATCACTAAGTCATCTGCAAACAGATGACGACCCACAACTCTCCCAATGTGAAATATTCCTCGCCACGGCTGCGCCCCAACATCCAGTCCTTATATACAATGAAAATGAGAGGTGTCAAGACGCACCATTGGCGAAGTCCAACGCAAACTTTGAAAGGTGTTGATTTAGGACCGTTGCCCGGCTGCTAACACTTGTGTATAGAGACTTAATGGCCCTCAGAGGAGGACCATCAATCCCATACTCCTGCAGAACACTCCAGAGTTTACCTCGAGAAACTCGGTCATATGCCCTTCTCAAATTCACAAAACAACTGTAGATGGGCTTGGCATACTCCCAATCCTTCCCAAGTTCCATTCTTAGAATGAAAAGCTGATCGGTTGTACTTCTACCGGGACGACTGTTTATCCCCCATCCTAGGTTCGACCTTAGCTCTAGAACGCGCTTCCAACACCTTAGCGTAGACTTTCCCGGAGAGACTTAAAAGAGAAATGCCTCTGTAGTTGGAGCAATCTCTTTTGTCCCCCTTCTTAAAAAGTGGGACAATCACCCCAGTTTGCCAATCGTCAGGTGTCTCACCATGTTCCCAGGCCACTTTAACGACTCGAGACAGACATAAAACTCCCTCTTTTCCCATTGCCTTAAGCATATCTGGCCGGATTTCATCCACACCGGCGGATTTGGCAACCTTTAGCGATTCAATCGAAAAATGACATCCTCCACCGTTGGACTATTCTCCGCCCACTCTCCACTGCCTCAGTGCCCTGTTCGGGATTGAGCAGCTCTGAAATGTGCTCACTCCATCCGCGTAAGATGTCCACCTCATTGGAAAGCAACACACCTTCTTTGGATTTGACTCCTTCGATGATGTTGAATTTCCTTCCTCTGAGTCGGCGAATGGTTTGCCAGAACACCTGTTTTAACTTCAGAAAAATCGCAACGCAACCTCTCTTATATGGCAATACAGCACATTTATCAGAGTCTCAGTTCATTCGTGCTCAAGACAATGGGGAGACTAATTGTTGTTCATGTCAGAGACTGGTTAGAGTCGTCCAACCCTCTAAACTCATACCAGTTCGCATATAGGAAAGACAAATCGGCAACAGGTGCCTTCCACCACCTCGTTAAGAAGATAGAGAATGCACTTGATTCCGAAGAGATTGCCCTCGATATCGAGGGTGCTTTCGACAACACCGGCTACGACTCGATCACAAGGGCGATCAGTAGCCGAGGTATCGAAGAATCGACTAACCGATGGATTGGAGCCATGCTGGAAAGTAGTTCAATTACTTCCTCTTCCGGAGGGGTGTCGGATTCTGTGACTGCGGCCAAGGGATTCCCAAAAGAGGGGGTTCTCTCTCTCCCATGCTGTGGTCACTAGTTATCGACTATCTGCTGACAGATCTCCACAGATACGGTTTTACCACAATAGGTCATGCTGGTGACCTGTCAATTATTATTAGGGGTAAGCACGAAGCGACATTGTCTAGTCTAATGCAAAATGCACTGTTCCAAGTCGTGTAATAGTGTAGCACAGAAGCACTAATCCCTGCAAGACCGTCGAGGAGGATCCCCTCTCAAGGAGGTTACATATCAACCTTGAACCCATAATAATTAATAACACCCCTCTACTGAATTCGAGTGAAATTAAATATCTTGGGGTAATCCTGGACAAACGACTCAACTGGAATTCACACATCAAGTCAGTCGTAGAATGTGCTACTAGAGCACTGTGGGCCAGAAGATGCCTATACGCTAGGACTTGGGGTCTTTCTACATTAATTGTACACAATGTTGGCAAGATCCTTCGTCCATCGTCTGGTCGCCAACAACACTCAAACAAAGAACGGAAAAAAGGTTGCAGAAGGCACAATAAATTGCCTGTCTTGGAATAACAGGTGCCATGGAGCTCTAGAAGCTATAGTCAGGCTACCTCCCTTACCGATCTTCGTCAGGAAGATTGCTGCCAGACACGCTATCAAACTGCAGCTTAAGTACAATTACAAACCAGGTAACTACTCAACTCAATCCCTTATAGAGACATGTTGTGCACAATGTCGGATATCATGGTGAGGCAGTATTGACATATTGGACCGCGGAAAGTGGACCAGCGATGTCCCAGCACTAGACCCGGGTTTGGTTCACAGACAGATCAAAGATGGGGTCTGGAGTAGGGGCAGGTGTCTTTGGACCCAACACGAGGATTTCCGTACCAATGGAGTCGAGTCCCACTGTGTTCCAGGCCGAAATCCATGCCATCGAGATCTGCGCCAAACATAACCTTCACAAAGGTTTCAAGGGCGCAATAATCCAGATATTCTCAGACAGTCAAGCAGCACTTAAGGCACTCCTGTCCAATCTAATGGACTCCAAAACAGTCAAGTGCTGCTATGACGCTTTGCAATCCCTTGCCAAACGAAGATTGGCTGGGTCCCTGGACTCAGTGGGATTGCGGGCAACGAATCCGCAGATGATCTCTCGAGAGCTGGCTCGAAATCAGCCGTCATCAGTCCATAACCGTACTCCAATGTCAATTGGACAGCAGCAACAACCCTCATTGACGAATGAGAAAATAAACTTCGCCTAGACCAGTCATGGTCTTAGACAATCCAAAAAATTGATCAGGCCTTTTAAGGAAATACTCCCACTTAATAAAGACAGCTTAAGATTGCTAACAAGCTTTCTTACCGGCCACTGCGGCTTGAAATATCACCTTAATAAACTAAACCTGTGTCAAGAGACGGTTCGTCGGATTTGCTCAAAGAGGATGAGACTTCCGAGCACATCTTGTGGCAAGACACGGTTCGTCGGCTTTGCCTCGAAGAGGATGAGACTTCCGAGCACATCTTGTGGCAAGACACGGTTCGTCGGCTTTGGCTCGAAGAGGATGAGACTTCCGAGCACATCTTGTGTGAATGTCCGGCAATAATCGGGTCAAGTGAACGTATCTTCCATAGGGAGATACTCACGTTAGTGGAATCGAAAAATTCCACTACAAAAGACTTACTTCATTTGATTTAACTCCGACCCTTCGATACAATAGATCCATCCTGGTGGCGGTGTCGTTGCCTCCACGGCAAGAGGAAAAACATAAGTTCATTTAACTGAATTCCCGTACAAACATTTTGCAGTGCATATTGTTTCGTAATTCATACAACTGAGAGACCATATAAGTGAGACTCCACCGTAGATAGAAGTTCATTAGTTGTTGCATTTCGTGGGGTTCCATTAAAGGTTTTCAATTTTCGACACAAACTTAATCTAGCAGCCAATGTAATCATGCACAGCCTATTAAATGGAACATAAAACGAAAGAAACCATATCTAGGCAAATATAAAATATGAATTGTCTAATAGTTGTCACAGCCATTATACCCTGCATAGGAAAAACGAATAGCATTCACATAACCACACTGTTTTTGTGGAAGATTTATTAGTTGAAACGAAGTACGTGCTGTGGAAGCCTTGCCTTGCCGCACGGAGTTAAATAATTGCTTGAACTGAAATAGTCACCTCATAAAATATACACGGAATGGCATTCCAGAGATATAAAACATAAGCAACAGCACCAATACGACTTGTAGGCACTTTAACAACCATTCCTTTGGATTTTATGTCTGACTCTGCCGCATTGGTGTACTTGCACATCCAACTCATTCTCTCTCTCTCTGTCGCACACACAAACACACGGACACGAGGATGGGAAATTTTTACGATAAAAATTAAAAGATAAAATGTCTTATGAAGTTCCAAGGCAGTTTTCTCGCAAAACAGGGTGAACACTGAACATGCTATCAAGTTGTGACGATAATATTATGCATAGAGTGAGCTACGTAAAGCACTTGTTAACAAGCGCGGTGCTGAAACAGTGTGAAGATGTACAATGCCAGTAGTTAAGGCATAAATAAATCAATAATCTCATTCACGGCTATTGAGGGTTGAGATGAAAGGAAAGGGCAATCTCGTGAAAAATGTTAAGGAGCTGCAACCCTGAAATTTAAGGATCAACTCATTTCGCTCACTCCAGTTTGAATTTCCCATATTCTTGGGAACCTCATTTTTTGTAGGTATCACGTGGGCAATAGACGGAGCAACATTAAGGGCATGGTTTCTGTGCAAGCTCGAAGCTCTTTTCAGATGTGATTGCTGTTTGAACGAGAAATGAAGTACTATAGAGATGGCCAACATCACAGCTGCCCATCGATGAATTTGAGTCACTTTTTGGCAGTTATTCATGCATTTTTGACGGCGGCTCATTGATCAATTTGGTTTGAGAAGACGGTATAAGAAGATGGGTATCAAGAGAGGTAAAAGTTGGTTGTCTCTATAATACTTCATTTCTGGTTTGAACTAGTTATCATTCACATTCGAAGATAACCTGCGTTTCTAATCACAAGAAAACAGCTCAGGGCCTTGTTTGTAGGTACAGTGTACTCCCTCCTAACGGACACCTCACATAATCTAACAACTCTCATAACCGAACAAATTTCAAAGAACGGAATTATTTACGCGATATTTATTGTAAATAATTCTTTCATAAACGGACTCTCTTATGCGGACAGTAAATTTCCTCTCATAATCGAACACCTCTCATAACCGAAAACCTTTCATAACCGGACACCTCTCATAACCGGACAAATTTCAAAGAACGGAATTATTTACGCGATATTTATTGTAAATAATTCTTTCATAAACGGACTCTCTTATGCGGACACCAATTTGCATCCACAACGACACACATTTCTTAAACAGACAAAACCCATCCGCCAGGCTTTGTTATCTTCATGCCTCACCAAGGGGTGAACAGTGCGGCTTTCGTCCCAGCAGAAGTACAGTGGCCAGCTTTTCACATTAAGAATGGTACTTGAGAAGGCTCGGGAGTGTTCCAAACTCATCTACAATTGTTTTGAAGATTTGGAAAAGGCATACGACCGAGCTCCTCGAGGTAAACTCTGTAGTGTTCTGCAGGAATATGGAATTGATAGAACTGTAGAAGCTGCGTTCGGCTCACCTTGGACGTTGGACTTCGCCAAATGTGCATCCTGTCACTTTTCCTTGGATGCACATTGGGAGATTTGAGGATAAGTCATCTTCTTTTTGGAGATGTCTTGGTTATCCTCACATCTTCCCAGGCGGAACTCCAGCGCACACTCGATGGGTTTGTGGCCATATATGCCGTTGTTCGGATGAAGATTAACGTCGACAAATCAGAAGTTATGGTACTTTCCAGAATGTCTGTCCGTTGCACTCTGCATGTTAGTGAAGTTCCATTGAAGCAGGGGAGAAGCTTAAGTCTTTTTCACGAGTAATAGGAGGAGTAAAGCTGAGCTAAGGATTCGTCACGCAGCGTCAGTTTTGAAGCAGCTTCGAAGAGCTGTAATCAAGAAGGCCGACCGTGGTGTTGACGCCAAGTTAGCTATTTTCAACTCAGTCTTTGTTACAACTCTCACCTATGGTGACGAAATTTGGGTAATGACCGAAAGAATAAGATCACGAATACAAGCTGCTGAGATGCAACTTCTCCGTGATGTTGTAAAAATTACTGACCAGGATAGGGTGAGAAAAACGGATGTGCTCGAGGAACTCAACATTGAGCAGCTGCTCCTTCGAATGGAAAGGGCTATCGTCACGTGGTCACGTGGCACGAATGTCAATGATATCACAACTTCCGAGGCGGGCATTGAATGCGATTCCATCAGGAAGGCGACCGCTTGGTAGACCTAGGACGAGGTGGTTGGACAAAGTCCAAAAGCGCGCCTGCACGCTTGGGCATAACTCCTGATGAATTAAAATCAATGGCGGAGGATCAAGTTGCCTGGAGACCTATCGCGCGTGGATCCCGAATCCAGTTTAGTGGAGCATGCGGGTCAGAAGACACATGCAGGGCCAGCCCGAGCCAAATGAGAGCCCTGTGCAAGCCCTACGTTTAGCGCCAGCTTCTTAATTTTTTGTAGCATAAGTCGTTTCCAGATTACACAAGCGGAACTTTTATTTTATTGAAATACAAATACACAAAATCCTACCAAGGCTGATCACGATCATTTCTCAGAAGCAGAAGCACTCAACAATGTTTATAGGAATCAATAAACCCCCCTTTTCGAAGTATTTTCTTTTGTGTGAGTGGTTTTATGTGTGATCAGATGAAATGGGCGTTTAAAAATGCATTTATAACTGCTGGCGAAACTGGAATTTGAAGATTTGTGAAAATAAGGTTCAGAATGTGACCCTAAGAAGTTCCGGTCCTGTATGCATGTGATGTCTATTGTGTTTTGTCCAGCAAGGTAGTCTCATAAGCTCCGCACCGTCAGCGTCCGTCTCTGCATTCCATTCCAGCACAATCCGAATAGTCATCGACATAATGACAACGCCGTGATGAGAAAATGAATGAGTGTTCTTGCAATGAAACACAATTCGACTCAGTTATCGATTGATCGCACTTAAGTCTATGTGCAGTGGCACTTTGAGTCATTACCTGACTGATTGTCAGTGTCAGTGTCTTTTTTTCATAAATGTACGCCTGCACCTTAACAATGTGAGAATCCACACATTCAGGTCAAGTAAATCTATTGTTGCACGTGCGAAACAATTTGTTCGTTTTGGTCCCATTCACGACGATCAATTGAATAAGTGACCTGATGTCCCACATTTATCATATTTGTCTTGCATCGTAAGTTATCCACAAAATTGCAATAGTTCAATAGCAACACAGCGTTCGCAACTTCTTTTGTGTAGACTCCCTTCTCTCTCACCATTATTCTTCAAGAGAGGAATCATAAAATGTCTAATTTGGGCAGATACAGAGAGACATTTGCGGGCGCGTTGCCGAATGCCAATATCTCCATCCCGGTGGACAATTTCACCAAAACTCTCAATATCGCAATGGCAGATAGGTAAGCAGGAAATAACCCGTTTCCGCAAAGATTGTCGAAAGCTCTTCAACTGAGCGAAGAGATCTTGAACGAGCGGAAGACCGTAAGGTCTTCGCATTACGAACCACAAGGAGTCTCTCACTTTCAAAAATTAACTAAGAAAGGCCCAACGAGCTTCTTGGAGACTCGTGGCCAGATTGAAAATGTCTCAGAAGCCTCCAAGCCTCCGGGAAAGCCTCTCTTAATCCTAGTTTATTCTAGGCCCTGGAGGCGAGGAAACCCTCAGTCTCCTTTTTGATATGCAATTCCCAATTAGTCACTCTTATCACAGCAGATAATCAAGGCGTATCACTTCCCCCCCGCACACCCTTCCGGCAAGTTCATTCAGATCGGGCACACAACTATCATGTGAGCACTGACAGCCTTAAAAGTTTCAAATCAGCGGCACCTGACGGCATCATCACTGCGGAGCTCCAAAGAACAGCGGACCTCATCGTGACTTTGGTGTTTGATTCTAGGTCATGTTCCCAACTCCTGGAAGAGTGTGCAGACTTTCACCTACGCAGTATGCCTACCATAAGGGCAAGTCTGTAGAGACAGCCCTGCACTCCTTGTTAGGAACGTTTAAAAAATCCCTCCCTCCAAATCCCTCCCTCCAAAGGAATACACCCTTGTGGCATTTCTTCACATCGAAGGTGCATTCAACAACATTGAACAATCTCACTTGCGCTTAACAATCTTGGGATGGAAAATCCCCTAGTGGCTTTCATCCATTAGCTACTCACCGGCAGTGTAATCCTACCATCCGCAGAGAACCTAATAGAGGAACCCCACAAGGAGGTGTACTCTCGCTCCTTCTTTGAGACGCAGCGGTAAATGAGTTACTATTAATACTGGAAGAGGCTGAATGCAAAGTTATTGCCTACGCGGGTGGTGTTGCCATTGGGGTACCTGGCTAATTCGTCGCCACCTTAAGAGACTTAATGTGGAATACCTTCGATAAGCTGGGAGCATGGGTTTGTATCCATGCGGCCTCAGCGTTAACCCCCAAAAAACGGATTGTGTACTATTCACCAGAATGTACACAATCCCGCAGTTTGACCCTCTCAACGCGGTATGACAGCACTCTGCAACTAACCGCCAGTGCGTAATGTCTGGGTCTCTTTATCGACAACAAGCTTAGTTGGAAACTCAACATCCAGGAGAGGGATGCTTCTGCCCATTTCAGCTGTTCAACCAATCACCTACTGGATTTTCATCTCAATTGTAAGAATGGCACCTCTTTTTGGGTCTCAGTTTGGTGGACAGCACTAACTGTCAACTGCACGCGACTCAATCGGGTGCAAAGATTGGCCTGCATGTGCATCACCCGGGCACTGAGAAGCACTCCGTCGCATGCACTTAACATACTCCTCCATCTTCAACCACTGGACATTTTCAGCAAACAGGTAGCAGCCAGCAGACGCCTGCGACGCAAAACACTCTACTGTGCTCCGAACTTACCTTCGGCCAGTAAGCCATTCTAAGCGAGTATAAATTCCTCCCCAATGACAACGAACGCCTACTACCCCAAGGTATTTTAGATAAGAAATTCTCTACCAGCCGATCGCTACAGCCTACCATCTATTCAGGATACACACAATCAACACTGCCAATCGTAAATGGCTAGAGGGCATAACATATGGATATTTACAGCACTTAACAACGGCCGTTCAATCTGCTTAGACTTAGCAGATGTTCACTCAGGACGCTCACCGACGTCATAACCGGACACTGCACAAGGATGGGTGTCCCTTATAATGACTTTTGCAGAAGCTGCATGGGTGAAGAGGAGTTGGAAACTACATACTCTGCTCGTGTAACGCGAGTTACTTGCCGCAACAATTCCCACACCTCTGCAACACACCTAGCAACGTATTATTCGTTACATGCTGTATTTGTTTGTGAGTCTGTGGTCAGTAGCATCCTTTCCAAGTTTCTTCCCTCCCTATTTGTTCACTTGATAGCGTTCATTTTTTCATATCCCTATCCCTATTCTCGATAGTAGTCGACCTTGGACCACCATCAAATCAACGTAAATCGTTTCTTTATTTTGTTAACTTGTTTAATTCTGAAGAACCAAATAAAATATAAAATGTTGTTAAATAGTGTCTTGGGCATCTTATTCCTCATCTGTTCGTCGTCGTCCCGGAATAAAACTTGCGCTGGCACGACTTAGGTACTTACACCTAGGGTACTACTACTTTAATAACCTTAATGAGCTAAAAAGCGTCAGCATTAGCCAGCTAAATCGCTTCGTCATAAGCACCAATTGGTTCTAATTGTTGGGGGAAATCAACACGCGTGGTATCACAACAGACCTATGTGTGACTGCCTTCAGCCAGTACAGCCTGACCCAAGCGAATGGTGCTGATATCAGAGTCTACAAATCCTCCATCAAAGTAATAGTATGCTCAAAACCTCTTATGGAAATATGTGCTAATGCTTGTAATGGAAATGAAAACCCCAGCCGGGTCCAGAAATCAAAAGCAATATTCCTAAATGCTAGATCAGGACATTCTTCAGGCCATGCTGTGACACGGCCATGTGCTGTGACGAAGGAACTCATGTTGGTCACGACATTATTCAAATAAAAAGAACAATAAAAAAGAAACAAATGTAACCCATGGTAAGACAATATCCTTGTGACAACGTTGATTCGCTGATTCAGGGTGATTCATGCTGTCACGAAAAAACAAAAATTAGGTATTGGGAATACGAAACTCTTATCCACACTGAAAGTTTCGTTAAGCAATAACAAACAGCCTCTTGGCACAAAACATCCATAAAACATGAGATGAATAATTAAATAGGTAACCAATACAATAACCCTCTGGCTAATATACAATATCAATTGCATGCGCAACAACTGCTTGCTCTTGCCACACACATCCCACGTACACGGTACACGCATTTCTCTGGGGACTGAAACTACCAAACAATTTTACGACTTGAATCCTCCTTGTCTGTTTGTCCAGGCGTATTTTCCACTATGTATCTCTCAGTCTCAATACTCAAATGGAACTAAATATTTATCGAAGATCTGTATGCAGGAAATGCGAAAAATGGAAAATCAGATGTAATAAGCAACAGATCGTTGGGAGCAAATACTTTATGTAACGATAAGCTAAAGCTCTGAATGCTAAATGACTGTCCCACGGGTGGGAAACGGTGGCTGTGCACCTTTCTTGAACGGTTGAAGATACGCTCTTTCAAATCGCATTCAACACGATTTCAGGCACACAGGGAAGCCCATAATTCAGGTGGATAAATCGGGCGCTACCCGGTGGGATTTAAGACGGAGAAGATACTGCGAAAATTAATTTAATCATCGTCATTGATTAGTATCATTTACCATGCCCATAAAGTAAAATGCTTCCAATGATGAAGGACACTGTCCCAACATCGTATAAAATGCTAATCTTTGTTCCACATTCAGACGTTCCCACAATTATACTCACATTTAAGTACACCCATTCGCACTGTCATTTGGATACGTCTGCCGCTATGAATTTAAATTTCTCGAGGATGGATTATTTTCGAAACTGTTTGGGACACAAATCTGCGTACATACGAGTAAATCTGCAACGGTAATTGTTTTCGAGAAAGTTTTGGGTGTCAGTTGAAATTATGTCATACAACCGCGTTAGGGTGGTCGTGCTGTGTCAATTAAATGTGACTACTTTCATCGTGTGAATTCAAATGGCATTTCAAGCAGAAGCTCTTGTTTTTTTCAGCAAAGTAATGATTTTATAGACTCGTGAGTATTACGTCTTTATGTGCGTGTTGATTAAAAGGAAATTACGAGAATATACTTAATTCTTTTAGGATGATCTTGTTCACAATTCCTCAACTTGCCGGAAACCTGGGAGTTGATCAACTTAACCGGCGAGTTGAAAATTGATTTTCTTCACTCTTCTAACCCACAGTCTGAAAATCCAGAAGCAGTGTTCTGACTTTACTCCAAAAGCAGTCGATTTTCTTCGCTTTTCGCAATATTTTCAAATCTTCTTAACCACTCCTTTTTTGTTCACTATCTAGAAACAAAAGATAAAGTGCGGTTTGCTAAGAGATGGCGTAACTTGTGTTATTCCATTGGAACATGCGTTGGAAAGCTACTGTCATTGACGTCAATTCAGTATGTGTCATTCATTTGAAGCGTAAATAACAATAATTTTTGTTCACTCAAATATGTCGAACATTGTGCCTGAAAAAGTGTTTTGCGGGGAGTTCTTCTTCATTACTTCAATATGAAGAAAAATGCTGCCGAAAGTCATCGTTTTTTGGTGGAAGTTTATGGTGAACATGCGCTAGCTGAGCGAACCTGCCAAAAGAGGTGATTTTGGCTTGGAAGCAAGCCATATCAACGGCAAAGCCGAATATCCATGGTAATGCTCTGTATTTGGTGGGAACAGAAGGGTGTGCTGTATTATGAGCTGCTAAAACCGGGTGAAACCATCAATGGACAACGCTACCGAACACAATTAATCCGTTTGAAGAGAGCAGTAGCCGAAAAACGCCCGGAATATACGACCGGACACGCGGCTATAATTTTCCATCATGACAACGCCCGCCCGGCCCCACGTTGCTATTCCGGTTAAGAACTATTTGGAAAACAGTGGATGGGAAGTTTTACCCCACCCGCCTTATATATAGTCCAGACCTTGCCTTTCTGCATCGATCTTTGTTCCGGTCGAAGCAGAACGCCCTCTATGAAATATGGTTCACATCAGAGCAGAATATCAAAAATTGGCTTGATTCATTCTTAACAGCCAAGCCGGCGCAGTTCTTTTGGGATGGGATCCACAAATTGTCAAAAAAATGAGCAAAAGTCATAGCTTCAGATGGGCAATACCTTGAATAATCCTTGAATAATACATGTTTTTCTTAAATAAACGTTAAAATTTCGAAAAAAAAACACAAATTAAGTTAGAGACCCAATACTTAAAAAAATGTCAACTGAAAATATGTGTTAGCTCCTTTGCGCTTAAAATTGTACACGACTTTTGTTATTTTGTCATTTCAGTTTCATCGAAAAGATGTACTCTTTCTCTACCGACTTGCATAATTTTTATATAATTTTATATAATTTATTAATATAAAATTTAGAATATATAAATAATTTATTATTTGTGGAAAATGAGAAAACAATATGTCACAGACAAATAGCGACGAGCAATGTTGTCACTGAAACAAAATCGATTTATTTATATATTTCTTTATTTATTTATCAATGGATTGGATTAAAACAAAAATGTACTTGGTTTCGTTAAATTCAAAAAATACATTTACTTGGATTAATTACTTTTTTCACGACATTTCTAAAATTGAAAAATTATCGGCCTTCGATTATTTTTACCAAAACTAGTACGATGAGTTGTAAAATTTCATCTCTATTTCTTATATGCTTATCTGGTACGTACCAGGGAATCACGGCGAGAAATTCATCCGATTTAATATTGAAATTTAAAATAACACTTACATATTTTCATCATCATAGGAAATAGGCTTATCTGGCGTATACAAAACATTTGCCACATTGTCATTTTTGTACAAAGCAATAAATCATAAAATGATACGTATACGCCACCGGTTCGTGCTTTATACCAACCTTAGTCACCGCCAAACCAAGTAATACCTGGCTTTTATCATCGAGGAACGCGGACAAGCAGGGCAACTTAAATAAAATTCATTTCTTGTCCGCTATGGCGGTGGAGTAAACCGCTGATGGCAGTATTATGGGTGCCGAAGAGACGCTCGCCATTCTAGCTTAATCAGAACACAACATACTTTTCAGATTAATTCTTCGTATAATTAATGATATCAGAATATTTTTTTCGCACAAACATTCATCCCAAAACTATGCCTTTTAGAAAGTATTTGCTCATCCGACACAGACAAGTAGTTGAAGACCATGCAAAATTCAAACATTTTTTGAATTCACGCAGACAGTCGCTGTGAACATACGACATGAATACACACCACAAAGACGGTCTACGCATTCATATGCTCAGCAACAAAATGTTTTGGTCTGCAGCGAGGAATTCCCATAATGGTATGAACAACATAAGTACGCATGTATGTACATCGAACAGACTCAAATTATGTACATACGCATTTTAATAATCTGTCCCGACTGTAGAGGTAGCATTTTGAAAGCGTCCGAGATATAGAGGTGTCCGGACTAGCGAGGCTGTACGGTACCTTATTTTAGGCAATATTCCACATTAAATTTGCTTAAAAAATACCTCAATTTCAAAGTCCCAACTTTGAAAGGCTGCAGCGAAATGAATCATCAGAAGTCAACAAATTCATTTGTAGAATCGAAAAACCCGTACCATTTGTCACTTCGGGTACTTTTTTTCCACTTCGAGACCACTGTGTGCCAGCTTCAAAACTTGAACTAAGATTAAACATGAGACAAATCGTGTTAAAGTGGACTTAACACAACTCTGGCTCGAGATGGGCATTCTCAATAATTCACGGACGAATGTGCCTCAACTATTAGCCGAAGGCCTGTTAATAAACAAACAGAGCAAATACATTTTTTGAGCTAAAAAAAACTTCGTGGAAGTTTGGAAATGTCACAATACCAGAAGCGTTTGAAGTTAATTTACTTTGCTTTGGGAACGGACCTTATTTATAAATTGTATTTATTCTTGTATATTGTGTGGCCGCCGTAAGGCATTAGGTGGGTGTCACTGGGTGTGATACATTTTGTCACTCATCCGGTATTCGCTACATTTAGTACTTTGTTTGCTTTATATTAGCTTGAGTGGGTATTAAATTAAAACCCGAGGGAAACTGAAATAAAAAAGCGTAATTTGTGATCCCAGAGAGTTCTACGGAGATATTCAACTTCACTTGTGTCTTTATATACCCCTTAATCTCTTAGTCATGCCACATGTCAGTCTGACAAATTTGTACTGTCTTAGTCACTTTATGTGACATTTAAGTGACCCATCATTTGTCATAGTGACGAGTGACACAATTAAAATAATAAGCAGAAATGAAGTATGATAGAGGCACCAAACTTCACAGCTGATTAACCCCAAGTCCATCGACGTATTTCACGGATAATAATGAAAATTTTGACGGTTATTCATGATTTTTTGAAATGTATTCACGAAATAACGTAAACGCCGTTCTCTGATTGGTCAATTTGGCTTTAGAAAACAATATAAAAAATGGTTGTCAAAAATTTTAAGGGGCAAGAGAGGTAGAAGTTGGGCGTCTCTATCATACTTCATTTCTGGTGAAGGCACGTGAAGCAAAATACAAAAAACAACTGAACTTAGAAAGCCGACTTACCCCTAATCCATCGACGAATTTGAAAGGCTTTCTGACAGTTGTTCATGAATTTTTGACGGTTATTCACGAAATAGCGTGAATGCCGTTCTTTGATTGGTCACTTTGTTTTGAGAAAACGATATAAAAGTGGTTGTCAAAATTGGAAGACAACAAATTTTAAATCTGATTCTATGTTGGAATCAGAAATGAAGTAATATACAGATGGCCAAAAGAGGTGGAAGTTGGCTGCCTCTATAAAACTTCACGTTTCCTTAGAATCTTCGTGTCGGCGAAAACCTTTAAAAAAACAATTGTCAGACATTTTTAGGGGCAAGGGAGGTAGAAGTCTATAAATAGCAGGGGAAAGGAAGGAGGACAAAAACCAAATAAAAGGTCCGAGTTAAAGACAAAACATTGAAAAAGCAAAAATAGGAATTTCACGGCTACTGACACATATAACCACAGAGATTCCAAATAATCTTTCGCATGAGGACTAACGCAGAAGAAGACGACAAACGAAGCAAGCACAAAACCGGCGCTTGCATAACAAAGTCTTAAAATAGTCATAACACTGAGACACATGAGCAAAAATACATTTAATAACGTCTGCTGTTTCAAGCAATGCACTCTGAATTTATCAATTAATCCAATTTTTTTTGGAATGTGCACGAAACCTCTAGCACTTGTAAAACAAGTTCTTAAAATAGTCCTAACACTGAGAAACATGAGCAAAAACACATCTATTTTGCTCTCTTAATACCGTCTGCTGCTTCAAGCAATGCACTCTGAGTTTATCAATCAATCTTATTTATGTTTTAGGATATATCTTGTCTACCCTATTGTGAAAAGCAGAGTGCATATTTTACTTGAGGAGGAAATCAACGACAAAAATCTCTTGGCAAACTATTTACTTCCGATTCGATAAAATTAACTTCGAGTACTTGAATTGCCACATTACTATGTCAACAATGTTTTCTTGTGAGAAGGTAGACGTGCGGCTAAAAGTGCCTACTTCGAATATCTTGCCAAGAAGATCTCCCTGCCGGTATGCACAACAACTGATGACAAGAGATGCTGCGCTGCTCTGATGGATTTGTTTGTATATTTTTTGAACGAAAACAAATAAAACGTGTGTATAGCTACAGTGTCACCTCAGATCGGAGGTGGAACTGTACAAAATATAACACATTGCTTCCTGTGATGTGTGTTCGAAAACAAAAAATGTAAACAAAATTGTTTCTCATTGTAGTGGAGCTTCAAACTCATTTAAATATTTATGCCGTTCGGTTGACAGAGTTTATGAAATCGACAACGGAAGTTATCGATACTTCTGTGCATGGGTAACTTAGCCCATACGCAGGTTTATATAAGTGCGTCCGTTCCCTCGGCGGAAGTGAATAATTAATTATTTAGAAAATCATTTATCGTTAAACCCTCACATCGCATCAATTTCATAGTACACCACATCACACCACATGACAACACTTACCTACAGCGGTTATTATACCCAAAAATCGTATCACTGGTCGTAGGCAATCACAGGGCTCTGCAGTTTGGCGACGTCTTCGATTTATTTGGTTCATTTTATTGCCCTTTAGCTGAAGAACGAACCAAATTGATGTTATCTTACGGCCAAGTTGCACCCGATCCAACACTCACACACGGCCAAGAAACTGAATATTATTTGAATTATCAGCAAAAAACGAGGGCAAGAAATCCCTGAGTCAATATGTTTTCCGCACCAGACAACGACAAACGACAACAACTACAACTACAACATTGAAGCAGCCTGAAGAACGTCGACGACAAGTCGAAGTGAAAGTTTGGATCGTTGTCGACAACATCCGAAACCAATAGCCAAGAACTCAAGGGATACCAAACTTCACCGAGGATAAATGTATTTTTTGTTATTTGTTGTATCCCCATCCAGCTTGTAATTCGCATATATTTGTAGTTTTCATCATAAGCTACCGACATTCGGTACCATGCGTTGAATATAAATCAAGTTTTTCTTTTTGGCAGCGATACCAGACAGCGTACTACATACAAATCCACTCGGAATGAAAAGCATGTCCTTTTCTGTAACAATAATGATATCCTTCTGATGAAGTTTCGCCGTATCGTCCTTTGTACACTTTGAAATGATTCATTTTAACATTATCCATTAAATATGCAAAGATGAAAGATATAAGCACAGTTTCGGTACGATAAACATTTTTTCGTTTCACTTTATCAGGGTTCTTCAAATCACCCGCACTGCCGACATTATAATTTACGCGCACAACTAATAACCCGTCACAATTAAGGATCTAAACCATCTCAAGGGGCACTACATCGTTACACAAGCTTGCCGTAAACACTGAGAATATGATAATAGGCAGGCAATTCGCTTGAACCATGTTTATCTTCCCAAAGCCGGGAAACGAATGATTTTCACTTGGCCATGCACATAGCAGTTCGCAGCAGCTCAACAATTCTACTGTCTGCGTGGGGTTGATTTGGATGGCTCGCTCTGTCTCTCGTTCTCGCCACATCGCGCATATCTCTCGTTCGGTCTCTTATGGAAGGAAAATGTTTGCGTTGCTGTGAAAAGCTTCGTGGGTTCCGTATTCTGTTGCGTCAAAGAGAACTGGATAAAATGTTGCTTTCTCATTTTCCTTGAATCGGTGTGGCAGCCTGAACAGGACATGCTTTGTCTTCGAATGGCGGAGCGTAACTTGTCCATAGTACGAAGAAGATTTTGAATTAACTGGTTGATTATGGGGAAGCATGTTTCACACACGCCATACGCCATGAAGTACGAGTGATGGGCAAATGGAAAAGTTTCCGAAGGCCTATGAAGAAATGGTCGAGGGAGTTACTTTTCAGAAGAACTTCAATCTGCTTTAGTGCGTACTTTCTTTTGTTAAATTCCTGCGTACATGGAAACCGTAGTTCACCGTAGACTGCTTACGTCAAGAGTTCATTCTAGGCGTCCCGACGCCTGTGCTTATTGATAAGCAATAGTTTTGATTTAATTTTGGACTCGGATATTGTCTTCTGATTGAATTCCGATAGCATGCTTGTTACGACTACTAGGAACCATATGCGTCGTGTTCAATAGTGGATTGAGAAGCACCTTTTATAAGGTAAATGATAGAGACAAAGCAATACAAGCTGCTGAGATGAGATTTCTTCGGCCTGTTTCGGGATTTACTCGCCGGGATGGAGTGAGAAACACGAGGGTGCGCGAGGAACTCAACACTGAGGAGCTTCTTCTTCGAAAGGAAAGGGCTATGCGTCGATGGTTTGGTCACGTGGCCCCAATGTCCCCTTTATTACGACTCCCGAGGCAGGCGTTGAATGCAACTCCATTAGATAGGCGACAGCTTGGCAGACCCAGGTGCGGGAAACGAATTGTGGCAGTGTACGAGCATCTGATGTTCGGCCTGTCCCGAAAAAACTACGAGCAGAACGTCAGTGCCCTCGTGAGCCGCTATGGGGGTGGGGGTGGAAGTCACGCCATGGACTAACCAGGGCATGCGGGAGCAAAAGGCAATGGACCGACGTTGGATAGGCATCATCGCTCACGGGTAAGGCTATCGAGCTATTTTACTAAGTCGCCAGGTATCGTTTGGATATCGTGGGTATCTCTTCGACGAAGCCAAAGGGACCTAGATCTGGGGACCTTTTGGACGGGTGGAAACTCTGCCTGTCGGGAGTTGCACCTTAAATGTCTTCACAGGCGGGAGTGGGGATTCTCACAAGTGCCAGTTTGGTAGGCAGGGTATTGGAGTGGATACGATTAGGAGCGGGAGTCGGGATCTTAAAGCTGAAGCTTGACAAGTCAACGTTGGCTCTAGTGCAGGTGTAAGCACCAGATAAAGACTCAGAGTAGGTGGCTTTCCTGGATGAAGTTGATGCTGCCCTGGAAATGCATTCCTATGTCCTGATGGGTGATTTCAATGCTCACGTGGGTGTGGATGTGACGACATGGTTGAGTGTGATTTGGAGGAACGGTGATCCTCACCAGAACGCGAACGGAGCGAAGTTGTTGGAGTTTTGCTGTGCAAATGGCATGTCCATAATGAACACCTTCTTGCCACACAAGGGCATCCATAAATACATATGGTACCGTCAGAGTTTTCAGCAGAAGTCGTTCATAGCTCTCTTTGCGATACCATCGTGTGTGAAACTGATGGTTTGTGACGTTCGTGTGATGAGGGGGGCTGAACTGTGAACTGATCATCACTTGGTGTTGTGTACGCTGTACCTCACTGATAAAGTACCTCTCCTGTGAAGGCGAAAACCAAGAGTGGTTACAGGCATACGATGAGAGAAAATAAAGAACAAGAAGTTGCGGCTAAATTTTGCACAGCGCATATCTGAAAGGTTTGAGCGACTTCCAACTGCATCGCGTGAAGAGGAAGAATGGCGACTGTTTTCAACACCTGTCATTGTAGAGTGAAGCGGCTGGTGGTGAGGAAAAAACTGCGTGGTTTAAAACGCCCGAAGTGAGAAGCCAACAGAGACTGGATTCTCTTGGGGGACTCTGCTTCTCATGACCGGTACACTGAGGCGCGAAGAACTTGCAAATTGGCTGTGCGAGCAGCAAAGAGAAGTCCTGGAAGGAGTTCGGCGAGAAGTTGTAAAGCGACCATAGATCTTCGAAAAAGGTGTTCTGGCAAAACATTCGCCGATTCAGTGGAAGGAAATTCAATATCATCGAAGGACTCAATTCCAAAGATGGTGTGTTGCTTTCCAGTGAGGTGGACATCTTACGCAGATGGAGCGAGCACTTTTGGGAGCTGCTCAATCCCGAACAGGGCCGACCGGTAGTCTTGAGCGGTGCGGAGAATAGTCTAACGGTGGAGGAAGTCATTTTGGCGATTGAATCGCTAAAAGTTGGCAAATCCGCCGGTGTGGATGAAATCCTGCCAGAAATGCTAAAGGCAATGGGTAAAGAGGGAGTTTTATGGCTCTCTCGTGTGGCCTGGGAACGTGGTGAGACAACTACAGGGGCATATACCTTTAAAGTCTTCCAGGGAAAGTCTACGCTAAGGTGTTGAAAGCGCGTTCTAGAGCTATGGTCGAGCCCAGGACGGGGGACGAACAGTGTGGATTTAGTCCCAGTAGAAGTACAAGTGACCAGGTTTTCACTCTAAGAATGGTACTGATTGGGAAGGCGTGGGAGTGTGTCAAGCCCATTTACAGTTGTTTTGTGGACTTGGAAGAGACATACGACCGAGTTTCTCGAGGTAGGATGTTCTGCAGAAGTGTGGGATTGATGGTCCTTTTCTGAGGGACATTAAGTCTGTATACACAATACTGTGGCAGCTATGTTCGTGTTCACGGTGCTAAATGAACACCTTTCACTGTGGGCTTTAGACTTCGTCAAAAAATTTACTAAATCAACTTTAATGGAATCACTTTTTTGTTCTACTATTTCTTATCCTTCCAGCCCCCTACCCACTATTCCCTCTTAAAACACTACAAAAACAGCGTCTAAAAGTATATTGAAGTGCTTGTAAAAGACAGTGAACACTGAGATGATGGTAGAGCTCATTTAAGAAAGTATACATATAGGCGCGGGTAACAGATACGTGTCATTTTAAGCATTCATAGAGTACAGATCGACACTCTATCAGAGTGCAGTTCGCCTAAGAGGCGATAATCGATTTCAGTAAAAGAAACATATTCTGTGGCGAGTTTAAAAAAAAAAAGTAGTAGTGCAGTCTTGGGGGCTAGGAACAATTTTGTAGTACAGTTGACAGTTGAAACCTTACAGGAGTCAACACACTTACTCTCTACGCCTCGTTCATTTTATATAAATCTCTAATTAGACATGTCAGAACATATATGCGCCCTCAGTCGTGTTTCACAATTTCGCATACGCCAGCGAATAAAGTTGAAGCTTTTGAAAGAAATACGCTGACGTTCTTTTAAGTTGAAATAGAATTAAAAATGGTTCTCGAGTAAATTGTTTTATGATTTGACCAGAATAGTTGCACTGCTCCTTCAACTGACTCACCGAGACTTTCAATCTCAAGAAAGTGTTCAAGTAAAGCGAAGCGCTGTCAAGTGATTTTTGCAACATCATTCTCGAGAAGATTGCTATCATTCACGGACCACTTGAAGTGATTTGTCGAACACAGCGAGAGTTATGTGTCGCAACACATTCCCCCGAAAAAACGTTGCGTCTATGCATCTTTGTCAATTTTGTTACACCTTCTCTTGTTGACGTCGCGTCCTATTCCTTCATTCTCTCATTGAATCGGCTCCCAAAATATTGTAAAATGAAGAATATGCAGTCCCCATGGAAGGAAACACACTATCGACGACTTGGCCGCAACGTCACCGTCAGCAGCTACTCGGTACGACGTAGTTAAGGATTTCGTCTACCTCGGCTCTCAAGTAGACAATACGAATACCAACAGTACCGAGAATAAACGCAGAACAACTCTTGGCAATCGCTGTTTCTTTGGGTTCAAGAAGCAATTGAGTAGTACAGCCCTCTAGCCCTTGAGCAGAACCAAGCTCAAATACAGTCGAACTTCCCTATAATGAATTCGCACGGGACCAACAAGAAACTTCACTATATAGAAATTTCATTATACAGAAATTATATACATATATAATTTTATTTAAAATAATGAGGTATTTTAGTTTGGATTACACTTTTCCATTTTTCTTCCTCAACAAAGTTTTCTAATATATTTAAAGACTTAAACACATTATCCGGTATATTGGTTTTCATCTCGACGAAGGTTTGAAGTTCATTAAGAGATGAAGAAACTCGATCTATTGTAGGTAACACCGCCTCTACCAAATCTTCTTCACTGGCCAAATCTTCATCAATTTATGAATCTGTTAATGTAATGTAATGTTAATGTAATTTTTTTCAAACATTTATTTTGCAAGAAAACCTTGGGAATCCTGAACTCCACGATTTTCAAAAACACTACTAAGAATATCTTCCTCGGATGGGTTTTCTCTGGTCTGCACATCAGTATCTATATTAAAGTAGTCTTCAAATGATGCATCGATATTTGCTACTTCTTTAAATGAAGACGGTAAAGCTGCCAAATGGAATAATGGTGAAAAGTCCTCTTCATTCCATTCCAAAGATCGTTTTTGATTGTCATCCTTAAAAAATCCTGCCTTTCTAAAACAGTTTGCAATTGTTTCTGGTTTTAAGTAGACGTTCATACTGTGCTTAAATTTCGAATGGCTTAACAGGATTGCCTTCATCCATTTGTGTTAATATGTTCGTTATAATTTGCTTTCTGTAAAGTTGTTTTATGTGGTGTGTGGATGATGCCTTGGTCCATTGGTTGAAGCAATGAAGTCATGCTTGGATGAAAATAGACTAGCTCAATACTTTTCAATTTATCCCTTACATCCCTAGGGTGCGCAGTACAATTGTCAACAAACAGCAATACGTTCCTCTTTTGAGAAGCAAATTTTTTGTCGAGCTGTAAAAGCCATTTTGTAAAAATTTCACCGGTCATCCATGCCTTTTTGTTAGACTCATAATGCACTAATACCTTTAAAGCATCGTGGATTTTTAGCTTTTCCTATAACAAGCAATTTAAGCTTTTCTAACCCGGTCATGTTGCTTGCTATCAGAACGGTTATTCGCTCTTTGCTATGTTTTCCGCCAAAGCACCTCTCATTTTTAAATGCCAGTGTTTTATTTGGCAAGCATTTAAAAAATAAGCCAGTCTCATCGGCGTTAAAAATGTCGTCTTGTTTATATTTTTGCATCAGTTTCGGCAAAACGTTCAGTACCCAATCATTCCGATATTGTAAGTTGGCGTCAGCACTTTCTCCACATAAGGTTTTCTGAACGATTCCGTGCCGTTTTTTGAACATATCCATCCAACCAGTACTCGCATCAAATTCTTTGTGTCCCAGGGCATCCGCAAACTCTTTGGCTTTTTCCTTTATTATTGTTTCAGATACAGGAAGATTCCTTCCACGTGCAGCGGTTATCCACATCAGCATTGCTTCATCAAATCCTCAAAAAGACATGTTCGAAGTCTTGCGTTTAGCACTTAATTGTCCGTCTTCTGCACTTTTTAGAATCACTGACTTGTTTTTTAGAATGTTTGACAATGAACTGGGAAGAATTCCAAACTCCTTGGCAATATCTTTCTTTCTTGTTACTTCCTCCCTCCTCACGAGTTATACGTGATAATTATCAACACCTTTTTTTTCAAGAGAAATACTTTTTCGCTGCGACATTTTTACTATAATCACTCACCGTCGATGTTCAAGATATTTGAGTGCATTCAAAACGAATGGAGTTCACTATAGGGAAGTTCGACTGTAATATATAAGACCTTGATCATCCCAATCCTGAACAGAAGAGCAGGTGTAAAAGCCCTTTGCACTTTTGAGAGAAAGTTGGTCTCTGTGGATCTTTGGGCCTGTATGCGTTGACGGCATTTGGAGGAGAAGTTTCAATCACGAGTTATACGTGCTGTACAGCAACATGAGTCTAGCCAGGTGTCTACGGATCCAAAACCTCAAATAACTAGCTGCAGCTTGAAGAGTCTTCGACTCCGCACCAGTCGGACAGTGCAATAGAGGACCACGAAAACGATGGCAAGCACAAATGGAAAAAGTCCTCAACCTCACTTGGAGGCAGCTAACCAAGAATCGTGCCAACTTGAGAGGCCTGTTTACTGGGGTCAAGTTCCAGTCCATACTGTAGCGTCAGTAGAAGGAAAAGAAGAAGCTACACACGGAAACACATGACAACATTTTTACAAGAAACAACAAAGTTTTGGCTCTCATACGAAGTCGCTCATTGAAGCATTCTGGTAGCAGAGTACAAATGAAAGCATTTCTAGTAATTATTACTTATCATTTTTAGTCTGCATGACGCAGTTGGTTAAGTGCCTGCCCTTCGTTTGAGGGGTCCCCGATTCGAATCCCAGTGAAAGCAAAATTAACACGCTTTATCTGGTTTTCAAATCTGGTCCAGGCACCATATGTAGTCGGGATCAATTAACGACAATATCACTGCAATCGTCTGGTCTGATTGTGGTATCATACTAGCAGCCCCCTTCAAAAGCGAGCGTCAATAGCCGCACTACTTTCGACTTCAATTTCATGCCGCAGTCAGACAGAAATTGATGCGAAATGATGAAAACATTGACCCTTTTCGAAGAAGAACCAGAAATATCAACTCTGAGTCGATCAGTTGGCAGAGTCAACTTGGCATTTTTTGCGGTTTGATTTGGGCTCACATTCGTCTAAGATTGTGCTGACGCCAGAATTGAGACCGGACAACTATAGACACCGACGTGCACAAAATGTCGCCCTAAGAATCGGGTCTAGGCCAAACAATTAACTACTAGGAGTATAGCGTCGATATCAATTACTCTGACATTACAGCTCACTCCTGTCGACATCTGCTGCAAAGAATTTGCAGCAAAATCGGCTCTGAGACTCAAAGCTCTAAACTCAGACATTTTCCATTTCATAAACCCATAAATTTTCATAAACCACCGACTATCTTCTTTTTATATGTTATATAAAACCAGAATACCGAGTAGACGATTATGGGAGACGAACTGGGTACTGCTTCGCAGACGGATCCATCCTGGTAGTGGGAGCGGGTATGTACTCGGAACATCTCCAGATCAGCCCATCTTTTAGACTACTAGATTACTGCAGCGTTTTCCAGGCAAAAATAACGCCTATTCGTGAAGCCGCAGAATGGCTGTTGATGAGGACGATACCGAACGAGAGCATCATCATCTACAATGACAGTCAAGAAGCTATTATGGCCCGCGAATCGCCATTTTTATGACCAAATATGGTAAGACTCTGCCGTATGTCACTTAACGAGGTATCAAAACATTGCAGCCTAACGGTGTGCTGGTTTCCTGGTTGTAGGGATATCCCAGGAAACTGTGAAGTAGACAAGCTAGCCAGAAACAGAACAATAATCATTGGACCAAAGATTGAAAACATCTGGGTACCAATAGAAACCCAAAAAACCAAAACCGTGAAAGAAGGAATAATCTTAACACGTGCCTACATGCGAAGCAGTTATGGCCAAACATGGACTTGCAAAGAACCACGGCCATCCTCAGTCTAGGCAGGAAAAACCTGAGTAACCTGGTTGAAGTCCTTACGGGACACGCAGCAAGACTAGGATTACCATACAACGACTTCAGTGGCAGAGGCATGGATGAGGAGGAAGAGGAAAACCCCTCATATCTACTCTGCAACTGCCCAGCACTGGCCTCCAATGAACCGCTGTAAGACTGATATTCATCCGAAAATGATGCCAAATCAATTTGGGCGTTCGTCCAAAAAACAAAATTGGTTCCGGAGCCGCCTTGGTCTTCTGGCACCCAGAGGTCGCATAGGGACCACTACTGGCAAAGTTGACCAGCATGTTGTTTGACGTTTGGGGTATTGGATATATATAGCTTTGTTTCCCACCTGGACTCTCTCACTTTTGTGTGCTAACCGGCTGACTATCCTAGTGGTACTGCACTAATTTTATTTGTACATTAAGGTTAAGATGGAGTAACTGAATTATGAAATAAATAAAACACTTGAATTTTGAAACCTGCGTTATTTTATATCACAGGCAGCGGCAATGCACCTTATTTCTTTCGAAATGGAGGAATAGACACTAGACTTTGTTGACGTCAATGATCTCAGGTGTAGTGGGATTTTAGTCAAATTTCTGCGTCCGGAGCTCGAAAATAGCGACGACATGCTCGTCGGCGAGTGGACACCAATTGGCTGCCGTGATCAACACACGATTATTTTCGAGGTTGCTCTACTCTAACTTGGATGAGTAGATCATTCGAGTCTCTGTTACCTGAATGAAGCCGAACATGTTAGACCGACCGGTTGAAATAGCGCCGAGGCTGCCGCTTGTAGCTTCAAAAAAAATGCATTAATTTTAAGTCGGGCGCACTACCACAATCTGATCACACACGCACTTACAAAGTCTGAAAAACGCTGTCAAATGAAATGACAAGGAAGGTAAAAGTTGGATACTTCTATCCTCCATTATCTTTGGTCACCTTAAGAAACTGGCAACCAACCGCCAAGTAGATCTCACTTAAAAATGAATGCCATAAAATTGCATTGCCATTTTAATCTCATTCTTTACCACTCCATTCAAACAAAATCCTGCACATATAGGAAAACGTCAAATCTCATGTTTAACTTTTGAACAGAGCTCCTGGCGTGTCGTAAAATCGACTTTCTTCGACACGACGCACAGTGGGTTAGTTTGTACGGGAGTGCGGAAAAAGGTTTGTTAAATCTGAACTACTTAACGGCTCTTAATGACTGAATGATTTGGCACACATATTGTGATCAGTATTATACGTATCTTGTCAAAATTTGGTTAAGAAAAACTGGCTAGAAAGAAAGTTATTCAGAACTTTTTTTTTATTCAGACATGAGGCTCCACTATAAGGGGTCGCGGAGGTAAACCACGCACGAGACATCTCCAGGCAACTCGATCCTCCGCCATCGAGTCTTACTCATCAGGAGTTATGCCCAAGCGGTGAGTTTTGGGACTTGGTCCAACCACCTCGTCCTGGGTCTGCCAAGCGATCGCCTACCTGATGGAATCGCATTCCACGCCTGCTTCGGAAGTCGTGATGAAGGGGTCATTAGTGCCACCTGACCAATCCCGGTGATTTATTCCCACAACAGCACGGAGAAATCTCATTTCATGAACTTGTAATCGCGATCTTTTTCCTTTCGGCCATTACCCAAATTTCATGAACATACGAGTAGGCGAGAGTTGGAACAAATACTGAGTTGAAACCCGCTAACTTGGCTTTGACACCAAGCCCGGCCTTCCTGATTACAGATCTACCAAGCTGTTTCAAAACTGACCCAGCTTGACCAATCCGACAGGAAACCTCAGCATTACTCCTCCCATCACTCGTTAAAAAGCTCCCGAGAAATTACTTAAACTTGTTCACCTGCATCAGCGGGACTCCACTAACCTGTAGAGTGCATTGAACAGGCTTTCTGGAGATGACCATAACCTCCGATTTGTCCACGTTGACCTTCATTCCAGCATCAGCCACAAACCAATTGAGTGCGCGCTGTAGTTCCGTCTGGGATGATGTGTGGATCACTAAGTTATCTGCGAAACATTCCTCACCTCGGCTCCGCTGCAACATCCAGCCCATGAGAAGGAGAGAGAATCAAAACGAGAGGTGACAAGGCGCTCCCTTGGCGAAGTCCAACGCCCACGGTGAAAGGTGTTGCTTTAGCACCATTAACCCCGCCACAGCTGCTACAGTTTGTGTATAGATACTGAATGGACCTCAGAAGAATAATGTTATATTCTGGAATAAAATACTATAAACATAAGAAAAACGTAAATGAAACATTCAGCACATAGTTAAGTATTAGTTATTTTGTAATGCTACAACGAGGTTCATAGCGTCTGCGCCCGTTGGTAGTGTTTTCTTTTTTGCCTGTGGGCTTAAATTGGTTATTACTGGATCCGAGGATATGAGGATACGATGCATCACATCTCCATTCGTAGCAATTCGACTGCATTTTCTCGAATTAAAAGTGCGGTACAATTAATAATCTTTGTTTCGGCATTCTTGGCCGTCCTCAGAGAGTGATACAACCAGAGATAATGGACGAAGAGATGTGCCACTTCTACGTTTCTTGTGCTTCAGATTCTTCTGAATTCTATAAGCTTTTCAATACGTGTGAGCTAAGCTATACTCCTAACAAATGTGCGTGAAAATAAAGTAGTATGTGTGACTCGAGAGCACAACCGTCAAAATCTGAGGTGAACTATGATGGACTGGGGGTTTTCCACTGAATTAGTACTGATTTAGGTCTTCACTGACTCCAGTGATTTCCGAAGTTATTGTTGGATTGGCGAAGAACCTTCTGGGTGTGTTCCCGTCATTACTGGCCCCCGTTCCCTGTTCTACAACATCCAGATGTGGACCCTAGATAACATTCATTTCAGAACAACACACAACACATAAATAAAAACTAAACAACACATATTCCGGGGGTTTTTCGGCTACTGCTCTCTTCAAACGGATGAATTGTGTTCGGTAGCGTTGTCAATTGATGGTTTCACTTGGTTTTAGTAGCTCATAATACAGCACAAGCTTCGGATCCAACCAGATACAGAGCATTACCTTCGCGCCACGGATATGCGACCAAGCCAAAATCACCACTTTTAAATCGTGCAAACCACTTTTGGCACGTTCGCTCAGCTAGCGCATGTTCATCATAAACTTCCACCAAAATACGATGACTTTCGGCAGCAGTTTTCTTCATATTAAAGTAATGAAGAAGAACTCCCCGCAAAAAACACTTTTTCAGGCACAAAGTTCGGCATATTTGAGTGAAAAAAAAAATTATTGTATATGCTTCAAATGAATGACATACTGAAATGACGTACAATGACAGTAGCATGATCCAATGGAATAATACGAGTACAAGTTACGCCATCTCTTAGCAAACCGAACGAATTAAGTTATAGACTCAATACATACATAATATTTTATTGCATTTTTTTTTTTCCTAAGATTTTTCGTAACTTGTGTAGCAAGTGTAGTATTCATTCCAATATTCCCATATGACACTATATCACAGGTCTTCTAACTAAAGCAAACACGTTCAAATGCTTACTTCGCCGTTCTTGCAACATACACCAGCTTTATGTGCTTGGTTTTATTGTAGGCACACGAGCCTATTAACAAACCATTTTTATCAAGCTTAACGAACTTCTGGCACTACTTAGAACTCGACCGATAATTTTAACCACAATGCATACGTGCTATTTTCGTGTCAACACTTTTTTTCCTACCTTATACAGAGACACTGAAGGCCCTGGCTGATGCTTACGGATTGTTCAAGTCCGTCTGTCCATTTGGGATGGGGTGGTGATGTGGTAGCCGACTTAGCCTCGATGGTGATTGCTATCGCCGCTCTGGTTGAATCCATGCAGTTCGTTGTTCGACGTCGTTGGAGAGATTAACGCGTTGAGGTAGCGTTGTCCGGGGATTGCTTTTCTCACGTTCCACCGAGGACGTTGGGATGGTTATTGATATTTAGTAGCTGCCTTCTGAACAATGGCACCATTTACTGTTGCAGGGGGATGATGCATACTTGGTCGTAAAGCCTATTGTTGCTATGGTGCCTTTGACGGTCCCTGTCGAAGATGAGTCCTTAGAGATGGTGTGGCATATTGGGAAGCCGTACGTTAAGATCGGCCGTATAAGCTCTTTGTATAGCAGTAGTTTTGTTCTCTGGCTTAATCCATTTTGCTTGCGCGGGATATGTGCGATGGAAGCCTAGGTTGGCCTTCTTTAGGGTCAGTTTCGAATGACTGTTGAGCTTCAACCTTTCCGTGAAGTTAACGCCAAGATACTTGACTTTCGTTTGTTGATATTTCTGTACCGTTAGGGAGCACTATCTTTTTGCTTTGACATTTGACTGCTGAAATGCATCCACCTCTGGATGGTCTCCTTAAGCATATAAGTACCAATGATACGAATACCCCATTTGGTATGGTAGTCGAATTTGTTCTCTGTTTGTATTTACCACCCTTCGCACGGCTACCTGCGGTGACATAAGTCAGCGAGTCATCTGCAAATCATCTGCTGTGTAGATGTTGAAAAGGTCGACGGTCCCAGCTTTGATCCTTGTGCAACTCCCGCCTTGGTGCTCCGCTCTGTTGATTTGCTGTCTTCAATTTGAACTTATCTTCTGGAATGTAGAAAGCTATAAAATAGTCTGGTGAGTTTGGAGGGGTATCCCATCTGGTTCAGCTTGTACATGAGTCCCTCAATCCAGACCGTATCGAATGCCTTTTCGATGTCCCTGTTCAGGACAGCTACAACACCGTGGTGGAACTTCATTATAGGATGTAGCGTGAGTATCCGGAATGATGTTGAGGTCGGTAGACCATCGCTTTAGTTTTCGCATAGGCCTGTATCCTGATATAGGTCTGTATCCAACACTGGCAGCGTTCCCCTTTTTTGGTATTGCGACAAATTTTGCTATTTTCCACTTGCTAGGAACGTCACTGGTTTCGCTAAAGAAGATGTCTGGTGCGGATGAGCATAAGTTAGTGTGCTCCGAGTCTCACCCCGCATATTCGAATTTGACAATATTGAAAGGGACAATATCAAAAAAATGGGCAATTTAGCTGATAATTCGTGTATACACACATATGTATATTAATGAACTGAAAATGGACAAATCAGCTTATGTGGAAGTATAATTCGTGCTTACATACACATTTAAACGAACTGGAAACACAATAAATTGTGTTTTTCCAAAAAAAGAAAAAAAAAAAAAAGCAAACATAGGACGAATTTCTGACATATGGCCATGCGCGTATATGCTCATTATGGCTAGCCTTGTGTTTTTTGCAACATGACGAAACATTTCGTTAAAGTTTGAACTCTAGTTCATGTATACTCATGCGAATTATAGTTAAGCCTTAATGCATTTAAAAACAGTGTTCGTTTTTATAGGCGTTCGTTATACTGGACCACCACTGTATGTTAACTTTTGTAATTCATTAATTTTTAGTAACAAAGTTTCTACTCTGTTTTTGTCATTGTCGTTGTGACAGCTGAGTGAAATTAGATGCTAATTGTTAAACTCTTATCTAGAGTTCCCTTCTATTTGGAGGACATTGCCTCTTTTAACACTGGCGCGGACAGTTATACAACGTTTTAAGAAATTGTCCCATTTCCCCCCCTAAATGGTGATTGAAATTTTTAAAGTAAAAAACACCATCAGTCTGAATTTAATTGAAAAGAAGATCCAGTGAAAATAAGATAAAATGAAATAGATTTTATTTTGACCCCCACGTGTCTACCAGAAATGAAGTATTATAGAGATGGCCAACTTCACAGCTGATTGACCCCTAGTCCATTGACGAATTTGAGAGATTTTTTTGTACAGTTATTCATGAATTTTTGACGGTTATTCACGAAACCTTCACGAACCTGGTCAATTTGGCGTAAATATGTAACGATGATATAAAAAATGGTTGACAAACATTTTAAGGGGCAAGAGAGGCATCTCTCTCATACTTCGTCTACTCAAAGGGAGACATTATCTCTTAGTATGACAAAATGAGAAGTGTGACAAATATTTTTTTTTTTTTGGAGTTGTTTGGACATTTGTATTGCATCTTGTATGCGTACCACAATACTAGTTGCCAGCCCCATTTTCGAAGAAAAATTGTCCAATGATGCCCTCGGCCATAGTAGCCACATTTTCATCTGTGCGCACAGTACATCGACGGGGACAGTGGGTGTTGTCCACGCACTCATGGCATACCAGTCTCACAAACTTGTGTACAGCAGCTTGTAAAAAAATCACTTTTTGGCCTACACAGCACTCACTTTGGAAATCAGTTTTCAATATTTCACAGCGTTGTTCAAGCCTAAAGCGACTCATTTCGTTCCGCGGAGGTATAATACTGACTTTCAGTCAAGATTTCGAGCGGGGAACAACTGTATGATTTAAATACAAAACGCCCTGTATTTATTTCGCGGTCATTCAGGCAATAACTTAGCCTTCGAAATAGGTTTTGTAAATCGAATCAATTCGGTTTCACCCGATTTCATTAAATTCAAAATCCCGCCTGATAATATTGGAATGCCTTACGTTGAGTCGGTCGACATATTTGTTGTCACTTTCCAACTTCTTGTCGAACTCCTTGCAAGACTGCTGTTTAGCTGCACGTGTGCCGGGCACGAGAATCAGAGTCCCCCAAGAAAATCCAGTGTCTGTAGGTCTTGTTCTTCTCTCTGGTGGCTTCTTGAGCTCAGGGAATTTTAAACCACGCAGTTCTTTTCTCACCACCAGCCACACTGACGGCTTAGAGTGGCAATTTCAGATCTAGTTAATTTATGAAGAGTGAATCTTTGCAGAATAAGTGTGTTTAATCGATAAACAAAATGCTACCTTACCAATTGTTTAGCACCATGTTCAATAATGGAACTCACATTTTATTATGACCCCCACATTAGCGGGTTCCTTTCGGTGCCAGGTCATAACTCACAACTCCACCTCTCTCGATGCCAGGCCTTAACTCACGACTCCGCCTCTTTCGAGTTATTGACAAAGAGTTCCGTCTTGAAGAGGTTTCTCAAATTCAAAACTCAAAAAAAAAAAAAAGAAATTAAGTATTATAGAGATGTTGAATTTTTGACAGTTATTCACTCGGCCTCTGAGTGGTCAGTTTGGCTTTAGAAAACGATATAAAAAATTGTTGTCAAAATTTGTAAGGGGCAAGATAGGTAGAAGATCGGCAGAACGTCAAACTGCTTTTTGAGCTCATGCACCTAGCTTTTGTTGTCATTCTGTCCTCGTTTTGTCTTTAGATGATGCCTTAAAGAGTCCTGGATTTTAAAACGCTTTGTCCTAGGCTAGTTTACACAGCCATGGCAACTCTACTCTTATCAAACGATCTGTTCAACTATTCCTACTTATATTTCCTAATTATTGCAGTTCAACGAAAGCTGAGGTGGCACATATAAATTCTCTATCCACTCACTCGTAAATCTCTGTCAGAGTGTTAAGTTTCCAAATTGCTTGTTTATGTGTTTATCGCCTGCGTATGTCGCTAACGAGATTACATACATTCGTACACATCCACGTAATTGCACGTCTAGAAGTGTATTCACCCAAGCATTCGATGGTGTCATGTTCCATATGGAAATCTGTTTTCATTCTCATTACATACAAGTGTTGACTGCATGCAGGACTTTCAAAGGTAACAAGGAAAAATGCAACCTCCATAGGCAATTGTGGATCTATTACCCAAAGGCTTATGAAAATTAATGACGAACGACGCGACGCACGAAGAAAATGTTTCCATGGCAAGCTGTGTGAGCCGTTTATTTCAACAAATTCGAAATGCATACATATGTACGAGTGTGTGTGCCTTAATTAGTAAAGCTTGGCCGTCGTTTTGCCATTTGCATTAATTTATGGCCTTTGTACTTGTGCATCAGGACTCATTCTCTTTTTTCTGTTTCAAGACTTTTGCTATTCCCGCTACCATGGTTACTTCCGCCAATGAGAGCTTCGCATCTTTTTGAAAATCGCATCTACGGTCGATATGTAGTTTTGCCCGTTCAGGATTCAATGTAATCGGTGTCTGCAGCCACATTGAGTAGTCAATCTTCAGGGAGCCTGTTAGGAGCTTTGCGATGGAACGACAAAAGTGTTTGAGAAAAATGTGACAAATCCATATGAAAATTGCTTACCTGATCGAAAGGAGTCGCTCCGATGTAGAACATTGATCTTAGAACTGATTCCTTTGTTGCGTTGATCTTTTGTCCTTTTGTGGCTTGAAATTCACTTGGCTCAGTATCGACGACACCAAGTTGTTCAAAGAGCCAGTCTTTGTTGTTCTTCAAATAGTTGTACATAACCTGCAACATCAGAAAGTGGACTTTGAGACAAGGGCTTAAAATAATATGGAAACAATGGGCCGTATTCATAAGCAAGAAGGGTGCGTAAAAAGCTACGCGGCACAAGTGAAACCGCATAGAGGTTGAATTTCTAGTGAATCTATTACGTTCCATAGCTCAGGTAGGCTCAGGCTCAGATAGGACCAGCTTAAATTGAAGGTTGCTTATTTTGAATTTTATTGTTTGCACAGTTCAATGATATTAATGAACAAAGAATTCTCACCTACGTTCATGAAATGTGGGTAACGACCGAAAGAATAAGATCGCGGATACAAGCCGCTGAGATGAGATTTCTCCGTGCTGTTGTGGGAATTACTCGCCGGGATAGGGTGAGAAACACTGAACGTTGAACAGCTGCTTCTTCGTAAGGAAAGGGCTATGTTGGCTTGGCAGTCTATTTTATTTTTGATACATGAGCTTTGTCCAACAATCATTGGTTCATTTAAGTGAGACTTCACTGTACTCGAGTTACTGATGTACGTTTGTACAACTGCAATTTTTTGCGAATATCCACATAAACCAGTGACACTTTGATGCCCGGTGTGGGTTGGGATTGCGATATCCGGGGAATAAAACATAGTTGGTGGTTCTTTCTCAGCACCGTGTTAATGGAGTACGTTCCGTTCGGTGGTTGTAAGTCTTCTTTGTTTCCCTTGTTCGTGTAATGAATGGTAAATCAGCTAATTAATCGAATGCTTGCAGTGTTTCGCAGAATACAGAATTGAATTAAGTATGAACATAGTAATTGCGATATTAAATCTCTCAATTCTGGTTTTGTTCTTTGTAATGCTGTGCTCAATATCTTAGCATTGTCGTCGTGTGCTCATAGTTTTGAGGTTCTTGGACGTTACAGTGTTTCTGTCAGACTCTGTTAAGAAAATGTTGCTACTGCAAGCTCTGGAATCTCACAATCAATCAAGTGTTGAATATTTCGCAACAAAAAATATGCTTATATATGCATTTTTGCATTTCTTAAAATGTTTGCTTCAGCTAAACAACCAGTTTCCTCCGAATGGGGTCGTGCACATGAACATCCTCAATACCCTAATATACTCAAGGCGCACCTTCGATCTAGTGCAAACAAAAATGGATAGTAATACCGACTGTGACTAGTGTGAGCAGACGAAACGTGCATACCAAAAAGCACCGCAACGGCAAACAAGAGCAACACATTAGGAGTACCAGGCTAGAAAGCGGGATGAAGATGAAGCCTGAAGAAAGTGTCTCTCGCAACCACCCATCCTCCGAAGGATTCCGAACAGTCAAGGAACACGCAAAAAAAAGGAGGGTGCGCAGCAAGCTAGGGGGCAAAAGTGAAACTTCATTGAAGGTTGCTTATTTTGAATTTTATTGTTTGCACAATTCAGTGATATTAATGAACAAAGTAGGATGAATAGGTGCATAGGTGAGAATATGGTCACTAAATTTGGGTAACCGAAAGAATAAGATCGCGGATACAAGCTGCTGAGATGAGATTTTTTCGTGCTGCTGTGGGAATTACTCGCCGGAATATGGTGCGAATCACTGGACATTGAACAGCTGCTTCTTCTAACGGAAAGCGCTATGCTTCGGTGGTTTGGTCACGTGGCACTAATGTGCCCTTCATCACGACTTCCGAGGCGGGCGTGGAATGGCATTCCATCAGGTAGGTGACCGCTTGGCAGAACCAGGACGAGGTGGTTGGACCAAGTCCAAGCCAAGCCAAAAACTCACCTAGTTACGCTTGGGTATAACTCCAGATGAGTTTTTAGTCGATGGCGGAGGATCGAGTTGCCTGGAGATCTCTTGTGCGTGGCTTACCTTCCAAACCCTTTAGTGGAGCATGAGGGTCAAAAGATGTTGATGATGATGATGAACAAAGGGTTTTATTTTGTTTCCATTTCACCCTGTTTCTACAAATGAAATTATCGGTTTGTGATAACTGTGTGGCGGCCGTGGTGTTGTGGGCCAGTACGACAAAAAAATAATTTTCACAGGACCACCACTTTCGAGTCACTGACAATGCTCAAAGAGTAATAATTGTCTAGAAAAAGCTTCTCAAATTGGCCGTTCGGAGGCAGCATAAAACTGTAGGTCCCTTCCTCTCATGAGAGAACAATAGTCCGCACAACACGTTTGGTTATTAAGAAGCTAGCGCCTGGCCCTCTACGGGCTGTATCCCCACCCATATTGTTGTTATAATAACTAACTGTGTCTCGTGACTCTGTAAAGTCCTTCGATACTCGTTACCCGCGATAATGTGTGTCTCGTGACTCTGTAAAGTCCTTCGATACTTGTGACGCGCGATAATGTGATTGGCACAGCAGATCGTTTGATGCTGTTTGACATCATCAGCTTATCTTCTATTTTTTTTTTTTCAAGTTTTCGATGACGAGAAATCCAGCCAAACACGAGCTAATTCTTCCTCCTCATTCTGTTCAATCCGTATTAACACATCCAAGACATCAATGTTCGTTGTTATGATGTATGGTTTTTTGATTGCAGAAGTTATTTCATACGGAAGCCTGCCAGTATAGATAACTGCCATCATATGTAAGTTTATGTGTACAAATACTCATTGCCCTGCACATTGACATTCAACATACACTTCGACGATTGAATCAAATTTCTCATCTGCGCGGCTCAACTCCGCCAGATTATCCTTGATAACGGAGTTATTTGTTAGATACAGACGAATTCCTGTGGTTCATCAGCATCTACTATCCTGCCGTCATCAATTTTGGTAAGAAGCGACGGATCGAAGGTGAATCGGATGGTGGTGTAGTGTATTGGCTACTCTCCGATAAGTCATAATGCTCATGACATGCATCTTAGCTCTTATCGTTGTTGCCTTGTGTGCATGTCCAATCTTGTATGAGGGCAGTTGTGATCTGATTGCCGTTTAGTAAGGTGTGGTAACTGCCGTAAGTCCCCAACATGATATCCAATTCTTCGAAATTCATTTCAAAATGCCGAGTGATTTGCTTCGATCTGCAATCAATTTGTGGTGCAAGTTCTACTCCAATCATGCTGATTTCATCGATGATTATTTCGAGCGGCACTGCTGTTGGGATGGGTGCTGATCCTAATTTATTTCCGTCTGATATGCTCATTTCTATTGTCTCTTAATCACCCGATGACTATTAGGGTGCAACACATTGACTCTTTTGTGTTTATTCATGTGGATTCTAGACAACTAGGAACTACTTATTTAGTTCCGTGCATGTGCCGATCATGTGCGCGGAACTATGTAGGTCCATTCATGTGTCTGTGTTGAGCATGTCCCCGGACAATACAAGTTCGCCGGCTTTGTAGTCACACTCATATTTCTGCGAACCAAAAACCATATAATGCCAAGATGGTGAAGCGAAAATGTTTGCTAAATGCTCTCACAGACACGGTCGATCTGGTGGATGAATTCAAATTTAGAGAGTAGACAGCTCTTTCTGAATCATCACTAGTGGTGTGCCATCTCTTACCCGAGTAAACCCGGGTTAGAATAGAAGCAGACCGAGTTGCAACCCGGGTTGAGAGACTCGGTTTGAAAATTAACCAACGAAGCGAACGAAATGGGATATGGAATGCAGCAAATCGATTTATTGAACAATATCAATAATATTTTGATTCTGGTTGGTTTCGTTTTTCATTGTGTATCCTAAGACGTTTGTGTTGGCAACGAAAGTGACGGGAAAGGGTAGCCAATACGCCAATACAAATGCCAATACAATGTGCAAATTGTTTCGATTTTTCTCTCCCCTCTTTTATCTCCCTCTCTGTGTTTTCTTCTACTCCCAACTTCCAAGTAGCAACCACAGATGAAGTATTATAGAGATGCCCAACTTCACAGCTGATTGGCCCCTAGTCCGTCGACGAATTTCAGAGGATTTTTGACAGTTATTCGCGAAATAACGTAAATGTCGTCCTCTGATTGGTCAACTTGGCTTTAGAAAACAACATAAAAAATTGTTGCCAACAATTTTAAGGGGCAAGAGAAGTAGAAGTTGGGTTTCTCGATCTTAATTCATTTCTGCTCCAAACTGTGGTCCCCACCCCATCCACTCGAGAAAGAACAATAGCATGCACAACCCCAGTGACTACAGTTGAAGCTAGGCCAAGGTCGCGCCACCCGTATTTTAAGTGTTAACATATTTTACTTTTTTTTACTCAAAGCAAATAGAACAGTTCTACAGAAGGACCTTAGGAATACAAAAATCTTGCTGTTGACTGGTGGTTCCAAAGGAATAGACTTTTGTTTCGACAAGAAGTAAACAAATACCAATTTACTACTGCCGTTGAAAAATCAAAACTGAACAGAAAAATGTATGAAAATTCATCTCAAAATCCAAACAAACAAAAATTGCACGGCTGCATTGCAAGGATGAAAATCTAAAAGCTAGAATCTAATTGGTTCCAAAGCAAAATCAAAGGAGAGCACACGAATGATGTAATGTGGGGCAATAATAAGTGATAATTAGACATTTTAAGCACCTTTCGCAGTTGCCGTTCTCAATTTGAACGAGAACAAAACATAAAAGCGCTTTGAAAAATATTCACAAATGCTAAAGTGGAACTCAAACAACATACGAGCACAATTCTACGTCTGTACAAAGCGATTACCTTTAATGACTGCTTTCCTATATTTGATGTTAGTATATCACTCGCCAAGACTTCAGCGACACAATGCAACGATCCAACATCAAGTTCAAACGGGTAGTTCACCTGTGGGCTTTGTGCAGACAGCTCGTTGATGTCATCAACTTTTACCGTGCTGGCACCACTCATTCCTGCCTCGACAGCAAATTCTATATCACTCAAAATGTTCTCCTTTGCCTGCGACAGAAACAACTCTATTTGGTCCGTGTGCTTGTCATCCTCGTCGATTGAACAAATGGCCTCGGATAGTGAGTAGCAGATAGAAGCTCTCCTATCATCCTTCACTGCAATGAATGTGTGCGTGTATATATGGAATGACATAAATGAAAGTTCTTACATGCTTCAAACTCTTCTGCCTTTTTGATCAGCTCAGTATATAGGGCAGCGAACACAATTTGCAGAAGGACCGATTCACCTGAAAGGGAGCACTTTTAGCAAAACCAGGCACACGTACGCACGCATGCATGTGCAACGACGGCACGTAAGCATAGCTACCCAACGGCTTTGTTGAAACAGATATGATATCCTGCAGCAGCACTGCCACTTTGTACAGTCCATCCGGCATAACTTCCCACATCTCGGACACACATGTTAACGCCATTGACATTGCCTGGTACATACTCGCCCCGTTCTCGACCGCACTTAGAAGCGTCTCGACAATGCAATCAAGGTCAGGGTAAGCTAAGTGCATTATGGCCTCCAGCCATGGCGGACGCTTTTGATTCCACACCTAGGAACGTGTCATTGTTAAATTATATCATTTGTTGATTGAATGACAAGTGCTTACCTGACGCTTATCGAGACAGTCGCACCAGGTCGATGGGCCATTCTCCAGTGCGGTTATGAGGCATGTTTTGATGTCAGTTGCTTTACCAATAGCACACAGAATATACGACAGCGAGAGCACAATCTGGCTGTTGGTCTGTCCGACTGGGTCTAATTTGATGACAGACAATCTTATGTGTGGAGAGTAAGATTATAAGTGAAAGTACCCACCAACATCATTGGCGATCAGATCGGCAGCATTAAAGCACTCCTGGCGGCAAAGAAATGCTCCGCATTTCTCAAAGTTCTTCGGCTCGATAAAGGACAATTTAACAACATTTTTGAAGTTCTCCGGCAACGGTAAGTTTGCAATCAAATGAGGCAAAATAATTGATGACAACCTGGCGTCCCGCATAAGAATAACCTAAAAATAGTACATGACACGCAGTCTGTCAAGTTATTGTTTTGGCATAGTAAAAAAAAAATCAAAATTGCAACATTTATCTTTCAAAAAAAATACTCCTATATCGTTTTCTAAAAAATGTTTTTGATCAAATGTCGATAGTTGTTGATCCATGTCCAACTATCCATGAGAAGGACAATTTTTCCAAGCACTTATTACATGACAAAACCGCTAGATGGAGCAGGTGGTTAAGTACATGCCCGTGGTTAATGGGAACCAGTCACCATTTGGCTGGACCAAGCAAACGGCTGGCGTCAATCTGTTTAAGTTGTCTGATTGTGGGCATCACAATGGACCAACATGGGCTAAGTGTGCTGGGGAACCCACTAGCGATCTCTGAATCCTTAACCGAATTCATGTCAATGGATTGTTACCATGCTTAGCACTCGGTGTCGTATTCACCAAATTCACCAGTAGAGCTACACCACAAGGCGGCGTCATCACTCCTCTTCTCTGGCTTATTGTCATGAACAACGTTCTGTTAAAACCAGACAGGGAAGAGGTAAACTTTGAAGGGTACGCGGATGATATGGTGATCTTTGTATCAGAGAAGTTTTCGGCTGTGATCAGTGAGATCATGGAGGACGCACTCGGTATGCGGCATAGGTGTCTACTCAACCAAAACGTAATTGATGCCCTTCACCACTAAAACCAAAATACCCCACTTTTCACTTACCCGCCGTTATTCTATATCGTCTCTAGGCGTTACTCTTTTTTATAATTTGCGCACGCACAAGGGATTGTTAAAAGCCTGAAGTGTCCGGGTTCGAGACACAGTACTGTCAGAAAGGGAGAGGAGGTACCTGCGCACAATGGTTTTAAATATCTCCGGATTGTATTCTGGAGGAAATATTGGGCCCCCATTCCTGCCATGCGGCTGATGAACGAGTCTCTAAATTTAACTGTGCGTCCGAAAGTAGGCTTAAGGTAAACTGATAAGCATTCCTGGCGAGACGGGTATTGCGGGTGAATTCATGGGGAGGAGGAATGCAGTTGTCTAGCTCACTTGAGCATCGTTTAGATCGGATAGAGTACTTCGATCTGCGAGTGAGTCTGAAGACTCTGCAATAGTGCTGTCTCTTATAAGTTTTATCGCTCGCTTTTGGATTCTATCTAGTAGGTGCAGGATGGTCTTGGAGGCACCAGACCAGATATGGGCGTTGTACTCAAGTTTGGGGCGTATATACGCCTTATAAATTTAAGCCAAATCAGAAGGGGTGAAGTATTTCTTGCAATGATTGAGAAAACCTAAACATTACGCAGCATTTTTGGCGACCTCAAATTTGTGATCGTTCCAACTTCCAAGGATGGAAAGCTTTCCGGTTTCATCGACACAGGTGCCATTCATGGATAATGGCTGATTAACAAGGGTTCCCTTGAGTGACAGCAGGCAGCATTGGGTTTTTGAAGAATTGAACTCCTTTCGGTTGTTCTTTCCCCAATTAATTATGCTGTCAAGATCGGAATTCAATGTGCTGTCGTTCCAATTTTACGGCCGAAGGGAGGGGTAGTGAGTCTTGGAACGAATATGAAAAGCTGAGGGTGCTGTCATCAGCGAAGGAATGGATTGGATTTGTAGTGGCAGACAAGAGATCATTTATAAAAATAAGAAAGAGTGTCGGAGACACAACAGAGCCTTGGGGAACACCATTTATTTGGTGGAAATCAGACTTGAACCCATCCAAGACAACTTGAATTGAATGGTGCGAAGGGTAATTTCTAATCCATTGAAGAAGAGATTCATCGACACCATTGGCACGCATTTTCGACAAGAGAGCTTGATGCCAAACTCGGTCAATTGGCTAAGAAATATCAAGTGCAACGATCTTGCTTTCGCCTGCTTTGTGCAAAGATTGGTTTCGGTGAGATAAGCTATCAGATCACCAGTGGACCTGTTGCTGCGGAAACCATACTGGCGGTCATTAAGAAGCTAAGAGTCGGTACGAGGTGGGTGACAAAGACTCGCCCTTTTTAGGGACGGGCTAAACATATGCTGTTTTCCATCTGCTCGGAAAGAGAAAAGCAGTGGTTTTGCCAACGCAGAAGAACACCTCTTCAGAAGTATAGGGGGAATACCATCCGGGCCAGCGGATTTGTGCACGTCGAGATCTTAAAATACTCTTGCAACTGCACGAGTGCGGAAGTGGATTTGTCCTATGGTGAAATCAACGCTCTCAAGTACAGGTGGCGACATATTGGAATCTGGCAGTGTTGAGGTGGCTGCAAAATGTGCCGCAAGCTGGGATGTCATTGTAAATGAGCGTGAGAATTGAAGACGAGGCAGAATTCTTCATACGAGAATTTTACACGTCTTATAATTGCATTACAGTCATTTCTGGCCCGTTAAAACTAAACTTGTTTTCCTCTGTAGGGTTTGCTTTGTATATCCGGAAATTCAACTCTCTCAACCTGAGCCCCTTTACAGCGTTTGCTTTGGGCTTGATACACTTGTGTTCCCACACTCTGCTGGAAGCTGAAAGTAGACCACAGAGTTAAGAAAGCTCGCATTGCCTTTACGCCTGCCGTAGAACCTTCTGTACAAAATGGAGTCTGCAACCAAAGTTGATCCTATGGATGTATACGGCGGTAGTTTGCCGATTCTAACAAACGAATCATGAAAAAATACAACATCACAAAACTAAGCAAGGTACAGAGAACAGAATGCAAAGCCACCATAGGCGCTGTACGGTCGATTCCGTCAGATGCTCGGACTGTAATGCTACAGTTTCTATTACACCTCACAGAGCCATCAAGCTCAGAGAATGTGGTTGATGGACACAGCCCTAAACGTCATAGAACTGTCCTTGATCTTATATCAAGAGATCTTGTATCATCCCTAACTGACTATACGGCTCCTCGATCTATCTAATGGCCTTGAGATTTTAGTCCCTTAAACTAACATATATGGTAGAGGGAGCGGTGGTGAACTATACGGATATAGAAAGAACTTCAAGGATGCTGTTAATAACTTTAAGAGTGTAGAGCAATCTCGACTAATCGAAAATTAACTAGAAGATAGGATTTATTACATCGTTCCAATTTACTTGAACTGCACTCATTGGCAGCGCGACTTCGACAAATTACAAGACCTCTCTAAAGTATTCGGGTATTTAATTTAAAGATAAGTCTTTCAATAGCGGAGTAGAGACAACTCATATTTATTTCATTCAAAGGACGATGTGTGCGATTGTAAGGGAATTAAAATTCCTGAATTGGCAGATGGCTATGAGTGTCGCCTACTAAATGGAAGCTGTGCAGGTGATTTCAGTGGTGACTTTACTTTTATCCGGGGAACAGCGTGTTTTGTCATAGACTATTATTTCTTATCTGTAGATTTGATCCACACTTTTGGAGAAGGAACAACATTTTCGGACCACATGCCTTTGGAGGTATATTTCAATTTAAGAACATCTAGCGCGAAAACATCATGAACATGAGGTTGGTCTTCCTCCGCAACTTCATTGGAAAGACAGCTTTAGAGAGTTATTCCATCGTAACTTGGACAGGGAGCTTGAAAACCAGATATCCTTGAACACTTTAGGCAATCTTGGCGTGGGTATCTTAATGAATATTAGCAAAACAGCGGCACACCAAAGGACATCGGAAAAGAAAGGTCTTGAAAAATAAACAAAAGTGGTTCGACAATAGGTGCATGAGAGCTAGAAATTTTGCTTTAGCTTTAACTTCAGAATCCTCTACGCAACGGTTTATACAATTTAAACAAAAACCCGCTGAAGATTCCCATTGGAAAATACAATGATTTGACATTATTAACTGAAGGACCAAACCCAGTCATTCGATTTGATGAACACAAGAACTCTTACAAAAAGTGGTAAGTTTTTGAAAAACAACTCATAGTGTTTTACCACTACTCATCCATGGCTATTAACCAAGGTGGTTTTCTTAATTAATTTTTTTCCTTGTTTCCGTTGTTAACTGCAAAATTAATATGTTGACTTTTTTTCGTACGTTATTGAGAGTATAACTTAATTCGTGCTGTTTTTTTCCAAATTTGAACGTTTATTTAAAAAAAGCATGTACAATAGCCTTCTTCAAATTATTGCCCATCTGAAGCTATGACTTTTTCTTATCTTTCTGGCAATTTGTCGGCTTGGCAGGCGGGTGGGGTAAAACTTCTCATCCACTGATTTCCAAGTATTGTAGTTCTTAACCGGAATAGCAACGTGGGACCGAGCGTTGTCTTGATGGAAAATTATTGCCTCGTGTCTGGTCGCATATTCCGGGCGCTACTGCTCTCTTCAAACGGATTAATTGTGTTCGGGTGCGTTGTCCATTAGTGGTTTCACACGGTTTTAGCAGCTCATAATACAGCACACCTATCTGATCCCACCAAATGCTGAGCATTACTTTCGCGCCATGGATATTCGGCTTTGCCGTTGATTTGGCTTGTTGGCCAAGCCAGAATCACCAATTTTAAATCGTGCAAACCACTTTTGGCACGTTCGCTTAGCTAGCGCTGTTCACCATAAACTTCCATCAAAATACGATGACTTTCGGCAGCAGTTTTCTTCATATTAAAGTACTGAAGAAGAACTCCCCGAAAAAACACTTTTTCAGGCACAAAGTTTGATATATTTGAGTGAAAAAAAAATGATTGTTTACGCTTCAAATGAATGACATATAATGAAATGACGTACAATGACAGTAGCTTTCCAACGCATGTTCCAATGGAATAATACAAGTTACGCCATCTCTTAGTAAACCCCACGAATTGAGTTATAGACCCAATAGAAAAGAAAAATAAAAAATTAGTATTCATATGCATACGCCTGTGTACACACACGTTGTGTATACATTGTATGTATTAAGTACATACATATATATATGTATATGTATGAAGTTTAGTTTAAGTTATGTTTAAAGTAGCATGTAAGTTAGTATATAAGTTTTAAGTATATAAGTTTAGTTTAAGTTATGTTTAAAGTAGCATGTAAGTTAGTATATAAGTTTTAAGGAAAACAAGTGCAGTAATAAAGCTTTTCTTTTTTAAAATTGTTCTTATTATTAAGTTTTCGAGTCAAAGCAATTATTTTTTAAGCACATGAATTTTTAGTTTCAGTCGAAAGACATAGATTAAGATTAAGTTTAGCTTAGAGAGCCCGCCGAGGGCTAGTAAGTTAAAATAGAATCATTGCTCGTCAAACTAGTTTTAAGCATTTTTGTCTTTCATGTACGTATATAACGATTTGACAAATAAAATGAATTTAGAAAAATACAATACATGGATCGTGAGCAAATTCGGCAATCTGTAGCCATTTTTTCCCACTTAAAACCACGAATCGGGCACCATTGCGTGGCGGATCCAAGGTTTCTGTAAAATTATGTGTGTGTGAAATACAAGGGAACACCACTACATCTCCGGTATGGACTAGGAATAAAAATGACCCAAGATGGATATCTTTATCCTCCGTTTTCTCTGCAGACTACAGGAACAATTCAATTCTCATACTTCAGAGAAAAATAGAGTGAGAGAAATCACGGAAACTCTTTGAAATGATGAAATACAAAACAAAAAACACGTTGTTGCAGTTTTTGACCTTCAGCGACTTTCCGAAGCAGGAGCAAAAGGCGCAAGTGATATGTTTTGACTTCCCGCAGCGATAAAATCACGTTCAAAAGGAGGACACAGAAAACGAGATCAGATATCAGTTCTAAACTCTTTTTAAAACAAAAAAAGTATTTGGTCAGCTAAAGCACCCCCAAAAACTTAAAAACATTCTCTAACAAAAGGAAACCAATATATTTTCTTTTTGCTCTCCTGAAAAATTAGTAAAAATCACTCACGCCTCTTTGTGTCGAATTTATCGCACAACAGACTTCCCTTCAATGTTCATTTGCTTCAAAAAACCTCCGACCGACGAGTAAATATGGTTTTCTTTATGCATGGCGTGTATGTGTGCAATAAATTGTATAAGTACTTACTCATTTACGTTCGCTTTAACTTACTTTAACTAGATGCGACCAATCTGCTGCAGGAAGCGCCAACAGCACCTTTAATTCCAATGCAATTGCTGTGTTCGGATCTAATGCAGAGAACGCTGTAACCCACTGGCTAGGATGATCCTTTGGAAAGAGCCTGGGCAATGCAAATATAATCCAAGCACTTGGTAAGCCCTTACGCGATGAAAACATTTCCATATTATGCAAGCCCTTGCGAAAGACCTGAAGGAATATATTTTCATAAAATTGTATTCATACGTAAACGCGCTTGTTTATGTCGTTAAAGTAAAACAACACCTTCGATAGGACTCCAAGAGGTGCTCCGCGCAACAAGAGACAATAAAAGAGCTCTCGACACTTTGCATGAATATCCCGCATAATGATGCTCTGGTTATTAATTTGTAACCCTGTTTCATTTAAATGTAATCCTGAATAAATTTCCATACATGTACACTCGCAAATGTAAAACCTACCAACATATTCCGCACCATTTTCGCTGATATGCGGTAAGAGTTCGGAAACGCAAAGCAGAAGGTTTGATATGTCAACCAGATGTAATTGCGACCGAGCAATGCTTGTTACTACCTACAAGGGAGAGAAAAAAACACTTACATGCCTACATACTCTTGGATGAACATGCCTGCCGTATGTACGTACACACGTAAGCACACATTAACTTACATGCGAGTAACGAACTGTTAAAATACTGAGTGTCTCGTTGAGTATTCCGCCGAAGATGCGTTGCGCCATTTTCGGAGGGACAGAATTCCATAAATCATCTTTTGTACCTCGTAAGTAATGCCACCACATCTGGATGGTGTACGAACCCCTTTCGCACTCAAAAAATGAATGCGTATCCTCCCAGTCCAAGCAGTCAGCGTCTTGTACAATGTAGAGCAGAAGGACACGACAATGCAGATCCAGCAGGCGTTCAGCTAGTGCTTCTGCCATTTCCGAATATTGTTTATATGAAATCTTCAATGAAACAAGAGCGTGCACGGGTGTGGATGAAAACATTGCTCATAGCTTACCTTTAAGGAACCTCCCTTCTCGTCTCCTCGCGGGGGGCAGTGTTTCGTGGCAGCGGCCTGTAGGTAAATCTTCAATGAGTTCCTTATCAATGCTGCAGCACCAATCGTTGCCGTGAGTACAGAGAGATCAGCGTGGTCTAATGACTCCTGCGACAAGGCATGGAGATGTTGCATCAGTAGATCCGCCGATTTAGTTACCAAGCTGACAAATTTTTCCGGATCGGAATTCTTGACTGCTGTAGATGCCTGTCAATTAAATCAGTACGAACACAATAAATCAACCCATGTTTGCACTTAAATTGTATTCAATCGACGAAAGAATGGTTGAGGGAAAATAAAAGAAATAAATACCACAAGAACTAAGAACTAAAAATGCGACCATTGAAGAGTGACCACATGCCAGAAAATAAGTGGTTTTCACGCATTTTTGCCTACCCGGCATCGTCAATTTGAATCCTTTGGTCAGTTCAATCTCTGACTGCCATATCAACCCTAATAGACCAAACTATGATTTGGTGTCTATAAGAGTGTTGAAAACCTGCCACCTGATCCGGGACAGTGACATGTGAAAGGACAGTGAAATATTGAAGTTCAACAGTCATTCGAAACTGACCCTTAAGAAGGCTTGATGCGCAAGCAAAATGGATTAAGCCAGGGGACAAAACTGCTGCTCTACTAGCAGCTTATGCGGCCGATCAATATGGCACACCATCTTTAACACCAGCATGACTAAGCTCGCAATTTCCGAAAGAAAAATACTGCGAATATGTGCCGGATTCACCTTCGACAGGAACCGTTAAAGACACCACAGCAACAACAGGCTTTACGACCAAGGGCGCATCATCTCCCTGCAACAGTACATAGTGAAAGCAGCTACAAGACATCAACAACCATCCTAACGAGGAAATCAGGATCCTGAGAAACACAATCCCCGGACAACGCTGCCTCAACACGTTAAATGTGCTAAACAAGCAGAACTTTCCAAGGACGTCGAACAACGAGCTGCATGGATTCTACCAGAGCAGCGATAGCAATCACCATCGAGGCTAAGTCGGCTGACACATCACCAACCCATCCCAAAATTACCACCATGGACACACAGACTTGAACAACCCGATGTAAGCTCCAACCACCAGCCACACCACAATTAACCGATAAATTTAATTAAATTGAACAAAGTACACTCTAACATTGTACACCCTAAGCTTTAGTTTGTAAGTCTAGTTGTATACTCAACTGTAAAAAATAATTCTGTTCAACAGTCAATCTGGGAAGTATAGCAAAGACAAGATCCAATACGAACGAGTTTTGCACTAAAGACCGCCTGAAATTACAAGAATCAGCAAATACAACCACCAAATGGAAATTGATCCCACTCGAAGACACAAATCTTCAGCATGTGTTGCCAACTAGTTGAAGTCTTTTGGGTTCAGAATTTGATTGGTTTTTTGTCACCTCACTTAGAATTCAAGAATACAGATTTTGATATGAGGTGACGGAAAAATGCTAGGCGAGAATTTGTCACCTAGTCCAAGAGAATAATAATAACTTTTATCTTGAACAAGTATTATCCTAAGTCAATGTAATGGCGACATGATTCTTTGTTTTTTTTCTTCTAAATGTTTGTATTCATTGTTCTCTATATAAAGGGTGATCTATATATAATTTAGCCATGAATCGTCTTACAAACGAACAACGCTTGCAAATTATTGAATTTTATTATCAAAATGCGTGCTCTGTTAAGAAAGTTTATCGCGCGCTTCTTCCATTTTATGGTCAGCTCATTTTTAGCTCAATGGGTACGTAAATAAGCAGAATTGTCAATTTTGGAGTGAATATCAGCCAGAAGCATTGCAAGAGCTACCAATGCATCCAGAAAAAGCCACAGTTTGGTGCGGTTTATGGGCTGGTGACATTATTGGACCGTACTTCTTCAAAGATGATGCGAATCGTAACGTAACTGTAAATGGTGAGCAATACCTTGAGATGATATCCAAATTTTTTTTGCCCAAAATGCAAGAGCTTGACTTGCATGACATGTAGTTTCAACAAGACGGTGCCACATGCCACACAGCACGCGCAACAATGGACTTATTGAGAGGCGAGTTTCACGTTCGGGACCGGTCAATTGGCCGCCTAGATCGTGCGATTTAACGTCTTTAGACTATTTTTTGTGGGGCTATGTTAAAGCTCATGTCTATACAGACAAGCCCGCTTCAATTGACGCATTGGAAGACAACATTGAAGCATTTATTCGTGAGATACCGGCCGAAATGTTGGAAAGAGTATGGATGAACCATTTGAGGCGCAGTCAAGGTCAACATTTGCATGAAATAATCTTCAAACATTAAATTATATGGACCGTACTACCGATTCAAATAAAGTTTCATGCATTTTTCTGAATTTTATGTGTTTTTTTTTTTTTTTTGAAAAACTTTCCTATAGCTTTTAAAAAATCACCCTTTAGTTTCAAAAAATATAAATTCACTGATAAGTAAATTCCGCATAGCCTGGCCAATTCAAAGTCGGCAATTATTCAGTTAGAATAAATGATTCAATGTAATACAAACTTGTAAAAGACGAAAAAATAAAAAGGAGCTAGTAGTGGACGTACTCGAGGTCTATGTGTAAACATCGTATCACCGCAGTGTCCCCCCAATCGATGATATCCGAACGGATAAGGAACCTTCGCAGGATAGAAAGTATTTTATTTTCAAAAATGACTCGTGAATGACTTGGTGACGAATATTTAATCAGGTTCAATTTATGGTAACGTTGATACAATGGGCGTATGAAAGCTGAAATAGGAAACATATACTTGAGACTGCAATGTACTGAGATATCGTTGGAATACTGCGTCGATGACTGTACCACTTTGAGTGGTGGAAATTTCTTAGCTAGAGTTCATTTGAAGCTTTAGAGTATCTCTCAAAAACTCGATAGGGGTACAGCCCAGGATGATAGATTTTGATCATTTGACGTGCAGAAACTATTCACATTGGAATGTATATTTTTAGGTCAAATGTGCCGTAAACCACTCCACTCTACGTAAGCCACGATTTTGTTTGTCCAGTTCTGCTTTTTCGAGTGATTTGTAACCCCCAAATATCATAATTGACACTTTTACTGCTAAATCAACACTTCACTTAATTTTAATCATGCAAATATTAAAATAATACTAGTTACTACTCAAACATAAAATAGACGTCGTTGTACTGCTTGCATTGGATATAATTATTAAAATGTTTTATTATGATCGTTAAAACGTCACAGTATACTTCCACCATCGGTAACAGGGATATCGTCACTCATGACAAACAGTCGGCTGCGCGCGCGCCTTTATATTGATGTCATTTCCGGTTCCGATTTCCGTCGCATTTATTTTTAAATTCCTCTGTATTCTTGTGTCACGGGCGAGAGATAAGATGTTTACACATCAAAAAATCTCAATAAAAATTACTACTACTACTAGCTACTGATTTCGTATGGGGCTACGAATGAGAGCAATCACTTCAAATTAACGAACGTATCACAACACATAGGACCTAACACTCTGCCCGAATTATCGAGTTTCAAATTATCGAGAGTCGACTGTACTATAGTTGACCTTAGAAATGAGGTCTTATAGAGTAGAAGAGGTTTGGGCATTAAACCCATAGAATCCATGTTTATAATCCACAAAAATCATAATTCACGGATTGCAAAGAGCTGCTCAATGAAATGCTTTCGTTGCGTCCGAAATCCATCGAAAGGAACTGTCACTGTACCAGTCGACGAACTTCCCTTTTCCCTAAATCTAAGAAAATCGAAATTTCTAAACTTCGATGTTCCTGAATTATTAGGAATTGTTCAAAATAAATTTTAAACAAATTAAAACGTATTCATTCATTCATAAAATATCTTACAGACAAACACATAATGAACACCCGAATAAATTTCCTTGGAAACATCTGTCAACCGCCCAAAAAGTTAAGAGTTGGCCAATATCATCCGGCGCGATGTATTCCACTTGTGGGCCGCATTTCCTGTCTCTCTCACTCTCATTAGGTCTTATGAGTTGTCAACTTTGTGACTTTACGCAACGCTCGCAACGACTCTATAGTTTGGGCTGATTGATCCCTAGCCCATCGAAGAATTTGAGAGGCTTTTTGACAGTTATTCACGAAATAACGTGAATGTCGTTCTTTGATTGGTCAGTTGGCTTTAGAAAACGATATACCAAATGGTTGTCAATTAAAGGGGCAACGGAAGGTACAAGTTGGCTTAATTTCTGGTTGACTTTATCACGTTTCATGTGACAATGCAGATATCTCTGTTTTGCAGGAAAAAATATAAAACGATTTTTGAAAAAATTGGATTGTGGACATATCAACTTTCGATTTACCATTTTTTTTTTTCAAGGTACCTAACACTCAGACTGAATTATCGAAGGTATTATAGTTGACCTCAAATAAACGATTCAATTCTTCACTTTCTGGGTACAGAATAATATCTTCAAAGAATGAGAATATAAGTTAACATCCAAATGTGCAACTCTGCATTTTTGGGAAGTTGTTTGCGCAGATGGGCAAAGGTCTACGCAAAAGCACAACTCATGATATGCTGGCTATTTATGCTGATGCGCAATATGTGCATGGGTACTACCGCTACTACCGCTAGCTTTTGCACAAACAAGCTGTTTACCCAAATGTACCAACTCGAAAATAAGCCTATGGTGTGCTCCGGGATTTTATTTCCAAAAAGGACCTCAGCGAGGAACATCCTCGTAGAGGATAGAAACAAAATTAAAATTTAAAGTCAGAATTCAATTGTGAATAAAATTGTAAGTAATCATATTTCTAAACTTACATCATCTTCTTCTACTTCATCGATGTTTGCATGTAGCAATCCAGAATGTTTCCTATATGCTGCGTAGTACTCTTCTTCCCACCTTGAACATTGTTTAAAATCAATTAAAACTGTATAATTGCAGTCTTTCAGCGTTACCATGTAACTATTTTAATCGAGGCGAACGAAGCATATCGTGGGAAATCCAGTTTCCCTCCAACAACGCCTGGGCAAATTGGTTCTTGCAGTACGCTTTGGTTTTGCTTAAACATAAGAATACATTGACGAAAGTGAAATCGCTGCAAACATGCTTCATTTCACTTACTTGATAGTATTGAAGGTCTCTTTGCAGCAATATTGGAACCCTGTCCATTAAATTTCCTTCTTCCATAACCTCCATGACGATTTTCGAATTAAGTTGAATATTACTATTGCGAAGTTATTACTTTCAAAAACTTCGGTTGAGGATGTTAATGTACAGTTGCATCGATTTAACAACGCCTCTAGCAACTCGTATCCCTGTGTTTCATTTTCATTTTCACTGTGTTTCATTTTCATTTGGTTTCTTTGAAATCTGAATTGGTTAGGTAGTTGGATAAACTGTGACTTCCCTCGGGTTGAATGTAACCTCATTGCTCGTCATCCGTCCCACTGAATGCTGGTGTGTGCAACTCATCAGCACAGTCATCTTGATATCCTAGTAAACATAAAAGGAACTACAATTTTAGACTGATATCTGTTAGAGCCTGGTGGATTTGGAAGAAATGTTAACCCAATGTCTCCATTGACTTTTCTACCACATCGCACAGTGTGTTATTTTGCGAACTTTTGCCGACGTACCATGATTTTTTCTTAGGTGATAGTATACATTTGATGCTATGAAAGACCTTTAACCATATGTGGTTAGTGATGGGGGCATATAAAGGCATATAAGCATATAAAATATAATTCTAAGGGCCGATGTTGATTTTGAATAAAACACAAATTATTTAGGAAATTATTGTCATTTCTTTTTATTATGATAATATTGGTATGGTTCAATTATGTATGGAACAAAATATTGGCCAAATGGCACACCTCCATCCGATGGTCCAAATTTTCGATGACGCTGAAGCATAATTTAGGTTCTATGCCGTTAATGTGCCGAATTATCTCACCCTTTAGCCCTTGAATTTTTGCTGGCTTATCGATGTACACCATTTCTTTCAAATAACCCTAAAGAAAAAAATCCAACGGTGTCAAATTACATGATCTTGGCGGCCAATTGACATCGCCACCACGTGAGATAACACGGCCATTGAATTTGTCGCCCAAAAGAGCCATTGTTTCCTTAGCTGTGTGGCAAGTGGCACCGTCCTGTTGTAACCACATATCGTCCACATTCATATCTTTCAATTCGGGCCATAAAAAGTTCGTTATCATTTCACGATAGCGAACACCATTCACAGTAACTGCCTGACCGGCCTCATTTTGGAAAAAATACTGCCCGACGATGCCGCCAGCCCATAAACCGCACCAAACAGTCACTCTTTGTGGGTGCATTGGTTTTTTGACAGTCACTCTTGAATTATCATTCGCCCTATTGCAGCAATTCTGCTTATTGACGAATCCACTGAGGTGAAAATGTGCCTCATCACTGAAGATGATTTTCTTCGAAAATTGATCATCCACTGTTGCCATTTCTAGCCACAATTCTGACGACGCTTGAAATGGTCAAGAGGCTTTAGTTCTTGAGTCAATTGCGCCTTGTAAGCGTGTAAATGCAAGTCTTTATGCATAATGTTCATCAACGACGAGTGTGAGAGGTGCAATTGTAGGGCACGACGATGAGTTGAGGTGGACGGCTCTTCAGCCACACTGTCGCGAACAGCAGCAATATTTTCTGCAGTACGAGCATGCACTGGTGTTTTCACATCTCCTACAGACCCGGTTTGCTCAAATTTTTGCACGATTTTTCCGATTGTACGCACATTTCGACGATTAAATTGACCGAAAAAATCACGAAGTGCACGATATGCATTTTGATTTAAACGCCCATTTTCATAATAAGCCTGAATAACTTTAAAGCGTTGCTCGATTGTGTATCTTTCCATCGTTCAAATTGAGATAGTCTGAAATTGAGAAATGTCAAATGAAATGCAGAATAAAACTTGACGTTTAGGTGTGGTTCACATTCAACATCGGCCCTTAAAATTTAATTTACTTCACCTTCAACCAGCCTCATAGATATAAATGTCTCTAACTAAACGACCACTTAACCGATTTTGTTCAAGCCTTTACCAATGTGTTCAGAAAAGAGAGTAGAACTTTAAAATGCATGCAGCCCAAAGCACAAGTAAGATAACTTTGGGGCCAAGAACGGTATTTTGTAGAGTGGTTCAAAACTCGCATTTTATTTACTATGCGAGGGGAATCCATCTCTCTCTGTTTGAGAGGTAGATGCAATTTTAGAAGACAAAAAAGACTTAAAATGGAAAAAAGTATTTAAAAAACAGCAGCAAAACTTACAGCGAAGTACTATTCCGAATTTGAAAACTAGACATTTGTTCTTTAATATAAATTAAAGGCAGTGACCGTTTTTATTTTACTTCTATAAATTCAAATCCGATCTTGCTTCGATCGCTGCTTTTTTAAAACAAACTTAATCTAACGTATCCTAATTGCTCGATGACGATGAGCAATGGCCTTGACACAATTCCGCATCATGGTGGATGTTCGGTGACCCTCACACGGTGGGGTCGGTTTACGTCGCTGTGCCTGATCCCACGGTTTTCTCGGCTTGAAACGCTGACCTAGCGTCTGGCTGTTTGCACACCTTTTGTTGTCTGTTTATATCAGTATTTTTCAAATTGCAATTTTCAAGTAAATGAAATGATATTTTATATTGGTTTTTTGCGGTCTGTGCTGAATAGAACACCAGAAAGCGAAGGGTCTTTGTCTTCTAGAAAATTGAAATTGAAAATTTTAATCTGAAATTAGTCATTCCTGCTACTTGATGGAAATTCTTAGAGAGCCATTAACAGTGCAACACTTTTTCCCGTAGGAGTGGACTTCTTTTGCTTTTGCGTTTTATACTTCAGCTCGATAAGTATGGATCCGAGGACAGTAAAAATCGGTCGAGGACATCGCTATTTGAATTTTGTCTTGAAGACTTTCGGCGTCTGTACTCTTTATTGTTAGCTTCTTATGCCTCTTCCGACAGCTGCCCTGGTCAAGCAGGGATTACTTCTTTTGTGTGAATTTTGAACATGAATACACACAGCGCAGACATGTGTACAACAACAAAATGTATTGGTCTGCAATTCGAAAGTTTCGAGAACGTGAGGAGAGATCGTCTGCAAACCTTGAAACTGTAAAGGCCCTTCTGGGTAGAACTTCAAACCTACGTTAGGGAAAGTTATCTTGCTACAGAACACATTTATGAAGCCGATGAGAGGGCTCTATATTAGAAACTCCTTCCGGGGAAAACTGTTTCGCTGTCCAAAGAAGCAACTACACCAGACAAAAAACTTAAGAAGGAACGTGTACAAGTAATTCAGTGACACTCCAATTTCGTCTGGGTGCGCAACCTTTACAGCTAAGCTCTGTAATGCCATCTGATAAGGTATTTCCACCTGAACGTTTTCCATGCCGTCGGTTCTCGCGTCCATCCCGTCGCCAGCATATGCGCAAAATCAGCGATTTCCGCTTTGTTGTAATTTCTAAGTATTAAGATTAGTAAAATCCAATCCAATTTGGATTGGACTAAACAATTTAACTTCTTTGTTGTATTCCAATTTCACTTTTTATTTAATTCTAAGCTCACACATCTTCACACTTCTATCGCTTACTTCAGAATGCCATGCCTCTCGCACTCTCACCGTGGAGTCATTAATAAATTGACTAAGTATAACTAGCACACAAATTAAAATCTGGCCAAGTCAAGCAAAATGCCTGGAAGACAATAGACCTACTAACTATGCGTTTTCATTTTGTTGAATGAATTTTTCAACAAATTATTATTCGATAATGTGAATCACTCTAAAATATGTACAGGCCATGTTTTAATTAGTTCACATTATCGAGATTCTACTGTAAAGTTGGAATATAGTGTTGAGTTGTCGAGATGCTAACAAAAATTTGCTGAAAGCGTAGTATATCCATTCCTTGCGGCATGATACGTTCTTATTGGCTTCTATTGGATCCAACGGAATTTTAATAGAATTCGAGTCGGGCGTACATATTATTTGAAAATTTGTATGACAGCAATAGGACGGCACGAGGCGCAAGGTGTTCAACAACTATTATTTAGAACTCTGGCATTGTAAATTAAGCCGAAGCACTATGTAAAAATATGGGTGGCAACAGTAGTGGGCAACCTCGGCCCAAACTCTAGCCGATTTAGGATATATCTGTTGGTAGAGGAATTGCTGGTTCAAGCGCAGTCTACTGCCATTATTGATCTCTGATGATCCCAAAATGTTGCATGCACTGGCGTAAACAATCAGGGAATATAATAATATTCCAGAGCATAGACAAGCGGCCGTGACTTTGTCGGTCTGTGCTTCAACTCTTAAGTTCCTGAAACTCGCTGCCAGGTTCGATTCTCGGTACGTCAAGGTAAACGGCCGTGGCTTTGTGGGTCTGTGCTTCGGCTCCTATGGCATTGAACCTCGCTGCCTGGGTTCAATTCCCGGTACGTCAAGACAAACGGCCGTGGCCTTGTGGGTCTGTGCTTAGGCTCCAACGCTCTTGAACCTCGCTGCCTAGGTTCGATTCCCGGTACGTCAAGACAATACAATATTTTTCACGGCCCCAACTCTTTCGAGTCACTGACAATGCTCACAGAATAATAACTGAATAGAAAACGTACAAACTTGGCCTTTCGGAGTCGGCATGAAACTGGAAGCCCCTTCCACTCGTGAGAGTGGTGGCTGTGAAGCTACCTCCTTTATCTCTAGGATCTGTAGCTTCAACCATATTATTACATCGTATAGTTAGCAATCGCAAACGAAAAAGCTAATTCAATGTATTAAAGTACAACATTGGCTTACTTGAGACCAAATCGAGACCCACATACTCCACGAAAACTGCTGAAAACTGCTTCTGAAAGTAAAAAGTGAACACAATCTTTCGCAGTATTCGCAAAATTTCGAAGCAGCAGCGTTCATTTAGTACCCGACTTGAAATCCTTCGTAATTTCCAGTGGCAACGTTCAAGTATTGTCAACGATGAAGTTGTTTATGCAGGAAACTAGGCAACCCAAAAGTTTGTCAAGCACATGGTTCTGTGGCCATTCCACAATTGTGAATCGAAATACCACCCCGCAAGTGGAAACCATAGCAGCAAGATAGTTTTGTTTCAGTCAGATTTCAGACTCTTATGCGTTATTTTTGATTCAGTCAATCAGAAGGCGAAGTCCTGCATACACCGAAAGCCGTGCTCTCCGATCCCGTATAGTTTAGAGATAAGTATTCACCTTCAGATGGACGAGGATAAGGAAGCTGCTGCATCGTCCACGCTTAAGCCGCGTGCAATTGTTGGTTTCGACGGTGGCGTTGTTTTTGGCCTGAACCTGCATCCAGATGGGATACACAGCATCATTCCACTGGGCAGCAAAGTGGTCATATTAGACACAAAAACAAGCCAACAGGAGTTCCTCGTGGGGCACACAAATATTGTTTCTTGTTTGCACGTCTCTAAAAGGTATGTTGCCCTCAAAAAGAAAAAAACATTTTCGTAATAATCGTCTTGATTTATTAGTGGGAAATATGTGGCGTCTGGTCAACTCAATCACATGGGTTTCAAGGCGTATGTCATTCTTTGGGACTACCATGGAAGAAAGGAGATTGCCAGGCATGGTCTTCATAAGGTAGTTACAAAACAAAACAAACAACAATGCCGAAGTAATGCGATTTTAATGTTTGTCTCGTTTTTTTTTTTTTTCGTGCAAGGTTCGTTGTGAATCCATTTGCTTCACCGCGGAGGACAAGTACGTGGTCAGCATAGGCGGCATCGATGACGGTTGTGTCATAGTTTTTGATGTTGAATCAAGGTTTGAATATACTTTAATATTTGATTGGGATTTGTATAGACTTTGTTGTTCAAACAGAACGCCCATTTCTCGGGTTGTTGCTGTCAATAGCACTGCTGGATATCCAACGTACGTATGCGGACTGCATAATTTCCCGTCGAAGTTTATGCTCGCCGGAGATCGTAAGTTGATTAATATTTTCTTTTCTATTCGTAATTCATAGCCTCTCTCTCTCTCTGTTTATACGTAGCTGGCAAACTAAGCTCTAGTCTTTCTTGTTTGTTGAGTCATTTACTTTATTTTATTTGAAAACTTAAATCTACTACATCGGTATAATCTTAATAATGCAGTTTATTAAGTACTCCAAGTTGTGATCAGTCAATTGCCAGAGAGTATGTTATAAACAGTATATATCGGGTAAAAGAAATTTCAGAAATGCCAAACATTTATTTCTTGTATCGGTTTTTTTTATACCCCACGAACGGATGTAAAAAAAATGTGCTTATATTCGGAGAATTGATATAAGAAATAGTTCTTATTGCAGCCTCTTGGCTGAATCAAGCCAATTTTTGATATTCTGCTCTGATGTGAATCATATTTCAGTGAGGACGTTCTGCATCGACCGGAACAGATGGTAGTCAGAAGGGGCAAGTCTGGGCTATAAGGCGAGTGGTATAAAACATCCCACCCACTGTTTTACAAATATTGTAGTTCTTAACCTGAATAGCAACGTGGGGCCGAGCGACGGAAAATTATTGCCTCGTGTCTGGTCGCATATTCCGGGCCTTTTTCGTCTACTGCTCTCTTCAAACGGATTAATTGTGTTCGATAGCGTTGTCCATTGATGGTTTCACCCGGTTTTAGCAGCTCACCCTTCTGTTCCCAACAAATACAGAGCATTACCTTTGCGGCATGGACCACTTTTGCAAACCACTTTTGGCACGTTCGCTCAGCTAACGCATGTTCACCATAAACTTCCACCAAAATACGATGGCTTTCGGCAGCAGTTTTCTTCACATTAATGTAATGAAGAAGAACTCCCCGGAAAAACACTTTTTCAGGCACATGGTTCGACATATTTGAGTGAACAAAATTGATTGTTGCTTACGCTTCAAATGAATGACATATACTGAAATGACGTACAATGACAGTAGCTCTCCAACGCATGTCCCAATGGAATAATAACAATGAAATAATACAAGTTACGTCATCTCTTAGCAAACCGCACGAATTAAGTTATATATTGCTATATGCTGCTTTCTGAACAGTGTCACCATGTGCTGTTGCAGGAGGATGATGCGTGCTTGGTCGTAAAGCCTAGTGTTGCCACTATTGTTCCCTCACGAGTGGAAGAGATTTTCTTGCCGACTCCGAACGAGAAATTTGAGAAGATTTTTCAGGGATTCGGCAGAGGTGGCGCGCAGTAGTAATTGTTTGACGCACCAGGTATCGAACTAAGACACCACAGGTAGGTAGACGGGTCGGTATATTGGGAACCCTGACGGCCTATTGGCCTCGGCTCACTTAGACCAACGTGTTGGGTCGATTGAGTCCCGCATTCAGGACTAATAAACTAACGTGAGACAAGCGAGACTGCAATTCTAAAACCAGCCAGGTTTGTGTGCGAATCCTAGGAGGTTTTTCAGACCAACACCGCTTCGGTCCCCTATCCTTGGAAAGAATTTTTTCTTCCAGAAAAAAAAATTTCATTGGCAGAGCAGATGTTGGATGGATTCTGTTTTTTCCTCATCCCTACAGCTTCTGCAAAAGTCGTTGTGCGGTATGTTCTGTCGCATTCCATGTGTACCTGTGGTACAGTGTCCGGTCAGGACTACTATTAGCGTGAGTACATCCCTGCGCCTAAAGCCGATCAGTGATGTTGATCTCTTCTCCTTCAGATTCGGCCGTAGGTCCCTTGCTGTGGCTGCAATATTCAGGCTGGCTCTATCCAGGGCATTGTCTATTAGCTTTTTCTTTCTGAAGCTGAGTGACGTATGCGCGTGGATTGCCTGAGATTCTCCCAGATCAAAGCCCTGGGATTCGTATGCCAACAGAGTGTCATCGAGTTCTCCAAGGATACCTCGTAACGCTTTCTCTGCAAAGTCCAACCAGCGTCGATGTCAAAATGTCTGATGCTATGGCTTCTATTGCCGCCTGGCTATCAAAAAAAGTGGTGATTGATTCGCCACTAACGGCTTGTTGTTTTTGCGCGAGCGCCGCCTCATGTACGGCAGCCACTTCGGCTTGAAAAACGCTGCAGTCGTCCCCTAGTGCCATTGATTCTTCGAAGAGATCCCTGCCCCTGTGTCGGAGCTCGTCTTTGAGCCAACTCGAAGCAACTCGTTATAGGATCTTTCGTACTAAGACACCATAGGTTCAAGTGTGTACGAGTGATGATTAGCCGATGGTGATTTTTAATGCAATAATTATGCTTACTTTGATTCTCAGACCATTTACGTATGTGGACAATTGAAAAGGACAGTGGGAAACTAAATGTACAAGAAGTTCAAACAGGAAGGCATCAGCGAAAATACACATCGATGGTTATGGATAAAAACGATGAGAATATATTTATTGGCACAATGACCGGCGACGCGGCTCATGTGCAGCTAAGATTCGAAAAAGGGGCTCAATCAGCTGTCTTGGTTGGACTGTATGGAAAGCACAACCCCAGAAAACCAATCGGAAAAGACTGTGACAAGTACAAAAATGGAATTCGAGAACTGGTTCTGACCGATAATGGTCGTCTGCTGATCGGCGCTGGTGATGGCACCGTTGAATTGGTGGAATTTCGCAAGGAATGCTTTAAAAACTATCCAAATCCAACGTGGCCAAAATTTAAGCCTGTAAGTATATTTCTTTATGATTGAAAAGTTTTCTTGAAAATATTGTGTGTGTGTGTTTCTTATTTAAGCCCTAATCCGCCCACTCGGGACTTTGAATCACCGTTTTAGTTGCGAGAGTACTTTTTACAAATTCTTAATCCGCGACCCTTTTGGAGCTCTTAATAAAGCGATGGAGCTGACTAATGATAATATTGCTTAGATCTGTCAAGTCGTAGAAATATGGGACGTCCTAGTGACTGAGACTGTGAGATGAGAGGTCATTACAATCGCAAAGAAGGCGTGAAATAGTTTCTTCTTCCTCTTCAACCCTTCAACTTTTGCAGAAGTCGTTATAGGGGATACTCAGTCTTGAAGCGTGAATTGAACAATGACACATTCTTCTTCTTCTTTGTTTGGCGCTACAGTCCGGAGTGGACCTGGGCCTCAACCAACAAGCCTCTCCAGCCAGCACGATCTTTCGCCAGCTGCCTCCAGTTGTGCACACCAAGTTGGTTGAGGTCCTTCTCCACTTGTGTGTGCCATCTTGTTCTAGGACGCCCTCTTATGCGTTGTCCCAAAGGCTCGGAATCGAAGACTCTTCGGGCCGGAGCTGTGGTGTCAATCCGCTCTACGTGGCCTAGCCATCTTAAGCGTTGGATCCGAAGACGCTTAACTAGGTGCATGCCGCTGTACAGCCCGTACAGTTCGTGGTTGAATCTCCTTCTCCAGACGCCATCAATACAAACAGGACCAAAGATCGCACGCAGAACTTTTCTCTCAAAAAGACCAAGAGCTTCTTCCGCTTCCGCTTTCAATAGCGTCCATGTCTCTGCGCCATAGAGCAGGACGGGGATGATTAGGGTGTTATATAAAGTCAACTTGGTGTTTCGAGAGATGGCTCTGTTACTGAATTGCCTCTTGAGCCCAAAGAAACGGCGATTGGCAAGAGTAATTCTGCGCTTGATCTCGGTACTGGTGTTATTGTCCCTGTTAACTGCAGAGCCAAGGTAGACGAAGTCCTTGACTACCTCAAAGTTTCTGCTGCCCATTATGACGCTCTGTCCGGGGCGTCGACGTTGTGCGTCCTTTCGTGATGTACTTTGTTTTGCCCTGATTAACTGCCAAACCCATTTTAGCCGCCTCCGCTTCAATGCTATCAAAAGCCTCATTGACAGCTCGCTGTGTTCGTCCAATCACGTCAATGTCGTCCGCGTAGGAAAGCAGATGAACGGACTTTTGGAAGATCGTGCCTCTGGTGTTGACATTTGAGTTTCGCACGATCTTCTCAAGTATGATGTTGAAGATATCACATGACAGCGTGTCGCCTTGTCTAAAACCTTTTTTGACATTGAAGGTCTCGGTGAGTTCGTTACCGACCTTGATGGAGCAGCGAGAGTTCTCCATCGTCATCCTGCACAATCTGACGAGTTTGGCTGGAATGTCAAAACTAGACATTGGGTTTTTTCCAGGATCTGCTGCAGTGTGAAAATTTGGTCGATGGTGGACTTTCCCGCACTGATAAGGACCTATCAGGTTATTGACGAATGGTTTCAGGCGTTCACACAAGACGGAAGAGAGGATCTTGTACTATATGTTAAGGAGACTGATCCCTCGATAGTTGGCGCAGTCAAAAGGGTCTCCTTTCTTGTGGACCGGACAAACGACGCTGAGATTCCACTCATCGGGCATGCTTTCCTCCGACCATATCTTACAGATGAGCTGGTGCATGCGCCCAACCAGATCATCTGACACATTGTCCCGTTATAATGCCGATGAGAGTTTTGAACTTCGGTCTGCTCATTCTGATCAGGTCGCGTGAGCGTTTTGGATCGATGGTAGGCTATAATTACTTTGTGATGAGGCAACCAGTTCCGGAAGACCATCTACGTCTGGTGTGAGTAAGCGTTTTAAGCTTTAGAAGATGTTTTGTAGTAGCGATAGGCATAGACGGCAGTTCCCCTTCCGGAAAGAGTGTTGACGTGGTGCCCTTTCTAGTGAGTTCGTCCGCTTCGCAGTTCAAAACATATCACTGTGTCCCGGCACCCACATAAGTTGAATGCTGAAATACTTGGTCATCTCGTTAAGAGATGGCGTCTTCGTGTTAAGAGTGACTGCACTCAGAGATTTGATCGCCGTCTCAACAGATGAAAATATCTGTACCTGACCTTACATTGTTCTTTAGCCATGGCAGAGCTTCCTTGATATAGTCTATAGTCTCTGCCTGAAAGACTGTACAGTGAGTGGGTAGTCGGAATGACAGTTCAAAATTCAGGTCCTTAGAGCAGACTGCCTTCGCCAATCTTCGATCTATCTGTGAAAATTCGCAGAGGACGGTCCAACGTCTGGGATTCAGACGCCCAGTAAGATCTGGGGTCTGGTATGCTGGTTGAGAAGTTTTTCTCGAAGATGGCCGATACCTAGTGAGGTCGGTGTTTCCTGGTAGGGATCCAAATTTATCATGGAAGGTAGAGTGTACGGAGCTGTACTCCTTCCACATACGCAGTGATTTGAATCTCATCACCGTATTGGCAGCGACCTGCCAGCCCAAGAGATCTATCGGCGGTAGTTTAAGGAGTGCATATAAAGCTAGGGACGGCCGGTTCGCTTCGTTCCGCTAATGCAAATGCATGCCATCAGCTGCAGCCTTTCAAGCTGTTTGCAGTAGGTGTCTTTGTCTAACGCAGTTCACCGGATTGCGACGTCGTACAGCAGTATAGGTGTGACTACCGACACGAATAACCAGTGGACCACTCGCGGCTGTATATCCCATTTGCACTCCATAGCTTTTTTACAACAATATAGAATCGTACAGGCTTTTTTTTTGCATTCCTGGATGTTCTAAAGGGACTCCCCTGATAATGGCAGGATTGAATGCAGCAATTTAATTACCTGCTAAAGAGGACTAAATCTGTTTTCTGCGGATTAACACTTAGGCAGCAAGCATTAGTCCATTTTTCTAATTCGATAATAGCCGACTGCATTCTATCCCTAATCGTGGACAGGAATTACCCAGAGGCCGTGATGGTAACATCATCGGCATATGCAATGACCTTACACCCTGTCTTATCCACTGCTAGTAGAAGTTCAATTACTGCTATGTTCCACAGGAGTGGAGAGAGTACACCACTTTGTGGAGTCCCTCTATTAACCGCTTCACATATCGTGGAATCACCAAGCTTGGAGCAGATTGTTCTATTATTGAGAAGTTAGTGAATTAAAGTCAGGGACTTTTCGATCCCGAGCTGGTTAAGTGCTGAGGTTCGACGTTATTAAAGGCTCCCTCAATGTCGACAAAGCTAGTAAGGGTAAATTTCTTTATGCTCGAGGGATTTTTCTATAATCGAGTGAAGGGCTGTTCACCGAGACTGTGCTTCTTATGTGCAAATCGATCGAGTTTTAAGGAGCAAGGATGATAGACTGATTGGTCTCAGATCCTTCGCACTAACGTGAGAGCTTTTCCCTGCCTTTGGTATAAAGGCAACGGTGGTCACCCTCCAGAGTCTAGGTATTGGGTCTATAACTTAATTCGGTTTTTTTTGTCTGGTCGCATATTCCAGGCGTTTTTCGGCTACTGCTCTCTTCAAACGGATTAATTGTGCTCGGTGGCGTTGTCCATTGATGGTTTTACCCGATCTTAGCAGCTCATAATACAGCACACCCTTCTGATCCCACCAAATACAGAGGATTACCTTCGCGTCATGGATATTCGGCTTTGCCGTTGATTCGGCCGGTTGACCAAGCCAAAATCACCACGTTTGGCACGTTCGCTCAGCTAGCGCATAAACTTCCACCAAAATACGATGGCTTTCGGTAGCAGTTTTCTAATAAAGAAGAACTCCCCGCAAAAAACACTTTTTCAGGCACAAAGTTCAACATATTTGAGTGAACAAAAATTATTGTTGCTTACGCTTCAAATGAATGACATAATTCTGAAATAACGTACAATGACAGTAGCTTTCCAACGAATGTTCCAATGGAATAATACAAGTTAAGCCATCTCTTAGCAAACCGAATTAAGTTATATACCCAATAGCTTCAAGACGGATACTTTTTAAAAGCCTTCACAAAGGCACAATGTACAAAAAAAAACAGATAAACCTAGGGCTTTGAAGAAAAACTATAATTGCTATCGTTTGTTGCATGACCTATGTAATGTTCAAACTTACTGAAAAGATTCCGTAAATAACAGACAAGAAATTAAAAAAATAGAAGAATAGCATTGCTGAATACTTCAAACGCGCACGATCAATTTGACTCACGTAGTCGAACCCATGTTTTATGTTTCCCTTGTTAAAAAATGCTTGCTGTTTGTGATGTCACGGTAAATACGGTTTCCAAGAATTTTATTAAAAAAAAAAATAACGTCAAGATCTGAGCTTTCAGCTGGCATTTCAAACCAAACTTTGCTTTAAATCAAGTTCCACTAGATGTGCAAAAGAACACACTGTGCACCAGTTGCATTACCTTGGTCCTGTGTAGCCATGTGTAGACCCGAAGTCATGTGTAGCCGTAAGATCCTGGTAAATAACCATGAGAAGAATATGGAGTTGTGGGTCGTCGTGTCGTAGAGGGTTCCCATGAAGATAGTGCCATCCAGTCATTGACAATGCTCAAAGAGTATGCCGCTTCCCAAACTACGCCGTTTGGAGTCGGTATGAAACTGTAGGTTCCATCCATTCGTGAACAAAAAAAATAAATAGCACGCAACACGAGTGGTTGCCTTAGAAGCTAGGCCTTGCTCCACATCGGACTATGAGAAGATTAAGTACCTAGGGCAGCTGTAGGCGTTGGTCATTGCCGATCTTCTTGTTTGACTTGTAGCTCCGTCTAATCCACCAGTCTAGAGCACCGCACGTCAATAGTAATCATACTAATGCAGAATGCAACCAGTGTCAGTCATATCGTACTAAATGGTCTCAATTTCTTGCAGCTTAAATCGATAAAGGTGAATGGCGCTGTAACGAGCATTGCCAGATATTCTGGAAAAACTTACTACATCGGAACGAATAGCAGTGAAATATATTTTCTGAACATATCAACATTCGAAATCAAGCTCATATTGACATGTCATAAGGACGCTATCAAGGAGATTGCATTCCCCTCGTAAGTTCTCCCCCACCCTCCCACATGGACATGTCCAACAAATGTTTGTTTCGGTTTTCAGGCAACGTTCAAGTGTATTCGCTACAGCTGGATATGAATCCATTCGAATTTGGTCAATGAAACGGTTGCAGGAGCTCCTCCGGATCGTAGTTTACAACTTCCACTGTATGTCAGTCGTATTCACACATGAAGGATCGAGCATTATTTCCGCTTGGAATGATGGGATAATACGTGCCTTTACTCCAATCACAGGAAAGCTGATCTATGCCATACCAAATGCTCATAACAAAGGTTTTGCCCTTCGTGTAGCCGTTCTGATCTTCTGATAATGTTTTACTCGTTCAGGTTGCAGCGCCCTGGCACTCTCCTCAAACGACAAAGTCCTCGTCAGCGGGGGTATTGAAGGGCAAGTGCGAGTGTGGAAGATCGAACCCTTTCGCCAGAGTTTAGTTGGAGTCCTGAAAGATCATTCCGGACCAATAAGCTCGTTGCACTTCAACAAATTCGACACGGAAGTGGTCTCTTCTGGAACGGATGGGTCGTGTGTGATATGGGATATAAAGTAGGTTTAGGTTTGCCAAAGTCGCATATTCTACATACGTGTCGTTTTTTGTTTTTAGTCGGATGACGAGAAAGCAAGTTATTTGCGCCAACACGCAGTTCACTTGCGCCCGGTTCTACCCCACCGGTGTTCAGCTTTTGACCGTTGGCTCAGACGGAAGAATCGGTTATTGGATGGTAAGTTCACTGCCGGAGGAAAGGCAAAAATTGAAGTGCTTTCATCTCCTCATCTAGGTTTACAATGGCAGTCTGCTCAGAGAGTTGGAAGGTTCAGCGAAGGAGTCCGTGAATTTCGTTGCCTTCAATCCAACTGGTGAGTACTTTGTTTCAGTCGGTACTGATCAGACAGTTAAGGTAAGCTGAAGTTACGCTACGCTTTGATTGGATGTTAATACTGCACTTTCACTAGATTTGGGACTACCAAAGCGGCAACACGATCCTGACTGGCCTACAGCACGCGTCCCCAGTCACTGCGTGCGCATTTAGCCCATGTGGCAAGTTCTGCATTTCAGGAAGTTCAAACGGCTCTGTTATCATCTGGGACATTCCCAAGGTATATGTTTTATTATGGAAGCTTGTTGACTTTATTTTGGAATGGGCTGCTTCTAGCATCTTTGGCCAGAGACTCCACAACCAGCAGAAAAACATCAGAGTCTCAAAGCGAGCGAAATTGAATCTAAGGTGGTTACAAATTCAAAGCCAAAGGGTAAGAATAAGGAAAATATTAGCGGCCTTGAAACAAGCCGCAACAACAAAGACGGCCTTCACACCGAATGTCCACCAATCGATGGAACCATCCAGCCAGACGTGAATGAAAAATGTAATATGCCGTGAGGAAATAAATAAAACTCTTCGGACAACAAGTCAAAGGCGATCTTTTCGTGTCTTTATTAAAAATACTTAAGGTTAGGTTCGGTATGCGTGCTGACTACAGAAACCGGTCGCACTTAGTGCAATCTCTGCCCATTGTAACCACATGTGAGTTGACTACTCTACTGGTCCAACCACCTCGTCCTGGATCCGACAAGCGGTCGCCTATCTTCTGCTGGAATCGCATTCAACGGCCGCCTGGGAAGTCGTGATGAAGAGGACATTCGCGCCATTTGACCAAACCACCGAAGCAAAGCCCGCTCAATGTTGAGTTCCTCGCGTACTGCCCTGTTTCTCACCCTATCCCGGCGAGTTATTCCCACAACAGCACAGAAAAGTCTCATTTCAGCAGCTTGTACTCGCGATCATATTCGTCCGGCCATTACCCAAATTTCATGAACATACAAGTAGGCGAGAGTTGAAAAAAATACTGAGTGGAAAACCGCTAACTTGGCTTTGACACCAAGCTCGGCCTTCCTGGTTACAGATCTACCAAACTGTTTCAAAATTGACCCAGCTTGACCAATCCGGCAGGAAAGCTCAGCATTACTCCTTCCATCACTCGTGAAAAAGACTCCGAGATACTTGAACTTCTCCACCTGCTTCCATGGGACTCCACTAACATGTAGAGTGCATTGAACAGGCGTTCTGGAAATGACCATAACCTCCGATATGTCCACGTTGACCTTCATTCCATCATTAGCACATACGGCCACAAACCTACCGAGTGCGCGCTGGAGTTCCGTCTGGGAAGATGTGAGGATAACTAAGACATCTGCAGAAAGAAGACGACTTACGCTCCCAATGTGAAACATTCCTCGCCTCGGCTGCACCGCAACATCCAGTCCATGAGAAGGAGAGAGAATGAATAGGAGAGGTGACAAGACGCTCCCTTGGCAAGTTCCAACGCCCACGGTGAAAGGAGTTGATTTAGCACCGTTGTCCGAACACAGCTGCTACAGCTTGTGTATAGAGACTGAATGGCCCACAGAATAGGACCATGAATCCCATACTCCTGCAGAGCACTCCAGAATTTACCTCGAGGGACTCGGTCATATGTCTTTTCCAAATCTACAAAACAACTGTAGATGGGCTTGGCATTCTCAAGTACCATTCTTAGAGTGAAAAGTTGGTTGGTTGCACTGGTCATCCCCCACCCTGGGCTCGCACATAGCTCCAACACCAACCTTAGTGTAGACTTTCCCGGGGAGACTTAAAAGAGATATGTCCCTATAGTTGGAGCAATCTCTTTTGTCTCCCTTCTTGAAAGCCTGATATGCACATATGCCACCACAGATACCAAAGACAGCTTCTACGAGCTCTTGGACAAAACATACGAGCAGTGTCCTAGCTACGACATTAAAATTGTCATAGGCTACAATTTTATTTCAACGCAAAGCTAGGAAGAGAGATCGTCTTTGGTAGTACTACCGGAAAGTACAGCCTTCACAACACCACCTCTGATAACGGATTTAGGCTGATTGACTTTGCTGCGGGGCGAAATGTTGTAGTAGCCAGTACACAGTTCTCACATCTCGATATTCACAAAGGAACATGGAGATCTCCTGATCAATCAACCGTCAACCAGATTGAACACATTGCGATCGACGCAGGGCACTCCTCCAGCATTATGGATGTCCGAACGTTTCGAGGCGACAGCATTGACTCGGACCACCACCTTGTTGTAGCCAAGGTATCGTTGCGGATATCCCGAACACCGGCAAGACAAGGATATACGGTGAGGAAACTTGACGTCGGACGGCTGCAATCGCAAGAGATCGCCAAATCCTTTTCCAATCTCTTGAGAAGTCCTACGCCGCCAACACCAAGTGTTCAAGACCAGTGACAACATTTCCAAAAAGCCATCAAAGACGCTGCCTCTGACGTGCTGGGTTTCAATCGACCACCCCAACGAAACGCCTGGCTTGACGATGAGTGTCGGCTGGCGAATGCAGCTAAGTAAGTGGCACTGCAAAGGAGGACAGGAGTTGCTCGCGAGCTCTACGAGCAGAAGAGGAGAGCTGAACACTGGCTTCTCAGGAGAAAAAGGAAGGAGTATGAGATCGGTAGAATAGAGGGATATTATTGCAGGAATGAGGTAAGGAAGTTTTACCAAAGAGTAAAGTCAGCCAGCCAAGGTTATAAAGCCTGAACCGAAGCTTGTAAGGACGGTCAAGGGAACATCGTAGTAGAATCGCAGTCGATACTGAGGATAAGGAGGAACCATTCCCACAGACTGTATAACTGCGATGAGGAACCAAATACCGCAAATATCACAGTAGACAGGTCAGTAGACAGTCAAAGACTTTGCCTACTTAGGAACCGCTATAAATTCAGACAACGACACCATCGCTGAAAGCAAACGAAGAGAAACTCTTGCAAGTCGCTGCTTCTTTGGGCTAAGCAAAGCCCTCTCTCGAACAACCAACGTGACCCACTATAACCCCTTAATCGTCCCAGTCCTGCTATATGGCGCAGAGGCATTAACTTTGTCAAAAGCGGTTCTTGGTTGCTTTGAGAGGGATATTCTTCGGGTGATTTTCGATCCCGTCTGCATGGATGGCGAGTAGAGGAGGAGATACAACGACGAACTGGACAGGCTGTTCAGCGACATCGACTTAGCCAGAAGAGTTAAGATCCAACTATTGAGATGGTCAGGTCTTGTAGAGCGGATGGAAACCAATGCTCCGGCACGGAAAGTCTTCTAATCCACGACAGAGGGACGGCGCAGTAGAGGAAGACCACGACTCAGGTGGCGCACGCAAGTGGAAAGGGACCTCAACCAACTATGCGTGCGAAACTGGAGGCAGCTAGCTAAAGATCGAGCTGGCTGGAGACTGGCTTGTTGCTTGAGGCCCAGGTCCACCCCGAACTGTAGCCCCAAAATAACTAAGTAACATGCACCTGTAGCACCGGAACAGGCATGTTCGAGGAGCGAGTCCACTGTTTAACGTTGACTAGTGCACACGTTTCATGGCCATGACTGGTTTTTGGTGGTTGCTCTTCTGATAAAGGAAACAAGACTTGTATAAATGTGACGCATTGTGTATATTCAATGATAACAGAGTACGTCCAAACTGAACCTAGATGTCATCCTCATATCCATCAGGCAATGGGTTGGTATGAGGATTATGAAACAGAGATTTGGTTCCATCTCCCCATGGAAATAGCTTGGTACGAATTCTTAAATATTCATACTTCACAAACGGTGGCCTCACCCTCTCCGGCTCTTGGGATATGGACAGAACAACGGAACAAGCTACAGCTCCAATAACTGGAAAAGCACCGTAAATGCTGATTCTCTTCCAAAAGCTTGACTTTGTAGCTTCTAAACGAAACAAGTGTGTGTGTGTGTGTGTGAGTTGAGTTTAAACATGCCTTTACCTTGTGACGAACATATTGATCTTGCTCCAGTGACCAGTGAACCAGTTGGCTTGTGCGAAGATTCTACTCTGGACCCTTTGCTCAGTACTGACTTCATTATAGAAAATTGTTGAACGATTCTTTTGAGGCCTTGCTGAAGCGCTCGTTTAGGACTCATCACTATTTCTGTTTGCTTGACCAATGTGCGTGCGGTGATTTTCAGATTTTTCAAATGGCACACGAATTTGAGAACAATTTTGACATAACCTACATATGTTGACCAAAAATTTATTCGAAAAGTAGTCCAGTGACGAAAAGTGAACACAAGGCGTTGTGTGTGACATTTTTGGTTGTGGAGTACGATCCACAAGTGTGTCGTTTTTAGATTTTCACTTGCGGACTCCTCAAAGAATGTTGATTAATCATGTAGTTCACTAGAGGTTCGGGAACTCTTTACGGACGACTGGATGGCGCAGTTGGTTAAGTGCCTGCCCTTGGTTAGTGGGGTCCCCGGTTCGAATCCCAATGAATGCAAAGTTAATTCGATAATTCAAAGCTGGTCACAATCACCATTTGCCGTTGGGATCAATTTAGTGGCATTATCACTGGAGTGTTCGATCAGTGGTAGTAGTCTAACTGTGGGTATCACAATGAACCAACTTGGTCTAAGTGTGCTGGTGAATCGACTAGCAGCCCCCTTCCCTACCTTACCCTACCCAACGGGCACGTCTCTGTAAGGGACACCTCTGTTTTCGGACAATTCGCCATGGTCCCGGTACGAAGACGTATGGGCACCCCTACATGACGTACAATGATGATGATCCTTCTGTTGTCCGCTATAGAGAAGTTTCACTGAATTATTGCTGCTGGGAGTACATTGCCCCGCGACCTTTAGATATCTTGCGCCCCTTTTCATATCTTTGCTGTCCTACGAGTTCCCCTCATATACAGCTCCTTTCAAAAGTTGTATTGAGGGTTATGGAATATGGACTTGTGTTACGCATAAGTGGAAGGGATTTGTTCCAGAGTGCACTCACTAAGCTCCTTTAGAAATCTAAGAATGAGGGATGTTTGTATGGACTTCAATTCTTTCCCTGATAGTAGGTGATTGCTCAGTCTTTGTCTTTTGTAGGCTAGTGACTCACAAAATCAGAACATGATCTGGAATTCCATTGGATTCTCCCAAGAATCTGCAGAGACCTTCTTCTTATACATTAGGTGAGCCTGTCAGGATACGGAGGTTGTTCTTGATCATCGTGATACATGCCTCAAGCCCCTTTCGGTTATGTTGAGCCAAGAGTTGTGTGGCCATGGGCGTTGTTCCAGGTGTCTGTGCGGTTCCTTCTTTCTAGTTCCTTAAATTCTTCCCTGAAGACATGGTCTCCTGCAGCGCAGAATGGTTCGCGGCCAATGGAAGCTTCCGATGGCCCATTCCTAACGAGTGAGTCGACCATTTCATTCAATTCCTTCCCTGTGTGACCAGTTATCTAGCAAAGTTGTTTCTCCTGCTCAGCTCTTTCAGCTTTTACGGGCTTTCCCACATTTCATTCTTTTGCCAATCTCTTGATGGTTCGTTGTTTGTGTCAGCTCCAGTAGGACTTCCACGGCACCAAGGTAGTGGCAAGTTGTCACGGCCCCTGTAATAAAGATTCATGCCAGTCTGTAACTGTCTCTCTTGTGCTGATTAGGTTTTTTTCTTTTGGACCATGTTATTGCAGCTGGAATGCATTCCCAGGACTTGCGGCCAAGCTCCGAGAAATCATTGGAGCACGCATCGCTCTCCTGGTTATCACTTCCGTGTGCTTTTTCCAGATGAGTTTGCTGTCCAAGATTACTCCTTGACATTTAACTTTGTTTACTGGTGCCGGTGTTGTTCCCGACAGACTTTGTTTTAGTCGTTGTTGTTCAATGACTTTGATGAGTCTGACCGAACGAATCTGTAACGAACAAGGTGATATTCCCTAACTTCTTCACAATATTTATTTCACTCATTCATCACTCTGAGCGCCGGACTGAGAACTCAACTCTTCTTAGGGCGCTGTGTCAGAGGTGGACCTGACCATCACCCAAACGCCTCTCCAGTCCACAGGATCTCTCGCCAATGTGTTCAGTTTCGCACACCAAGCCGACTGGAGTCCCACTCGACTTATGTGCGCCACCGCGTTCGTTATAAATAAGTTGGGAAAGTGGATATGAAAAGCTGGTCTGGTCTAGTAACGGGTGGCGCTACATCCCGTATATGGCCCGGGTTTAGCTTCTCAGCAACCATTCTAGCTGTGCGTGATATGTTTCTCCTACAGTTTTATGCCGACTCCAAACGGAACACTTTTTCGAGACACTTATACTCTTTGAGCATTGTCAGTGACTCGAAAGAAATGGGACCATCATTCGAACCCTGGCAGCGAGGTTCGGTTGCGGAGTTGTCGACGCACGTACCAACAACGGTACGGCCGCCACTGGGATGTGAATGGTGTACTTTGGCGGTCCCTACAATTACAATCAGGTGCGCACCTGGGCCTCAGTCAACATGCCTGTCCAACTAGCCCGGTCTTGGGCTATGCGGCTCCAATTTCATACATCCAGCTGACTAATATCTCTTTCCAGCTGGTTACGCCATCGGTCTAAAACTCCTTCGTCTTCAGTCCCGACTGGAGACTGAAACCGAGAATGGCATACTGGATCTATACAGCAGTCACCAGTGCTTGGTGGCTCGCATTAAGCAACAAAGTTAATCTTCAAAAGGTAGGTAGTATCCGGAAATCTGCGTGTATTTGCCCCACGGGTCCACTTCGTTCCAAAACTTCAACCGCTTTGAAAACGATGCAACAGCTTCTAATGGACATTTAGGGAAGTTCACAGCTACCAAGGCAGTGGTTAGGTTGAGAGAATGCAACCGTTGGAGTAAGACCCGCAGCTTAGGACATATGGAAATAATGAAGAATACGAGGCTTCTTTTGCAGGACTTCCAATTTGGGTATATGAATGGCACTTCACTGTCAATGATTCCGATAGGCACGCTATCTATTGCCAGATAGAAAATCTGACAGTCATCAAGGCTACCATTGATAAAATTAAAAATAATAAAACGTTGGTGTCTATCTATAAGCGGGATATGCAACCTATGCTGGGCCATTAATATAAGAAAATGCAAATAAAATACACTTTTTCCGACTTTCTCAAAATTTTTAGCTGCCACACTACTCTTTATTCCAGGCAAGGAATGTGCCGACGAACTAGCTAGAACAGGGATTGGCGTGCAATTGACAAAAAATCAGGAGACCTCCTAGCCGTCACTTCAAGTAATAAATACCTTGTCACTGATACAGATGCCATCAATATCGCCAATCGAAGATGGATGGAAATAAATAAATCTAGTTGACACTCAAAACTAAAAATACACAAAAATAACGAATCAACAACTCAAAGGCAACCGCTGTACAATCACATTCGTTTCGAATAAGCGCACATCTCTATACGTCAATCTCTATGCAAATGTCAACCGGAATTTGTATCTTAAGTCAAAGAACTGCCATTTATCACTCATTCCAAGAAAACCCATAAGACGAATACGATGCCTTTATAGGCTCCCCTGTGTTCACTATTTAACAAAAGTATTCAGTGTTGTTTTCTTTAATTATTTTACTTCAATAAAAACAAACTACTCCAGTTCACCAGTAGTTTAGTAATCGGATGTTTCATTCAGAAATTCGTTGCAAATGAGTGTTGTGTGTTTCTCGGGGTCAGATATTCAGTAACTTCGCGTACATATTAGTTGATTACCAACAAAATTGTAATCATTTTGCAATCATATCAGTTAAATATAGTTTATTACAAAGTAACGTAAAACACAATGTCGTCACAACAAGTCGGAGTGTCTAAGGTTTGTTGCATTGGTGCGGGATATGTTGGCGGACCAACATGCAGTGTGATGGCATATAAGTGCCCAGGAATTACGGTTACAGTGGTTGATAAAAGTGTAGAACGCATTGCCCAATGGAACTCCGACAAGTTGCCCATATACGAGGTGAGCATAATAAAGCATTGTTTACCATCCATTTGAAGTTATTAAGCGCTATACACTTGTGATTCAATCAATGAAGGCCGATGGTGAACAATTTACATACATCAATGGCCATCAAACACCTTGGCTTTGTGGTCATGGAAACCGCAATTAAAAGCACCATCTACACAAATTCGTAAGAAAAAACAAAAAGAGAAAAAATCACAAGTATTCGACATGTTTGTAAGACATTCGATCACGTCTTTTTGTTTTGTGCCCATTCGCAAGCCGAGAAGTTCTAAATTGATTAGCGAAACAAGTGTTTTGCTCCACGTATGGTATAGCTCGTGTGTATTGGCACACAAATATGTTCTACTTCCAAATTATTAGATTTATTTTACTTGTCTTATTTTAGTCATCGCCTGATAAGAGGTAGTATAGTAAATTTCGAAAAAAAAAAGTCTGAAGAGGAGAACGGAAACTGTTGAAGTACGAGTAGATAACTCATATCGTGAATTACGGAGACCGATTGATATAAAGTTCCTTATCTGAAGATTTATTTAATTTCCTCGAAATCTAATTATTCAGTCCAATTTATCCAAAAAGGGGCCAAATTATAGGTTGGCGCAGACATAATGCGTTCATTCTTTTTTTGTTTCATTTTAGTAATATTGCTTCTAAAAGACGAAGACGGGAACAATTGCTGAAATGAAATTTCGAATAAATCTGAGTGAGATCTTATTCAAGAGTAAAGCAACACAGTTTAGGATCTGCGTATAGCATCTGTACCCTTTATCAGCGGAAATAAGACGGGAGGAAATTACCAGTGAATTACACTTATTAAAGGTTTCGGAACAACAATTAGCACAAATGATACATTCCGAGCAAGTACTCAACCAAAAGACGACGATAGCGAATAAATTTCAGTCAATGAACCCACAGCCGGAACTTTATTCAAATTGACTTATGTTTTGGTACTGAACTATGGGTAGCGTGAATATGGTCCCAAAAGATTGCGCGATGAATTAGATTATCAAATAAACTATGAGATTATTGACATAACTTGAATGTATCATCGGCCAATTAATGGTCAAACCAGCGTCTGAATATCAAAAATCTCATTCAGATGGGAGATTAAATTTGATCACATAAGTGTAACCCAAAACGTCATGACGAACTAAACGCGAAGTCAAAAGCAAGTAAATTTTAATCATTTACAATCGCCGTGTCGTGTGTCTCACTAGCGCGGCTGCTGTAAACATTTGACATTTGGCTTCCGATCAGCGGCGTCCTTCTAATACTTTTATGCTGTCGCCCGCTTATTAATTAATACTGTATTTCCAGTAGCATGTTCAAATGAAAGTCAATATGTACCTCATCAAGGGATATCGTATTATGCAAACTACACTTGAACACAAATGTACAAAGGTCTTCAAAATAGTTTCTAAATCACATGGGTGACACGATGACGTCTTCGTTAGACAGCAAAACAACCTGCGTTCGGTTTGGATCAATATGAGCAAAAAAGTTTTGTTGTCAATTATGTCTGGTAGGCACATGTCTGTTTCCTTCTGTTTGTTCTTAAGGCACATGGAGTACATTTCCACAAAAAAAAAAAAAACACAAGCAATCTGAACAAATAGTGCAAGGAAATAAACGCAACACACATGTTTACGTTCTCCTCTCAAGTGCCCGAAAAAAATTAGAAAAACTCTCAAAGCAGTCATTGAGGGAGCAGTATGTAAATAAAAAGTTGTAAAATTAATGAATCTCTGAAATCTTTACGACTTTATTGGTTTAGCTTTTCAGTCGTGATATGACCGGAACAAGTGCGTCTGCTACTTGTCCTATGGGGATTTTTAAATTAGGGCCCTGCACGTGCTCTGATCTACAAACACAAAATGAAGTGAGGTCCGTCTAAATTTAGCCTTCCGAGCATTCAAATAATCTACAAAAAAAATAGCCATCCAGGGACAGTGTCCAATGTCAGTCAAAGAGTAACAGATTTGCATCACATCGCACGATCTCGGTGATCCTGATTCGAGTGAGCCAATGGCAGCTACACTGGCATGTCATTCGGGCTAATGTCGCCCATATGTCTGATTAATCAACCACATCTGCAGGATAAGGTGTCAAATTTTTAAACGAAACAAGGAGAACAGAAATTAGATTACACATGTTTCTGGAAAATCCTTATATTTTCTATTTGTTTGAAATAAAAGAAGTGTGCCAGAAATGTCACAATGCATCATAAAGGCAGCATCATCATTTCTGTATTTATACACAGAGCGACGCCACATTTCTCACATATTGTCTGTGAGACACCAGAGCATTTAGGAAATGTTCAGGGTATTCTCTTTTCTGTCCAAACAGGCCAGTTTCCACTCTGATCTTGCCCGATTGCCACTGATGGAAGAGGAACATGTTGTGTTGGACCTCTGTTTGGTTTTCTTTGAATTTCGTTTTCGATAGATGGACAGTTCCTCATATTCAAGCTTACACACAAATGACATTTCTTATCCCCATAAAAATAGTTACATATTTCATACGTTCTGGTTGATTTATCCCCTATTTGCAAACAAAATTGTAAATAAATGAAGGAAAAGGGTCGGGGGCGATGGAGTAGAGTAACTTTTATTTCTTTTTGATAGGTACCTACCCCAAAATGATTTAGACTGTATTATGAAGTGTGATGTACATACCTGCGTTGCTCTCTAAAAATTATTAAATTAATTACAATTACAACTTCATTTGAATAATCGTTTTATTTCCCACCAAATATTTAAACATCTCATAATTGCATTGCGAAGTGAATGACAGCTGTTTGACAGTAAAACCAGTTTACACAAATGCCTGTCTATAGGGACACCTTTCCGACGCCTTCCAACATAGCAGTAGAAAGTGAAAGGGAAACGATTTCAAACTGAATTCAAGACTTACCGAGGGATTGGTAAGTCGGAAAAGTCTGCCGAATACCTGATGTGAATGGTGGATAGAGCGATCGATAGCCATCACCCTGAGCACACAGTATCGTGTGCCTTTGGCTGATTGCATGATTATGAGGGAATCATCAGTCCTGAACAGTCTCTTCAAAAAGAAATACTTACCCGCGTTATCCAGTGGTACCAACACGACATAAAGTCATACTCATCGAAGGCATTCAATTACATAAAAACCCACACTACACCTCTAGGTACATGTACAGTTGTGTTCAAAATTGGTCTGTTCCCGTACCCAAAATAAACAACATAAAACAGTACAAAACAACACATATCTACGAAAGTCTGTTCCCGTACCCCAAAAATTTGGGTTTTATGTCAAATGAGCGCTCTCGAGAGAGTACAAAATTTCCCCACCCTGTCCATTTTAACACAAGAAATTTCTGTGGCCAGTTTGTTGGTCTTCTGTCAAATCAGTCGATGTGTAGTATATGCGATAATAGTAGTGCGGGTCAATGGGCCTACATTAACCCCATTGACCCGAAACCATTCCTTGGCTTTTTTGCTGGTATTCGGGTTTCGGGTCATTATCTTGCTGAAAGACCCAGATTAAAGGTATTTCATATTCTGCGTAAGGCAACATTGCCCTTGCAAGAGTATCAACATATACAGTCTGGTCCATGATCCCAGAAATTAGATGGATAGGCCCAACACCTTGGTAGACAGTCCCACACCATTATTTTCGAACCGCCGTGTTTTGTTGTCTTTAAAGTGTATTGAGGGCGATATTCCGTGTTTGGAGGACGCGAACATATTGACGGGACCCACATGAACAATTTTGCTCTCATCAGTCCATAAGATATTGCGCCATTTTTCCACAGGCCAGGTGATGTGTTCTTTTGGATGACATTTGTATTCGCAGAGGGGTGCGTCTTGCTATATCTTACAATTCGCCTGTCCTCCAATGCTGATGTTTTTTTTTCTTCCACGGGATTCGGGCTTAGGATGTTGCTTTATTGCGTTAGCAACCATTGGGGCTGGGCATCCTATGACTTCTTGAATTTCTTTATACTTTTTTCCATCTGCGCTTAATTTTAAAATTAATTTTTTCTTCAAGATTTTACTATAATCTAAATTAAAAATATTTATTTGTTCTTATTTTTGTGTTTCTACCTTGAAATTTAATTTTTTTATAAAATTTTAAGTCGGTTAATTAGAACACTACTATTTTTTGGGAATGGGAATTGAATTGGGAATTGCTTGGGATATGCAAATTAAAAGTGTATACTATTATTTTGAACACAGCTGTACATTTTCTTTTTTTTTTTGTTACTGATTTTTATTGACTAGTAAGTAGTTTAACGCGACCAGTCGAAGAACAATGACGGCGACGCGGCACTAACGTTTGTTAAGTCAAGTCGATACATCAGTTGTTACTGATAGGGTAGATCCATAGACTCAAAATGGCTTTGAAAATCATTTTAATTTTGATAGGAGATTCGGTTTGTGACAGAAATGTCACACGGTGCTACAGACGATTCATTCCGATTCATGTGCCGAATTCGAGAATAGACGATGAAAGAAAGTACGCAAATGCGTCTCGGAGGAAAGTATTATTTTGCTAATTCAGTCTTCTGAATTAGCTTTGTTGGACATTCCTTAGCTCATACCGATCACTCTTGCAGTTGTTATGATGTAGCAGCTGGGATCAATAAAGTGTCCCTGGGCTTAGCTTCAACAGTATAATTTTGTTAATTCAATATTCAATCTTGTTTGTTGGACATTCTTCAGCTCATACTGATCACTCTCGTAGTTGGTATGATGTAGCAGCTTTTAATAAAGCAATACAACGGATACTGGCTGAAATCTTTCTGGAATCTGTCTATGGGATCACAAAGGCGTACCTGGGCTTAGCTTCAACAGCATAATTTATCTAATAATGCACCAGAAATCCACGTGATTGTTGTAGTAATCTTAATCTTTACAGACAACTGTCATTGCTGTGGTATCGAACAAGCTCATACACGCATTATTGACAACGAAGACAGATTTTTCAACAGCGGGCCAAAAAAGGACATTTGTGTACATGCGCCAAATACTTGATAAGGGATGAACAAAAAAACAATTTGTAACGTTGCGCCGAACACATGTCATTAGAGTAATTTCCTTCTGAGTCATTTGATCTGACCTCTGTTCACTCTGAACATGTTCACTCTGCACTCATATCAGCGCACTCTAATGACGGCGCCTATATAAGGTTCATGTCTGCAGACAGATTAGAAACAAGAACATTTTCAACATTCCGTATTTTAAATGAAGCTCTCCATCGATGTGCATGACTACTTCTTGAGCATACTTAGTCATTGTATTGTATTTTTTGACCAAAGCAAGCACATACACAACAAATCTATTTCTACCTAAGCTTAGGTGAACACAATATGTTTACATTTCTCATTCAGAGCATGTTCTAAACAAAAAAAAAATACAGTTCTGATACAATATTCAAGGTAAAGCAAAAATTCTGAAAATGCTTGGTCAAGCAAATTCCAAAATTAAAATTCGTCAGTCGTTTTTTGTGTGAGAAACGAGGTATATACACGAACACGCATTGAGTGACCTGACGAACATTCTCCTCAGCGGTAAACGAATTGGGGGGGAAATGGGTCTGATAGCAAATTTGAGCATTGGTGGCTTTTTATAAAAATTCTAATTTGCCTTGTTTTTTATGATTGAAACCATCAATCGCTGATCGAATCGATTGATATTGTATACAAAACAGAAAAACCTTTAACTTAACTGCATGTCAAATGAACATTGATTTCCTACCGACATGTGCTTCTTTTTGTGTTGTGTCATGCACCTGCATGATCGTAGAGTTGATTTTTGCGATGATTATATCTAAACCTTCACCGCAATCGCAAGTGAAAATAAGATAAAGAAAACTTGAGAAAAGGCTTGTGCAAAAAACCAGGAACCTGCACACCGGGAATGACATAAGATCGACTCATTGATGATTTCATCTACAGTCATCGTTATTGTAGTCTTAACTTCATGACATTTATGAATTTCACTGACTCGATTGTCCTTCGTTTGAACTTCCATGAAATTGGTTAGCCTTAGAGTTGATTTACTGAACATTTGATTTACAGTACAAGTGAAAAGGGTGTTTCAGACTGATAGGTCTATTCTTTACAACATAATTTTTTAGACAACCAAATAAACCAGTCAGTTTCATTTCATTTGAATGGTTAGGAGATTTTCTAAGCCTGTCTACTTGGCATGATGCAAATGTGACTGTGTGAATCTTGTTTTGATGAGAGTTCGATTAGGTGACAGACAGATTAGACTTAGTTGGGTAGAGAGGCATTTCCCGCTTCCCATTTAGGTCCAGCTGGTCCACTGGGTGGAGATATCCACTTGATATGCTATACCGTTGTACTTGATGCTTTGATGATTTTGAAATTACTTGGGTAAAGAGATGTTTGCTTTTTCTTGAAGGTCATGAAGTATTGAAGTATTCCCCCAATGTTCTGTGTCCCAACTGGCAGCACTTTCCCATGTTTGTCACCACAGCCTTTGCCTACGTAATTGTAGTGTACTGGCAAGATTACGGTAGAGCGTAGGAGGTGGTCTTCCATATGAAATAGTACTCATGACATGCCTTTGGCTCTTATCTTTGGCGTCTTGTGTGCATTGCTCAATATCTGAGGCAGTAGTGATCTGACCACCGGCAAGTGCGGTCGCAGTGGTGAATTGACTCTACAGGAATCATTGTCGAATCACATTTTCATATGAGTGTCAAGTAAAATCCCGAGCTTATTTTGACTGTTTGTTGAAGAAAACAGTTCTGGTTCGTTTTTGTTTCATTCTACGATCATTAGTGATACTGGAAGTATCAGGGAGTTAAAATGTATTCCGGAAGTGAAAATAATTGATGGCACGTCCTCATTGAATGTGCGAGGTCGGGCTTGAAAGTTCATACATATGCATACATACATACAGGCATCAGAGGAATCCGATATTTCAAACGACCACCAGAGCAAGCAAAACGCCAAAGATGTGAGGAAGATGCTTCGGGAGGAGCAGATGTTTTTCTAAAGGAAACTAGTTAACACAATAGTACGAATAAAACACACAATGTACGTACGTGTAGGTACGTATGTATGTACCTACGATCTTGACAGCATAGTCAATTGGGTATAGAACAACCGAGTGGAATTCAATGCTGCATGCTGTCACACAAGCGAACTCTTCTTAATCAGCCATTATCCATGAATGGCACCTGAGTCGATGAAACCGGAAAGCTTTCCATCCTTGTTACGTGTATCAACACAACACTTAGTTGGAACCATCACATATTTGAGGTCGCCAAAAATGCTGCGGAATGTTTACGTTTCCTCAATCGATGCAAGAAATACTTTATACTTCATCCTTCTGACTTGGCTTTAATTTATAAGACGTATATCCGCCCCAAACTTGAGTACAATGCTCATATCTGGTCTGAGGCCCCCAAAACCAACCTGCACCTACAAGATAGAATCCAAAAGCGAGCGATAAAACTTATAGGAGACAGCACTATTGCAGAGTCATTAGACTAGCTCGAACATCGACGCACCGTCTCGTCTCTATCCGTATTTTATCGTTATTTTAACAAACGATGCTCAAGTGAGCTTGACAACTGCATTCCTCCTCTCCATGAATTCACCCGCAATACCCGTCTCGCCAGGAATGCTCATCAGTTTACCCTTAAGCCTACTTTCGGACACGCAGTTAAATTTAGAGACTCATTCATCAGCCGCACGACACGAATATGGAATGCTCTTCCCAGCCCAATATTCCCCCAGAATACAATCCGCAGATATTCAAAACCAATGTGCACATGTACCTCCTCAGTGTGTGTAAATGGAATTATGAGCATTGTTAGTCAGTCGCAGCATTCTGGAGATTGGGTCGAAATGGCCAAAGTTGGTGCGGTGAAGAGGGGGGCAAGCCTTAGGTTACGTGGGTTTGTATTAAGAGATATCATTCTTAGTAATGCAGGGGAATCAATCAAACCAGTTAAAATCTGGTGCAATACTCTTTGTCAGCGACTTCACGACGTTTTTCTAGAGTTTGTGGGCTAATCAATTTAAGCCGGTCTTCATAGGGAGGTAGACTAAAGCTCTCGACCCATGGGGGACAGCGTAAAAAATGGATGAACCTGCGCTGCACAGCTTCGATTCTAAGGCAGTGAGTTGATTGAAAGGGTGACCAGACTTGGCTGGCATATTCAAGTATGGGTCAGACATTTATATATAGATCTGCAGTGAGAATACAGCGAGTCGCTAGTCGACAAATTGATCGACTGATATCACCTTTGGTATTGTGTAACTCACTCGATGGATAGTTGTGAGTGAAACGAAAAAGTTTATATTGTGAATATTTTACAATTTAACAGCGAAAACTCCTGATGTCATTACATTTTTCAAAAGATATAGAGTAGAGTATATATATATATATATATATAGAGCGAGTGTTGAAAGAGAGTAGTAACTGGAAGGATACGGACCATTGACACATTTCTTAAGGAATATGGAGAAGTTATTCTTGAGGCGATTAATCCTTTCGCTTACCGTCCCGCCACTAATATTTATTCAGACAAGAGTGGTCTGTGGGCAGTTGTCTAGGTAGCTGAAGTAGTCTATGCCAGGTCCTTGAGAATGGTGTGTAGAAAAATTCGAGCGATATCGATGGGGTGAATATTGTTAAGAAAGAGGTCGAAGTTTATATTATTGACTAGGTCGTTCAATTTAACAAAGTCAGCTTTACGAAAGTTTAAAGGTGGAACCTTTTCAGAATCAACAAATGAAATTCGGAAGAAAATATAAGAGCGAGAGGGGAACGATAGTGTTCAAGTGTGGAGAGACGGGGAGTTCCTGGACCTGAAACTTTTTGACAATCCCGACCTGCTGCACACGTTCGGCAGTATTTGTGTTAATAAATGTGTTGAATATTATGGGAGAATATTTTGTGCAATGTTACAATTATGAACTCATCCTTTCCCAAATCTACAAAACAGCTGTAGATCGGTTTGGCATACTCCCAAGCCCCCTGAAGTACCTCAATAATGCAATCTTGTAGTTGTCCTTAACCAAGTATTGCGGGAAGTAATTAAACTAAAATGTCCGTTTATCTATGGACATGATAGCCAATTTTTTTTTTTTTTCTAAGTATATCTAATACGAATCACCACTCGGGGTGTAGGTGATGCAGTGTTATCATCATCATCATCCCCTGACGCGCATGCTCCACTAAAGGGGTCGCGGGGGTAAACCGAGCACGAGAGATTTCCAGGCAACTCTAACTGATCAGGAGTTATGCCCAAGTGTAACCAGGCGAGTTTTTGGACTTGGTCCAACCATCTCATCCTGGGTCTGCCCAGCAGTCGTCTACTTGATAAATCACTTTCAACGCCCGCCTCGGAAGTCATGATGAAGGGGACATTCGCGCTACTTGACCAAACCACCGAAGCATAGCCCTCTCCGTTCGAAGAAGCAGATGCTCTATGTTGAGTTCCTCGCACACTGCCGTGTTTCCCACCCTATCCCGGCGAGTAATTCCCACAACCGTACGAAGAAATCTCATCTCAACAGCTTGTACTCGCGATCTTATTCTTGCGGTCATTACCCAAATTTCATGACCATAGATGAGAGTTGGAACAAATACTGAGTTGAAAACCGCTAACTTGGCTTTGACACCAAGCTCGGCCTTCTTGGTTACAGATTTACCAAGCTGTTTCAAAATTGACCCAACTTGACCAGGAGGAAAGCTCAGCATTATTCCTTCCATCACTCGTGAAAAAGACTCCGAAATACTTAAACTCCTCCACCTGCTTCAATGGGACTCCACTAACTTGTAGAGTGCATTGAACAGGCGTTCTGGAGATGACCGTAACCTCCGATTTGTCCACGTTGACCTTCATTCCAGCATCAGCACACACGTATCAACTTCTGACTATCGAGTCCTTATAATTACCTAAAGCACTCTTTTCGTACATGTTTAATGCCAATCAGGCACTTCTTCCTTCATGCTGTTTGTCTCTAGAATTACCTACCTTCAGATGTAGGGTCTAAGCCGAGTTCAGACAACGTTGTTCCATTTGTTTCTCTTTCTCTCTCTCTGCTCGAACTGACATAGTTGCTTTTATGCGCAACTCTATTGAATTTTTAAATTGCAAATCTGCACTTTCTTTTAATTGTAATTGAAATTCTTTGATATCACTTCATTTCCAACGTGACGTCTTTTAAATTTATAATCTTATCGTATTTTCATGTTCCTCTGGTAAAGGAGTGTACAGCGATAAATATCAATAAAGGAAATGAAAATATTCCAACGAGATTACTTTGCTTGATGAACATGCGCGATTACTGGTTGCACTTATTCATTCATTCAATTGTTTCAAATTATTTATGACTACTCAATTACTTTAAAACAAAAACAATTCCTTTGAAGTCTTTGGCAACACGAGGCGAAAAATTCACGTCTGGAGATTCTGTTTAATTAGTAGGATATACATATATACATAAATGATCTATTAAAAATAAAATATGAAAGAATCTTAGTGCATAGTATTTTTATACATATATAACTAAATTTTTACAATATTTCGGTTGATAAAAATGTTTTGTTTAACATTTCAATCAAACTGCTTTCTTAATCGCACTAAATCGAATGAAATCCGTGTTATTTCAAAACCGTATATTGAAATAACAGAATTGGGTGTATTCAAATGTAAGTGCGCGTTTTCAGCTGCATTTCACTTTTTCAAATAATGTGTTTAGGGAATTCATTTTAAGGCAATTAAAATAAGATTGGCTAACAAGTGGATCGTTTATATCATTCGATGTGCAATTCCAAATAAACTATCCACTTAGGAGCACTTCGCACTTCGCAAACTCGGCGAAGACCAACATTTGTAGGTGTACGCATTCACGATATTTTACTGTAGAATGCAACACCTTCATCGACTTTCCAAGACATTAACTGCTTGTTGCATCTGATCGATAAACTTGTGTGATTAGTATTAAATCCGATTCACAACATATCAAAACGCAAAAGAGGCATTGAGTACCAAAGAAAAATACATACATCCATTTATTCATAGTTTTACAGTGATGGACACATTAATAAAAGCTGCTGCATCTTGTTAGCAACATCCCCCTTTTTTTAAATGCTATAACTTCTTCGTGCTGATTTTTTTTTTTTTTCAAAATTTGAGCTTTTATTTAAAAAAAAAAACATGTACAATAGCATTCTTCAAAACATTGCCCATCTGCAGCTATGACTTTTTCCCATCGTTCTGGTAATTTGTGGATCCCATCTCAAAAGAACTGCGCCGGCTTGGCAGCCAAGAATGAATCAAGCCAATTTTGATATTCTACCCTGATGTGAACCGTATTTCAGTGAGGGCGTTCTGCATCGATCAGAACAAATGGTAGTCAGAAGGGGCAAGGTCTGGGCTATAAGGCGGGTGGGGTAAAACTTTCCATTCACTGTTTTCCAAATATTGTAGTTCTTAACCGGAATAGCAACGTGGGGCCGAGCGTTGTCATGATGGAAAATTATTGCCTCGTATCTGGCCGCATATCCCGGGCGTTTTTCGGTTACTGCTCTCTTCAAACGGATTAATTGTATTCGGTAGGGTTGTCCATTGATGGTTTCACCCGGCTAGTAATACAGCAAACACATCCGATCCCACCAAATACAGAGCATTACCTTCGTGCCATGGATATTCGGCTTTGGCGTTGATTTCGCTGTTCGGCGGTGTTTCACATATGATTTTTTGCGCTTGGGGTTGTCGTAGTGGATCCATTTTTCATCACCAGTAACAAAAATTACTTTCTTTTGTGGCGTTCCAGCAGCATTTCGGACATGCAAAACCGCCTTTCGACGTCTCTCGGCTTGAGTTCATGTTTAACCAAATTTCCTTGCTTTTGAATATATCCAGCTGTTTTTAAACGTTTTGAAATGGCTGCTTGAGTGGCATCCAAAGATTCTTCGAGCTCTTCTTGTGATTGGCAACAATCTTCATAGAGTAATGCAGTTCTTCATATTCAAACTTTTTTGGCTGCCCAGGACGTTTATCGTATTCCAATTTTAAATCGTGCAAACCACTTTTGGCACGTTCGCTCAGCTAACGCCTGTTCACCATAAACTTCCACCAAAATACGATGACTTTCGGTAGCAGTTTTCTTCATATTAAAGAACTCCCCGCAAAAACACTTTTTCAAGCACAAAGATCGACTTATTTGAGTGAAAAAATTTGTTGTTTACGCTTCAAATGAATGACATATACTGAAATGACGTACAATGACAGTAGCTTTCCAACGCATGTTCCAATGGAATAATACAAGTTACGCCATCTCTTAGCGAACCGCACGAAGTTATAGACCCAATACATTTTTTTTAATAGGATAGCAGACTTGTTGTAAAATGTCCATAGAATCCTAAGTTCACCAAGAAGATTGTCAAGCATGGTGTTAGTAACAGAATGATATGTTACTAACTCCATGCCAACATCTTTCTCCTCTTTTGTGGAGTTGTTACCATACACCTCTTAAATGCAACTATGATGAAGGGGTCTTACTGAAATATACTTTAAACCGAAACATATGCTGAACAGGAAATGTATGTGGACATTTCAAAAGGAAAAACAAAGCAAATGGTTTGCATCTAATATGGTTGCACATATGGAGTGGCCTGTGGTGGAAACGTCTGTGGCGATTATTGAACAAAAATACATGAAAACAATACCAATTTAGGCGACACATGAAATCGGCAAAATGCACGAATGCGATAGTCAACTGTCGCATTAGCCATTTCCACTTATTCCGATAAAATAAATTAATGGAAGCAGGTCGAATATCATTTTAGGGCTACAAAACTAAAGCATGAACTTTGACAGGCAGTACAGTCCCCATGCAAATCTATACCTGCTGAGGTATGCCAGAAGCTAAACCACTCTCGTGAAGAAAAAATGTCAAACATAAATCAAGTATTTTCCTAAATTTTTGTCATTTCAAACTAAAGCATAGCAACGTACATTGATTTGCTTCTTTCGGCTAAAGGATGACTTCATACAATTTGAGGTATGGATATGTACATGCTTTCTGTAGGTCACATATAACTAATAGTAGGTGCCATAGCTACAAATGTAGTTATTTTTTGACCATCACTGTATATGCTTATGGTCACCTCAAGGATATGGAATTATTTTGTTCGTGGAGAGTTAAGTGGTGTAGTCGTGTTAGAAATATTAATTTATTAATAATACGTATGTTTATTTGTAATATAATTAATAACAAGGCCCGATGTTACAGCGACGGCGTCGTGAAGATCATCAAAGAAGGAAAGGTTATGTCTGACAACTCTTTCTTCTTTGCTGTTCCATGTACTGGTGGTGATTGTCTCGGTGATTGTCTCATCATTAAGTATCACCTAACATCCAAATTGAAATGATTACAAAAACTAAGTTCAGAGGTATAAAATTGATGCTTGGTTTCCTTTTTTTAATTACCATATAACGAAGTCAAACAATATAAAATTGGAATGTATAAATCACTACCAATCAATTACAATAATTAACTTTCGCAAAGCTTAAGCCAAATCAATGTGATAAATTGTCGTAAAAACGAAATTAATTGGACAATTAATCAAACTGATTTTTTTTTCTTTAGACTTATGTTGAAGTCTTCTCTGCCACTTTGCGCAACAGTAGTAGTTTTTAGAAGTCTTACGTCACATCATCGCTAACAAGACTGGGCAGTTTGTTGACTTGGAAGCTTAGGATTGTCACGAATAGTCATCAGCATGTCACACGTCTATGTCTGTCATCTCTAAATTACAAGGATGATATGGATACTAGGCTATAGAGACGATTGAAGCCTTCTTGATAAATGTATGCCTGCGTATACATGTCTCATAAAAAGCTCAAGTGAATGCTTCTTACTGGCAAGTAGATTGACCCTGTGGATCCACACACAGATCCACACACCGGCATAAATGGGTATAGTATGGTCTAAGTGAATTCTCAAGCCTCTTCAAGCTATATTAGACAGTCCGATGTGGACCTGGGCCTAGCTTCTAATTGATATCCGTGAAATAACACATCGAAAAAATTTCTAGCATAAGCATACGCAGTATTTTTTTTATTCAAAGCTATGATTATTTTGATGGTAAACTGCCTTAAAAAGGTCATGGTCACTTTCGACATGAATTTAATTGACGCAAGAATCTTTCAGACGATTTGCTAGGACATTCTCCGATCGAGTCTCCTGGAATGTCTCTCCTTGTACGTCTCCTAGTAAGCAGCCTCAAAGCTGCTACTGATGTGATGGGTATTACGATACAACCATGGTTTGACAACGAGTGCAGGCTGGTACATGCAGGGAAAAATGAAGCCTACAAAGGAACGCTGCAACGAACAGCGAAAGTTGTTCGTGAGTTGTACGAAGAAAGACGAATGGAATAGACCCGGCTTTCGACGTTTGTCGAAAGTGCCCTATCCTATGCTTTAGTAAACGTCAATCACGAGGGGCGTTCAATACATTCTCGGTATCGTTATGAAGGAAAATGCGAATTCAATTTAAATTGTTTTTATTTTTCAATGTAATCTCCCCTAACATCAATGCATGTGTTACATCTTGAGATAAGCTTTTTTAAACCCTCAAAAAAATAAATTTCCTCTTTCTCTGCAAAATACCCATTTATTGCCGACTTGAGTTCTTCATCATCCGAAAATCTTTTTCCACGAAGACTAGGGGCAAGGTCTGGACTATAGGGTGGGTGTTGGATTTCTTCGAAACCACTATCTCGCGCAGCAGCCTTGGAAACTCGCGCCGTGTGAACAGGAGCGTTGTCATGAAGAAGCAACGCACCCGCTGCGAGTTTACCCCGTCTTTTCTTTTTAATTTCCTCCCGCAAATTATGCAAAGTGGAAGCGTAGGATGTGGCGTTGATGGTTTCACCTTTTTTTTTGTACTCACTGAGAAAGATTCCCTTTGAGTCCCAAAAAACTGTGGCCATGAGCTTCCCGGTAACCGGAGTGACTTTGAATTTCTTCGGGGGGTCGGTTCCTTTTTTATGCCACTGCATGGCCTCTTGTTTGCTTTCAGGGTCATAGTGGTGGACCCATGTTTCGTCACCAGTAACAATTCGATCCATAACACCGTCCGCGTTCTCACTACACATCACCAAAAGCTATGTACAGCATGCGGTTCTCACTTTTTTCTGAGGCGCTGTGAGCATTCGTGGCACCCAACTTGCACTGACCTTTGAAAGGTTGAGATGGTTATGAAGAATGGTGTGAATGGTACCAATTGAAAGCTTGGTGATCTCTGCCATCATTTTCACCTTTATTTGGGCATCCTCAAGAACAAGTTTTTCGACTTTAATGCTTTCTCCCGTACACGCAGTAGCCGGGGCGCCGGAGCGGGGGTCGTCTTCAATGCTCTCTCTGCCTCTCTTGAACTGTCTTGACCACTTTTGCACAGTTGATAATGAAGGTGCGGAACCCAGCCCAGCCACCATCTCTTCATGAATAGTTTTTTGACTTTTTCCTTGCTTAGTGAGAAATTTAATTGCAGCGCGATGCTCAATTTTCACCATCATCGTGTCAGTTGCCATTATGATTCTGTTTAACTAGAGATAAAACGCGAATTAATAATCACATTTATATGAAATTTTATATGAATGCACTAAAATAATAGTATTACTTGATAAATAGGTCAACTTATATATACAACCACAGCTTCACCCCGATCCCCCGATACCCCCCGAGAATATATTGAACGCCCCTCGGATATGTTATAAATAACTTAAATATATTATTAACCCAAAAGTTTGAGAATCCCGATAAAAAACAATTAAATATCACTTAAAGGAAAATTGCAAAACATCACTGAAAAGTTTAAAATCGGTCTAACCACCACAACTGCTGAAGAAGAGTTCATGTACCATTTGAGAGAACAGCGTGCGACGTTTTGCCATCAAACACTTTATTTAAAAATTAACTGCGTGTCTGTAATAGCGAAAGGCGAAAGTGCCCCATTCGTCGAAAGTACCCCACTCTACCTTACATGATTTGACTGCTTGATGGCTTCTCCGAAAGGGTTTTCATTCGCTCTTCTTATTCTGTGTGGGCAATATATTAATACAAAAAGGTCTGCGGAGACGTTTTCGCTGCAATGGTGGCAAGCCAGGGTTCTGCCATGCAAGTGACAGAAAGGAGAAGCCGGAGGAGTAATAACTCTGGCTCCGGATGGTAACACCCTGTAATGGTCCTAACTAGTGTTACCGAAGGAAAATGGCAAATGGCTCCAGCAGCGGAACAAAGCAAATAATGCTTCAAGGGTAAAGGAGGTATATGAGCTAAGACCCCGCTGTCTCGTGGAGTGTGGGTAACCTTAATGCTAAAACATAAAACCCTGTGCCCCAAAATTATCGGAGGAAAAAAGGTGGGCTAGTAATCCGCCTCCTCTTAAACTCAACTCATAACTAATTATGCATGTGACGGAATTTCGTTTAATATCATCATGTAATGCACGACTCTGAACCTTTGGGACAACGCAGCAGAGGATGCCCATGTCAAAGCTGGAGTACCCAAGTGGAAACGGAGCTCAACCAACTTGGGGTGTAGAACTGGAGACAGGTAGCCAGATATCGCGCTAGTAGAAGAGGCGTGTTGTTCAAGTGGACTGTTGACATAGAACTTTCAAATAAGCCCATAAAAATAAATCGAATGGTGTTAAATCACACGAGCTAGGCAGCCAATTCTGGTCACCGAGAGAGTACTCGACGCAGAATTCATGATCCGGGATTTTAATAAACCCAACAGCACTGCTTCGATATTGGCATTTGAACGGGTTGTGTTTAAACGACTAGTTTGCTTAGGCGTCTCCAACTGATCCAGTCTCCCTGATTTATTCAATTAAAGAATAAGTCCCGTGAATTAAATCTCATTATCGTTTCAGCAGGGCACCTTTTGACTTTTTGTGCATAAGAGGACTGAAGAGGGTCCGTTGTTATCTACTAATCATCAATTTCCAAAACTATCAAACAGCTCAACTAGGTATTTTCTTCGTTTCCTTTGGTTGATAAATGACATCGTCTAAAGACTAACATGCACAGCCGCCAACATGTCATATCTTTAGCTTAACTTGATCAATGTGCAAAAGTACGTGTTGTTTATCCTACACCTCCAAACAGGTATTAAAGATCATTGACCGACCATTTTCTGTGCTAAAGTGATCACAAACTTAAAGCGACCAACGTTAAATAATTCAAATGTATAATCATAAAAAATGCCACAGGTGATAAAACAAATTCATTCAATTTTGGGAATACGTATTTATTAAAAAAGATTTCTTGTGTTATGTTGCTTGTGTAGTTCAAGTATCACGTAGGTTCTTAAAACTGAAGATTTTATTTCATGTTTAGATTTGCTGTTTTAACACAGCAGCATCTCTTGGCTATAAATAATCTTTACCGAAGACAACGTGATCATGCATTAAACGCTTGATGATGATGAGTACTTCTCGTTCATGGTCATATTTTTCAAATCCCCTCGTACATGATTCGGTACAACACGTTCTTCGTTTGTGAGCCAAACCAGTTTCTCGGAACGAATTGCTAACACAAAAAGACGCTTTGTAAATTCATCAGAATTCACCAGGAGTCTGTGTATGTTTGTATTTTGGGAATATGTGATCAACTAGATTCCAATCAAATGAGTCCACAAGTGTGATGAACCGAAGCCAATGCTCATGATGCCCACGTGGTACACCAGTTATATATATGTATACACGCATACAAAAACGTAGATAGAGATGAAGATAGATTAACATTTTGCAATAATTATACTTTCAGCCTGGTCTGGATGATGTTGTGAAGAAGTGTCGTAATGTTAACTTATTCTTCTCGACTGACATTGAGACTGCCATCAAGGAGGCTGATTTGATCTTCATATCGGTAAATACTCCAACGAAGACATTTGGAAATGGGAAAGGTATGCTTGATAGTTCGCTTGAAGCTTCATTTTGGAGTGTTTATGAAATCAATTGTACTCATTTCAGGTCGTGCTGCTGATTTGAAGTATGTGGAGAGCGCGGCTCGAATGATTGCCGAAATTGCACAATCAAATAAAATTGTTGTTGAAAAAAGTACAGTGCCGGTACGTGCTGCCGAGAGCATAATGCATATATTACGTGCCAATCAAAAGCCAGGTAACAGACTTAATGCATTTTTGACTTCATACATAAATATTTAAACTCTTCAACAAATAACGTTGAATCACATCGGCAAAATTTAATGATTACGTAGATTCTGTGTGAATCTTCTCTTTTTCGCTTTGAAACAATTTATAAGAGCCTTTGGTGATGGTGGTTTTTTGTGTATTTTGCTAAATTCAAGTTTATCGGGCTTCTGAACCCCGTTTGAGCTCAAACATCGAAGAGCCTCTTGGAATTTATTCCGTTGTCGTGTTGGACGTTCGCAACAGGTTGTTGCATGTTAAGTAGTCATTTTTGCAGATACACTTCTGAGGCGACGGTCTAAAACGAAAAAACCAAATACATATGTTATACATATGTCAAACTTGAGTAAAAATTGTATTTCAACCAGTAAAATGGTCCTATTTGGTCGTTTTGTTATTTGTTGCCATCGCTCTATCGTAAAACCCCTCGTCACTTATGCCGACAAACTGAGAGTGTTTTGTTTCACAAGCCTCTGATTTGATCTTCATCAGTATTGCTGCACAAGGCTCTCATAAGGCAAGGTGGTAATTACTTGGTGCTAGGTCTGGACCATAATGTATACGAATTAAGATCCCGCAACCATTGCTATCGATGTGTGTGACCTGGCGATGTCCTGATGGAACACAATTCCTCTCCTAAGGGATAGCTTCCTTCAGACGATCCGTAAAGATCAGCTCATAGTAGATGATTCCGTGCCAAACTCATCACCTAATAAACAGCAAGACCGTTCTTTTCTGGCCGTCAATACTGGCTTGTCCTCTGACCGACCACGACCCTCTTAGCTTAACGTTGTCAAAAGTGACGTCAAATGACCAGACGTTCGAAATTTTTAACAATACAGATCCAAAGTGTATAACGATTTTTTACTATACACATTTCCGCCAGCGTGGTGCATCTTTAACATTCAAGTTATCGGAACGGAATCAAGGGCATCTTTGACACTGTTACAATATCAGAACCATAAACATTATTTACATTTTCAGCCGGTTTGCTTGCTTTTTCGCCTATATGGAGGGAAAACTGTAAAACGTTCAAACAAAACTGAGTCAATCAATCACAAAACTATCCATAACACACCGTCCCCGCTAGACATATTTCTGCCCAACATCACAACCACAATCGGAAAAGCCATCCGCGCTCTTTGCAAGATATGCGATGTTGCTTCACTTTAACGTTGGTTGCGAGAGAGTCAACATCAAGAAGCGGGCAATAGTGTCAAAAACTTACGTTCACAACACTTCTACATTTTCTCTCATTTTTTACCACTCCATTTAAACAAAATCGTGCACATATAGGGAAACGTCAAATCGCATGTTCAACATTTGAACAGAGCTCATGCCATGTCGTAAAATCGAGATTCTTAGTTTGGACATGGATTTTTGTGCCTCCACCAGATTTTTTTCACATCATGTTCATGAACCGGGCATGGTTCATGTCCAGTGGACTCTGCGTGTAAAGCTTCTTTGGTACGGCGTTCAGTTTGGTTCGATGGGACTTATACAACGCGAGATATAGATTGCTGACTAAACATAATCACTATGTCAAGGAGGCTATTAAGAACATTGTAGCATTCGTAGCATTATAGACGAACAAATAAGCGTTGTATTGACATTATAACAATATTCCAAAGCACTTCTTTATAAACTGAAATTCGAGGAAAGGTCTACGGGTCACAAATAGTCTTACAAAAATGCAAGAATATGAAACAACTTCATCATCACCTACTCAAGCGTAATGCTATACCAAATTAGATCTGTTGTTCAAAAGCTTTGTTTTAAAATGTTAAAAGATCTTAAAAAATGAAAAAAAATGTTATTCCAATTCCAGGTGTCCGTTATGATATACTCTCAAATCCGGAGTTTTTAGCCGAAGGCACAGCTATCCATGATTTGCTACATGCCGATCGTGTCCTTATTGGTGGCGAAGAAACACCGGAGGGTCATAAGGCTGTTGAAAAACTCTCATGGATATACGAACACTGGATACCAAAAGAAAATGTTCTCACAACAAATACCTGGAGTTCGGAACTTTCGAAATTGGTAAGACACAATGGCCAATCTTAAAGAAGTGGAAAAAGTTTACACATTTACTTTCAGGCAGCAAACGCATTCCTCGCTCAGCGTATATCCAGTATCAACTCGCTGTCAGCAGTCTGTGAAGCAACAGGTGCTGACGTTGCAGAAGTGGCACGAGCCATAGGATTAGATTCACGTATAGGAAAGAAATTCTTGCAAGCATCAGTTGGATTTGGTGGCAGTTGTTTCCAAAAGGACATTTTGAATCTGGTGTACATATGCGAAGGACTTAATTTACCAGAAGTTGCAGCCTACTGGCAGCAAGTGATCAATATGAATGAGTATCAAAAATCAAGATTCTCCCAAAAGGTAAGGGTGTTGGAATGAAAAACTTTGTCTTGCAATAACTTGTACTTGTTTTACCTAGATCATTGAAAGCCTCTTCAACACAGTTTCTGATAAGAGAATATCGATCTTTGGATTTGCCTTCAAAAAGGACACCGGAGACACCCGAGAAACACCAGCAATAACCGTGTGCAAGACCCTTCTGGAGGAGGGCGCCAAGCTAGATATTTACGATCCAAAAGTCGAACCCGAACAAATAATCGATGACTTAACGCATCCATCGGTGACAGATTCACCGGAAGATGTCAAGAAGGCCGTACAAATTCACAGTGATCCATATAGTGCCGTACGCGATACTCATGCAATTGTTCTTTGCACTGAATGGGATGAATTCATCGTAAGATTTGTGTGCCAATGAATGTGTGATGCCATGATAAAACATATTCTTCATTTTCAGACTCTTGATTACAAACGCATTTACCAATCGATGATGAAACCAGCTTACATCTTTGATGGTCGCAAGATTCTCGATCATGACAAACTTCAGCAAATCGGTTTCCATGTGCAAACCATTGGAAAGCGATATAATCGCTCTGGGTTGATGCGATCTTGGGGCAGTATTCCACAGCTGTAATCTACGTAAGAAGCAATTCCATGTCAACAGCTGCGCTGGTTTCTGCCACATTCGTTCTAATTTCCTCAAAATATATTTACTGGCTACACTCCACACAAAAAAAAAACTCCCGCACACAGTATTTCGTTTAAAAAAGAATTTATTAATATTTGCGTCTTATACTTATATTTATTTCGAAGACATTAGAGCATTTTCCTTTTGGAGTCCTAGCAGGAGAAGGACTTAGTATACATATATGTATTTACATCGTCAGTCGTTGCAATAATTTATCTTTTATATTTTAACTTTTTATATATATACATGCATGTACTCGCAAAATCCAAAAAATTAATCAATTTAATTGATATAATTTATATTTGAATTATATTCATACACATTTTTAATTGACGTAAAAAATAAATATTACATGAGACGGAAAATATATTATATTTGCGTGTATTTAATATGTATTACGAATCAAAAAAAAAAAAACAAAACGAGATTAAATAAAGTAACAAATATATTTTATTTTTGTTAAAACAATTTAGAAAGCCATTCGTTTTATTATTTGACGGTACCATAGAGCGAAGGTAGCGCCCGATAAACCGAACCACGTTATGATGTAGGATAAATGCTCGTTACGGAGTGTAACACGCGTCTGTCCACCAATCGGGCCTAAGTGAATGCTGGAGGAGTAATCAGCATCAATGAAGTATGGGGCAGCACCAGTTTCAGCGCACATTTTCGGCAGATCTCTGTTGAGGTTAATTTGAAATGTTTAGTGTTTTAAATAATCATAGTTTTTGTTTTATAATATTTGATATGTGATGTGTAAACCGTAAAAGAGAACCGGCGGTAAAGAGGATCATTGTGGAAAAATCAAAACCCAACATCCGAAGAAAGAATGGATGACAATTGAGATATTGCACATAGCGGAAGAATGAAGATGAGGCAAATCAAATAAGACCAAACAATACAAAATCAGAGAGTCAAAGAACCATTATTTGCAACAAGAATGTGAAGGAGTTGGTCATAAAGCCGAGACTAATATTTTTTATTTTTCGCTACAGTCCTACAGTCTAGTCTCCAAATATGACACTTATGTCGCACGTCAAGTTGGTTGAGGTTCGCCAGATGGGTGCGCCACCATAAATGCGGGCGTCCTATTGCGTTGTCCCAGACGTTCGAAGTCGGAGATTCCAGGCCTAAGCTTGTCCATACGCTCTACTTGGCAGTCACCTTGGACCTTGGATCCTCTGACTAGGCTCATGTCGCTGTACAGCTCGTCAAAGAACCATTATTTGCAACAAGAATGTGAAGAGCTAGAAAGATATTAGATACCAGAAATCTCTGGAGTTGGTCATAAAGCCGAGACTAATATTTTTATTCGGCGCTACAGTCTAGTCTAGTCACCAAATATGACGGCTAGCTGCCACTTATGTCGCACGTCAAGTTGGCTGAGGTTCGCCATATGAGTGCGCCACCATAAATGCAGGCGTCCTATTGTGTTGTCCCAGACGTTCGAAGTCGGAGATTCCAGGCCGGAGCCGAGTTTTCCATACGCTCTACTTGGCAGAGCCACCTTGGACCTTGGATCCTCTGACTAGGCTCATGTCCTCGTCTCTCCTTCAAAAACCGTCAATGCAAACATGACCAAAGATCGCATGCTTTCGAGATTGTCCATGAATCTGCGGCGTACAGCTGGACTGGGATGATCGAGGTTTTATGTAAAGTCAACTTGACTCTATTACTCAATTGCCTCATAAAAACAGCATTGGCAAGGTTTGCGTTTAATCCATTTACGATATTTACTGCGGAACCAAGGTAGACGAAGTCCTTGACTACATCGATGTTGTATGGCCTTTCTTGAGGACAGTATAGTAGAATTAATGAACATGTAAAGTAAAGACGTATTTCTTTGTTTGAGAGAGTAACAAATGAAGTCTTCAGGCGTGTGGAAGGGACAAAAGAAATTATTAATTTAATTAAGAGGAGGAAGATGGAGGAATGAGAAGTGTAGGAAGACAGCGATGGTTGTCAAGCCTAAGAGAATGTCTCAATTTCTTACCAATCGAAAATTTAGAGGAGTTCCAAACAAACAGAAGCATCGATGATTTCCAGAAAGTGCTTTGAAAGTAACCAGAGAAACAACGAAACAAGCGCTGTTCACAAACTTTGTGAACAGGATAAGTCGAAGATGAAAGCCTTAACCCAAAATTCGATGCCAAGAATCACATTTATATTATATCGATAGTACACAGGTGTGTATATGAGGTGCATAGTATTATCGTGTTTAAAAGAGAGAACATGAAGTTTACGCAACGTGGAGTTTAAAATAAAATTTAATACCGACTTCGCGTTATACCGTCTTTCCGTACTCTTAAAAAGTTCCGACTGATAGGAACTATGACAACAGAGGTTGCAAACTTTCTGCATTTCGAAATAACCTGAATTGCAGTCTTTCAAGGCAACATGATATTTTGTTAGCTGTTTCGAAATTTCCAAGAACATTTATAATCTAACCTATCTGATGTGGTGTTGTGGGCTTGCTTAGCTTCAGTTCCTGGTACGAGCAAAATAATTTCCATACCCCTTTCGAGTCACTGACATTGTGCAAAGAAATGTCATGCTAGAAAAATGTTTTAAATGGAAGGAGTCGACATAAAACTGTAGGCCCCATCCACTCGTGAGAAAACAGTATCACACACAACACGAGTGATTGCTGAGAGGATAGGCCCTGACCATATACGTGCTGTAACGCCATCCATTTCATAATTATTTGAATGCATAGATAAGAGATTCCTTTAACAAATGAGACATAATAAGAACATTATGAAAATGTGGTAATTAGTCAAAGAAACGACGTCAGAATCGATTTTGAAAATGATCTAATGGCTAGATGGTTATAATTAGGTGTTCAATCAAATTAAGATAATAACATCAAACAAACAAACACACATAATAAAGTAATGAATACACAGTAATGTACGCATTTGAATTTGATTATTCACCTGTACAAGTAAACTGCCCCTTTATGCTCTGGAGTAAACTGTGGCCGCAATTCACCCAATCGTACAAGCCCGGTCAGCTCAATTTCGCCTGCGATTTGTCCTTGCTGTCTGGTTTCGGGTTTCAGAAATTTTTTCGATATCCAACCACGATTAATTAGAATTATTTCTCTGAAAGAAATCCGAATCTTTTATATTGAAGTCATGAAATGTAATTATACCTAATGTCCAAAAAAACACGCACATTATGATAGAGGGAGGCAGAGAGTGATATGTCGTTAAGTTTAGGATAAATACATCAATTATTGGTTACATCGGTCAATAACTGAAATTGCTAGTTCGTAAAACGTCGAAAATATTAATCGTAAGACAAACGTACGTATGTCTCTTAAATAGGTTAAGAGACAATCATCAAATCAGAATTGATATTGCTGTATAGATGACTTGTGTTTGACACTCTAATTGCCATCCTTTCTACTAAGGACAAACAATGGGTCAATTTAAGATTAAAACAATTTAAGACATTTAATCCTTTCTAAAAAGGTGCATGGAGATTAATGGCACACCCCTTTATAGCTTGATACCGATAGCAGTACTCTGCTAGCCACAATTACTACGCAATAATCACCACCTGACGTTTCAAATTGTTCACGATTTAAATGTGGAGGAAGTCTAAGAGATGGTGTCTCTCTAAAGCATGCTTTTTGCAGCAAAGAAATACACTGTGGTGTGTATGCAGAAATGTTTGTTTGAGACAAGTCAAACTAGGCGCATTTCCACATATGCACATATTTATTTTAGAATTATTTCCCCGCTTGAGTAGTGCAACTAAATATGTAACGTCAAAGCATTCTCGAAATTGGAAAATGTGAAATCTGTGACCAACATATACATTTCGTGTAATATGTCGCGACAGTCCGACGTGGGCCTGAGCCCAGCTTCTACGGGATACACTCATATTGCGCCTGCTTTTATTCTGTCACTAGTGGTATAATGTTTCTATTAAAAAAATCGTAATAAATAAAATCGTGTAGCATACTCCCTATTAGACAGCTTAAATGGTGTTATAACCAGATAACCAGGTGTACTGTCACGGTGAGAAAAGAGTCCACCACCAACTTCGGCACCATCTGGACGAACAAAAGATCGTGGTCCCATATATAATTCTTTGTCATGCAAAAACTGCCCACGAACCTTAACTGGGCAATATTCCATACGCTTCAGATCATCCAAACTGAAAGTAGGTACAAATTTATAGACAACTCAAATTAACATTGATTAGCACATCGTATTACTTATCCGGTAGATCTACAGGTGTAGCATGAGTTTTCTCATGAAGTTCTTCGATTAGATTTTCCTTCCAAATTTTCCTTTTCACTTGCCAGCATCCCAGACCAAATGATGTAACCGGAATTAACTTTTAACGACAATCTACAATAACGTAGAATAATTAAATAAATTTTATAAATCTTACAAATAAGAACCAGCCAAGCGGTGTAATTTTCTTGCGATTATCCTGACCAAGAGTTTGGCGCGATATCACTGGCCTATTCGCAAAGAAACGTTTACTATTCGACGAAAAATGCAAAACATCACACGGTTTCTGTTTAATGAAACTCATTAAGATCAAGGGACGACTTTTCAATACACTTGTTATTTGCAACATTTTTATTTCTTCTGTCGGAATATGTAAATTAGATTGTTCTTACGAAATAGATTCAATACTTTTAGCTAGCGTTAAAGTCACAAATTCAGTCGGCTGTCATTGGGTTTATTTTGAGTGAATGCATGATTTTGACACTCGGTCTGATGTGAGAAAAATTGTCGCGAGTATCGATTGTCGAGTGGAACTTCAAGCACGATGCTCATAAGATGTCGTTAATTTTAAATTATCTTCAAAAGACATTTGGTAATTTAAATTCATTTAACGTTGCATTTTTTAGGTACTCACTTAATTCCATTCACATAATATACTCACAGGATATCTATTTAGGATGTGAATATGTATCCATTCTTATTTTGCACGAACATGATTTTTGCGTAGGTACGCGATATGGAACAATCAACTTTTTGGTGAAAAGTGAAAAATATTTGCTTTTTGAGACCATATCTCTTCTTCAGCGTATCCGTTTCTATGGTTTATGTTTTTACTACACCATATAGTCTTATTTCAGTAAATTACTTTCATATTCCTTGAATGGATTGAAAAATTGTTATTTTTCATTTTAATTTTACAGCGTTTTTAAACCATGGCTTTTTAGTTTATGGTATCCAACTGTTTGCTTAGGTTGAATTTATGTATTAAATTCTGCAACATTGAATGGAATATATCATAGTAACGAAATTTACATGAGTTCCTCGTTTTTCTCTTCTTTCATGTGGCGCATTTGGCATTGAATGAGATTGAGAAGGCCTCTCTATTATTCCATTATCCTCCTTGCTCCCTTATTTCATAAAGGCAGTCGTTCGTCGCTATTCTCGGGACACATTTATTCTTAGTCAGGCGTTCAGTGCTGTCAGCCTCTGCTGCATTTAGACACAAGACATGTGCGGTCTCCATGCTTACATGATTGTGATTTTAATCGTCTCTTTCACAGACTATGCAACCACTGACATATGTATGTACATGCAATCTCTCCAGTATGGCACATTTATTACAAAAAAATGGCATTTTTAAGAAGAACAAAAATATAAATCAGGACTGAAGTAGGACTTCATTTCTGATAGAAATAATGTGTCCGTCAATGAATTGTTGCTGCAGTACAAATATTGGTTGGCTAATGTTAAAGTGGCATTGCCTTGTAATAAATCTTTAAGAAAAATGTCAATAAAAAAGCCGCAACCAAAAATAGGAGTTTTCATAGACCACAGTTTCAATTTATTATGTCAAAACAATTACAGGACATGTATGTATATGGATGTACGTGCATTGCGCCAGTGATTATCAAACTTTCTGCTTTGAAATGTAGAATTGGGACTTAGGCACAACGGACGCATATCCCAGTATGACGCATGTGATTGATCAAGCATTGTTTTGACATTCATGTGTAACTTAATCGATAGGTCATTCAAATGAAAGCAAAAGACACAGCACCCACTACACTTTCATGAATAAGCATCATGAATAATCCGTTAATGACACTACCTTGAATTTCAAAATTCATCACTCGCTGCTCATACGGGTGTCGACAAATTGTTTAGTCATCTACAAGAATACCGCATCATATATTTGAAACGATTTCGAATTAAAAGTCCTTCCACCTAACACCATCCCAAATGGAGAAACTCCGACTTTTCGAGCGTAAATGCTTCAGGACCAACAAAATTCCATCCTCTACAACAGTCCTACATCCTCTACAGAGGCCGAATCGACAGACGCATATTCCAACTCTCCAGCAACTTCTGCAAGAACCTCGAGAACATCCCGAATAGCCTAATAACTGAACTGGCTACAACACGACCTGACCCAAGCGACATCTTCCGCACAACAAGCCACATCAGAAACCTGTTCGAAATGGGCAGAATTGTAGACAACCGCAACAACATTATCTACCACAATTTAAGAACGGGCAGCAACACATTTAAGTTCAAGACAACTCTCAATACCAGGAGAGAGAGCTAAGTCTCCAAAATCCGCATTCTCTTTAATTTTGTATAAATAGGTTAAGTTAGTATAAGTTAAGTTAGGTATACAATAAAACGAACAAGCAGGTTTTTGTGAACCTTTTCCTGCAATTTCTTACTTATCTAAAAATGTATAAGCAAAAATTGATGTAATCCAACAAAATATCTAGAGAAATGTAAAGCAACACATGTTAGATATAACACTATAATTTAAAATTTGTTAAGTATTTGCATTGTCTAAAAATGTATAAACAATTGGATCAATAAAAAAAAATTCAAAGTCCTCCTCTAGAGTTGCTCCACTTAACGCACAGCGTTCAAAAAGCTTGCTAGATGATTTTGAAAAACAACAAATCTCCACCGACTGTGTTCGTTGTTTTTACAAGTGTTGCCACTATTCACATTAAAGTGTCAAATTTCTGCACAAAACCCATCTGAACTTGAGCTTCTTATAACATTTCCCATCTAATCGCCTCGCCATTCGATACTCGAAACTCACCAACAACAGGAATGAACGGTCCAACCGTTGTTTTACATCGGTTGTCGAAAATAAAAACACAATTCAACTTTTTCCTTTTTATTTCCACTTTTTCTTTGAATTATTTTACCTTCTATATAATAAAATGAAAAAAAAAAAAAGAAAATCATATATGCATACAAATCAAGGACAAATATTTTGCTGTAAGTATATCTATATATATTTGCATGTGGATTGAAAAAGAATAATTGTATCGCACGTATATACTGTAGAACTGTATATGGTTAAGAAAACTGCTAACTGTTTCAAATATTCTTTTCTCGAACAAAAAAATAATCGTTTTAACCCTATCAACAAAACTGATTGATAGCGATCAGATAAAGTGGGGAATATTATGTTTGAATGAATCCTATACACACAGCGTCCAATCATGGTTTTATTTCTTCTTCTGGGAATTAAAATAAACATGTTTATAAGAATATTTAACTTATTTTTTCGTTTATTCTTTTAAATGTTTTGTTTGGAAATTTATTGTATTTTTTTTTCTCTATATTATTTTGGTTATATTCTATATAATGACTACTTATATTTAACATTTTAATTATATATATTCCTTTTTTGTTAATTGGATTTTGTTTTGTTTTGTTTTGTTTGTTTTTTTTTTGTCTCTTATGTACTCTGAAATAACGTTTTTACTTTGAATTTACTGTTTATATTTTACTCTGCATTTGTTTTCGTTTGCGAACCATTTCAGTTCCTTAAACAAATGTCTAATTAAATTATTTAACCTTAATTACAAAATAATATAAGATGATAAAAAGTGTGTGTGGGTTTGGTATTAGTAGTGGTTGGTTGATTGGTTGTGGTAGGGAAAAGGGGGGATGCATGTTATTATTGGGGGTGTATTATTAATAAAAAAAAAAAAACAAGTTTTACTTTTGAATTAGTCACTTCTGCTTAAAAATAACGATTCTGTCTGTAAGTGCGCGTTATTCTTATGATTCTCTTGGTATATATATAATGGGGTAACTGTGTGATACCTCTTGCCTGTTTTGTTTAGCTTTAACCATTCCCACAATAGATTTACATATGCAATTGATTCTTATAAAATTCAAACCGAACATAATTACGTAAAATATATATTACAAGAAAGATTGATTTTTTTTTTTTTTTTTTTTGCATAAGTTCTTTGAATATAATATTATATTCTGCAGTTCTCCAGTCAAACATTTTCATTAAACTGGTATTTGAATGCGCCTCTAGCATTTTGTTTTGTTGAACAAATTTACAAATAAATACCACTGCTTCGAAAAAAACTGATTTGATTCAATTTCTTTCTCTAGCGTACACACTCACTCTCTCACTCTCACTATTTCTCTTCAACGCTATTCTGTCTGAGAGATGATAAAAGTATTTTCATTGTATATTTACTCGGTTCTTCCATATTACTCTGAGGCTTTTTGTTGTTCGGATTGTTGCATTAAGTCCTCCAACGCAAAGAAACTACCCGCCGCTTGCGAGAGACTCTGAGTGACAGCCGTTTCACCGCCGGCTGTTGTTGTGATAACGGTTCCGTCCATGTCTTTCCCATCCACACTGTCGGGATGTTGTTGTGTGACTTGAACTATAGGTTGTCCATCAGCAGTATATGATACAGAAACTGGAATTCGGACACCGCCTTCCCCAATTACATGCGCTCCCTCTCCTAACTCGCCGTCCTGGCCTTGTTGGATGACAATATGCCCGTCAGCATTCAAAAGTGACGCATCGATTAGTTGCGGTTCATTGTCACCTTGTTGCACAATTACCATTTGGTTGTTTTCACCAATCATTTGGAGGGTTTCCCCATCCATACCTTCGCTGGTTTGCAGTACACCAACGCTTTGCAACAGTTGCTGAATTTGTTCACTGTCAGTGCCATGTACAAGAATCTGATTGCCTTCGGAATCTGTGATGATGTGATTGTCTAGTTGCAGGAGTTGACCGTTTTCATTGAGAATGAATTTTATTTGTCCACCTTCAACACCGGCTTGCATGTCCTCTAAGTCCAATGGTACTTGATCGCCACTTCCCATATTTTGCTGGTTCTCATCATCTTGGCTCTGATCTCCTCCTTGCTGTTGTTGCTGTTGGCCTTCCTGTTGATCTTCTGATTCCTGATTACCAGCAATTGATGTCTCTTGTTGATTTTGCTGTTCAAGTGTAGCTGTCGAATGTTGGCTATTGCTATCTTGACCTTCATTGTCATCGTCTAAGCTAGGCATACTGACAGGATGTGCTGCTGAACCACTTGAATTCGGTGAGCTGTTTGCTTTCTTTTCACTTTCGCCAGAACCAGACTGTTTCTCACTGGACTGGCCCCCATCTGCAGATGATGCACCCTTGTCTATTCCTTCATCGAGATGATCTAATACCGGCATATCAATGCTAACTGACACTGGCGTCGTTGAATTCTCGCCGGCCCTTTGTTGGTGTTGCTGTTGTTTGGCTCCAGTCTGAAAAAAGCAAATAAAGAGAAAGTTAGTGCGTGTATTCTCGGTGGTTGTTTAAATGTCAACTTACTTCATTCTCTTGGTCAGCGGCATCTGGCTGTGGGATAGTTATGTTGAATGTAATACCACCAACAGCATTTTCTTGACTTGTAATAACCAAGTTGTCTCCTGAACCAGCCGCACTGTCGCCGCCTGCAGCTCCTGCTCCTACATCGTTATCTGATTTGTCGGAATGCATTTTTTCAAAAATGCTTTCAATGTCCGCTTCTAATATAGACGCTGTATTATTGGTACCTCCAGTGGATACCAAACTTGTTGTATCGTTCGAGTCTTTAACTTCGCCACGAATTAAGCTCTGACTTACGCTGGCCGATGTGGTGGATGCAGTTGTGCTTATTCCAGCGCTAGTTACAGCCGACATAGACGAGGACATTGTTTTCTTCTGTGACTGCGGCTTATGGGTCTCCATGTGTTGATTATAGTAATTCTCTTGGATAAAGGTTAATGAGCATATGTGACATGTGAAGAAACGGATAGCTTTTGAATCAACACCAGCTTCCGCTGACTCGCTAAGAGCTTCATCAATTGTCTCCTGAAGCAGTTTTTGTGTGGTCATCATATGCGGTTGCGATTGTGCTGTTTGTTGTTGTTGCTGCTGCTGCTGCTGTGTTATTATTTGGGTCACCTGCTGTGTTTGCTGTTGTTGCTGTGGCTTTGTTTGATGCACCTCAAAGTGCTTCACAAGCATCTCACGTTTAGGGAACGATAAGGAGCATGTTCCACACTTAAAGTAATTAGGCTGGTGGGCTTTCGCATGAATTGTGGCTTGTTCACGCGTCTCAAATCTAGTCGAACATAAACGACATTTAAACGGCTTCGGCTTAACATGTTTCCGCATGTGCTCATCAAAGATTGATTTATCAGTAGATTTATACTGACAGTGGTTGCATGTATATAACTGTGTTGTTATCTCGTTCTGCTTGTATTCATTGTGACTAACTTCCATGTGTTTTTTCAATGCCAGTTCACTTGTAAAGTTCACCTGACAGTGTTGGCAGGAGTAGATATCATTAGACTGCTGAACGGCATTTGTGTTGGCCGAATTTGCTGATGGAGTAGTTGCGGTGGCGCCATGTTTTTCCGTCATATGCTGCTTCATTGCTATCAAATTGGCAAATATTTTTTTACATATTTTGCATTGGAAATTCTGTTGCTTGCATGTTTCGTAATGCGGATTGAATAATTTCAAATCTGATGTTTTAAAATCGCAAGACAAGCACTTGTAAAGTTTTGTGGTTTTCTTCTGAAGCTGTTGTTGCTGCTGCTGTTGCTGGATTTGTGGTGGTGTTATTTTTATTTGTTGTACTGCACTCACTAAAACGATTACAATAATAAATGAAATTAATGTTTGACAAATAAAATTGGTCAGAGAACACAAAACAAAACCAAACATATCAGTTACAAGTGGATGAAGCAGACTTATATTCTATCCGGAAAGTACCAAGTGATGCTCACGCAAGTAAAGTGTAAAAAGTCGGCTTCAGCTTGAAAGCAACCGAAAGTAACGAAGAGCAAACGTGTAGTACTATTTTCAATTTAATTCGCGATCATCAAAGAAGTAACATTAATATTAAATAAATGCCTAAGACAAGGCTGCAACTGGACCACACAAGGTTATGTTATAATGATTGTCACAAGTGCAGCACTTGTGACCGAGCTCCCTCCAGAGTCATCGGTTTTCATACTGAGCTTCCTCACTTCGACAAGGTGGACAGCCGCGGGGAAACTGAATAGTTATGACCAACAAAAATCCCATCACGGATACGTATAGTGCCGTGCTAAAACTTGAAACGAACGTGAAGAAGATCGTAGAGCAGCGGCACTGAAGACAGTTGAGAAAAAATTGGTGGACTGTTGAAGTCATTTTTATCTGCGAAATAAGCCCACTGCGTGCTACAGTGACTCGAAAATGAAATGTTTAGTCTGTACTTCATTCGACTTTGTAAACTTTTAGTGAATATTAATGTGTTTCTAAACCAGCTGAAAATATGTTAGCCCTCGAGCATACATTTTTTATACAAAATCATACAATCTCTGAAGAAAATTTGTGCAATGAGCCGCAGATTCTAATCTGAATAAGAAAATCGACCGGAACATAACAAGCGATATTCTGATCTTGATTCACAATCAACCCATTCAAAGAAATGTAGGTTTAGTGATAAACTAAATGCTTTATCACCAGCGATTGCAATTTTTACTTTAGATTATTTTTAAATCTCAAAGATAATTCAGTCAAATAGATAACAGTGTACACTAATTATTTGTAATTGAAAATAACGTCATCAACATATCGTAACAACTAAATCCAGCAAAAATGTTATAATAGGTTCTGTAGACATGCAGATTACATGTATATCCCACGAGTGCGGCGAACTGCAACTCTACCCGCATACTTTTCGATAGCGTGTGATCGGCTCAAATTGTTTTACTTGCTAATGAAATGAGACTGAGCATCTGCCAACGGGTTGAAACGACTACACTGTGGTAACCACGTGCAATGTACTCTTCTTACGATACTAATCATGTGAATAGTGTCAGGCCTTTATTTGAACACCTGCTGCTATCATAATGAATCATTTAAACAGAAACTCCACTCAACTGCAACAAGAGTCGTTATCGAATGTTTTTCGAGCAAAAAGCTGACATAGAGAAAACAGTTATTGGCTCGCTCAAATTTCCTGAAATTAAGACTGTTTTCATTCCCCACGTGATTGGCTGTTTCATTTATATACATATCTGTGTCACATAAAAAAAAAATAATCATTGAATGACATCCAAATGCATGCCACGGGAAGGAATTTCATCAGAAACAAATGCTTTCACATCATTATGATGAACAAAATATCGTGATCCGTTCATTAAATATCTAGAGTGAATTCAATCGTTTGCTTGCTCAAGCTTGCTCCACCTTAAGAATCTACAATTATTTTGAATGGAATATTTAAACATACCCTTTCTAGTTCTTCCATCTGCTCCATCATCGTTCATATTAACAACACGATTAACTGCATTTCCACTATTTAATTTTTGCATTTTAATTGGCGGCGATGCTGATGCCGATGTCTGACTCACACCGCCACTGTTTGGTAGGGTTGTGGTCGTCGTTGTTGATGCTGCTGTCGATGATGACGATTCATCATTTAATCCATATTTCTTGTGTAGTAAATTCATTATATTGTTACGTACTCGTTCTACATCATTTTCCAATCGATCCAAATAGTTTATCAAATTGTTACACCTTGGGCAGACAACATCTTCTACGCTTACAATCACCATAAATGCATCACCGACCAATTGTCCAATTTTATTGGGAAACTTGGTGCTCGTATGTGAAGTGACCATATCGGTGAGCATTTGATTTTGTGTACCATTTGTTGCATCGTCACATATATAGCATCTACCCATTATGCTATTGTTATTGTTTTGTTGTACATTATTTGTGGAATTTGTGGTTGATGATACAACTGTTGTGCCGACTTTTTGTTTTAAAATACGCGGCTGATTGGGTCCTGTAACAGTGACAGCACCGCTTGATAACAAATTATGAATTTTACGCACAGCACTATTCATTGGATTCATATCTGGTGAGTTGACTGTTTGTTGTGATGTTGCACCGTACACCTGTGAAAATATTTATTTTTATTTCAATTGTAGCACTTGTTTTCTTTTATGATAATCAATTTATATTTCACATACTCTATTTAACTATTCTATTTATAAGATTATTCCTTTCTATTCTATAATGTGGGGACTATTGTGGGGCTGTGGTAATATTACAATTGACACTTGCAACGCGGAAAGCCGCGTCTTTCTTTCGTTCAGCACACTCGAGCATGTACATTTGAAAACCCAGCTAAAGGGGGTAGACGAAAATATTTCCCTTTCGTTATGTTGTGTGAAAGGGAAATAATACAAACTCAGTTCATAAACAATCGCATCCTTTGCTTGGGGTAGGGGACGTGATACACACACAAACACACTCGTTCGTGTGGATGGGACTTTTTTTTTTTGTTGGCTTACAATAGTGCACCAAAACCAGTATTGCCAGATAGCTACCATACACGGAAAGTGTAGTTTTTTTTGTATACACGACAGTGGTTGGCGGCAAGCTTCGGAATTGTTTGTATTGTGTTGGATAGTAGTGGAAAGTACTTTTGTATGTGTGGTGCGTGCTAATCAGAGTTATTGTTGTTATTCCAGAGCATGGTTGCATTCTAAATGAAAGCAGGTATCCAGTAGTTGAACATTCCAAAAATGTCTGGACATGTACAGAAATGGAGATTCATGCAAGATCATAGAAAACATACTAATTTCAGCAGATTCAAAAGCATTTCCAGTATATATAGAGCATTGAGTCTTTAAACTACTTTCCACAACAGGATTGTCGGACGTGATTGTAGAATCACTTCAAGACTTCTGGCTTTTCTATTTGTTTATTTTTCTTTTCAATGAAACCAGAGCTATAGATTGCCCACAGCCTGCCGTTCGCATATGTCTTCAAATGTATGATTGTGGGCACAACAGATAGTTGTCAACATGCGGGGGTTCCCCGTTGTGTGGCCGTTTTCTAACTCTCAATCCTACTATTACGCCTTTACTACAGTATTTGTACTCTCAAGGAAAAGTCAGTGACTCGTGAAATAGATGAGCGATGCCGTGAAAAGCCAGGTGTACAACCATCGACTTTTCGAGCAGGATTCACTTCACACTGCGCCACAATACAGTGATAATTTAAACTGTTTGCAACGTTCTTCCTCGCGGAACTCACTGGGGAATACTGTTGTTCAAGTATTTTGACTTTCTTGGCTGCAAATTCCCTTGTTATCATCTAATTAGTAACATCCATTAATTTGCTTCTTCTATTCAAAAGTCAACCATGCTTTTTTCATGACGACTAACGAAGAAGAAAAGATTGGGATCCATCAAGACGACAAGACATCATGATCCCACTGCAAACAAGTGGTAATACAAGCCAGTTGCGAAATGCAGTAGATAACAAAACCTTATGGTACAAGGAGAGATTTATGCTAACTGGTGGTGTCGACTAATAAGAACTGATTTTATATTTGTTGCAGTCGTGTATTCCATAGACCATGTCCCTATCTGTTTATGATCTTGTCAATATCCATCCGGGTAGAACCTGACATGTCAGATGTGGTACTAATCAACAGCAGACCCAAAGTACTGCGAGTTCGCTTCAAGCGATGAACCGGCTTTTAGAATGATTCACTAGAAATGAAATACCCAAGCCAGTTTAATTTTTGAAACATGAATTATTTGCATATTTCGATGGACGACATCGATCATATACTGCGATACCTCACCATTACTGTGTGTCCATAGAATCCAAAAGACTAACAGGCACTACGCATTTAAGACCTTAAATGATCACCCAATATTTGTATTTCCTTCAGATATCACGGTATGCCCATGAATCATGAGCAGAAGTATAAAATGACACATTATTGTCATTTCATGGGAACAAAATGTGTTTAACAGAGACTGGAGAAGACTCAATCATTTCATTCCACGTACACACTGGCAACACTGTCCGCGAATGACATACTCTTTTCCATTTTTTCTCTCCCCTCCTTTATCTCATTCCGAGATATAACCCACCGCCGCGCCAAAATATTTCACACACGATTTTTGCTTTATCTTTTGTTCGTCGGTCGGGAAATTTAAATCTTTTTCTTCTAATATGCAATGGCGGCGGAACTTTGTCCGACTCACAACAGCAAAACCAACACAAAAAAGGAAGAAAAATTAAGGGAAAGCGAAGTATGAGAGAAGAGGATTACTAGTCTATTACCTTTCGATTATTTGCCGTCGACGTCTGAACGATTCTCTTCATCATTAAACCAAAAAGAAAAAAAAAATAAGAAAAAAAAGCCTAGTATATGCTGAAAGTGATTGCGCTTTCAGCGGCGCGAACTAATTTAATGCAAGGGTCAAAAATTAGCTATAACCGTTATTATAAATAAAAAAAATATTTTTTTGATTAATCTTGCGCTTGTTATGATTATTTCACACGGAGACTGCGGGGGCAAAACAGCAGCGATATAACGCGCATCGAGAAAAATTTCTTTTAGACACACTTAGTTCAACAACACTCGCGAGTCTCAACGACGAAACGTAACTGAAAGAGAAGAATCGACGAAAGAATGTGGAATAAATGAAAATGGCGGCATCTCGTTGTTCGTGTTCTACACTCCTGCTGTAGGCTTCGTTCAGTTTCGCTTCATTATTCTATGATGTCATCTCGTTCCTTCCTTATTGGATTAAATTGCACCGGTTAAACAAAGATAGATTGAGATGTGCAGGGGAACAAACAAAATGGAGTATTGGTGTCTCTTTCTTTCGTTTTAACTGCGATAACAGAGTTGTATGTAGCAAACTTAAAAAAAATTCTTCTTGATTTCAAATTAAAACCTCTTGACTGACAAGAAGTGTTGGCACCGTAATTAATTATTTTTATGCGGCATGCAATAAGCAAACTACGCCTAATTACGTAAGCATGAAGTAGCAATTGTAGATGCAAGCACCGCTATGCTCTTCAGTATCACCGGATCTGCCGTGCCGCCCTCCAATTCTCAGCGAAAAATACCGAACGAAAATAAGCGACAATGTGAGCAACGACGTGGTACTTTCAGAATAATGTTTGCATTGAGAAAAAGACGGATATATGCGTGTACATTAATGAAAATGTAAATCCACTGAGGGGCGAATATACCCCTTTTTTTTTTGTTAAGGGGAATTGAAACGATACTACACACACTCGTGAAAGCGGTGTATTGGTGTTTGTACAACGCTTGAAATGTGCTTATCCTAAGGGAAAAGCAAACCAACTGGTGGCAAATTTGAAATACCACGTTGATTCATAATCTATGCTAGAGGGACGCCTCCGGGATAGTGTCGCTAAACCATTGAAAAGTTAAAATTGTCGCAGGAGAGAAGTGCTGAACATTTGCATTAGTTTATTGCATTACGTTCGAGTGATACTCATCACTTCGAAAAACTTCATCGTTTACCACATAAATTTGCGTGTGCGGGCATCACTGTTAAGCCCGACAGCCGACCATGACAGGGAAATTCCCCCTCAAATCCCCAGAAACCTTTCAAACCCATACCATGCATGCCCCTCTCAGTTACGGAGAAATGGGTAATTTTGTGCTGGTTCAATGCACATCCACGTAAATGTGTATTGGGGTTACCTAAGCAACATGACAGCTACAAGAAATTGTAAACAAATAATAAAACAAATAGAATACTACTATTGGCGAGGGGTCACTTACAGTGGGCCTTCCGAAAAGTTATGATTTATTTTAGTAATTGACACTACAAGTTTTGCAACATGAGAGGGGTCCTAAAATGGGTGGAAAAAATTAATATACCAAATTCCAAGGAGGGCGATGTGAGGTTTGTGCACTGAACACCTATTTAACAATGTTACTTAATTTTTTGCATATTTTTGAAGTGTCCAAGCTGTGTGTTACAATCCAGATGGCCAACATTTAATTGTTGCGGCTGGTGACAGGGTTTTCGTATACGACCCGTCAGATGGAAGCGTATTGAACACTTTAAAGGCACACAAGGACACAGTTCATTGTGTTGCATATGCAAGAGATGGGAAAAAGTTCGCCACCGGTGGTGCGGACAAGTCGGTTATAGTATGGACTAACAAACTGGAAGGTCTCGTGAAGTATTCGTAAGTAATTTCTTTAAACTACCAACACTTTGAGTGTTATCGTTTTTGTTGCTATTATAATGGTTCATGTGTACTTTGTGTATTAAGTCATGGAGATCCAATTCAGTGCCTTGCTTTTAACCCAGTATCGCATCATTTGGCTTCCTGTTCTTCATCCGATTTCGCGTATTGGTCGGCAGAACAGAAGGCTGTTCAAAAGTACAAAATTGGAAATCGCATTAACTGTTGTTCGTGGACAAACGATGGACAATACCTCGTATTGGGCTTGTCAAATGGAATGATTTCCATCAGAAATAAGGTAAAATTAACATTTTAAACAAACCAATGTGAATTGAAGAGTAAATATTTTTGTAGGCTGGTGAAGAGAAGTCCCGCATTGAACGTGCCAACAGCGCTGTGTATGGTATACAATGTAGTCCGACTGCTAATGCAAACAACATTGATACGATAGCTGTTGCTGACTGGTCTCAGACGCTTTCCTTTTATACATTGGGTGGTCAAATGATTGGAAAAGAGCGTCCATTGGGCTTTGATCCTCTGTGTCTCACATACTTCCCGAATGGAGAGTTTCTGATTGTAAGCGGATGTTGCCGTTCTTTGCAGCTATTCACAAAGGAAGGAATACGACTCGGTACACTGGGCGAGAGCTTTGATTCTTGGGTTTGGTCTATTGCCGTACATCCAAATGGATTTGCCTACGCGGTTGGATGTCAGGACGGAACATTGGCATGTTATAGTATAGCGTCCAGTACAGTACATGCATTGTATCGAGAGAGATATGCGTTTAGAGAGAACATGTGTGACGTAATTATACAGCATTTGATTTCTGGTCAAAAAGTTCGCATTAAATGTCGCGATCTTGTGCAAAAAATTGCAATTTATCGAAATCGTTTGGCTGTACAATTACCAGAGCGAGTGGTCCTCTATGAACTGAGCTCTGGCGAGGACCAACCAATGCATTATAAAGTTAAGGAAAAAATAACGAAAAAATTCGACTGCAGTCTATTGGTTGTTTGCGCACAGCATATAGTTTTGTGCCAAGAGAAACGGCTTCAAAGTCTGGACTTCGATGGGATTCTACAGAGAGAATGGATTATGGACAGTTTTATTCGATATATCAAAGTTACGGGAGGTCCAGCAGGCAGAGAGGGCTTAATGATTGGTCTTAAAAGTGGCCAAGTGTATCGAATATTCTTAGATAATGCGCTGCCGATCCTAATCACCACGGTTATGTCTGCAGTGCGATGTTTAGACTTAAATGCGGGTCGAAGTCGTATAGCAGTAGTTGACGATGCCGGTAGATTAGTCGTACGGGATGTGGTTCTGGATACTATGCTCTATCAGGTAATAACCAAACAGCAAGATAGAAATCAATGTTGAAATACGAAATGTTTAGGACACTGGAGTAAATTCTGTGGCTTGGAACAATCACCTAGATACAATGCTCTGCTACACTCATACAACAGGGGGGCTCAGTGTTCGGGTGGGGAACCTACCGCCTCGAAGTCCACAGAATATGATTGGAGTGGTTGTTGGTTTGTGCGGCTCTACAGCATTTTGCTTACGGGGAAATGTGATGCACAATATTCCGCTGGCTTTGGGTGCCACAATGTGGCAATTTATTGAAGCTGGATTCTTTGAGTAAGTGGAATACATTTATTATGCTCCCATTGAATTCTTTTTAAATATGCTATTATAAAGAGAAGCCTATCAAGTTGCATGCCTTGGGGTTACTTCAGCCGATTGGGAGGGTCTTGCGCAGTCAGCAATTGAATCGCTTCACCTAAACATTGCAAAAGATGCGTATGTAAAAGTACGGAACCTTCCCTGGTTGCAATTAATACAGAGCTTGATTGACAAACAAAAGCGTTCCGAAGTCCCCAAAGAAGTTTTGCTGGCCGAAAACTTCGCTTTCGCTGGTAAATTTAAGGAAGCTGCAAGGCTCTACCAGAAGTGCGGACAAAATGAGCGAGCTTTGACGATGTACAGTGATCTCAGAATGTTTGATTTAGCCCAGGAATTTCTACGTGAGGGAGATGATAACGAGAAACGGGAATTGATTAAAAAACGCGCTGAATGGGCATGTTCTGTACATGAGCCGAGGGCAGCTGCAGAACTTCTTCTGTCAGTTGGAGAAAATGATAGAGCAATCGAAATCGTTTCGCAACAAGGATGGGCTGATGTGTAAGCTGAATGGCGTTCTGTGATATTTAAGTTTTCTTTAATTTATTTTTAATGGTAGACTTTATGACATTGGGCGGCGATTAAGTTTGAATGAGAGAAACTCTTTGGAATTGGTTGCGACTCACTTGAAGCAACTTAAAGCCTTACCACTAGCTGCTGAGGTATATAAGAAGCTGGGAGATGAATCACAAGTGGTACAACTGCATGTAGAAGCAAGAGACTGGTATGAAGCATTTCGATTAGCTGAGAATATACCTGAGATACTACCGTCCGTCCATTTCCAACACGCACAATGGTTGGCTGAATCAGATCAATTTATCGAAGCCCATGATGGTAAGAAAATTAAAACTATTCGTAAATGTGTGTTGACTGACAGGAGAATGAAAACATTTCAGCATACATAAAGGCAGGACGCAGTAAAGATGCAAATCGTCTCTTGAAAGGTCTGAGCTCCACGGCTATCGCTGAAGAACGATTCGTGGATTGTAGTTACTTTTATTGGCTGATGGCAAAGCAGTTTCTGGAGACGTATATTTCTAAGGGGTACGTAATGTTGAAGATGAATGTGATAAGGTCGTTTATAATTCTCTTATTCATTCAATTTCTTTTTAATAACATTGTACATAGTATACGGTGAAGTGATAGGGAACTCATTTGGGCAGATTTGTGCTGTCAATGTTTATTGCATTAGGCTTCCGAAAGGAACAGCTATTGATCGACTGCCGAGAGGCCCGAGAAATATAAAAAAAAAGATAAACTGCACATGCGTAACAGGGAGAGACCTTCAAGAAATCTCATTTATCAAGTGTTCAATTTTGAAGGGGGTACAACACATTTTTATGGTCGCAGTACAAGTATCTGCATGATCCACCCCAAGTTTTTCAATTCAATTCAATAGGTTTCCGAAAAAGTCATATATTAAGATACGATATCGCCCATGTTCCAAAATACGGAAAGAAACGAAGGAACAATTATTAAACCATTTCTTAACCACACTTTTACACAAATATGTTTTCCTGAATTTGATGACATGAAATGTCCTAAAGGAAGGATACATTTTGAATTAAACTTTGTGTGGTGTCTATCGGTGGACCAAGTATATAGGCTGAATTGGATTTTGAATGTTTTCTGACATTTAAAGGTTATGGTGAGTTTAGTGATGCACAGCTCAGATTCATTCAAGGATTTTGGTATTGGCCCCTGAACATTTCGCGCATTTTTGTATTCTATAGCTAATTGATCCAAATCGGTTAGAGGTTAGGTTTCCAACATGACCCAAAAACACGATCAGGTTGCAGTACCTGTTACAGCACCGCCTCTAGCATCTTAAGAGAGCGAAGTTGCTCAGTGATATCGCCTGTCTATATAGGAAATATGCATTTTTTTGGCTTCCCAATTCGGGGTTATTCAGTAGTTCTACATCCCGTACTGGACATAGACTTATCCCTAGCTCCTATACAAACCATCAGTGTGTCAACTTCTCTCACTAATGGACCGGGCGTATACTTGTACGCCAAACGCCAGTTGTTCTGTCTAAAGATAATCAGTGATTCTCAACAGGTGGAGCCGTGAATTATGAACATTCTTTGTCCTGTCAGGGATTGAATCTAAAAACTCATCATGGTCTCGACCCTCATACAAGCAGAGGCAGGTCGTCTACTAAGCCATTACTCTATCCTAAGCCATTATACTATCAGGCTACTCCTGATGAAGAGCTATGATTTTCTATATTTTAATATCATTAGTTGTTCTTTTTTTTCTCTTCAAAAGTGAACAATCTCCAATGGATTATGATCTGAAAGAGTACAAAACTCATATGCGAATCGCGAAAGTCTACTATGCGTATACGATTATACACAGTTACCTGAAAGAACCATTCACCAGTTATTCGCCAGTGAGCCTCTTCAACGCAAGCAGATATATAGTGAATGAAATCGAGCACAAAGGTCCACCTAAAGGTGTGAGCATGTTGTAAGTTGTTGTTTTCACATATTAACTTTAGATACAATTCCAACATTTCCCAGTGCTGTCTACTACGTACTATCAAAGCAAGCGAAAATTCTCGAAGCGAACAAGCTGTGTCTGCAAGTGAATAAAAAACTTCAATCATTAAAACCGCCGCCGGGTGTGCAAGAACAAATTGATGTAGGTTCTGCTTCGAATGCTGTACCATTGACTATTCTATACTAACATTTTTATTTAGATAAATTATTTAAATAGTAAAGCATGCCGAAGTGGATTCAATGACCCCGAGGAATTACTGCCACTTTGTTATAAATGCTCAAACTATAGTTCACATCTTAATGGGAATAGCTGTCCGTCCTGTAAGCAGGATTATGTATTTTCGTTTGTATCTTTCGGTTAGTCAGTCGATTGGAAAATGAATTTCATCAATATGCATATGTACTTTATTGTTTATCGTTGTAGAAATATTGCCCCTTGTGGAATTTCATCCAGAAGTTGATTTAAGTGACGCTGAAGCTGAGAGACTTCTTCTGGCCCCACCAAATTCATCTGAAGTAAATGATCCCTTTTCAGAGGTAGGTTTGATTGTGAAGTTTTGTTTTTTATATGCATGTGTATTTTCTGAAATATTTTTTCAAAGGATGTGGCCGGTGCCTTGCCTATGAGTTTGGATCGAAGTGCACTTCGGGCGATGGATCCAAGTCTCGTGTTGATTGTAAAACGTCGAGAGAAACAGGCAAAAAGTATATTTTATAGGAACATCTTGCCGGACTTACAAGTGACCTTCTGCCCAGAATGTTTATTGGTAAATTAGTCAGCATCAAATTAACCAAATGTGATTACGCTCATTTGTATTATTTTAGTTGTACTATGCTGAGGACTATGAGTTGCAAGTGTTGCAAAAGGGCCACTGTCCATTCTGTAGGACAGCATCCGATAAATTGTTTGAAAGCTATTAAGTGTCCTAAGAAATTATTTATTATTTATTTATTTATTTATATTTGCTCATGCAGTTTTAATTTATCAATAAATTATTTTGGCAATCGCTCTTGTTTCCTTAGTCGTGCCTACCAAATACACAAGACCCTACCAAGTCTAAGCACGATAATTTCTCCCACAAGCACTCTACATACTCGTATGAACAGAGAACTGAGTTTATTATTTTGAGATGTTCTCCTACGGACTTTTTTGTGTGAAACGGGCTGATTTCTTTCTGTAAGTTTCGCTCAACGTCTTAGTTAATTTTTTTTATTGTGGCTCTGCAAAGGCTTGGTGGGATCTTTTTATTTTGGCTTTTTCGAACTATTTTCATGCGTGTGAATGGTTTTTTGTGTGAACAGAATTTAGGCTTCAGAATGCATCCATTAGAGATTGGCGTCCATTAGAGTCGTCTGCACATATGTTGGGTCCGGGCCTGGTTATTATTTCATTTTCAGGATCGGTCGCAGAATTATCCAAGCGGCACCGTCCAGACCAAGATATCAACAAATTAATACTTGGGTAAATTCAGCTTTCATGTTGATGATGTCCACTGACCCTGACCTCATCTCTAGGATAGGACCAGTATTTAGACAGGGCAAGGCAACATTTTCGGTGGGTCACTGACGGTTCATATTTTAATTACATTTCTACTGGTTTTATCAGAAATGAAATATGGTACAGATTCCCAACTTTTACATCTCTTGCTCCTTGTTTGACAACCAGCTGTGAAGTTGTTTATCTCTATAATACTTCATTTCTCGGTTTTATTATAAAAAATGAATAACCCAGGCAGCGACGTTCAATTGGTAGGGAGTCGACGCCCAGACCCGCACCGTCACGGCCGCCACTAATATATGTTTATACAAAACTGGTTCAAGGCCAGGTCTGCTATTGCAGCATTTGTTCTTTTGGAACTAATTTCCAAACTTTCTCAGTTCAGTGACCTCCAACTGAACATCGGCACAAATTTCCAAACTTTCTCGGTAAAGGGTTCCTTCAGTTCAGTGACTTCCAACTGAACATCGGCAGGATAAGTAATTATGCCACGCAAACCGATTATGAAGTTACTCATAAAAATGTATAGATGTACTCTCTAAATCCCAAGTTTCGTCTAACGCCAATGAAAACTAACAATTGGGATTGCAGCTAGACTTACAAACTAAAGGGTGCTGGCTCAACAATAGTATTAAGAAGGGACTTAGAAAAAGGTATATATTTCGTGTTTTAACCTCAAAGTCGTCACATCTGGTCTGAAACGACTGTAATAAACACCTAACTTTGGATTTGTACTTAGAACTGTTGTTAGTGGCGATAGTGAAGGTTAATACTTTCTGTAGCTAAATTAATACAAAGCAGATTAAATTTAGCTTTGAATCCGTTTATTAAATTAAACATTGTCAGAAATGAACAATCTTTGCGTTGTAATTTGAGATTCAAAAAATTGATGTAGTTAGTAACGTCAACAAGATCAATCAACTAGGTTGTGCTCTTCAGTAAATCAGTTTCCAAAGTTAAAGCCCTTTTGTCTGTCAAGAGCTTTTGCACGTATGTACGTCATTTATGCAGCGTACTACTAGATTAAAAATATCATTCAAACGCATGTCCTTCCCTCATGAGGCTTCCTGGTGGATAATCAAAACAATTGTACGGACATAGTGTTCGACTCAAAACATTCTCTAACAAAGCTACGCAACCTTTGTTTTTCACAGTCATTGCAGGTGCACCATGAGTGCAAATGGCTACCTTTTCCACAAATTTTCAATACTTTCGTACATTTTTAAAAATATGTCTTTTCCTTGGGCTGTAGTTTCCAACTGACACACTTCTAGTAAATTTTATTTTATTTCATTTATTTATTGATTAATATTGCTGTATTTACATCACGAATTTCTATTCTTTACGAAGTACAGGGCTTAAAGTATAACATTGGATAAATATACTGAAAGTGACCTACATACGGTTTCATTTTATAGATCAGAATAATTGAAATTATAAATGTGAATAATAAAATTAAATTTAAATTAAGATTCAATTTGATCATTCAGTTCAAGTGGACAGGCTAGGAGAAACAAACTGAACAAAATTGTTTTGCACTCGGTCTTAGACAGTACCTGTGAAGGTCTCTCTCGGATCCCAGAGATGTATAGCATGAATGAAGAAATTCCTGTGTGATGCTAAACAATCAGAAGGTTTCAACGAAATGTTACGACTTGATCGACAGAATCGAGAATATTTTGGGATACATTCCATTGTTCATCAATACACCACACAAAAATGGCCAACTGAGATGTACTCGCTAAATCGCAAGCTTCGTCTAACGCCAATGAAAACTAACAATTGGGATTGCAACTAGACTTACAAACTAAAGGGTGCTGGTTCAAGAATAGGACCCCAACTGATGTACTTTGTTTAATTTAATTTGTATAATTACTCGTATTATCGGTTTATTGTTAATTGTTCATGTCCTACAATAGCTGGTGCTTAATCGTGTTGTTCAAGTTCGTGTGTCCATGGTGTTCCTTTTGGGATGTGGTGGTGTTGTGGTAGCCGACTTAGCCTCGATGGTGATTGCTATCGCTGCTCTGGCAGAATCCATTCAGCTCGTTGTTCGACGTCGTTAGAAAGTTCTGCTCATTTAGCAGATTAAACGCGTTGAGGAAGCATTGTCCGGGGATTCTGTTTCTCAGGTTCCTGATTTCCTCGTTAGGATAGTTGTTGATGTCTACTAGCTGCTTTCTGAATAGTGTCATCATGTACTCTTGAGGGGGATGATGCGTGCTTGGTCGTAAAGCCTATTGTTGCTGTGGTGCCTTTGACGGTACCTGTCGAAGGTGAGTCCGATACTTATTCGCAGTATTTTTGTTTTGGAAATTGTGAGCTTCGTCATGCTGGTCTTAGAGATGGTGTGCCATATTGATCGGCCGTATAAGCTGGTTGTAGAGCATCAGTGTTGTCCTCTGGCTCAATCCATTACCCTTGCGCATAAAGCGATACATGCGATGGAAGCCTAGGTTGGCCTTCTTAAGGGTCTGTTTCAAATGACTGTTGAGCTTCAACCTTTGGGTGAAATTAATGCCAAGATACTTGATCTTTTCGTTTGTTGATATTTCTGTACCGTTAGGGAGCACTACCTTTATGCTTCGACATTTGGCTGCTTATATGCATCCACCTCTGGATGGTCTCCTTAAGCACAGAAGTAGATATTTCCCAGCATTGATACAAATACCCCATTTGGTATGGTAGTCAAATTTGCTCGCTGTTTGGATTTCGACCCTTTGCGCGGCTATCTGTGGTGACGTCGAGCTGGCATAAGTCAGTGAGTCATCTGCGAATAGACAGCACTTTACTGTGTCAGTTGGATGTGGTTGATCTGTCGTGTAGATATTGAAAAGCCACGGTCCCAGCTTTGAACCTTGCGTAACTCCCCCCTTGGTGCTCCACTCTGTTGACTTGCTGTCGTCAACTGAGACGTAGAATCTTCTGGAATGCAGAAAGCTATAAATTATTCTGATGAGGTTGGAGGGGAATCCCATCTGATACAGCTTGTAGATGAGTTCCTCAATCCAGACCGTATCGAAGGCCTTTTCTACGTCCAGGAAGCAGGCGACGGTGACCTCGTTATAGCTCAGTGCAGCTACAACATCGTGGTGGAATTTCATTAGCGGTGGAACAGCATTAGTGTTTTTCCCGAAATCCGTACTGAATATCCGGAATGATGTTTAGGTCGGTAGGTCATCGCTTTAGTTTTCGCACTACCAGGTCCTCCAGGATCTTGCTTATATTGCTCAAGAGCGATATAGGCCTGTGTCCTGAAACACTGGCAGCGTTCCCCTTTTTTGGTATTGCCACAATTTTTGCAATTTTCCACTTGCTAGGAAAGTAGCAATTGTTGATGCAATTGGTCATGATGATTGTGAGAAGTATAACCACCGTTTGAGGCATTCACTTCAGGACGAAATTCGAAATGTTGTCATTGCGGAATAATTCCCGGAATTTCTTCGGCCGTTGTGAGGTCATCTTTTCCTGTCGTCCGCTAGGTTGGTTTCGTTGAAGATGATGTCTGGTGCGGATGAAGTCGCAAGTGCATTGAAGTAGCTGTTGACTTCTGTGACAAATTCCGGGTCATCGTGCGGTGATGGTTGAAAGTTGCATTCGAAAATTACTGAAAAGACTTCTGCTTTCTCTGCCGATGTGCTTGCGTCTTCTTCGCTTTTCGTCAGTGTTTGTGGCAGCTTCTTCCTCTTACAGATGATTTGGTGAATTTGTCGGAATTTGTCAGGTTCGGGCTGTATCTTGCGGAGCCTGTTCTCCAGCTGTATATTGTTGTGCGTTTGTACCGCGATCCGAAACATATTGTTCGTGCAGTTCAACTCACTGAGACAGCTTGGTAGTCTCTGCCTCGTGTGTTCAGCTCCCGGTGGTGTATTCGCTGGACAAGAATCATGAACACAACATCTAGAGCTGAAGTCGCCATCTATGCCTCAGGTGTGGCATCGCTCATAATTCCGAAGACCGTTCCCGACAAAGGGGTTGTTGTACACAGTGCTACAAGGAAGTTATGTAAAAGTCACCACCACAACACCAGCTTACTTGGAATAGTGTACTTGAATTGTGCCACCCATGCCCAGATGGCGCCAGTATGATCTAGAAAGAAAGTTGGGAGGTATAAATATCGGAAAAAGCGGCCGAAACAATGCAACTCAGTTTGGTAATTTATATAGCGGGTTCAAAGTGTTAATCGAGTCAGCCTAAAATGCAGCAAAGAGTTTTGTATTAAAGTAAAAGTTGTATTTAAAGTGTAGTAAAGGTGAAGAAGGAGACCAGTGTTTAAAAATAAATCCGCGTATTGGATAAGTGAACGTTCGTGTTTTATTCGTCACAATCCAGTGATCGAACCCTTATTTGTGGACAACTTTATTCATTTCACGTGGACTCATTTCTGGAAAACGTAACCATATTAACTGAACGGATTAACTCCTATCCTATCATCCAATTAGTCAGGTTTAAGCGACCAATTTAACCCACCTAGTGCAGTAAAAAAATAATCGTACAACATTTCTGCTTTAAGTAAGACTTCAAATATCATCATCTTCTGGTAGCCTCGCATGGCAAAAATCAAAAATAACAAACAAGAGGACCGGTTGTTTGAGCAGTTTCTTGCTTTAAAATAACATTTCTTTGGTTATGTACAAAGACAACTGGTCTTCGAAAAGAATACCATCCATCGGGGAAGTAACCTATATTGAGCAAAAACACGCATATTTTAAATGCGTTGACTTAAAGCGCGTCGCATCTTCTGTCCCGATTTAAACGGAAATCGGATATTAATTTTGTTTATTTATTCATTTATTTGTATAATCGCTTGTGGGATATTTTCATGCTTTTAATAAACAAAAAACGAGTTCGCTACTCCAGCTTAGTGGCCAGATTGAAATACATTTATATACGTATGTATACCAAATATGCATGAGCACATTTGATGTTTCAAGGTTAGTTGCATTTGAATAAATTCCGTTTATAAGTAGAGCTTCTGTTCGGGGGGTGGGCTGCTCGCAAATAGAATAATTCCATCAAGAGGATGCGTCTGCTTGAGGACAAAAGCAACAGTAACAAAATTATACAGAAGAGGACTGACTAATGGCTTCGTCTCCAGAATTGCTAGCTACCTTTGAGGTGGGAGTGTTAAATTAAAATTTAATTGATCATGCATTGTCAAGTGATCCCCACTTTAATGTCCACGGGTCAGCTCATTCCTGCAGCTTCAATTGTCGAGTTCGAACAATCAGAGGTGTGATTTATAATCGAAGACGGGAACACTGATGTTGGACCAACCCGAATTAATAGCGAATTCTGAATTATGTTACGTATATGTTAATATAGCCGTTTGGGCACCTTTTTTGAATATTTTTAGAAATGTCAGCGCGAATCGTATGCATTAGCTATTGTGATGAAATCTTTAATTTTTTGTATAAAAGCATTGTCATCGGTGCGATTAGTCAACAGTTTCCTTTTCGATTCTCTTGGAATACCTTCCTTTAACGCAAGCTCAAAATGTTCAAGCTTGTAAGTTAATCAAAAACGAACAGATTTTCTATTTTACTTGAGTTTTCGAACAAAACATGTGATCTTTATGTGTGTGTTTTTTTTTTGTTCCTTTGCAGATCCTTGTTGCAGTCCTTTTGGGATTAGCTGCTGCCGAGAATATCGACAAAACCGCCGAAGTTAAGAGCCTTAGCAACGTCCCTGCTGATGCCGAGGGTAACTTTGCTTATTCTTACGACACAACCAATGGAATCGCTGTCCAAGAGACTGGAAGTGCTTCGGGAGTAAGCGGTAGTGCACAATGGATCTCACAAGAGGGTGTTCCAGTCCAATTCAGCTATGTTGCCGATGAAAATGGATACCAACCACAAGGTGCATTCTTGCCAGTTGCCCCACCAGTACCAGAAGCAATTATTAGGTCCATCGAATACATTGCAGCTCATCCACCAAAGGATGAACTTCTAGTCAAGGGATAAATTAATTGCTCTGTTGTTATCTTGTTTTATACGCGCTTATTATGTGTTTCATTGTAATAAATGAGAAATTTGTCATAACAATTGTGTATGTAATTGATTTTTCGTTCAATGGGTGAGGCATACGTTGAATTTCGTGATTTCGATTCTCGTCCTCATATCAGCTAACGTGAAAGTGATTTGAATTGATAGCAGAACAATAAGTATGGCTGTTCCACAAAGTTCCCACCACAGACTTTCTGTTGACATGGGAACATTCTTGCTGTAAGCTCCAACAACTAGTGTCTTATGTTTTACAGACCAACGAACAGGATACCGAGCATTGTGCTAAGACATCTCCCTCTAAATGCGGTCAGTATGTACACAAACTGTTTTAAAAAACTGTAAACAGCGGAGAATTCTTAGGTAATAACTGCGATTGTGCAACCCATATCCAAGCGAGGAAAGGACTCTTCGCATCCGTGCATCGTTGGAGGTCTGTTGGCACAGGATGATCTACCCTCAATCCGAGAGGATCGCACAGCCTGATCAGGACTCTCAGGACTCCTATCGGCCTCATTGGAACTCACACCTTTAGTTTCGGTCCTGACTGACAGACTGCAATTGCAGCGCCTTCTCCTTCCTACGGTCTCTCTTAGGACCAACGACGCCACCTGCGCCCACAGACGAAGAAGATTGGAAGCCACCAAAGAAGCTGCCTCTGACGTGCTAGGTTTTACGACACGACCTAGGAAAAAACCAATAATTTAACAGCGAGTGCAGACAGGCATATTCAGTAAAACAGGAAGCCTATCAGTGAACGCTGCATCCAACTATGAAAGGTGTTCGTGAGCTCAGCGAACAGAGTCAAAAAGAAAGACACAAGCGTTCGAGGAGATGGAGAGACAGGAACTATGTCCGAAAGTTCTGACAATAGTCTGCAGAGTGCAGGGACGAGAATGGACAACTAGTAGTAGAGTCTCAGTCGATACTGAGAATTTGAAAGAATCATTTCTGCAGTCTGTTAAACGGCGATGAGACGACTGGATGGCGCAGTTTTGTGAAGTGCCTGCCCTTGGTTAATTGGATCCCCGGTTCTGTTTCGGTTATCTGGTTTTCAAATCTGGCCCAGTCACAATTTCCCGTTCAATCGGTGGTTCGTAGTAGTCTACCTGTGGGTATCACAATGGACCAACTAAGTGTGCTGGTGAATTCGCTAGCAGCCCTGCCTACCTAACTACCTACATGCCTACCGAAGCGGCCATCAAACACAGCGAGTCAAGCAGAATTTTCCACTCCACACAATGGACGATGATAGAGGACATTTCCGTACCCGATCTAGACGAAGTCAAGATATCGATATCGAGCCTAAATTTGGATAAAGCTTCTAGTGCAGACGCACTTCTGGATTGTATTGAGAGCTATGGGCTCCTCTTGCGCAAAGGTGGAACATATTTATTCTAGGGGATTCTCCCGAAGACACTTTCCTTTGGAAATCTGAGAATGAGAGATCCTTGCCCATGTATATACGCAATTTGTGGGCCTCTCAAAATCCCAGAACAAGTTCTAGAATTTCATTACATTACCCATACAATCTGCAGATAACTTCTTCGCATACCACTAGCTTCCTTAGCGGCCCCTGAGTCTACAGTGCCCTGTTAGGAGGCCTGTTAGAAAACGGAGGTTGCTCTTGCTCATCTTAATATACGCCTCAAACCTCTTTCGGTTATATTAACCCAAGAGTTTCTTGGCCTGCTTTATGCCATGAGCGTTATTCCCAAGATTCTGTCCGCTTCCTTCTTCCTACTTCCCTGAATTGATCTCTCAGGACATGGTCTTCTCAAGCGCAGAATCGTTCGGGGCCTGTGTAGGGTTCCGATGTTCCTTTTCTAGCTAGTTTTTCCTTTTCCTTTCTAGCCCATTCCATAGCCTTCTATTCCTGTATGTCGGTCGGTATCATGTGGCTCTGTTTCTCCTGCTCAACTTTTTAATCTTAAGTAGGCATTCCCACACAAGCATGGATTTGATGATTTGGGAGTCTATACTGTTCGATTGGTTGATTTATTTATTTTGTTTCGTTTAAACATGGCTTTGCCGTTTGCCTGATTGACATTTATATATTTAGATATATTGCTTATAAAGATTAAATAATTCATTGAATAAAGGTATAATACCATTTTTTGCTAATCTCTAAAACGCTTCATTTATTATTTAGTTTCGGTATCAAGAAGCTGTTATAAAGGGTAAAGGGTGCTCAAATTTGTGCACGATTTTTCTGATTGTACGCACATTTGGACGACCGACCGCGAAGTGCACGATATGCATTTTGATTTGAACGACCATTTTCATAATAAGCCTGAATAACTTTAACGCGTTGCCCGATTGTGTATCTTTCCATGGTTCAAATTGAGTTAGTCTGAAATTGAAAAATGAAATGCAGAAAAAAACTTGACACTTAGGTGTGGTTCACATTCAACATCGGAATGTGAACCACATTCAATAACTTCAGATTCAGTTTTGAAATCACTTCCAAGGTAATGTCTTCTTACTTCTCTCAGAATTGGACACTTACCAATGCAGTGTATAGCATCTTCCCTTTCTGTGAGCTTGCACAAGCTGCAGTAAATCAGTACGGTGTGGGACGTAATTAAGCTTGATAAGCTCTAGGCGTAAGCGGAAAATAGTGGAGATACACTCCGACGGGTTGTTGTTGTTAAAGAAATTCCGCTCACCCAGATTATGTCTCAGCTTACTGTAAATAGCTCCATGAGTCGGTGATGTCGCACAGTCGATGAAGTCTTGCCGGATTTTCTCATTCACCTTCGAGATAAAATTATAGATTTCCTTTATTGAGACCTGTCCATTTTCGTTAAGCTGCTGGAAGCTGGTCTGACAGTATGTTGCAAGTTCTTTCATCATGCATTTCCATCACTTTGATGAGATAGTCTACGTGCCACTTAAAAGTTTCAATGAATGAATGGATTTGATACAAGTCGCAAAACCATCCGAGATGACGATATGAATTTCACGCTTGCACGCTAGCATCCGTTTTATTGAATACTTGCTGCGCTTAGTCTACAATTTGGAGCTTAAAGCTTGGAGAACAACAAAATTAACACTGCCCATACATCAAACAAGAAAGAGTCAAATTCAGCAGAAGTTTATACAAAAAATGGGTATTAAGGTGGATATACTAAAGCAAGGATTTGGCACAACCAACGATGAGAGCACATCTCAAAGATTTTTCGAAGACCCATTATCAACGGCAGAAATAACTGCAGTAGACGTGCAACTAATAAAAAGATTCAGTGTTATCCAGGAAAGCAACTTTTGGATTGACCCCGACAAACCGCTACAATGGCAACAAATTTATATCCCTGGTATTATATGCCAGAAACAGTGCAGAAAATTCTGCTCCACGGACCAGAAATAATACCATCAGCAGCTTTGCCCGTCAGGTCATTATCAGAGGAGGCTCAAGAAAGTCGGAATAAGCATTATAGTTACTATTTTATAATAGTAGACAAATTGTCTCATTCGGCAACAAATGAAGATGGTATTCATCTGATCCCTGGATTGCTTATTTAAGGCCTCAACCAAAAACAAAAGATTCACTTCCACTAAGTACTGAAGCGCAAGCCTTATTATACTAAATTGCTTAGCTTCTTTATGTAATTGTAGAGTATTTTTATAAATATGGACGAAATAAAATATACATTTTAAGCCCCAATTTGGAGTCATTGACAATAACAAATAATTTTAATATATAATATTTTTTTTTAATTATTTTGGCTTAAGACTTAACTCCGTTGGTGGATGAGCTACCACTTTGAACCATGATAAGATCTAGTGGCACTTGTACTATGTTTCAAATTTCATTAAGATTGGTCCACGGGTTCAAAAGTTACGGATTTAATTCCAACTCTCCCATACAACAAATAATGACCACTGTGCGTCGGCTCCAAAAAAGGATCAAATTGCAATTGTTTATCCATGTATCGGCACTGAAGCTCGCACTGCGAAAACGGGCACACACGAACTTCTTAAAATTCATTGATTCTAGTCAGAATTTACAAAAGACTAACGAACAGTTTCGGCTTTCCTGGGCGGTGTTGTAGCTATTAAGCATGAACAACTCCGGAAATACAATTTGTCACGTCTGCTGTGAGTTGAGCTAATACAGGAATTAGTCGATTACTGAACATTTTATGATCCAAGGCCTTTTCAAATTTTGGCAATAAAGTGTTATTGCAAATATCCATTCAATTGATTAGTCAAATAGATATTTTCACATCAAACGCTCAAATAAAGAAAAGCAACAAAGAAATGCACACATGGGTACTGTCATGGGGACTTGTTTATCTTATTTAGATTTATGTATCACATTTAAAGGCCACTTTTCTATCACTTTATCGCTTCATTTTACGATGGCTGATTCATCCATCGTCGCAATTACTGTTTCTGTTGCAAGAGTACAATGAAGATTTTAAAAAAGAAACAAAACTTGATTGGTTGTGTGAGATTCTTTGATAAGTGAAGGCAAGAAACAGAAATAAATCTGCTCCATTGACTGCATACTTGTTGAGATCAAAATCCTGATAGAGTTTGAAATAAAAACAAAATTAGTTGAACGAAGATGCAATATCTGTGACTGCAATCGTTAGTCGGTTGTGTTGGATATTAATTTGTTTTATTTTCCCACGAGAAACGGATCCAAGCCGATTGAATCAGACTTGGTGGCGTTACAGCTCGGAGTGGACCAGGGCCGAGCTCCTCAGCAACCACATGTGCGTGCGCTTTTGCTCTTTCACGAGTGGAAGACGCATATAGTTTTATGCCGACCAGAAATGAAGTATGATAGAGATGCCTAACTTCACAGCTGAATGACCCCTAGACCATCAACGAATTTCAGAGACTTTTTGACAGTTATTCATGAATTTTCCTGTATTTTCCTCATTTTTTTACCTGTATTTACGAAATGACGTAATTGCCGTTCTCTGATTGGTCAATTTGGATTTAGAAAACGACATAAAAAGGGTTGTCAAAAACGTTAAGGGGCAAGAGAAGTAGAAGTCGGGCATCATACTTCATTTCTGATGCCGTCTTAGTTTATGCCGAAAGTCCATAGTTATACCCTTTGAGCATTGTCAGTGAAAGAGGTGGGACCTTGAAAACTTTTTTGGGCTCACATACCCACACCTTATGTGTTAGACCCGTAGACACCTGGCTAGGCACGGTTTAATATTGTTCTCCAACAACCATGAACGCAAACAGGAGCCAGTGCCACGGGCTTCTTGATCAGCTTTTAATCAATGCCTCCGCTCCGTGTGTCTGGATGATCAGTGTCTTAAATAAAGTCAGCTAGGTCGTTCGGGGTTCAATTACTCAATTGCTGCTTGAGCCCATAGAAACTGTATTTGGCAAGAGTTACTCCGCCTTTTACCTCGGTGCTGCTAACTGCGGAGCCGTGGTAGACGAAGTAATTACACGCCTCGAAGTTAAAGGTGCCCATTATGACGGTAAGTCCAAGACGTCGTTGTGGGTATGTTAGCCGCTACCGTCTCATTGAGTCAATGTCATCCGCGTGTGCTAACAGTTATTATTATTAAATTAATGCCAACAGTTGCACGGATTTCTGGAAGATCGTGTCCTACTGTTGGCGTGTAAGTCTTACACAATCTTCTCAAGGATGATGGTGAAGAATACATGACAGCGTGTTACATTTTGATTATTTTGACATCTCGGTGAGTAGGTTTTTGACCTCCGACGGAGCAACGAAAATGCTCTAACGCCATCCCTCTCAACCTCACGAGTTTTGCTAGGTCAAAGCTAGGCATGGCTTTGTATAACTCGTCAATTTTGTACTCTGTCGTATTCGGCCTTGAAATCGAGCAGTAGGTGGTGGATGTCGATTTTAACTTCTTGGGTTCTTTGGGCAGACCTGGTCTTTGGGAAGTTACCCGGCCAGAAACCACACTGATAAGGACCGATCAGATTTTTCAATGGCTTCAGGCGCTCACAAAAAACTGAAGATCTATAGATAGGCGATGTTTAGGAGCCTAATCCCTCTGTAGTTGGTGTAGTGGAAGGCGTCTTCTTTTTCTGGAATTGGGCAAACGGTTACCCAGTTAACCAAGGGCAGGCACTTCACCAACTGCGCCATCCATTCGTCACATCACTGTTTAACAGGCTGCGACTCTACTACTAGGAGTCCATTTTCATTTCGGCAGGCTTCTGACAAAACTTTGTATCCATGGGGTAACTGCTTCACCCTTTGGTAAGACATCATTCCTCCCGTAGAACATCTCCATCTCATCGTTCTCGAGTATCTCGTGATCTCTCTCTTCCTTCTGAGAGCCGGGCCTCTTCCCTTCGTCTCGGTTCGCAGAGCTCACGAACAGTTCTCTTAGTTCAATGTAGCGTTGCCTGTCAGGTTTTTTGATTTCCTGCATGTGCCTGCGTGCACTCACTCGTTGCCAAACCATGGAACTTTCCTAGGTGGTGTCGTAAATCCCAGCACATCGAGGGCAGGACATCTGAGAAGCCTCCAAGCAACTTCGGTTTTTCGGTTTGCGTAGGCGGCGACGATTACTTACAGAGAGATTCCGGGAGACTCATTCCGGCGATTCCGGCGATTGTAACTGATGTACAGTCCCATCATGATGACATTTGCACTAGCTAGCGTGGTGGTCTCACTCTGTGATAATCTCAGTCGAATTTGTAACTTTGATGTGATGAATAAAGGAACTTTGAAATACAACAGTAACTTTCCGACGTAAAATCGTTTTGTCCTTTGTCGACTCCGCTGTTCTCTTGATATCCCAGTTCTTACCTTGGCCACAACAAGAAGTCGACACTGGCTCCTCGGAACGTTCGAAAACAAAGAGAATACTGAAGAAGACAGCGTTCCGCCCCGTACCAAGATCCACCAGCCTGAGTCAGTTTACCGACGTGGTGTCATGCAGGCTGTGCTTACCTATGACTCTATCATAGATGTCCTATTTACCTAGCTTAGCGTTAAAATCTCCTGGAACGCTCTTGGTGCCGTAGCTGGGTCATTGATCGTATGTTCTTTCTTGGAGATCATAGAATCATCCTGGCTTTCCCATCATTGTCCTCATTTGAGGCATGGGCTGAGGCTGATGTTCCCGAATTTAGCCAGAACTGCGTCGAACAACAAATTCACGTAAAAATGACAGCTGCCTCCGCTCACTGCAGCAATCGCCGAGTATATGTGACTGTTCTCGTCTGTTCTCGTCCTCTCTCGAAACAGTCCATCCCATGGCAACTCCTGGATGGCGGCCTGGATGGGCCTCCGCGAGTTCATCGGCTGCACGTGGTCTGGTAAGGGACCTCACATTATACATGCAGAACGGAAAGTCGTTGTGCTTTTTCCTTTGGCAGGATGCGTCAACAGGAAATTCGTCCGAGGAATTTTTTTTAGCTAGTGAGGAAATTAATCCTGGGGGGATAGGTCCATTTGTTTAGCACCTGGATATAAGGATCTAGTGTCGGTAGGATAGGTCCATTTGTTTAGCACCTGGATATAAGGATCTAGTGTCGGTAGCCTCATCCGCCACCCTTGGTCCTAAGAAAAGGACTCATCTGCCGCCGTCTCTATTCCAGAGTCGCAACATAACTTTGGAGACCTGGTATCACCTACTGGCTGTAGTTGTAAATACCGCCGTTGATCAGTTGATCAGCTGAACAGCTCCTCCGCCACCATCCTAAAACAGAAATGAGCCGTGGTAGGCTTACACTCCCCCTCTCTTGGTTTGCAGCCGCCAAAAGTGTCCCACGAGGATTGGTTACCTCATCTCCTGTCAAAGGTACTAGGCTTCCGGATTTCAGCTCGTGGGGGCAAAGAGAAGGCAGAGGCCAAGTGCATGCGCTTGTGTTTGCCTGTTTCACACGTTAACGCTTTGAAACCTTGCAATCTGCACGTCAATAAAGTGATTTTTTTTTAAATAAATTGCGGATGTGTAGAAATTCAGAATCGAAAATCATGTCGCCATCGTGTCCGGCTTCTGTCAGTGTGCCTTAGTTCTCAACAACCATTTGTCAGTTGGCTTGCTTCCTTCTCGTCTTGAAGGAGTCTGGTGATCTGAGGCACTATACTCTGCAGAAACCAATCATTGTCTGAGCACGATAGCCGATTGTCATCATGGTGCGAGTCTTTTCAGTAGCAAGCAGATGTAACTCAAGTAATGTAATGTAAATGCATAAATGTTTATTTGTGTAGTTGTCCCGGTCCCCCACGAGGAGGTAAAGAAATCAATTAATTGAGTTGCAGTACTGCAAGCATTTCAACAAATGTAGGTTGCTGCGGCAGTACAATGAAACAGTTCTTCAGTCTGAGAGCTGTACTGTAGTGTTAAAAACAGAAAGAAAAAAAAATATTCTATCACCACAGAATGGTCACACAATGAACGATGATAGATCACCTAATTAACACTATGTGCCGTACCGCACTAATTATATTTCATTTAAAAGTTACTGGAAAACATCTCGTAATACCGGAGGTCTCAGAGACCCTTGGTAGCAACTGTGTTCCATCGGTTCCACAAACCAACTAATATTGTGTGAGGCCCATGGATTTGTTCGTGAATTCTGCATAATACTTCGTGTGGTATCTGATGCAATCTGCGACGCCGAATGAAAATGAAGTCAAAACCGAAAACTTTACGAGCTGCAGAAGGACATAGATCTAGTGCGAAATGCTGAAATTTGGAGACTTCATCACAGTTCACGCTCCCGCCAAGAGTGTCAGGGAATAGCACGACTGTGCGCGGCTATTCTTGCATCCGCATTCTTGGTCGATCTAGATAAGAGACCCACGTCACAGCTGGAAACCGATCGTAGTTCTGGTTCTGACCTTCCATGAATCGCTGGCAGAATACTGTAAAAACTTACCGACAAAAAGCAAATCTTTTTATACTCTACTCGAATACTATACGAAACTGGCTTTCGCAGATCGCAGTCATGGCTCTTAAACCCAAATCAGCAGAGATTATCCAAGCTAGTACCTCCGATAAGGCACCACGCAAGAGCGGTTTTGAAATTGTATTTGTTTCTTAAAGTTGAGAGTAGAATACATTGGTATGTACGTCAGTAATAGAATACGGGAGTATTCACTTAACGCCTCCTTCTTCGAGTTCCTCTGTTGGAAACACATACACATGCACATGTGGCTGAATTTAAATTGACGTTTCAGAAAATGTCACGTCAACTATGGGATACCGCTATCGTAAATAACATCGACTGTGTTCATATTTGTCTAAAATACATTTTCATAAATTAAATCGAAAAACTCTCCACTTGGCGACACAATCCGTTCGTTTATGGCATACTTGAACTTGATAAAAGATTCATAACTTGATCAAATGGACAGTTAAGTCAATTAAACTTACATTACTTACACTTTCTTTATCTGCTGCCGTTCTAAGCCGCAATCAACGCTCTTGGCGGCACCGCCGCCGAAGGTCATAAATTCAATTAAGTGAATTTTAAAGCGAACATCGAAGATATAAAATGAATTTGAATTCCCTCCGAAAAAAAGACGAAGTGTAAATTAGAGATGGTTGATGGATTAAGCAATCCAAGCCTTTGCGGTCATGGATGCCACCCTAACGTTTTTCAGTCACACCTCCACTCCAAGCTTTGCATTGATTACACACACACGTGTGCATGTGTGTATGTTAATTATCGTGATGTTGTATGTTAATGCGAATTGGCCGTTTAGACCACTTTTGATTTTGGACGGGAATGCCATCAATGGTCTCATCAGCATCGTTACATACACATGGACGTATGTGCAAGCCGTCTTGACCATGGTGGTGGAGCTGTCGAGCTGTTGCTTATAGCTGAGGTATAAAAGCATTGACATCAGTGCAGATCACCAACAGTATCTTCCTCGTTTCTCTTGGAATACCATCTAAAACAAACCAAGTCAACTCAAGATGTTCAAGCTTGTAAGTAGATTTGAAGAGCGCCCAGCTGTGGTGGTGGACAAACAAGGCGGATTATAATGGTTGCCTTACATTTTTTCTAGGTCCTTGTCACCGTCCTTTTGGGATTAGCCGTTGCCGACAACATCGACAAGAATGCTGAAGTTAAGAGTCTTAAGAACGATCCGGCCGATGCTGAGGGTAACTTCGCCTATGCCTACGATACAACCAATGGCATCTCCGTCCAAGAGAGCGGAAACATCGCTGGTGTGAGCGGTGTAGCCCAATGGGTCTCACCCGAAGGCATCCCAATCCAGTTGAGCTATGTTGCCGATGAGAATGGATACCAACCACAAGGTGCTCATTTGCCAGTTTCCCCACCAATCCCAGACGGTATCCTCAGGGCTCTCGAGTACATCAGAACTCACCCACCAAAGGACACCGAAACCGTCCCAATCCGTGGATAAGATGTACCTTAAAGTAAGCCGGGAAGAACTCTCAAATGGATGACCTCTAATAATTGTTATTTTGTACGTGCCAAGTGATTATTCATTTCTCATGAGTTATTAAATGGGAAATGTTTATGCCTACTGTTGTAGGAACTAGTTGAAATCAAATGTTGTTGTCTTGTTCACTTTCATTTCTATCGATGGCCGATCAGATGATGGATGTGTTTGGCGAGGGATTTCAAAATTTGCCACACATACCATGGTTTGATTAGCGTTTCTCTTCTTTTTTGCAAGCAAAGTCTTACAACATTCAAGGTCGCCCAGCTCCATGGGACGAATTTAGTTTTAAGAGGGAAGTAAAAACGTTTCTTTATGAGTTTCATTCACAAGAACCACGCAGTGGTCTCAGTTGTTGGTGGCCACCTTCTAATCCCGTTCATGTTATGCAAGAACCCACTTTTCAAGTCCATCATTGGCCTTGTTTGAGGTACACAGTGAACGAACTGAAAATTACCCGGCGTGCTTGCCAGTCTTAGGTCATGGACGGCGTCGATACTCTTCCACTCTTTTTTGTTGTCTATCCGCTGATTCATGTGATAAGATCTCCAGATCTAAATGTGAACGGAGTTGGATGAAAAGCGAAAGTACATTTAACTCCGTCCACCAAGGGCTTAATAAGCATGAACAAAACCACATATCCAGTGGTAGAGGTCTCTTTTGATCTTCATCCAGAGCTTGCGACAGGCTTCTACAGGAGTTAGGTAAACATGCGGAGAATATATTGTAGATGGCTGTGTTGGGTATGACGCATTTGACTGAAGTTGAGCCGTGTTTCGATATGTTAGTGGCTTGCGTGAAGAAGGCTCTTTAGTGGACACCCTTCACTGTACTCGTTTGTAATGACATCAACTTTTCCCAGTAATAGGTCGGTTAATTCGGCATGCGTGGCGGCAGTGGCGTTGTGGGTTGGTTCTTCGACTCCTATGCACTTGAGCCAATGTTCGATTTCCCACCACCGGGCCCACCTCTTTCCAGTCACTGCTCGTCAAACTGGCCATTCGGAGTCGGCATAAAACTGCGGGTCCCATGATCAATTGCATGCGCAACACCACGAGCGGTGCCTGAGCAGCTACGCCCGCGCCCTTGCCCTCAACGAGCCATATTGGATTATATTCTAATGCGACTTAATATCCTCAGTTCAAATGAAGGTCAAGTTATTTGTGCCAACGGAAAAATCCCCTCCTCACATATGTCGCGGTATTTCAATCGGATGATGATTGAGTAATCTGAAATCATTAGCATTTCGAAACTGGTGTAGATACGCATCTCCCACGCATTTAGCTTCGCTTGTGTCACATTTGATTTTGATAAACGGCTGAAGTATATCGTGTCTCAGTTTTGCTCGACATTCAGCGCCTTAAGCGTATCTTACATAAAAACCGGTCGCATGGGAGACCTTTCGTTTTCAGCTTCTGAAGCCTTTCCATTTGACCCTGAACTTTACAGAAAGATTGTAGGTGTAGAGTTAACTAGTCTGTTCAAGTATAGAACCATCGAATTTCATTTTGCCATGCCAACGGAGAATGTATTTATCTATTGAGTAATGGTTGGGTGCTGTGGGTAGGTTATGATAGGTTGAGGTGATTGTCACAACTGTAACAAAGGAACTACACTAACACCTGTGGTAACCACTAGTACCTAATAGAATCCTAGTGGGCTAACATGGATAATCCACTCCTGTGCTGGGTTACAGCCGATTTGATTTTTGATGAACTCAGCTGTGTGCTGAATATTAATGTGTGACATTTCTTCTAGGCTGCTGAATAAGTAGTTGCTTAGTATATCATTTCTTGCTCTTGCAAGGACTGATCACGAGAGAGAGGTGAGGCATAGTTTCCTCTTCCCTTTCGTCTCTACAACTCCAACAGAAGTCGTTGTGGGAAGCTCCCATTCTTCTGGCGCCCACAATATTTCTTATTTCACTTCAGCGTAGTTTTAGGAGTGCACTTGCTTTGTTAAGATAAGCCTCGAAGTGCTACAAGTATCTAGTTCCATCCATCTCCGATTAGCAGTGTTGATGGAATCTGCAAGTAACAAGGTGTTCATTACATGAAGTAAGTGATATGAGGTGTCCCTTTTAGTTCTCCTTGGAATATTCTGCAATGGTTGGGCAGTGGAAGAATCAGGGAGAAGGTCCGGTAGTCCGGTGCTTTCCACTGTTGATTCCACTTTTGAATAAAACACAAATTATTTAGGTAATTATTGTCATTTCTTTTTATTATGATAATATTGGTATGGTTCAATTATGTACGGAACAAAATATCGGCCAAATGGCCGCCGCGACCTCGGAGGTGTGCCGCCTCCATCCGATGGTCCAAATTTCGATGACGTTGAAGCTTAATTGAGGTTCTATGCCGTTAATGTGTCGAATTATCTCATCCTTTAGCTCTTGAATTGTTGCTGGCTTATCGACGTACACCTTTTTTTCAAATAACCCCAAAGAAAAATCCAACGGTGTCAAATCACATGATCTTGGCGGCCAATTGACATCGCCACCACGTGAGATAACACGGCCATTGAATTTGTCGCCCAAAAGAGCCATTGTTTCGTTAGCTGTGTGGCAAGTGGCACCGTCCTGTTGTAACCACATATCGTCCACATTCATATCTTCCAATTCGGGCCATAAAAAGTTCGTTATCATTTTACGATAGCGAACACCATTCACAGTAACTGCCTGACCGGCCTCATTTTAGAAAAAATACGGCCAGATGACGCCGCCTGCCCATAAACCGCACCAAACAGTCACTCTTTGTGGGTGCATTGGTTTTTCGACAAACACTCTTGGATTATCATTCGCCCAAATGCGGCAATTCCGCTTATTGACGAATCCAGTGAGGTGAAAATGTGCCTCATCACTGAATATGATTTTCTTCGAAAATTGATCATCCACTGTTGCCATTTCTTGCCACAATTCTGACCATTGACGACGTTTGAAATGGTCAAGAGGCTTTAGTTCTTGAGTCAATTGCACCTTGTAAGCGTGTAAATGCAAGTCTTTATGCATAATGTTCATCAACGACGAGCGTCAGAGGTGCAATTGTATGGCACGACGACGAGTTGAGGTGAACGGCTCTTCAGCCACACTATCTCGAACAGCAGCAATATTTTCTGCGGTACGAGCTGTGAGATGTTGCATGCACTGGTGAGATGTTTTCACATCTCCTACAGACCCGGTTTGCTCAAATTTTTGCACGATTTTTCCGATTGTACGCACATTTGGACGATTAAATTGACCGAAAAAATCACGAAATGCACGATATGCATTTTGATTTGAACGCCCATTTTCATAATAAGCCTGAATAACTTTAACGCGTTGCGCGATTGTGTATCTTTCCATGGTTGGAATTGAGTAAGTCTGAAATTGAGAAATGTCAAAAGAAATGCAGAAAAAAACTTGACGCTTAGGTGTGGTTCACTTAAAATTTAACCACCCTTTAGATTTCCATTTTGTCCAATTTCTTACTTAATCTTTTGCCAAGTCTTCTCTGTCTGGGACAATCTCTGGGACTGAATCTCAATTCGTTTTTAATCATCATCATCATCTTCTGAGCCGCATGCTCTACTAGAGGGCTCGCGGGGGTAAACCACGCACGAGAGATTTCCAGGCAACTCGATCCTCCGAGTTATGCCCAAGCATGACCAGGCGAGTTTTTGGACTTGGTCCAGCCATCTCGTCCTGGGTCTGCCAAGAGGTCGCCTACCTTATGGAATTGCATTCACCGCCCGCCTCGGAAGTCGTGTTGAAGGGGACATTCGTGCTACGTGACCAAACCATCGGAGCATAGCTTGCTTTGTTCGAATGAGCAGCTCCTCAAAGTTGAGTTCCTCGCGCACTGCCGTGTTTCTCACCCTATCCCGGCGAGTAGTTCGCACAATAGCACGGAGAAATCTCATCTCAGCAGCTTGTATTCGCGATCTTATTCTTTCAGTCATTACCCAAATTTCATGACTATAGGGGAGAGTTGGAATAAATACTGAGTTGTAAACCGACTTAACTAACTTGGCTTTGACACCAAGCTCGGCCTTCCTGATTACAGATCTACCATGCTGTTCCAAAATTGACCGAGCTGAATCCTACAGGAAAGCTCAGCATTAATCCTTCCATCACTAGTGAAAAAGACTCCGAGATACTTAGACTTCTCCACCTGCTTCAATGGGACTCCACTAACCTGTAGAGTGCATTGAACAAGCGTTCTGGAGATGATCATAACCTCCGATTTGTCCACGTTGACCCTCATTCTAGCATCAGCACACACGACCACAAAACCTGTCGAATCCGTGTTGGAGTTACGTCTGGGAAGATGTGAGGATCACTAAGTCATCTGCAAAAAGAAGATGACTTACCCTCAACTCTCCCAATGTGAAACATTCCTCACCACGGCTGCGCCGCAACATCCAGTCCATGAGAAGGAGAAAGAATGAAAAGGAGAGGTAACAAGACGCACCCTTGGCGAAGTCCAACGCCCATGATGAAAGATATTGACTTAGCACCGTTAACCCGAGTACACCTGCTACAGTTTGTGTATAGAGACTGAATTTCCCTCAGAAGAGGACCTTCAACCCAATACTCCTGCAGAACACTCCAGAGTTTACCTCAAGGAACTCGGTCGTATGCCTTTTCCAAATTCACAAAATAACTGCAGATGGGGTTGGCATACTCCCAAGCCTTCTCAAGCACCATTCTTAGAGTGAAAAGCTAGTCGGCTGTACTTCTACCGGGACGAAAGCCGCACTGTTCGTCCCCCATCCTGGGTTCGACCATAGCTCCAGAACTCGCTTCCAACACCTTAGCGCAGACTTCCCCGGAGAGACTCAAAAGAGATATATTCTATAAACGAGATACATTCTAAGCGAATTCAACTTTCTGCCCAACGACACCGACCGCCTGAGTAATTCTCCACCAGTATCCCTTCCAGACTGCACTGGATATCTGATAATCAGACGCTGGTTGAACCCCTGCGCATATTCTCTGATGGGTTGAAGACAGACGAGGGTGTAGGTGCTGGTGTCTATTCTCAAGACCTTAACATAGCTATCTCCCTGAAGGTCCCTGATCACTGGAGCGTATTCCAGGCAGAAAGCATTGCGATAAAGGAGGCGCTGTCCTGCCTCAAGAACAGCGTAATATCCAAAAGAGATATCATCATCTGTTCGGACAGTCACTGGCCGCAATCAAGTCCTTGGACAATGTCATGTTCAATTCGAAAACATCCCTTAATTGCAGGCTGTCTCTTAACGAGATGGCTGAGCATTTTAACGTACACCTCATCAACTGCGAGTGCAGGGACACTGTGACATGCCGTGCAATTGCAAAGCCGACGAACTCGCTAGCTGTGGCACATCCTCCACCCAAACAATAGGTGTTTCGCCTTCCATGCCAATCGCTAGATGCTATCATCTACTAAAAATACACACAATCAACATCACTAATCGTAAATGGCTAGAAGGCACCACTTGTCTTAAAACAAAGGAAATATGGTCATCGCTTAACATCAAACTGCTTAGACTCATCAGATCTTCACTCAGGACGCTCACCGGCGTCATAACATTGAACTGCACAATTGGCACCCATGCCCGTAGGTTGGGAGTCACCTATAATGACTTCTGTAGAAGCTGCATGGATGAAGAGGAGGTTGAAACCGTAGATCTGCTCGTGTAGCGCGCATTATGATGTTATGCAGGAATATTCTGTAATTTCTGGCGTCAGAGTGGTGTCTAAGAGAAGTTCCCAAAAATTCTCCAGCAATAAAATAATCGAAGAGAATACATTGTTGGTTGCATTGCATTCCTCCACTTCCGATTCGATGTGCACCGAAGTGGTCTCGTATTAAAATCTTCATTTATGATAGTTTAAGCTCACCGTCCTTGAATCTCACTTCCTGGACTTATAACTTATATTAATTGACCAGTTGCCATTCTGGTGTGTCTGAACATCGTCCAACATTGTTACTCAGATAATAAAGGCAATAAAATTACTGTTAATGTCTGATTTAAACTTTTTTATAGAGTAACAGGTCACAGCGAATCTGTAGGCTCCCACAAGTGGGTACCACACCAAAATTCTTCAATCACACCTCTAATCTTTGCATTGGTTGTGGGCATTGACGTCACTTCGAATTTAAATCAGATAAAACGCCATTAACGCCTCTTTAACTATAAATATCATCAATGGTCGCATCAGTAGCAAAATAGGTACATACTTGCAAGTTGTCCGGATAGTTTTAATGGACGGTTTTTTGGGTATAAAAGCATTAACAGCATTGCAAACCATCAACAGTATTTTGCTCGTTTCTCTTGGAATACCATCTACAGCACCTCAACCAACTTAAGATGTTCAAGCTCGTAAGTAAATGAGAAGAGCGAACAGTTCTGTGGATAAACAAAGAGGATTATAATGATTTCCTTGCATTACCGTAGGTCCTCGCCACCGTCCTTTTGGGATTAGCCGCTGCCGCTGTCCTCGACAAAGACAAGAATGCTGAAGTAAAGAACTACAAGAACGTCCCTGCCGATGCTGATGGCAACTTCGCCTACGCTTTCGACACAACCAATGGCATTTCTGCCCAGGAGACCGGAAACATCGCTGGTGTCAACGGTGCAGCTCAGTGGACATCACCCGAAGGTGTTCAAGTCTCAGTGTCCTACGTTGCCGATGAGAATGGATACCAACCACAAGGTAATGTTTTGCCAGTTGGACCAGCCATCCCAGAAGCTATCCTGCGTTCGCTGGAATACATCAGAACCCACCCACAAAAGGATGCTCCAGTGCAAGTCCCATTCCGTGGATAAGAGACTAATCGCACGAACTACTGAACCGATTGACCTCAATTATTGTTATGTTGTATTTACGAAGTTGTTATTCATTTCTTAATAAATGAGAAATGGCTGTACTACTGTTGTGGGAACTATGTACTTGAATCAAATTTTCTGACTTTTTTACTTTTAATTTCTGTCTGCACAATTAGACGTCCAAGGTGGTAAAGATACTAATAGCCCGTGTCATTAGCATGCACATGATTCGTAAACCCAAGGAATCGGTTACGCCTACGTAGGAACCCACAACCTGCACTCTTCTACCACTCTGCCCGCGGAACTGCCATTAGGTATTATTCGCGGGGCTGGTTGGCTATTATGCTCTATCGCCAGAAATAGCCTCTCGTGCCCTTAGTCTCTCTGCCCTTCTGAGTGTTTCCTGCTCACGCACTATGTATGAGCAGATTTCTGTTCAGTGTTGCTCCGATGGCGTCATGTAACTGACTATATTTTGTAGACTTGTGAGGTCCGTCCTGTTCCCTATTAAACGCCTGCAGTGGAACATCACGTGTTCCGCATCCTGTTCCGTGCTTGCCGTGCCCAGACAGACACTGCGTAAGGTGGTAGTTGCAGTCCTCTGTCTGCCTTGATGTCCATAGTTCCATGATTGGTATGAGCTTGTCCTTTGGTGGAGTTGGTCCACCGTTCTTGCCACTGCGCCTTTGATCTAGCCCTCTCCTGGGCTAGTATGATCTTCTTTTCTTCTTGCCGGATTGCGGTTCGCCGAAAGTACACCCTTTGCATTTTTTTTTTTGCGATAATGTCTGTGGGGACCATACCTGCTAGAACGCAAGCTGCTTCGTCTGATATAGTTCTGAAGCCACAGATTGTTCTGATTGCGCCGAGTCTGTGCACCGACATCATCCTTCTTTTTTGTTGCTTCCGTCCAAACGAGGGCAGCGTATAGTAGAACCGAAGTAACCACTCTAGCAGTATCATACGGGCATATCCAGGCTCACCGAGGTTTGCCAGCATCCGGGAGAGAGCTGCTTGCATCAGCGACGCCTTTTTGCTGGCATACTTGACATGGGTCTTAAAGCTTAGCCTGTTGTCGAGCAAAACACCAAGGTATTTCAGCGACTCCTTGGATTTTATCGTTTGGGGATGCACAATTAGATGAAATGAATTCATTGATAACATGATGCGGTGGTGATGCTCTGTATGTTGATATCATTGTCCGCATTGTGTGGCTCATGTGAGATGAAAATGCACTACTCATCTGTTTAAAATCCGTTATTTTTTAGATTCATCTATATTTATAAAACTAAAGTTGATATTCTGCGCCATATTTACTTTTGATATTCTTACCAATTTACTCGGTTTTTCTTTCAAACTATTCATAAACACAATGAAATGGACACAGACGCATAAACAATTTGTTGTGGAGACGATAGGTTGAAATGCGGTTCAAATTTTTATTGATGTTCGAGTTTTTCCCTTTTTTCTGGTGATTTACCTAAATCTTCCTGCACTCTCACCAAACAGATCTAATTTTGTATATATCTGCGTAATGCTACGTTTGCACCGAATGAAACCGCGAGGTTCCATCAATTTCCGCCAAACCTACCGGGTTCCACCATACGTTTTCGGGGTCTGGAAACCTCGCGATTTCGTTAAATCCTCCTCGAGTTCATCCTTCCGTGAGAGGTTGAGAGGTTGTGAACCCGGATAAGCCTGGAGCGTGAATTTCAGTTTGTTTTCTCATTTTGTCTCTTTCTATTTTCTGGTGTTCTCACACTATTATGTCCTGTCAACAAACAGCTGTTCTGGCGGCCATTTAGCGAGTGATATTTCTTTTGGCAGGCACTTATAAATTGAGAGCGAAACCACTTCAAGCTCGGTGGAAACGGCCTATTGAGGTTTCAGTAAAAGTTCATCCGGACCTCGCGGTTTTGGTTCAGTGGAAACGTAGTATAAACCTTTTATTAACATCCATTTGCATATACATTATTTTGTAAGTTTTCTTGGTCAAAAGTTACAACAGACCAAATAATTTAAAGTAGCACTTTAACGGCCCCAGCGTCTTCACAAAAGTCGATGTCTCCCATGGTGTCTGTTGAATTCGTAATTTTTGTTTGCTCACGATTTATCTTCCTCAGCCATTTTCAACGTCTTTGCATTTAACGATATTTGAAATTATTTTTTTTATTTTAAATAAACGAATTCAAGGCAGGGATGAAAAAGAGACTCTTGAAAATGTATCGAAAACCAATATGAAATTGTACTGATCATTTCTTTACTTGATACAGGCAAGTGATTTTGTTTTAAATTAATTTAATAAACACCTAATGCAGTAAATGACTCCTTCAACATAGACATTCTACACAAAGTTTTAAAGTTCACAATCATATTTTGGTTTTGATTGAACGCTGTTGTACTTCCCCATCATAACTGAGCAGTTATCTGCAGTGAAACCAATTAAATTTCCGAAACCAATTTTTTTTTTTCACTAAACGCTTTTGTAATGGCATTGAAAAGACCCATAAAATAAACAACTTCGACTAGGCACACTGTCGTAACGGGGGGAGGGCAATGGGGGCACAGGCCCCGGGCGGCTCTTTGCTAGGGGTGGCAATTTTTTGTACCGGTGGTGCACTTTTTCGATAAGTTCGTGTTATTTTTTGATTTGTACGTTGTCTTTTTAAATGTTCTAATGAAAATAATAGAGGTGGCCGTGGCGTTGTGGGTATGTGGGTCGACCCCTATGCAAGCCCGGCAGAACTGGGTTCGATTCCCGGCCGATACCTCGAAAAATTATTTTCACGTCTCCACCTATTTCGAGTGACTGATAATGTTCAAAGAGTATACATAATTGTCTTCTCAAATTAGTCGTTAGGAGTCGGCATAAAACTGTATGTCCCTTCCACTCTTGATCGAACGATAGCACGCACAACACGAGTGGATGCTGAGAAGATAGGCCCTGGTCGAGTAAAAAAGAGACCGCGAAGAAAGTATTATGAAAACTGAAGTAGGCGCACAAAAAAAAAAAAAAAAAAACGGAAGAAAAAATTCACTCATCTCGACCATAATGACAATGGCGTCAGTGATGTGAAATGGAGAAAGATTAAAAGATGAATTGATTCAACCACGTTAAACAGAGTTTGTTGCAAATTCGTTAAGCATTTTGCGTTTATAAAAAAAAAAAACATATATTTAAAGACCAATGGAAGAACAACACATTCAGTGTACAATAGTGTCAGTGTACCAAAATAAAACGAAATCACTCATCAGTCATTCATAATAAACTATTTTAAATAATAATTATGTTTCTCTACACTTTAAACCTCATATCGAAAATAAATACGTTATTTATATTTATTTTGTATTTTGCTTGATAACTAGAAGTCTTGATAACTTGATTTTTTTTTTGTTTTTGTGGCAAGAAATGGTTCGACTTCCTATTTCTGAAAATTCAGCATCATCAAATGTAATATCTGCAACATATATTTTGACTATTGACAATTCGGTAGTATGAGAATTCAACAAAGATATTCTGGCCTGAACTAATACTCCAAATATGTTACCTTCAGCTTCACGTAAGGAAATACAAATGCTTATGTGCCTAACACCAAATGCTAAATGCTTCTGAACAGACCAACAAGTTCATTGACATACATACATATGTGTATTGCTGAAATGAATCATAGATGGGCAACTGACACAGGGTGACCCATTTGCAAACACCTCTGGCCTACTCTCGAAGATCGCTTACTCTGATTAGATATTGAGCAGGCCGAATCTTAGAACTCTCAACAGGGCATTGAACCGCCATAAGAACTCACGCCTCTTCTATAACGACATATGCAGAGAGTGCAGAGACGAGGATGAGGAAGAAACCATTGGCACTTGATATGAAACTGCAGTGCTCTCTCATCCCGTAGATTTAGACAGCCGGGATTCTATTATTTTGATAGCATGGCTGAACGAAGAGTCAACCATCTCCTTCTCTTTATTCAAGACCTAACGCGTTTGCGGAATAGGTATTCCTAAATGCGTGTGGTAGTACAATGGGCCTATGCTGGCCTAACTGTGCCCGCTGTCTTTCCGAACAGCAGTCAACCATTTCAACCACTAACCTAACCTATATATGTGTAGGCAGAACTCGTTGAAACCGTAGACAAAGGTTTTTTAGACTGTGAACAAATTACTAGAGGCGGCATGAATTGGGTATGCCCCGAGCGGCCGCAACCCAGCCTACGCCACCGACTAGGCATAAAAACAGAAATGAACTATGATAGAGATGCCCAACTTCCACCTCACTTGCCACTTAACATTTTTGACAACCATTTTTTATATCGTTTTTTAAAGCCAAATTAACCAATCATAGAACGGTATTTACGTTATTTCGTGAATAACCGTCAGTCTCTGAAATTCGTCGATGGACTAGGGGTGAATCAGCTGTGAAGTTGTTCATCTCTATAATACTTCATTTCTGCATAAAAACATATTTTTACACATTGCGTCAAATATTCGCTAAATTCTTAGGTATTGTGTTATCTGTACCTTCATCCACTACCAGGGAACAGTATTGGTTACTTGTTTTTTTTGAAATAACTCTTGCATTCTCTGGTGTAGTGAAATTCTGTATGATTTTTTGCGCTTTTTGACTATTGATAACACACTTTTTAACTATTTCCGAATCATTTATATTATTTTTTAATGAAAAACATTGTTCAATGATGTAAAACTGAAAATTCCAAATTGTTTTCCGCAACAAAGAACCTCGAAGCCACTAATTGCCCGGCCTTTTCTGTTAGATTGGTCACATTTTTATTGAAACTTAAAACAGCGTCAATTTTAACTGATTGTTGTGCGGCCACTATTGCTTTCTTGTAAATTTCGCTGGAAGCAAGATTTTACCTCCCAATATATTGGTGTGGCAGTACATGCATCATGTACTATTTTTGAATTTATCCTCGTCCAACCATGAAACTTGCTATATCCACTCGCACCTTTATTTGACACCGTATTTCTTATTCTTCGGTTCTTTCCAAGAACACGATGAACCACTTTTGAAAACGCATAATTTGCCCCTTCATAGCATTGAACTGACAATGGGGCATTTCGTTCTGCGAAGTTCATAGAATGTTGCTATCAAATTTTGCTAGCTACTTTTGATTTAACATTTATTTAAACAAATATATTTTTTTGATGCGTGATTTGTGTATGAAACCCCATAATGTCATTGTAAAAAGTACTGAATTTGATGGAAGTTTACTTGTGTACAAAAGCATGGGCGATTGTATCGAAAACAGTACGGTACATACATCCCTGATTCATGGATGAATTCTGTGACATTTCTAAGCAAAGAAAATGATTGGGAGCCAGGAGTCACAGACAAGATTGCGCCTTTATTTTTCCATTTTTTTGTGACGTAGGCCCGGACTGCTTTATTTGACAGCTGACTGGATTTGATATTTGTTACCATATAATTTGCGGAAAGGAAGAATAAAGTTTTTGTAAAAAAAATATTCCTTTTATTTAATATCATAATAGTTTAGATTGACAAACCAATCCAGACAAGAAGACCAATACAGGGTAGCAACAAGAAAAATGTGTTTTTATAGAACTTCAACTGGAGTGTAATGTGAGACTCGTCTTATATAATAAAATATTATTATTTATGCTTTTACAATGTCTATAACTTATAACATCGTATTTATTATTAATTTTACCAGTTATCTGTACCTATTGAAATGAATACAAAAATGTCGAATAAAAGATGCCTTTGCTTTAGTGAATTGTTTTATTCAATTTCCTTTTTCTTTTGTGTTGATGATCAACTATTTCCTTATATAATTTCCTTATTATAAAATACATTCGTGCTCTTAAAAACATGTTGTTTTTTCCCTGAACCCTATCCATGAATTCGCTTTCTGGCACCTGGATATGGTGCTCTGATGTTCATAACATGGAACCAGTGCTCTGAAAAGTTGTAAAAAGTTTAGTGTTTCAACTTTATAAGCAAATATTCTTCATAAATACTACAGTTTTAAATAATTTGGAGCATTCTGTGATCAAATTATTTCCTTCCTTACTTCTTTGCCATTTATTAAAACCCATGTTCAACAATGTCGTTTCTCATGAGTTTTATTAAATGGGGAACATCAGAAAACACAAACACTTTTTTTTCGTTGTGAATGAACCTAGAATATAAAGCAATTGTTAAATGATTTGCAATTCAGACTTTCATTAGTGCTTATCAAGGTTTCTCCATGGTTACTTCTAGATTCTTGTATAGTCCTCTGTTTACTCCTTCCAGACCACAGACAATAGCAACTACTTTATACCCAGATTCGTTGACTTTCTCAAGAATATGGTGTAAAATGTTCGCTGTCATTTGACAATCAAAGTCATAGAAAACAGGCTGCTTCCATTTGGCAATAAGTCCTACGAGATTTAATGAAAAAATAAAGTTGACTGTGGTTGTATCGTTGGACAGTTCCCATTTCAACTTGAATCCATTACTTTTGCAAAGTCCTGCAATCAATTGCGATTAACTATTATATGTAAATGGAACAAAGAATATATTAATTTAACCATTTCAAACCGTAAGTTCCCTTCGAAGTCATCTGGAGTAAAATGTGCAGAGCAAATCCGAGACGTATTTGGATTTAAATTATCTTTCCTTGCTTCCGCAAGATGTTGTCATTTGGAAAGACATAAAACCGTAGATTCGGGTTTCCTTTGATATTGCAATTAAATACTGCACACCTCATTTCAGAAATATAATACTTTTATTTAGATCTTCACAAAGTTCTATATAATATATTTTAAATTTTTCGCGCCGAAGTGAATATTCGCTTTTCTCGTCCTACGTCACCAAAAAATTGACAGATAGGTGGCAAACCGGGTGGATTTTCTTAAGGCGGAATCTTGTATACACCATTCTTGATTGGGAGCATTGTTTTTATGGGCGCTTTTTACACAAGCGGCCATAGGCGCCCGCAAAAAAGTTTATATGTATAGTAATAAAAAAATAAATATAGTTGGAACTGAATACAAAATACATATTGGTGGGATCCCAGGGCCAGTGGAGGACAGCCCACCCTGTCTAGTTATAACCGCCATATTTCATTTTCAGAGCCCTATGCTCTTTTCCCCGACCGAATCCCAATCCAATTCGGATAATTTTACTTTTATGCCCTCGCACATTCCATCTTATTCGCACAAAACTATTTCCCCTTGAATATTTCTGATTGATTAAATCTTCTTATTAAAACTACGAACCTCTGCTGGCCTGTTGAGAAGCGAGAATAAAATAAAGGATGAAAAAAAAACACCATCATTATAAACCTTTAATTAATTCAATTTATGTTACGCTCACATTGCGATACAAAATGGGGTAAAATTCACTACCTACCTACTATGGCACCTTGAGGAACTATTTACCTCTCACATCTAAAAGGCGTCATAAATGTGCCTTTCAACGATCAACGTCATATCGAATGTTAATTTGATTGAAAGCCAGTAAGACCGCTTTAACAAGAAATGTCATCAAAAGGCCGGATCAGTAGAAAATAGGTACAGATCTGCAAGTTGTCTTGCTCATTTTAATAGACCCGTCGGTAGTTTTTTGGGTATAAAAGCATTAACATGATTGCAGATCATCAACTGTATCTTCCTCGTTTCTATTGGAATATCATCTAAAGCAACTCAACCAACTTAAGATGTTCAAGCTTGTAAGTATTTTGCACAAGCTGTCTGCAATTGTTTCGTACTAATCTGTGTACGGATTTGTAGGTCCTCGCCACCGTCCTTTTGGGATTAGCCGCTGCCGCTGTCATCGACAACGACAAGAATGCTGAAGTTAAGAACTACAAGAACGTCCCTGCCGATGCTGATGGCAACTACGCCTACGCTTTCGACACAACCAATGGCATTTCTGCCCAGGAGACCGGAAACAGCGCTGGTGCCAACGGTGCTTCCGAATGGACATCACCCGAAGGTCAAGTAATCAAGATCACCTACGTCGCCAATGAGAACGGATACCAACCACAAGGTAATGTTTTGCCAGTTGGTCCAGCCATCCCAGAAGCTATCCTGAAGTCTCTGGAATACATCAGAACTCACCCACAAAAGGATGCTCCAGTGCAAGTCCCATTCCGTGGATAAGAGACTAATCGCACGAACTATTTAACCGGTTGACCTCATTTAATTGTTATGTTGTATTTACGAAGTTGTTATTCATTTCTTAATAAATGAGAAATGGCTGTACTACTGTTGTAGGAGCTACTTGATTCAAATTTTGAATGTTTAATTTTCATGTCTGTCGGCATAGGGACATGAAATGAATGCCCTCGTTGATGGATTGGATTGTGTAGATCGCCATTGGGGATACTATGTTTCGTCATTGACGCATCGTTTGATCGTTGCTCGCTGTTAAGGGGACCCCCCATTCTCGATTTCAAATTTTGACGATTTCAATGGGCTGGTAAATGAACATAAACTATTTTTTAGGCTTGTAACTTTGCATAAATTTATTTGAAGACTTAAAAAGAAGAACACAATTTTACATATTTTGTTTTTGTTGTTGTTGTTTCTTCTTTTCAGCGGCGCATGTGATTTGCGCTCACTAAAACATCTGAAACCAAAAATTCCAACGGGATTAGAAAGAGCACATGTTTGGCTCTGGTAAGAACTAGGATTATTAATTTCGTACAAAAATTAACAAAATTCAACTCAATTCAAGTTAAAAAGTAAAGAAGATCTTCACCGATTTGATTTATCCTATCCTCATACCACAGCTATATATGTATAGAATATCGTGTTAAAATTTGAACCGATTAGATTAAAAGTTTCTGAGCAACCTCGTGCGCCAGTCGTAGAACCACTGTTTCGAGAAAAACGCGTTTAATGTTTTGAGAAGCAAATTCTTGGGTATAAAACCTACCTACTTTCAATCAGTTATGAAATATTCATAAAAAATTCCTTCCGTTTCTCATAGGCTTGATTTTCCTCGGCTCGTTGGTCTCTTCGAGCAATTCTGGCCCTATGGAAGCCTCAGTAAGGTCCTCATCAGCCTGCGTGATGTGCTGATCATCGCGCGTCTCTTGGAGTTTGGCTGCTCCAATATTGACTCCCATTGTCTCCATTATTTTTAAAATTGTGACAAAACCTTCGTTAAATATGCATGCCGCTGTTTGGGCAACAATTTCAACAATGTTTCTACCATTATAGATGCGTTTGGGAGCCAAATTCCAGACACAATTGTACACAATTGTACACAATAGTCTTATATCTCACGTAGCTGTGAATTCTCTTTCCTATTCTTTATTTCGGCAAGTAATGGGACTAGAAGCACATGTTTCAATCAGGTAGTCACAAAATATGCCGAAGGGGAACCCATGAAGGGTCAGGGACACTAATAAGAGCTAGATACCTGCGAGGTGGCTGCACACGAAATATGAGTTCCGAGCTGACTCCTTAATAAAAAACAAACTTGTTCGGAAGACTTGTGACAATCAACTTTATTTTTAATACATTTCGGATTTTCCTTTGCAGAGGTGACTGCATGAACGGATGCCACCCAGACGCTGACACTGCAGTTCATGCGGTCACCTATGCAAACACAAAAATTAAATATACAAATATAAATGTATGTAGCTAGTGCTTGTTGTCCGTTGACGGTGTTTCAGACGCTGATCTACTTTGGTTTGATCAGAGGATGTGCCTGCAGGTGCCGTAACTCGCGTGCTCTCGCCGTTGCCTAACGCTTCCACCACAAATCGGCTATATCTTAGTTTTATCATAGTTTATGTGGGTGGAATTTGTTTATTGGATGCATTGACGTAAAATGGAAATTAAAACATTGCTATGTGGCGATGCAACATTAACCGGGGGCTATTCGTTCAGAAAAAAGAACCTGATTCGAAACAACTCGGGCAGAGGACTGTTTAAAGTATTAAAGTCCAAACCCTTAGAATCCGTTGCGTGCGTAATGTCACACAATTGTAATATAATATATTCGTAAAATGTTTAAAAGCTCTTGGATATTTTGCTTCTCCAATCAGAAATGGCTTCAGTTTATGTTGACTGGTTGCAGTTGTGCATGCCATTAATGTTATATGTCGCAATCGACTTCTGGACGATCGAGATATGGTAAATGCGGCTTGGCCTTACAAAAAATTGATAGAAATTCACTTCCCATCACTGGAAATTAACTGGATTCCTTACACACAGTAGTAAGCTACACTTAATAAAAACAAAATAAGATTAGAAGATAACTATTTTTTACCATATACAGTAAGGTACATAACAATAAGACCGCCGAATATATTTTTACATAGGTTTCATTCCGAAACTGGAATTCTTAACCACTCTTAACGAACATTTTACCAAGTATTTCATTTTGTCCTTATTCCTTTATTTCATTTTGTCTCTGTGTCCATTTCTCAGCTTCAATCAATCCCAACAACAATGCCCCAAAACATTTTCCAATGGATCGGTCTATTGGACCCGATAGCTACCTTTTTGGTAGCCCGCCGTATGTTTCGGGTCATAGTAATGAGATATCTGTTATTTTAGTGTCTTCCCCCAGCGTACAGCACGCAGAAGCATGGCCTTATATAATACCTTGGTGTAGGTATGCTGATCCACAGTCACCTTGATCGAAAATAATAGATCAACACCATGCTACGAAAAACACTCCGAATCCAAATAACATGTGTATGAGGTCTGTGTGAAGGATTTTCTGAATGCCTTACCCATCTCTTGCCATCAGATCCTACCAACTTCAACTCTGTCCCAATGGAAAATATTTTGCCATTTTTTCTTTTCAATGAAAAAGTCAATTTGTTTTGGATTTTCCCTACTGGTCTTATTGTTTTGTCCGTAAGTGTATGTATGCAGGCATGTAAATGACTGCTCAATCGAAAAGTTAAACTTAAATCGTTTCGAAATCATGGTCATAAATTTAAGATGTGACTCAAAACCTGTTCATGCACTTAAAATGGATTCCGAGTCTTATCAATAAAAGCTTAATGATTTACGTTACAAAGTTTTAATACTGTGACTGACCCCCTTCTGCGAGCCTATTTTAATTATTCCCTTCTGATGGTTTAAGTCTTTTAAAACGTCGTTGTAATTATGTTCCTGCTCAGTTAGTTAATAGTTTGATTTTCCTTGAGCTAACATGTTTTCTTAAAAAGTGATTTATGTGTAAAATGATAGATATGCATATCAAATCTGAACCTTCTTTGACTATCGCTTTGGCCTCGGCTGACATTGCTCTGCCAAATGGAATGGCATGTGGTGATGAACTGGATGGAGTCGATGCGATGGCATGAGCACAAAGGATGATGTGTGCTCAGAACGTCACGACGGAAGGAATGATATGTATTAGGAGTTTCTGAGATTGCTTAGATTTCAAGTAATATTGTATTTCAAGTATTTCAATTTCTCACTCGAATCTTGTATGGCCTTGACAGCTTTTCAAAACAGTCTTGCGCCGACTCACGGCATGGTCCACTTTTCACCACCAGCCATCATTTGTAGTGATTCAGTAGTGATTCGAAGACGGAAATGCGGTCCGTGAGGTTTTTTGGCGTACCTATACGTCGAACTTCATTTTGTGTCCAGCCTTGTTCAAATTATTGCAAACCGTTGTTTGTTCAAACGATTACAGTTATTAAAACGATTACAACATGTAAGCAAATATGAAGACGAAGGGGAATAGAAGAAGACAGCGTCACGTAAACATAGAGGGAGGGTAGAAAGTGGGAAAGGAAGCAACTGATCACAGACTCATACACAATTACAACATGTAACGAGTAATATGTTGCTAGGTGTATTGGAAGTGGGAAGTGTGCTGCGCTAAAACAAAACATCCATTTTTTTACCATGTTAGACGCCACCAGAAATTCCCATATGAGGGCAGATCTCACCACGTGATTTACATGAGATATGATTACTTTTGTGATGTGTACATTGCTTAATTAGCATGTCTTGCTCTTGAGTTCACCTTGTTGAGTATGCCTTCTGGTCTTCCTTCTTGTTTTGATCTATAAGGGGCTTTCAGATACTGCCCAAGCGTTCACTTCAGGAGTAGGGGTCCTAATGTGTGTATTAACTGCTGTTGCGTGCACTCCTTTTTTTAATGTACTTCTCTCGACTCAAGCACATGTTGAAAGGATGCATTCGATAGTTAAACACAACGCTTGTATTATTCCATACACAACAATAATTTTGTTTCACTCAAATATGTCGAACTTTGTGCCTGAAAAAGTGTTTTTGCAGGGAGTTCTTCTTCATTACTTTAATATGAAGAAAACTGCTGCCAAAAATCATCGTATTTTGGTGGAAGTTTATGGTGAACTTGCGTTAGCTGAGCGAACGTGGTGATTTTGGCTTGGCCAATCAGCTAAATCAACGGCAAAGCCGAATATCCATGTAATGCTCTGTATTTGGTAGGATCAGAAAGGTGTGCTGTATTATGAGCTGCTAAACCCGGGTGAAACCATCAATGGACAACGCTACCGAACACAATTAATCCGTTTGAAGAGAACAGTAACCGAAAAACGCCCGGAATATACGATCAGACACGAGTCAATAATTCTCCATCATGACAAAGCTCGGCCCCACGTTGCTATTCCGGTTAAGAACTATTTGGAAAACAGTGGATGGGAAGTTGTACCCCACCCGCCCAGACCTTACCCCTTCTGACTACCATTAGTTCCGGTCGATGCAGAACACCCTCACTGAAATACGGTTCACATCAGAGCAGAATATCAAAAATTGGCTTGATTAATTCTTGGCTGACAAGCCGGCGAAGTTCTTTTGGGATGGGATCCACAAATTGCGAAAAATATGGGAAAAAAGTCATAGCTTCAGATGGGCCACACTTTGAATCATACTATTGTACATGTACGAATTAAGTGATAGGCCCAATATTAAACAAATGAAAAGTTGTACATTTAATTTGAATTGTGCAAATCGAATGGATATATTTGCTGTCGCATAAGTTTTATCTACTAACTCGGTAGCATTTCTTTCCTCAGATGAAGAAGACATTCCGATGAAATTCATTGAAAAGCTCAACTTATTTCAAACTACAGCTAGGTCCAGTAGAACGAATGATACAATGTCCAGGTGTGTTCGTTAAATCGAAAAATTCGTAATAGCAAATTTTCCTTGTGCGAAAGTGCGGAGTTACTTTGTGTGATTTTTCTTTAAAGTAACATAAACAGAAATGAAGTATGCTAAAGATTTCCAACTTCACAGCTGATTGACCACTAGTCCATCGACGAATCTCAGAGGCTTTTTGAAAGTTATTCAGGAATTTTTGACAGGTATAAAATTTTCTGATTGGTCAATTTGACTTTAGAAAACGATATACAAAATGGTTGTCAAAAACGTTAAGGGCCAAGAGAGGCAGAAGTTGAGCGTCTCTATCATACTTCATTTCTGAACAAAAACAATCGATTGTCAACTCTTCTTTACGTACGTTTTATAGAGAAACTAATCTATTTGAAAAAAAAGTACGTTATATCAATCACTCGTTATACTGGACCACCACTGTATTTGATTCTATGTTGAATTCAACACCCCAAAATGATCCACTTACGAGTAACAAAATATTTTGCCTCTGTTTTGAAATTTAATTTTAAAATGTTGACAGTAAAATCGATAGAGCTGCCTTGTTCATAAAAAATAGTATTTTACGGAACGCCGATGAAAAAACGACAATCCCCTAAAACGACAGACAACGTGAATATTATTTTTGAATATTCATTATTGATAATCCTTCACATCAACTTTCCTCAATTTCCCTGTGACTAAATATGTCTGTCATTTGGCAATCGAATGCTTATAGTAGCACTTAGCAATTAGTAATGGGAATGATAATTAAAAATATAATCCTGATGTTTCTCAGAAAGAAATATTCTTTTGTAACCCGTGGCTCCGGTAAAAATATTAGATACATAAACAAACATCTTGTCATCATTACATCAATCTTCGTTTCTCATCGGAAATTGATGAGAGCTCATTTAACTGAAACCACTGCGAAAAAGCAAGATAAATCATCGCAATGAAATGTTCACGTTTTTGTCACCAAAAGTAGCAGCTGTATGGCAAAATGTTCACACCGAGAGATGGCACCGTTAAATATCCCAACTTTATGAATCGAATGCCAGATTTAGTGAGGCGTTATCACAAAACTCGCTTAACAAGTCCCGTGCAGTTCTTATGCAAATGTGCAAGACACTAGAAGTTCTTGCTGTGGCTAAACCTGAAATGAATAAAACTCAAATCACGCGGTCCTTCCAAAAATGTACCGTTTCAGTAGGGGCCATAGTTCGACATCAAATGAAGTAGATAACTCCCATCTGTTACCGGTACGATCGTCGTAATAAATAAGAGACCAACTTCAACAACAAATCATTACATTACTTCTTCTCTGCAGCATCCAGGTGGCACACGCACATCAATACGTTCGATGAGAAGGGCAGGTTTACACACGCTTCGTTAAAATGCATATTTCAAATCACATAGATAGCATAGAATAGCATAGCAATCAAATTGCAGTTGGATCTAATGTGATTTTTATAATTGTACACGTGTGTTCCACAAGCAGATGTCTTATTTTAATATCAACATCATTGACACACATTTAGTGGATTTGTTGAAGTGAGACATTTTAGATAACTTCACTTTAATCGGCGAATCCGATGACAACGAAACAGAAAGTGGATTAGTCCAAACTTGAATTCCTTGAATTAATTTTGCGTGGAACGAAAATTAACATACTGACGAATATTAAACCAAAGAATAGATGTCAAGTAGAAATAGAATGTGGAGTTAAATTTTCAATGCCAGTTTATTCCCGATTTTGGGCAACGTGATTTATTATTTCTATAATCTGCCTGGAGGAGTTTTACAATTCTTAAGGCAAGTCATCTTTTTGCGTAGTCTCTACCATTTCGGTTGTTTCGGTGTCCGCTGACTATTACACTTTCAATACTTATACATATGTACATTTATGAAGAGATCGACATGAAGTTAGACGGTCCAGAAAAAGTAGGTTGTCCGCTGTTGACACGATTGATCGCTTCAAACCCAACACTTCTCTGATAATCGTGCCAAAGTTTCTCAACGGACAAAAATCTAAAGCCGGTCCCAGCAGCAGACGAGAAAGCGCTTACAAGAGGGCAGTATTCGATCTCTCTCGGGGGCTTACTAGGGTAGTAATTCATTATACCACGAAAGGGTGCGTCACAACGGCTTCGTCCCCCCAGAAGCATTTCTCCATCTAGACAAGCACAGTCTGATACAAGAAGTAAATGCGGTGGCGCTCATATACCACATCGCCAGATCAACGGTGGACGACTCAACCACGACCGTTCCGTCACACAACGAGCTGAGGAGGGTCTCCTCCGGTTCAGTACGGCGGTATCCAGGCGGGACATTCGGGATGTGGCTATGCAAATTTTCGTGGCTGTGCAGAGAGGACACTCCCTCTTCGAATCCTTTCGACCCCTGTTAGAAAGGGTAGTTCAGACTCCCGTATTGGGAACAGTCAGTCCCCTGTCATGCAGTGGATTGGATATGCATAATAACAGCATAATAAATATCAGCAACCTATGGCCGACGTACTTAGCTTAGGGTAGAATAAGGTGTAAATACAAAAAAAGTATTCAATTTCTCTCTCTCTCTCTCTCTCTCTCTCACACACAGTCTCTCTCTCCAAATTTGCGTTACTGTAGCAGCAGAAGATATATGTACGCAATAAATACGAAATATAGAGTGACTTTGAGATTCATTTATATAGATTGTAATCATCCTTATATATGTATATATTAATTTAATTACCTGAAGAGTCCGCCTGCTTTGTTTGAGCTAGTCCCAGCCAGTGCTCTTCCCCCGAAATTCCTTCCGCCATGGTCTCATCCAATAAGTACTCGGGATGAACTCACCGTTTTTCAGCAAATATTTTGTCCAGTGCACTGATAAGAAATGATAATTCATGGACGAAACTTAAGAACTTGTAACATACCTTTCAAATGGACAAGTTGCTTTAACAATCTTTTACCAGTTTGTATTATTTTTTTAAAACATCGATGATAGAGTTGATGAATTACTGTACATTCAATTACAAAGTTGAATATCTCGCTTTAAATCTTTGACGTCCTATTTCCTTTGGATCTTCTGGTACGATGTGATAATAAATCTCCAAATACGCTGTCATCTGCAAAGCGTTTGATTTGGTATCTGGGACATTCACCTTAAAGATGTCACCTTCGCTCTCATCTGGTCTGCTATGAACCTTGACAGGAAAATTTCGCACCCAAAAAAATATGTAGTGATAATTACACTCCACATGCAGTGGAGTATGCATTCGAAAAAAAAAGATAATAAAACCAACGCCGGAAACTTCTGCAGATATATTAGTGCATTTCAAGGTCGGCGGACTTATAAAAAAGAAGAGAATAAAGTACATTTTATTTCTTTTTAACTCAAGTAGCATTTTAACAGCAGACGCTACTGCTTTGCCTTGACTCTTAAGCGTTTGCCATTCACAGCTGTCAAAAATCGTTCCGTCCCATTTTTCGTTTATTACATTAATGAGCAGATTTCCCCTGACATTAAATTTGCATAATTAGCATACGTTTTTAATTTTTGAACACAATATAATTTAGTTAATGTCAATCTCGTACCTTGAAGCGATCCATTAAAATGTGATAATTAAGCTTAAGGCAAGCGTGGTGAGTCACTTAATTGTTTTTGTAGCATGCTTTGAATTGTAGATGTGGCCAAAATTGTGCTCAGTTAACGGGATCTATGAGCACAGAAGTTGATATAATAATATAAATCCACTCAATAAAATGATAATCTAACCTGCTGTCATTAACAAAATCTGGACAGAAATACTTCAAACTGCATAGGCTGCGGATAATAAATGTTTTATTTATGTGCTGGCATACATCGCAGCAGGCAAGCAGTGCCACCAGTAGAGGGGGGTTGCTGGTACTGAGTCGGTGGCGTCCAAAATAAGCGGAGCAAACGAGTTATCAACGAAGGTCACACAGTCAGAATCCATCGACGATTTGGCCACAACGTCACCATAGGCAAATATTCTTTCGAGATAACTTAGGACTTCGTCTACCTCGGCTCCCACGAAAACAGTACGATTACCACCAGCAACGAGATTAAACACAGAATAACTCTTGCCAATCGCTGTTTCTTTGGGCTCAAGGATTCAAAAGAGCCTTCTCTCGACGGACCAAACTAACATTAACTAACTTTAATGTGACTCTATGGCGCAGCATCATGGACAATCTCAAGAGCAGCTTTTCGAGAGAAAAGTTCTGAGTTCAATGGATTTTCGGGAAAAAACATACAACCATAAACTGTATAGGCTGTATAGCGACATGAGCCTAGCCAGACTTCTACGGTGTCATCGCCTAAGATGACAAGGCCATGCGCATGGGCAACACTGCTCCAGCCCGAAGAGGCTTCGTACTAGTGGGAAAAGGCAATAGAGGACGAACGCGTCTCAGGTGGGCACCCAGTTGGGGAAGGACCTCAACCAACTTGGCCCATGTCCATCCCAGCCAGTTGAAGAAGAAGTATTGGAGGGCCAAGTGTTGCCATTTGTGTTTTGCCCGCTATCATTCTTGTGCGTACAAGGGGCAATTTTGAGAAGAGTCTTCTTGGTAATTGCATATACTCCCTGAGTGGGGCGATGGCCTTAAGACTTTGCGATGAGAATTGAATCCAGACGGATTCAACAACTTCTGCTATAAAGTGATTCCAAAAATGAACGTCCTTGTACTTTGTTTCGTTTCGAGATCGGAATTAATTAATTTGATCTGGTTTAGAAACACAGTGGAAATTTTTCACATTCTTTCAGTTTGTGGATAGTCAATTTGTGAATTCGAATGAGCTGCTTTTTGAAGATGATGCGTTTGACAACATCACCTACATTTCGTGATAATCCTTCGCCAGCTACTCGTCAATTCATATTGGCACCAACCGGTATCCACTGCAAAATAATATGTAAATTAAATTATCAATGCATTAAAAATGTATAAATGACATTTGAGGTACATAAATTTAACATAGAATATGATTACGAGCAATTCAAAATATTTCACACTTTTTTAATGAACTGAGACATTTTTCATTTTTATAATTGGTTCATTAATAAAAGACTTTACGTATGCTTCGAGTTTATATAGAAGTATGCAATAAACTTGATTTATGCAAGCCTTCCTATACCTCGCTGAGTGCAACGAGCATATTTATGTGGTATTTGTCATCATCAGAACTCAAGTACACTTATGGCACTACTGGACGGGATGATCAGTGTCTTATATAAAATCAGTTTGGCCCTTCGCGAAACGGCTCTATTACTCAATTGCCTCTTGAGCCCAGAGAAACAGAGCGGTTGGCAAGGGTTACTCTGCGTTTAATCTCGGTACGGATGATGTGTGTACGGTTTACCATAGGCATCTAACGCAATTTAATTATCTGATCGTCCAACGTCATTATCGAAGAATTTTCGACCTGAACGTTCAGTGTCTCTTATACCGGTGCGACCAGAGCAGAATGCATTAAACCACTTGGTAACCCTTGACATTAATGGTACAGGCTACAGGGTCCCAATAGTATTCAGTTTTTCGGGGATAGTTGTTTTTTATCAAGAGCTACGTCAGCATCAAACATTCACTTCTCAACTGTTGCAACGGATGTATTCCGAGCTGGAGTTCAAAACGTAATGTTTTGAGCAGATAAAAGAAAAGTGGAATAAGATAATGAAGAGAACATTTTTGACGGCCATGCCGCTGTGGGTTGGTGCCTCGGCACTTGAGCCTACGTTGCTTAGGTTCGATTCCTGGTATGGGCAAAACAATTTTCACCACCACACCTCTTTGGAGTCACTCGCGCGGCTCAAAGGGTATAACAGTCTTGAAAAAGCTTCTCAAATTGACCGTTCGGAGTCGGCATAACCCTGTAGGTCCATTCGACTCGTAATAGAACAGCAGCACGCACAACTCGAGTGGTTTTTGGGAAGCTAGGCCCTGACCCTCTACGGCTGACCACCCATATTATTAATATTATAATTTTTGCTGACGGGCATTCCTTCGGTCGATGATACTGTGTACCATTCTCACAAGTTTAGTCACAAAAATGAAAAGAAAATATCAAGAATCTGTGGAATGAATCTCATTACGAGGGGCGTTCAATATATACTCGGTATCGATATGAAGGAAAAAGCGAATTCAATTTAAATTGTTTTTATTTTTCAATATAATCTCCCCTAACATCAATGCATTTGTTACATATTGAGATAAGCTTTTTTAAACCCTCAAAAAAATAAATTTCCTCTTTCTCTGAAAATACCCATTTATTGCCGACTTGAGTTCTTCATCATCCGAAAATCTTTTTCCACGAAGACTAGGGGCAAGGTCTGAACTATAGTGTGGGTGTTGGATTTCTTAGAAACCACAATCTCGCGCAGCAGCCTTGGAAACTCGCTCCGTGTGAACAGAAGCGTTGTCATGAAGAAGCAGCGCACCCGCTGCAAGTTTACCCCGTCTTTTCTTTTTAATTTCCTCCCGCAAATTATGCAAAGTGGAAGCGTAGGATGTGGCGTTGATGGTTTCACCTTTTATTTTTGTACTCAACGAGCAAGATTCGCTTTGAGTCCCAAAAAACTGTGGCCATAAGCTTCCCGGCAGACGGAGTGACTTTGAACTTCTTCGGGGGGCCTGTTATTTTTTTATGCCACTACATGGACTCTTGTTTACTTTCAGGGTCATAGTGGTGGATCCATGTTTCATCACCAGTAACAATTCGATCCATAACACCGTCCGCGTTCTCACTACACATCTCCAAAAGCGATTACAGCATGCGATTCTCACTTTTTTCTAAGGCGCTGTGAGCATTCGTGACACCCACCTTACACTGACCTTTGAAATGTTAAGATGGTCATGAAGAATGGTGTGAATGGTACCAATTGAAAGCTTGGTGATCTCTGCCATCATTTTCACCTTTACTCGGACATCCTCAAGAACAAGTTTTTCGAATTCTTTAATGCTTTCTCCCGTACAAGCAGTAGCCGGGGCGCCGGAGCGGGAGTCGTCTTCAATGCTCTCTCTGCCTCTCTTGAACTGTCTTGACCACTTTTGTACAGTTGATAATGAAGGTGCGGAATCCTTCCTTCATGCCACCATCTCTTCATGAATAGTTTTTTTACTTTTTCCTTGCTTAGTGAGAAATTTAATTACAGCACGATGCTCAATTTTCACCATCACGATGATGGTTTGCCATTATGATTCTTTTTAACTAGAGATAAAACGCGGATTAATAATCACATTTATATGAAATTGATAAATATGTCAATTTATATATACAACCACAATATATTGAACGCCCCACGTAAGAGGCACTGCCTTCTGCCATTAACAGCGTCTACGGCTATCACTCATGCATACTTGTTCTCACACGAAAGTCTTTCAATTTGCAACTCTCTACTTTGATCCGATTGATCACCTCGACCAACTACCACACCGGACACATTTTTACGCAATCGCATATAACAATAACCTATCGCAAGAAGACCGACGTCGACATTCACCCAACCACTCCTAGCAAAGTCTTTCAAAATATTCAAGCAGACTAATCTCGGCAAATAATGTAATTTCTGCGGTTAGTCATATTATTTGAACATTCGCGTGAATCAGTTACGTCAACAGATACGCTAACTCGACGACTTTATGGCTGACGAAGTTATAATGTCGTTTATACCACTTAGCGCAGTTAACCTAAAAATTAAATAAATTCCATAACCTTGCCCAGACTGATTTAGACCGGCTGACTAAAGTTGAAACTTGATGAATCAGTTTTATCGGATACGCAGTTGTAGGTGCTACTCTTTAAAAGCTGATAATTAATACAAATCGTCTAGCCATTAGTCTTTACTGATTTCCTTATCAAACTTTATGTGATGTGAACCCTATTCGCTGTGTCAGATTTTATGCTATGCACAATCAATTTGGACAATTTTGATTAGATTAAATTAATGATAAACTTTGAGTTTATAATTGAACAGTGGGGGGTCGGGGGATCGTTGATCGAAGTTCGAGGTTCGAACTAATGACCGGAACTTTTCAAGATCTAGGCAATTTAAACAACAATGACTGACCCAAAGTGAGTTTATAAAAAGGTCTGTTGATTGAAAAAGGCTGTTGATAAGTTTGCCTTGGAACATAATAGATAGCCTAAGATATTCATGTGTTGATGTGATTGGGTAATGAACGAAAGATTAAGATCTCGAATACAAGCTGCTGAGATGAGATTTCTCCGTGCTGTTGTGGGAATTACTCGCTGGGATAGGGTGAGAAACACGGCAGTGCGTGAGGTGCTCAATTCAATTTAAATTGTTTTTATTTTTCAATATAATCTCCCCTAACATCAATGCATTTGTTACATATTGAGATAAGCTTTTTTAAACCCTCAAAAAAATAAATTTCCTCTTTCTCTGAAAATACCCATTTATTGCCGACTTGAGTTCTTCATCATCCGAAAATCTTTTTCCACGAAGACTAGGGGCAAGGTCTGAACTATAGTGTGGGTGTTGGATTTCTTAGAAACCACAATCTCGCGCAGCAGCCTTGGAAACTCGCTCCGTGTGAACAGAAGCGTTGTCATGAAGAAGCAGCGCACCCGCTGCAAGTTTACCCCGTCTTTTCTTTTTAATTTCCTCCCGCAAATTATGCAAAGTGGAAGCGTAGGATGTGGCGTTGATGGTTTCACCTTTTATTTTTGTACTCAACGAGCAAGATTCGCTTTGAGTCCCAAAAAACTGTGGCCATAAGCTTCCCGGCAGACGGAGTGACTTTGAACTTCTTCGGGGGGCCTGTTATTTTTTTATGCCACTACATGGACTCTTGTTTACTTTCAGGGTCATAGTGGTGGATCCATGTTTCATCACCAGTAACAATTCGATCCATAACACCGTCCGCGTTCTCACTACACATCTCCAAAAGCGATTACAGCATGCGATTCTCACTTTTTTCTAAGGCGCTGTGAGCATTCGTGACACCCACCTTACACTGACCTTTGAAATGTTAAGATGGTCATGAAGAATGGTGTGAATGGTACCAATTGAAAGCTTGGTGATCTCTGCCATCATTTTCACCTTTACTCGGACATCCTCAAGAACAAGTTTTTCGAATTCTTTAATGCTTTCTCCCGTACAAGCAGTAGCCGGGGCGCCGGAGCGGGAGTCGTCTTCAATGCTCTCTCTGCCTCTCTTGAACTGTCTTGACCACTTTTGTACAGTTGATAATGAAGGTGCGGAATCCTTCCTTCATGCCACCATCTCTTCATGAATAGTTTTTTTACTTTTTCCTTGCTTAGTGAGAAATTTAATTACAGCACGATGCTCAATTTTCACCATCACGATGATGGTTTGCCATTATGATTCTTTTTAACTAGAGATAAAACGCGGATTAATAATCACATTTATATGAAATTGATAAATATGTCAATTTATATATACAACCACAATATATTGAACGCCCCACGTAAGAGGCACTGCCTTCTGCCATTAACAGCGTCTACGGCTATCACTCATGCATACTTGTTCTCACACGAAAGTCTTTCAATTTGCAACTCTCTACTTTGATCCGATTGATCACCTCGACCAACTACCACACCGGACACATTTTTACGCAATCGCATATAACAATAACCTATCGCAAGAAGACCGACGTCGACATTCACCCAACCACTCCTAGCAAAGTCTTTCAAAATATTCAAGCAGACTAATCTCGGCAAATAATGTAATTTCTGCGGTTAGTCATATTATTTGAACATTCGCGTGAATCAGTTACGTCAACAGATACGCTAACTCGACGACTTTATGGCTGACGAAGTTATAATGTCGTTTATACCACTTAGCGCAGTTAACCTAAAAATTAAATAAATTCCATAACCTTGCCCAGACTGATTTAGACCGGCTGACTAAAGTTGAAACTTGATGAATCAGTTTTATCGGATACGCAGTTGTAGGTGCTACTCTTTAAAAGCTGATAATTAATACAAATCGTCTAGCCATTAGTCTTTACTGATTTCCTTATCAAACTTTATGTGATGTGAACCCTATTCGCTGTGTCAGATTTTATGCTATGCACAATCAATTTGGACAATTTTGATTAGATTAAATTAATGATAAACTTTGAGTTTATAATTGAACAGTGGGGGGTCGGGGGATCGTTGATCGAAGTTCGAGGTTCGAACTAATGACCGGAACTTTTCAAGATCTAGGCAATTTAAACAACAATGACTGACCCAAAGTGAGTTTATAAAAAGGTCTGTTGATTGAAAAAGGCTGTTGATAAGTTTGCCTTGGAACATAATAGATAGCCTAAGATATTCATGTGTTGATGTGATTGGGTAATGAACGAAAGATTAAGATCTCGAATACAAGCTGCTGAGATGAGATTTCTCCGTGCTGTTGTGGGAATTACTCGCTGGGATAGGGTGAGAAACACGGCAGTGCGTGAGGTGCTCAACATTGAGGAGCTACTATTTCGAACGGAAATTCGGTGGTTTGGACACGTCATTGTGGCATTCATATTATACATGCTACCTAAGCCTACCATACATTAATGCTACCTAACTGTGGTCGAACCGAACTCATCTCTGAACTGGGTGTGTGCAGCCGAATCGAGACGGCTACAGCTGCATTCGAAATGCTGTCCACGATCTGCAGTTACCAGCTTGAGAACCAAGCTGCAGCCGTTCCGCTCTAATGTGAAATCGATGTTGCATTGTGGATGTATTATCTGGAACTTTCCAGGACGTCAATACCACACGAAAGCAGCAAGCCGACAGTGGTTTGGCCATACGTTACAGCGGGAAGACAACTCCATTGCGAGGTACGCCATGCAGTGGAATCCGCTTACCCACGCCGCAGAATACCGGGACGCTTCCTGCAAACGTGGTGCAGAACAGTTGCAGTGAGTTGGAGAGAGTCGAGTTGTTTAGGAATGAGTTGGGGAGAGCTCAAATGGGTTGCTGAAGATGGCGTGTAGGAGTGTATGACCCCCTCAAGGGTTTAAATGACATATGTGTAGATATAGTAATCAGTATGCGAATGTGAAGCCACATTAACAAAAGAGGAGCCTACTAGTCTACCGACATCAACTGACTCTTCTTGACTATTCTCTTGCTTTCGTTCACGAATCGAATCACGAGAAAAACAATTGTTTTACCAAACTTGATGCACTGGTTTGGTTGCTGGTCTGGCGTCGTATTGAATAAATTTAAACAACAAGTTTTTATTATTCCGATGAAAGATTTAAACTACACCTCTACTTTCTAAGAACTAAAAAATTACAAAACTAAAACGGAGACTGGGGCCATTAGTAGAAACCACGAACAGATTTACAATTGATCGAAATGACGTTAGTTTATTAATGAGGTTAAAATTAAACGTCGGTAGTGCAGGCACATTCCGATTAATCGGAGTACGGTGATCCTGGTCCTGGTGCAAAGCAAAGACTCTAATGAGAAAGCATTCACGATTTCTGTGACATTAAATGTCTGACAATACAAGCAAAGCCTTCCGATGACAAAACAGATATTCGAGTGAAGAACAACACAGATATTCCAGTGATGTGTACTTTTTTCGAAAAATCCCCAAAAATAAACGTGTTTCTGTGCCAGTCTGATGGTCAGTTGGGCTTATATCTAGATCTCTGAATGTTGATTTCAACGGATAAACCTGTGTATGAGGATCCAGACTCGACGGACAAGTTAGGCCACAAACGGAATGTAACGGCGTTTTTACCTCTAGCATTAAGGATCCCGAACCAGCAAAGGGGTATAAAAGCGAAGTTCATATCAGGATAAATTATCAGTTTCCTTGGATTAGCTGTATTATCAAGATGTTCAAGCTTGTAAGTCCTAAAGATTTCCAACTTAAGATCGTATATTCCAACAGCATTACTTTCAGATCGCATTTACCGCCATCATTGGCTTTGTAGCAGTGGCCGCTCTTGAGAGCGATGTAGTCGCCGAGACAAAATTGCTGCAGAGTGAAATCTCTCCGGAAGGCGTTTTCCACTATGCCTATCAGACATCGAACGGTATCGACGTGGACTCACAAGGCGACGCAAGTTCCATCTCTGGCAATGTCAACTACGTATCACCCGAAGGTCAGGCCGTGCATTGGACCTACACCGCTGACGAGAATGGTTACCATCCCCAGGGCGAACATTTGCCAACACCACCCCCAGTCCCAGAGGCCATCGCTCGTGCCATTCAATGGATTGAGGCACACCCAGCACCACCAGAGCAATCCCATGGCAAATTGTAAGATGGATCTGGACTTAAAATATTTAATAAAATAATAAATGCAAAGTGATTGAAAATACAAAAAAAATTAAGTCTTTAATTCTGAAGCCACCACCACACCAGTGACTAGTTTTAAACATACTCTGAGTCTGAGACGATGCCGTCAAGGTCGTTCATTGAAAATAAAAGTTCAGATCCCAATCGAGTTGTACATGCGATCATCCGACCGCAAAAAAGAAAGAAGAAAAGAAACCCCATTTGAGTGATGACACTAAATTGATATCGAAATCGAGTGGACTGCATCAGAAACTAGTTCCAGTCGGGCATGAGTAGCGGTTAATTTGAATTTGTATGTTTTTATTCGCAAAGGTGTTTTTTTTACGTGGCCGTTAACGACGCGAATTGTATCATAATACCGAATGCGAATTCGCTACCAAGCCAGCGGGTGAATAAAGTTGTGATTTTATTCGTTGAATGTGGTAATAAATAGACGAGCACGATACGTATGCACAGACATGTTTAATTTGTTGGTGACGAAGGCTTTCTCACCAGATTGAGGGAAAGGCGAGATGATCGACATTGCCGTGGAGGAATCTAGTTTTTGAGCAAGCGCCTCCTGTGGCCGGTATTCTGATGCTGATGGCTCTGCAGCTGGTTCTTCCGTCACCAACAATACAGACGGAAACGTGGTTGGTGCTTGGACGCCTATGCCAAGTTCGATCCCAGAATCGAGCAACTTTCATAATTTACGGGGTCACCTCTTTCGAGTCACGGACAATGGTCAAACTTCGCAGAAAACTGTAGGCCCAGGTCCACCAATAGTCTATTTAGAAATCGAATAAGACGTTTCCCCCACTAAAGCTTGACTAGACAATTGGAGAAAGCTCAAGGTAAAGCTGTGAACTGATAATGCTGCTCCTTTCACCGATTGGCTTGCATGTGTGTCAGAAGGAAGTTAAGACGAATTATATCCATCGCACTGAACAAACGCCTACACCTTCACCCCGCTGGATTTACAGTGGATTAGGAGGCTGTACCAATAATACAAAGTGAGGAAAAAACGAAGAGAAAGGCGGAGTAAGTTTCCTCATTTGTCCCCGTTAAGCGGCTGTCCCGATAGGTTAGGTTAGGTTGAGGTGATTGTCAGAACTGGAGCACTTGGACTTGGCACTTAGATCCTGGTTGGATCCTTTGTGATATCACTGCCCGGTGATTGGCACCGGATCCTCTTTTAATCAAAGCGGCACACCTGATAGACACTCACTGGTGTTCTAGCTGGCTATCCTGGATAATTCACTTCAATGCTGGGTTACAGCCGAAAACATAGCTATGTCCTGAATCTTAATGTTTGATATTTCCTCTAGGCCTTAGCTATACTGATGTAGTTGTTGCTTAGTGTATTGTTCCTTGTTCTTGCAGATGTGGACATGGACCGAGGAAGTGAAGCACAGTTTCCTCTTCTTCCTCGGCTCTGCTGCTAATGCAGGAGTTGTTGTGAGGGGCACCCATTCTTCTGGCGTGCATGCCGAGAAGGCAATCACCGGTTATAGTGCCCACAACATTACTTATTCCGCTCCTGTTTAATATTAGAAGTGTACTCGTTTTGTTTGTCGAAGTCCTACAAGTGTCTAATTCCATATATCTCTGCCATTTGACTGCATTATCATTAATCTGCATTGCAATGTATAATCCTTGTTATTAACGGATTTTTCTGTGTTGACCAGTGAGTGAAGGGTCATTTCTGTTGAGAATCCTTTGCGATGAGCATGCGGGGTGATAAAGATCTGAAGTTGATACCTTTCCTCATATGTAGATCCACTAATCTTTGCATCGTTTCCAAAGGAAATTAGCAGAGGGCTATGTCTTACCGTAATCCTAGAGAAGAAACACAACTGGAAAGCGGCCTGCGCCCTACACGTGTTATTAGGCCCAAAGCTTTAAAGATTTTCGCCTATCTTCAAATTACGATTTGTGTACATTTATTTTTAGGGTGTAGTGGGGGGGAGCGTAGTAATACGTCACAAGTCTACATCCCACCACGGAAAGCAATAAAATCCCGACTGATGACAATTGCGATAAATGATACAAACCGCAAATGGACAGAATTTTACACTTGCAAGAAAACGAAAGCTATGTGGCTGAACTAAGCCTCCTCTCCTGAAGTTAGAAACGAAGGCGACCAGTAAAGTAATAGCAAAAATAAGAAGAGAAACAATACTACATTACCTCGGAACATGCCCTGCACTTGCATAAACCAAAAGTAAATTGCTAGGCCGACTTCAACCACCTCGAAGATCTGAAGAACATAAATCCGTTTTGATTATTGTACCATTTTTCAAAGCCACTATAAAAGGGGTCAGAAGAAATCTCATATAACCAACCAATCCCAACAGGGAACACAACAAGGTCAAAAGAGTAAATGGATTTTAAGAAATAAAGCCGAACGTGGTAGCACAGTGAACCGGATGGTCTTAGTGGGCTTGATTTCCTTCAGTCACCCGACCTACCTACCTACTAAATACTGCTAAGAAAAACGATTACAGCTTCTCCTCGGTTTGGTAAAGAATCAGTTTGATCGAAAGAGTAGTGACTTAGGCTGAAAATATACCGGATAAAGCAAAACGTTTTGGTGATGGATGGCCGAGCATACATTGGATATAAACAACACACACTGAATGCAACAAAAGTGTTTCCAACCAGTATCGTTGATGATAATTGTCTTCTTTCAAGAATGTGTCTTAATTCTTATGACGTAGCACACACCAAATGGAACGAAACATAAAAACCAAAGCAAAACAGAAAAATATGTTTCGTTGACGTTAGCTGACAGTTTTTTTTTTAAATTCATTTTTATTTCCAAAAATTCATAACACGCTTAATTACTAGACATAAATGCTTATAACTAGTTGGACGAACATTGTTACTTTTTCTAACTTACTGGCCCTCCGCGGGCACTCTAAGCTAAACCTAATCTTATCCTATGTCTTTCGACTTAAACTAGAAGGTCATATGCTTAAAGACTAATTATCTTAACTGTACAAATAAATATTACGAAAAATTGTTACAAAAAACTTAATAACTGAACTTTTTTATGTAAAACTTATATACTAACTTACTTATAACTTACACACTACCTTAAAAATAACCTAAACTAACTTAAGCTGAACTACATAAATGTGTATAGATATGTGCTCAATATATACAGTGCATACACAAAGGTACACGCAGGTGTACGCATGTGAATACTCGTATTTTTTTTTTTTTAATTTTTTGTTATTGTTATTTATTTACAACTTACAAACTACCTTAAAAACTACCCTAGGCTATGTAGGTCGGCCATGGCTTACCGCTCATAGACTTACATCTCAATTGCTGCAAGACAGTAACCGACTGCTCCCCCTTTCGGGGATACGTACTACCCTTTCTATCCCGGGTCTAAAGGGTTCGACGAGAGAGTTCCCCCTCTCCCCAGCCACCAGAATTTTCGGTGTTGCATTGCAACATCCCGAACATCTCTCCTCGATACCGCCGTACTGAACCGGAGGAGACCCTCCTCAGCTCGTTGTGCGACGGAACGGTCGTAGTTGAGTGGCCCATCCACAGTTGATCTGGCGAAGTGGTAGATGAGCGGTACCGCATTTATATCTTGTAACAGTCCGTTCTTGTCTAAATGGAGAAAGGCTTCTGGGGGGACGAAGCCCTTGTGGCGTACCCTTTCGTGGTATTGTGTATTGGGGTAGTAAGCCCCGAGATCAGGTTATTGACCGAGTTCACCGCTCTGGCAGTATGCCCTCGAATCAACTTCACTAGGAAATTTTCCACTCTTATCAGGTTCGCCCTGTTGTATAAGACGTCGTTGGAATAGAATTCTTTGTACTGGGACTCTGGAGTTCGATAAAGGCGAAGGCAAGCCCTAAGACAAGCCCTCTCAAACAACCGAATCTTTTCCATCAAGCTTGCATTCACGTTGAACCACACGGGACAGTCACCTATGGCTGTTGCATTGGCATTGGCCGGATGAGGGCCATGTAGCAGATGACCTTCACTCTGGCTATTGTAAAACAGTCTCTTTGTAAGAGCAAAAGCGCCTCGGGCCCTGGCCAGAGCAGCATGAACATGTTTGTTAAAATATAGATACTGATCTAGCCAGATCCCCAGGTATCTGACTACAGTCCTTTGCGCCAATGGTTGCCCGTGTCTTCCAACAATAGAGAACTTTCGCCAATTATTTTTTGTATCCGCCGAGGCCTTATACAACGGCGTCCTGAACAATATGGTTTCTGACATCTGAAAGTTGATTTTTAACTTCCAGTCATCGCAATCTCTCATGAATGAGTCGAAGTCACCCTACACGAGAGTAGTGATGTCCTCGATCTTTTTGCCTGATCTGTACACGATCAAGTCGTCGGCGTACGCAATAACGTGAGGAAGAGATTTTATCAGATCGCTCAAGTAAATGTTGAACAGGATCGGCGAATTAACGGCACCCTGTTGGAGACCTGTGGAGGTTACATTGCCATTCTTGACTACGAACCGTCTACCGGTAAGCATGTTACACAGTAGGTACAGCAGTGGTTTGCTAATGCCCAGCCGATTGAGCTTATAAAAAAGACCTTCTAACCATACGGTGTCAAAGGCCTTCTCCAGGTCAATCAAGCAGGCACTCGTACATTGTTTCTGGCTCTTGTTCCATTGGATATCCGACACCAGGAAGGAGACTAATTGACCGTTGCGTTCTTTTCCTCAACTGGTTGAAAATTGTGTATAAGACTGGCACAATTTCGTCGTCTGAGTCCGACCACATGACCACATGAACAACATTCTGTTTTATTTCAACGCACACCAAAAGAAACAAGAAAATAAAATGCTTTGTTTGGTGTGTTCAAATAAAAGTTTTCTTGCCCTTTGTTTGATCCGGTTTCAGCCTAAAGGGGACAAGGTGGCAAAATACGCACCAGAGATATCCAGGTCACTCCATCCTTCGCCATCGACTCTAACTTATCAGGAGTCCTACCAAATCGCGACCAGACTCGTTTTTGGACTTGGTTCAACCACCTCGTCCTGTGTCTGCCAAGCAGTAGCTTACCTGATGGAATCCAATTCAAAGCTGCACATCCCCGCAAAGGTGTACTTACGAGCATAGTTTAAAGATTGAATATTGCTGAGCTCCGTCAATGGATTATTTTTTTTTTTAAGAAAGATTTATATTTCTTCTCCCAGTCCCAGCTGCATTCTTTGAACCATTATTAGCCAAAAAAATGAAAACTTTTGTAATATTTTTTATTACCAAAGTCACAACCATTTTTTTAAAGGCCGATTAAGCGAAACAAATGTGTACCCTGCGTCTCTGGGCGGATACAATTCTGTCAGAGTATTTAGCTGAAAATTGTAGCTATTAAAAATGTTAACAATTAGATGGAGCGCAGGAGATGGTAAACAATAATTAAGTACTAATTCTAGTGCACCCGTTCCAACTAGATGGAGCGCAGGAGAAGGTAAAGAATAATTAAGTACTAATTCTAGTGCAGTCGTTCTAACCCAATTGAGATCAGAAGTTTTTAATTTGAAGGCTTAAATAACATTATTCCTTAAGACATTAGGTTTTAACAAACAAATTTTGCACCACTGTTCGCCGGTCCCTCTATGGATGTTGAAATAGAGAGGTCCGTCTGATATCGGATGTGATGCCGTGTATTACCATTTTTTGCTTTCCTTTCCACCTGTAGACTACTATTTGATTTCTTAGTTTTGAGTACTACGTGCCCTGAGCATATTCATTTGATAACAATTATTGAATAGGCTTATAAGGCTTCTACTTGTGGGATTATTTGACACTGCGGTTTTACAAATATCCTTTTGCGTTCCCATAAAACTTCTAGACGTTGAAATCACTCAATTCTTCTCTTTTTCACCCTTACAGCATGCTTCCAAAACGAAGAGAGAAATGTGTTAAAGAATACACTTATTCTCAGACAAACTTCAAACAAACGGAACACACTATGTACCCCTTCACGTCACAACTTGCCGACACATAGAAGCTGCTTTTGTTTACGTTTCTGCAAATCGAACCTGCATATCTTCTCGATAAAACCCTTTTATTACATCACAATAATATTAAGTCCCTCCTCCACTCCACATATACAATTGCAAGATAAATACTTAATTAATATGACAAACATATTTTATCGTATAACAACGATAACAAAAACACTTCACAGCTTGCTTGGTTTCTTCACCTCTGGCTTTGGTCCATTCTTTTCGATGAATTCATTTACAGCGTCAATTATTTTCTCTGGATTATTTAAATGCAAGTGATGGGACCCATCCCCTTCAAGGTATTCAAAGTTTTCTTTCTTTGACAGCAGATCTAACACTTCGTCGTAATATTTCTGATCTTCAAAATAGCTTGAGCTGGAAGCTTTGATGAACATATGAGCAGCAGTGATACGCTTGGCCATCTCAATGCATAAATCCTGTGAGGCGAGCACGTAGTTGTAAAATTTAAGCCGTCGGTCTCGACAGAAGAAGTACTTGTTCGGATATTTGTCTGATTTCTGAATGTTTCGCGCCAGCATGTACTTGCAGCAGTCTTTGTTAACCGAATGGAATGATCCGTGGTATAGCCTTTCAACGAGCTCGTCATATGTGTAACTTGGTGGTTCTTCATCGCTACGTAGGCGTAAATCCTCCTTTATGAACTCTTCAAGACGGGTGCCCATTGTGATTAGCGTTTTCTCCATGGGCCGTTGATGGGGCTTCAGAGCATCGATACAAATTATCATATCGACCTTTTCAGGGAATACAGCTGCAAATACGAATGCTATGATTGCTCCCATGGAATGGCCAATAAGGGAAATTTTATCCCATCGATACTGATTCATTAGCATTCTCAGCACCAGTAGATTATCACTTGTATTATAGTAACATCCGTCAGGCAGGCGCGATGATAATCCGTGTCCCGGTAAATCAATAGAAAGGAAGGCGACATTAGGCGAGAAAAGGGCAACAAGGGTATCAAATGTTCCGGCATTATCCTGCCACCCGTGCAATCCAACAATAGGCCTAACATTTTGCGGTCCAAACCATTTTCCAGAAATGTGTCCCCATGGCACTGGAATTGTAATCTCTGCAAACTGACAAATCGGACATTAATGGAGAATCCAATTTAGTATCATTTTGACTCACCTCCACGGTGGGCTTCTCACCCGTCAACTCCCCATGATGTGTGTAACGTTTGGGAATGGAAATCTCTGAGTTTGTAAACTTCATTTCCAAGCTTTGAGAAGTGTCGTCTGAAAGGTAAAATCACTACAATGCTCATGAATTGCAAAACCGAAAAGAAACTACTGCAAGCGATAGCGATTTATCACACTGATTAAGATTACAATCGCATGAACTGTGGACTCTGGGTCTACTCACAAAAATTCAAGAAACATATAAGTAACATAATCTTACTTTGACTAAAACACATCCTAAATAGTATGTATGGTGTATGGTCTAATGAGATTCGACAAATGAACACTGAACAGAATTAATGACACTTCAAAGCAGTAGTGAAATGTGGTACTCACGGATTGTAATGACTTGAATGACTTAATAATTTCTTAATGAATATGAAATACTAGAAAAAGCTTTAATTGCTTAAATCAGGTATAAAACAATCATAAATGCTATTAGCCCAAGTTCTTTCTGTTGTTCTTCGTGAACTATCAGCTGGGGTCATATTCTGTTGGCAACGCGGAATTAGATGACATTTCCCACTGACATTTCTTAATGTCAAAAGATGGGAGTTGATTTTCTAAGGGGGAGACTACATTATGCCTTAGTTTCTGATTTAGTAATCCCATGTCTTTGCTCTAGTTCAAATGCTAGCCCATATTCGATTTTTCAAATAGCCTGCCTTTCGTTTAGAAAAGGCCATCTCTGAGGGGCAAATAATGGTACATTTTATAATAGAAGAGAGGGGAATAGCTTGTGAGATAAGTACAATCAAAAGTCATTACTTATCTGGCAACTATTAAAAATCAACCTGTGGCACTGACATTAGACAGAACATGTGTTCAATAAAAAAAAATTATTTAATTTGTCTGCTGTTGGGGTATATTTGGAGCTCATAGTGCGTGAAATATGGTGAACTATTGGGTTAAGTGACTCATTAGTCAGAGAGTTGCTAGTTTCTCTTTAACTGCAACGCATCGTTTCGTTGGCTATTTCGTTAATTGAATTTGGATTAAATCAGTGTCATTCAGAATACGTTACCACTTCCGAGTCGCCAGATTTAAAAACTCTCTAAATGTTTTAGTTACACTGCCAGACAACAAATAAGAGCGTTTGTAGAAATCAAGATCATAGGTAAACGCAAGTCATGGGAAGGGAATAGTACAGACAGTTTTTGTAAGATTAGATTTTACCGTGTTTCTTTTATATAACTCGGGTATTTGTAAATAAAGTGTATGACAAGGTTTATTTTCTGTGAAATCAAACATGTCAACGGCATTGAGCATATCCAGGCTATTGGGGAGACAATTTCTGGGACTTCGGAAAGAGAGCAGACGATTTTGCGCCACACATTTCGCCACGAAAGAGGTAATTCCGTTCGTATGTAGAAAGTAAGATGTGCGTTCACGAATTTTTGTGCTTGTATTTGTAGTTTGAAGAAATCAAGATCAAAGTCCCATGGGGTCAGATATCCGGCAAGTGGTATGGACCAAAAGACAAACGTCCCATTGTGGGTTTACACGGTTGGCAGGATAATGCTGGAACGTTCGATACTATTGCACCATTACTCCCACCGCATATAGGATTTTTCTCCATCGATTTACCTGGCCATGGATTATCTTCATGGCTCCCAGATGGTTGTACATATCATTCGATAGACTATGTCACCCTGTTGCTCAGTATAATGCGCGAATTTGATTGGGATAAGATTTCAATGATGTGCCATTCAATGAGTTCTATAAATGGATTTATATTTGCTTCCTTATTTCCTGAGAAATGTGATATGTTTGTCGCCTTAGATGTTTTAAAGCCATTGATACGCTCAAACACAGATATTGTAAGTCATCTAAGCGAGAGGATAGAGAAATTTCAAAAGTTCGATGGCAGAAACCGTAGTAAATCAGAACCACCCTCTTATGAATATGAGGAACTCATAGACAAATTATATGTTGGAACTGGAAAATCAGTTTCAAAGGAATGCTGCCAATTTCTTCTGAAAAGGAATATTAAACCATCGATACATCAACCGCACAAGTTTTTTTTCAGTCGAGATAATCGATTAAAAGGATCACTGTTTTACGCGTTCAACCAGGAAACCATTACTGAAATGGCGCAAAAGATATCTTGTCCGCATTTATTTATTAAAGCCCTACAAGCGCCGTACTACGAGGACAAGCAATACTACGATGAAGTACTGAGTTTGCTTAAGAAGAAGCCAAAGTTCGAGTACTACGAAGTTGATGGCACACATCATGTACATTTGAACGAGCCCAGGAAAATAGCTGATATTATTAATCCTTTCATTAACTTATACAGGCCCGAATAATGTGATACTTTCTGACTTGGAAAAAATGGCCGCGGTACTTTGTGTGAACTCGCATTTTGAAATAAGTGTCCCGCGTCATTATGTTTTAGTGAATATTTCTATTGTAGAATACTTATAATTATGTGTATTATTTTCTCCAAATTGCAGACAAAGGCTAACTAAGTTATTTTAAATAAACTCTGTTTGAGCTTCGTACTTACATTTCTATGATTGTTTTTTTTTATAGTCAGTACATAATGTAGAATCGAAGTTGAAGAACATTGTTGATAGACACCACTACTACTTACTACCTTCGCTCGAGTTGGTCTGGTTAAGGATGGACAAAGGAAGTCTAACCATATGCCTGTCCAGTACAGCGACGCTTCCGCTTTTCCAAGACTGACGACGGTCACTGCCGACGAACAAATGTTGGAAGGTGTAAAGACGTCGAACACTCGAATGAAATAAACCCCATTCTGTAGAACAACACTACAGTCGACGCCACACTGCATATTTCGATGAATCCGTCACAACACTTCTGCCCTACTGCGGAAAGGACAGAAGGAGTTACTCAGAAACCAGCAATGCAATCGATTACACAGACAATTGACGTCAGCGGATGTTTCATCAAGTTGTTGCAAAGTAAATGAGAAGGTGTAATTCCCAATGATTATGTTTGATTCACCTTGTTCAACAGACTGCATGTCTCGACAAATGAAAATCGTACTTGTGATTCAATGCTTGAATCTTGAATTTAACAGGTTTACTGGCATACGTGTTTTAAGCCGTACATACTTATAAATGTGTCCATACTAGACTAGATAGGATGACGTTTATGACATTTATGACATTTATGATTTATGATTGTACGTGTTAACGTGGTGCAATAAAACCGGATCAAATTTCCCGGAACCCCAAATTCGGCCAGCGCTTCGAATAGTTTCTTGTGAAGAAATCGATGAAAAGCTGATGCGTATCGATTTGAAACTCGATAGTCGTTCCCATGATTTGCCTTAGTGCGAAAACTTGGTCCATAGTCGATTCACTGGACCGAAAGCCGCACTGGTAAGTGCTGATTTGCGCCGTGCAAAACTGCTCTAGGCGTTAACGCAGTATGTTGGACAGAATCTATTCGACGACGAAATGTATGTACGTCTGTAGTAATTGCTGCAACTTGCAAGAGGTAATTTTTGCAAGGGCATATTATCTGATATTCCAGTCGCCATTCGTCTTCATAAAATTCTGCAGATTATCTGGTGTATGCTCCCTACCAGAACATCGCCATCGGTCGTAAAGATCTCCGCTCTGAAGGTAAGCCATCTGAGCCTGCGGCTTTATTGTTCTTCAGCTTTTTAATAACTGTGCCGACTTCTTCAAAAGTCTCTTCTGATCAGGGCCGTTAAACAGCTGTTGGAAGTGCTGCAAGTTGTAGCGTCTATTGGTATGTTGGACCACGCTCGCGAATGTAGCCTAATGTAGTTTCTTCTACCTCTTTGGGCCTGCTCAGGCGTTAAAAGGTTCAGCAGCTTTCCGACATTGGACAGCCGCGCTCTAGATCGTGCTGCTATGAGGAAATGACCCCACCCAGGATATTTGACGCATGTCTTGCGTCAATGAGCACATGGTGGATTGGGTTGCAGTTTCGACCGTCCGGAGATCGTCAGGTTGCTATGAGTATTCTTTTGAGAGGGAACCTCGTGCTGCTTATGACCATATTATATCCTGTCGCAATGTCAGTGAGTCGGAAGCCGATATATGTTGTAGTCTTGTGGAGGCTGTGCTTTCCGGTCGCACCCCCAAAGATGTTTTTCGTTTTTGGCATTGAAGTCACCGAGCACGATTTTTGCATTGTATTCCGGACAGCCACCGTCGTAGATGTCCTCTTTTGACATTCTTCAGCCTCCTCGGTAGGGTCGTGTGCACATATTATAAGTCATTGTATTCCGGACAGCCACCGTCGTAGATGTCCTCTTTTGACATTCTTCAGCCTCCTCGGTAGGGTCGTGTGCACATATTATAAGGCTGTTGTTGATTCTGCCTTGGATAGCGCTCTCCAGGAAGCCATTCGCAAATCATAGTCCTTTCGTTGTTCCCTGTCGTCGTTTTTGAATGTCCGTCTGTTGATCCAAGCCAGGATTCTCTTCAGTATTTTGTTGATTTTTCCGTGGGCGGGTTGTTGGTCATCCGCACAACCGCCGGGGATATGAACTCTCTTGCCTAAGGTGTTTGCTACATACATTGGTTCACCTCATAGCGGGTGTTGCGAAGACTATTCAGTGGGCGCCGCAGCGGCAGCTTGATCTATGCATCCCGTCAAGTTGGGAGCAATTGAAAACTGATCTGAGTGTTTGCTGGTTTAAAACCGCTTAATGCTGACAGTTTGGCGCTGATTCGACGTCGAAACCTCACTAAAGTTATGTTTGTGCCTCAACTACCAAACAACTGTTCAACAACCACTATCGATTTTGGGTTTTAATTCCCCCGCTTGGATGAAGTGAAGAAGTTGCCCACCTACGTCGACGATTCAACTGAAAACACTTAACAAATCTGAAGTAAGTTATTTAATATAACACAAGCTTGCACTGCGACCATGTGGTCCCCATTGGTTCTTCAGGCAGACAGTATGTCTCGTAAAAACGTGTGTAGGTGCAGATAACTATCTTAATTACAAGAAGTAATAAAATATAATTGTTTAACAGACCTAGGTCAGTACTGTAAACATCTACACGCGAGTACATATATGGTCTTCGCTTATACAAATTCTAAATAATCTGCACACAAACCAACAAAATTTCAGAAAACAATCATCTGCATCGAATCAACCGGCAACCGGCCCCGAAGCAAATGCAAACCTAATGTGAAAGCTCTTCACAGTGTCTATTTTAGTAGCAGACTGTCTAGCGATTCTCAGTATTTCATTGGTTACCTCATTCATACAAGTCATCGAGCAATACATTGCTCTGGGAAAGTCCAATCTAACAATCAAAGTTCAGCACAAGCACAACGTCACTTTAACGAGCGGCCAAAGTCCATGTCATGTCTATGGCTCGTGTGCTTGCGGCGCAAGCGATTCATCGGAAGTGTGGCGGTTTGAGAATTTCCATAATCATCTAGTTTGCTAGAACCGACGAGTGGGTTGTCTTGCCACTGTTGGCAATTAATGCGAAATCACTTGCAGTGCAGGCACACGTTCACAGCGAATGTGCGCTATTTGTGGAACAGTCAAGGCCTGTTGGGAGTTCTTGGAAATTTGTGCAAGTGCAAATTTTGCACGTCTCCAGGGGACATAATATGTTTACCTTTTCTCTTGTTTACAAACAAAAGGCTAATGACGGCGATGATTATGTCAACTAACTCGGTTAAATTCAAATGACAGATGGTAGCCCGGTGTCATGCACCTTAGGCCGCGACACTTTCATGGTTCCAAGATCAGATTAGACGATCATTTGAGACGGCTGACGTCTGCTGGTAGTAAAGTACTGCCAAAACCAAAATTAAATCAGGTTGTATAAAATGAATTCTTGGGATAAAATCACAAAAACAGAACGTTGATAGTAGGTACTTATGTGGACAAGTAGGTAATAAAAATAACTGCCGTCGCGTCGTACGAAGGCACATGAAGGAAGGGAGACGACGGAAATGGTTTGTGAACAACTTGGGGTTTTAGTTGCAACGTCACAGTCACAGCTGCCCTTCTAATGAGTCAGGAATGCCAACGACTGTGCTGTGACGTAGAGTTTCCCAAATTAAATTAATCTTCACGGTCATGGTCAGAAATCTGCATTCTCAATTCACTGATTGTGTTCCACAGCTTGTGTGTATATTCAGACAAAAACACTGGACGTAAGTTAGTTTCAAGCTTCGGTGAAATTCTATGTGTCGAACGATTTTACTGCTAACACTGCGTCAGGGGGAACAGCCAAACCATTGTCGTCGGGGCTTTTTCGCATGAATCACATACACACATCGGCCGGGTATATTTATCGATTCTTAGTGGGGCTTGCATCAACGGTTTCCATTGAATAATTACAGCGAAACACACAAAGTGGTTGTAGTTCTTTATTTTTATACCGCACACGAACAGATGATCTCCCATTCGAGCGTCAGCCTCTCGGAAGTACATAAAAGTTTAGCGCAGCGCGGTTGTAGCGATCAGTTTCGTCTTGCATTCAGTATCAGAAGTAGCAGTGCTGAAAGCAGGATACACAAAAATTGTTTGAGATGACATCGGCCACAAGCGGTTCGCGCCTTTTGCAAAGATCTATACAAGGATTACTGAGGGATAGCAGAAAGTCTTGTGCAACAAATTTCGCTCTCAAAGAGGTGAGTTTGAGGATCTGTTGCAGTAACTTTGTGCTTATTTGTGGATGCACTTTCAGATGGATGAGCCGAAATGCAGTTCCACCTGGAGCAATGAGAGTGCAGCAAAATTCGGAACACGAGAGGTGAGGCTTCGCAAAAGACTCTAGTGAATGAAACAATAGTTCTAACGTGTTCTCGTGCATTTCAGTTTGAAGAAATAAAATTCAGTGTACCATGGGGACACGTCGCCGGCAAGTGGTACGGCCCGAAGGATACCAGGCCGATAGTCGGTTTCCACGGCTGGCAGGATAACGCCGGTACGTTCGACACAATCGCCCCATTGCTACCGCCTCACGTTGGATTCTTGGCAGTTGACTTGCCAGGACATGGCTTGTCTTCCTGGCTACCGGACGGGTGTAAATATCACGTTATGGACTACATAACCCTCATGTTTACCCTGATGAACGAATTCAAATGGGACAAGATATCGATGATATGCCACTCGATGAGTTCCATCAACGGCTTCACTTTCTGTTCCTTGTATCCCGACAAATGTGATATGCTGATCGGCTTGGATATCATTAAGCCAGTAGTGCAACCAAAAGAAATCGTAATCCAAAGGATCGCTGACCGAATAGCGAACTTCAACAAGGCTGACGCACGAAATCGCAGTAATATCGAACCGCCTTGCTATGAGTTCCAGGAACTGGTGGAAAGGCTGCATGAAGGTACGGAGAAATCAATCGAGAAGGAGTGCTGCCAGTTCATTCTACAGAGGAATGTGAAAAAATCATCGCAAGACCTATCGAAGTACTTCTTTAGCAGAGATAGCCGACTTAAGGATTTAATGCTGTACGATCTGCCACAGGATGTTGTTATCGAAATGGCAAGAAGAATAACGTGTCCTCATTTATTTATTAAGGCCCTGCAAGGCCCATACTACGAGAGCAAACGACACTATTATGAAGCACTCAAAGTCCTTCAGGAGAAGCCAACGTTTGAGTACCACGAAGTGGAGGGAAAGCATCATGTGCACCTAAATGAACCAAAGAAAATAGCCGATATTATTAACCCATTTATCCTCAAAAATAGGCCTCAATAAATTATACACATTACACATACATCCTATATTAGTTTAAGCATAAGTACAAATTATAAAAGCAAATATGTAATGAATAAAAAGTTTAAATTAAAATCAAATTTGTTTCTCTCAATTAATAACGCCGGTAAGCAGTTGTTATTGAAGTCCATTTGCTAATAGTAGCTCTGATTATTGAGGTATGAACGAGTGATATGAATGCGATTCCATCAGGTAGGCGAACGGAACGAGTCCACGAACGGATCCAAGTCCAAGTCCAAATCACTCCTAGTAAAGCTTGGGCATAACTCCTGATGAGTAAGAGTCGATGTCGGAGGATCCAGTTGCCTGGAGATCTCTCGTGTTGGTTTTCTCCCCGCGATCCCTTTAGTGGAGTATGCGGGTCAGAAGATGAAAGAGGGACATTAAAAAAAATACCAGTTTTCAAATTTGGTCCTAGACCACAGAATACGAAAAAATACTCGGAGTACTGTTTTCAATGTGTGAGAACATATTGAAAACATGTGAATACAAGAGAATACATGTGAATAGGGTAAATGCACTAGTACCCGGGCAGTGTTGGTAGCCGGACACTGTCATTTACTGTCGAATAACAAGAGGATTTTCCGGTTTTAGTGTGAAAAATAAATACCAAAGCAACCATCTGTGTTTCTTTCATACACGGAAGTTTATAATAGATGTGATAACGGATTAAAATATCTAGGCGTTAGCTTAGACAGCAAATTCATCTGGAAAACACAGAAGATATCACCAGGAAGGCGTCGCATACTTTAATGATTTGTAGAAGCTTAGCGGGCAAATCCTGGGGTTGCAGTCCAAGCATCCTAAGGTCCGGATGAGCTTTTACTGAAACCTCAATAGGCCGTTTCCATCGAGTTTGAAGTGTTTTCGATCTTAATTTTCAAGTTATTCGCTCTCATTTTATAAGTGCACGCTCAAAGAAATATCACTGGCTCTCAACTTTGAAATGGCCGCCAGAACAGCTGTTTGTTTACAGGACATAATAGTATGACAACACCAGAAAATAGAAAGAGACAAAATGGGAAAATAAACACCAAAATAAACTGAAATTCACGCTGTAGGCTATCCGGGTGCACAACCTGTCACGGACGGATGAACTCGAGGAGGATTTAACGAGTTTTATCAGAAACCGCGAGGTTTCCAGACCCCGAAAATGTACCTCGAAAATTGATGGAACCTCGCGGAATTAGATGTATGTACATATTGGTTAGGTCAACAATTACATACGGTGCAACAGCATGGTCCAAAAGAACCAACCTGATCAGTGCAAGAGAGACACTGAACAAAGTTCAAAGTTTGGCATGCCTCTGTTTTATAGGGGCTACCATGAGAACTTGCCTAATTGCGTCCGGTGGTAGCAGAATGTGCAAATAAAGCAATCATGAGAATGGCAGAAGACGGGATAAGAAAAGACAGGACAGGACAGAAAAGCTACCACTCCTGGCCATTCCGAAGGAGGACACGATTTGGAAACTGAACTTCCAAAAGGAGTATACCATTGAGCTCAGCACCAAAAAAGACTGGAGCAATGAATCCATAGCCCACAGACTGAGCAGCAATACGATGAAATGTTATACAGATGGATCAAGAACTGATGAAGGAACAGGGGCAGGAGTATTTGGACCCCGGACAAAGTACTACGAACCCATGGGCAAACGCATAAGCATCTTTCAAGCAGAAGTCTATGCCATGGACAGATGCGCTCAGATAAATCTTGACAGGAACTATACCAACTGCGTTATCCTGGCACTAGACTCCTTTATTATCAAATCTTAAGAAGCTGAGCAGGCGTAACAGAGTAAAACTTTATTGGATACCTGGCCATAAATGTATAGAAGGCAATGAAATGGCCGGCTCCCTCGCTGGGAAAGGAGCATCAGAACCTTTTATAGGCCCGAACCATTCTGCACTGTAGGGGATCACTCAGTGAAGAGTTCAGGGAACTAGAAAGAAGGAACCGGGCAGATGCCTGAAACAACGCTCATGGCATGAAGCAAGCCAAGAAACTCTTGCCACAACATAACCGGAAGAGGTTGGAGGCCTGTATCAGAATGAGCAAGAACAACCTCCGTATCATAACTGGCTTACTAACCAGGCACAGACTCGGGAGCACATAAGGAAACTAGGAATATCAGAAGAATGTCTCTGAAGATTCTGCGGAAAATCTAATGAAATTCTAGAACATATACTGGGATTTTGTGAGGCACTTGCCCACAAAAGGCAAAGATATTTAGGCAAGCACCTAATATCAGAGGTCACTAGAACCAGCTCTCATTATCGGATTCCTAAAGTACACCGGATTAGAGAGAATACTCTGGGACAAATCTCTTCCACTTTCGCGCAACAGGAGCAGATAACCCTCAATAAAACACTGAAAAGACATGAACTGCATGGGAGGGGAGTTCTTAAGAAAACAAAGCTATGAATAGGGGGCACAATAGATCTAAAGGTCGCGGTGCAATGTACCCTCAGCAATAATAAAAACAATATGGAGACATTTAAGAGATGTCCAGCATATCCAGAATTTTGTTTGACCATCGGGTACACGTCGTCCACAGTCCATAGCATTTGGATGGTTTCCCCGCCGAAAGCCTTGGTGATCTGAGTGATGAACAGGGGGATCGGTAGATAGAAGATAATCAGGAGCGGTTCTAGGGTCAATGAGGGACAAGTAATCACTGTATTCAAGTAACTCTTCTGTACGTATTCATGGTGAATCACAGTGTATTCAAACGTTTTCATATGTATGTATATACCTAGTCAGCTCCAAAGTACCTCCATGGCGGCATTTTGGCAAGTTCACATGGACCATGTAATACAGATAGGGATATGCATCCTAACTTTCGAACCTTGCTCAGAGTTTCCCTCGCACTAATTAGGTTGGTTCTCTTAGTACGCACTGGTTTGTGCATGGTGTGACTCCCCCCAAACCAATAGCGGCTCACGAGGCCAATGCTGGGTTGCTCGTAGTTCCTTTAGCCCGACCAACTGCCGAGCGGGACAGACCGGCCACCAGACGCTCGAATACTGCCAACATTCAAGTCTGGCTCCAAATGGGGCCCTGGTACACCAGGGTAGGCAATATCCAAGTCCAATCGTCTTCTTCTTGTCATCTGGGAGATTGCGCTTCCTTAGCCAGACTTGGGATGTATGAAAATAAACTTCTACACCCCAAACTGGTTGCCCGCCCCCCACCACTAGGTGGTCAGCTGCCGGGGCGGCTGTTCAATGTACTCTACAGGTTAGTGGAGTCCCATTGAAGCAAGTGGAGATGTTTAAGTACATCGGGGTCTTTTCCACGAGTGATGGAAGGAGTAATGCTGAGCTTTCCCGTAGGATTGGTCAAGCTGGGTCAATTTTGAAACAGCTTGGTAGATGTGTGATCAGGAAGGCCGAGCTTGGTGTCAAAGTCAAGTTAGGGGTTTTCATTTTAGTATTTGTTCCAACTCTCACCTATGGTCATGAAAACTGGGTAATGAACGAAAGATTAAGATCGCGAGTACAAGCTGATGAGATGAGATTTCTCCGAGCTGTTGTGGGAATTACTCGCCGGGATAGGGTGAGAAACACGGCAATTCGCGAGGAACTCAACATTAGCTAGCTGCTTCTTCGAACGGAGAGGGATATGCTTCGTTGGTTTCGTCACGTGGCACGATTGTCCCCTCCATCACGACTACCGAGGCGGGCGTTGAGTGCGATTCCATCAAGTAGGAGAACGCTTGACAGACCCAAGAAGAGATGGTTGGACCAAGTCCAACAACTCGCCTGGTTACGTTTGGCCATAACTCGATAGCGGACGATCGAGTTGCCTGGAGATCTCTCGTGTGTGGTTTACCCCCGCGACCCCTTTAGTGGATCATGCGGGTCAGAAGAAGAAGATAATGATGATGGTAAAGAAATTAATAGATCGATATATATAAATCGTTTAGTAGCAATGCTGAGTATGTTTAATTAGTTAATAAACTTGAGACCATGGCATTATCAAAGAAATTACACGATGTGATAAAGCAGTCATTAAGCTTGCCTAATCGGTTTGATACGGTTTCAATGTCAGCTATTTCATGAAGTAGAGAAGGGGAAAAGTGCCGTGGTAGTTTCAAGATCATTTTAATGACTTTGTTCTGGCAAATTTGTAGCTTCTTTAAATGACAATTCGCGCAGTTGCGCCAAATAGGTGCTGCGTAGAGGATTACAGATTGGAGAATGGATTTAAAATATATTAAATAGAAACTATTAAAGAGCTAAAAAATGTGCGCAGTGTTTAATTGCAATGCAAACAATAGCAAAGGAAACCCGAATCTACGGTTTTATGTGTTTCCAAATGACAACATCTTGCGGTTTGAACACATTAACCCAACAGTGCACATAGAAGTTAATCGCATTTGATTGCAGGACTTTGCAAAAATAATGGATTAAAGTTAAAGATGGGAACGGTTCCAACGATACAACCACAATCAACAGCTTTCACTTCATTTCGAGATATCAAGATGCACTCAAAGGGAAAAAACAAATGATTGCAAGCCTATTGGGAGAGAAACCAGTGCCAGTGCCCGCCATAGACAATGGTTTAGTTCCAAAAAATAAAAAAAGTAAAGGAATTAAAGGAAACAATTATAATGGTAAAACATTAGATGTAAGTTTTTCTTTCAGATTATCACAATACAAATAACAAAGATAAGACTTAAGGAAAGACAAACTCATGCTTATGGAAAATGAAATGGCATATGAAAAATGTACCCTTTCTCTCCGAAAAAAAAAAACTAGAATAGTCGGAACAAGAGCGACTTATTATGGAGAAGCAATTAAAAGAAATATTTACTACAGGTAAATATTTACTACGAGCAAAATTTCTCAGTTGGATAATACCTTCAATGTCGTGAATGGACATGAATTGCTAATCTCCATTAACTTTATGACAACGCACTTACAATTAGCAGAACATGTGGAATGCGAGGAGAGAGTAAAAATACTGTTTTTTACAGCACGAATGTATTTTATAATTCAGTTGATCATCAACACAAAAGAAAAAGGAAATTGAACAAAACAATTCACTAAAAGCAAACACATGTCACTTATTCGACATTTTTATATTCACTTCAATAGGTACAGATAACTGGTAAACCTAATAATAAATACGATATTATAAGTTATCGACATTGTAAAGGCATAAATAGTAATATTTTATGATAAAAAATGATCTATAAAAACACATTTTTCTTGGTGCTACCATGTATTTGTCTTCTTGTTTGGATTAGTTCATCAATCTAAACTATTATTATTCTGAATAATAGAAATATTATTTCAAAACCTTAATTTATTTAACAAAAAACTGAAAACTTTAATCTTCCTTTCCCCATATTGTATGTAAACAAATATCGAATGCAGGCAGCAGTCAAATCACGCAGTCTCTGCCTACGTCACATAAAATTAGAGGCGCCATCTTGTTGTCTGTCATTCGTGGCAGATGTAAAAGTTGAGTCAGAAACAAAGTATGAGAGAGATGCCCAAATTCTCTTGTCCCTTAAGTTTTTTGACAACCATTTTTTATATTGTTTTCTAAAGCCAAATTGACCAATAAAAAAACGGCATTTAGGTTAATTCGTGAATAACTGTCAAAAATTCATGAATAACCGTCAACATTTTTATGATTATCCGTCAAATTCGTCGATGGACTAGGGGTCAATCAGCTGTGAAGTTGGGCATCTCTATCATAGTTAATTTCTGGGTTGAGTAATACAACCGTATAAGCCAGAAATGAAGTATGAAAGAGAAGCCCAACTTCTACCTCTCTTGTCCCTTAAGATTTTTGACAACTTAAGATTTTTTAGTAACTGTCAAAAATTCATGAATAACTGTCAAAAAGCCTCTGAAATGCGTCGATGGACTAGGGGTCAATGAGCTGTGAAGTTGGGCATCTCTAATATACTTTATTTCTGCCATATACCTAGCAAATGATTGCGACATAATTAATAGCTTACTCAGAGTTAATATACTGAAGAAAAAAGGGCTTACTTTGGCGTATAAATATTACAGAACAAATATAAATTTTGTTTAGGATATAAGACCAAATAATAACCATTTCAAGCTCTTGTACATCCATTGTCAAGAACAACATTGTCAAGAATTCCTGTCACATGTGTTCACTTTCGTTGCAATTAACGGAATAATAATGTAAATACAACGGAATAATATTTGTGTTATCGAGAAATTTGTTGATTGACTCATGTAAATATGCATTTTTTGTGCTTTGTAAGAGTTTTTTTATTTTTTATAATTCGCGCGCGCACAAGGTTTTTTTAGTACCCTTAAGTGTCCGGGTTCAAGACAAAGCACGGGCCGAAGGTGTAGAGGGAGAAAGGGAGATGAGGTACCTGTGCACATTGGTTTTAAATATCTGCTGATTGTAGTCTATGGAAAATATTAGCCTGGGAAGAGCATATTCGTGTAGTGCGGCTGAGGAACGAGTCTCTAAATTTAACTGTGAATCCGAAAGTAGGCTTAAGGGTAAACTGATGAGCATACCAGGCGAGACGTGTATTGCGGGTGAATTCATGGAGAAGAGGAATGCAGTTGGCAAGCTCACTTGAGCGCGAGTCTAATGACTCTGCAATATTGAACGTCTCCTATAAGTATTATTGTTCACTTTTGGATTCTGTCTTGTAGGTGCAAGGTGGTTTTGGGGCCACAAGATCAGATATGAGCATTGTACTCAAGTTTGGGGCGTAAATACGCCTTTTAAATTAAAGTCAAATCAGAAGGAATCTAAACATTTCGCCTCAAATATGTGATCGTTACAACTAAGTGTTGTGTTGATATATTTACATACCAAGGATGGAAAGCTTTCCGGTTTCATCGACAGATAATGGCTGATTAACAAGGGTTCGCTTGAGTGACAGCGGGCATCATTGAGTTTTTGAAGCAATGAATTCCACTCGATTGTTCTTTCCCCAATTATGCTGTCAAGATCGGAATTCAGTGTGCTTAACATAAGCTGCCGTTCCAATTCTACGGCCCAAGGGCGGGGTCGTGAGTCTTAGAACGAATATGAATGAATAATAAGAAATGGATTGGATTAGAAGTAGCAGACAAGAGATCATTTATAAAAATGAGAAAGAGTGTCGGAGACAGAACAGAGTCTTGGGGAACACCAGCATTTATTTGGTGGATATCAGACTTGAACCCATTCAAAACAACTTGAATTGGTAATGGATCGAAAGGTAATTTCTAATCCATTGAAGAAGAGATTCATGCATTTCGACAAGAGAGCTTGATGCCAAACTCTGTCAAGTGCCTTAGAAATATCAAGCGCAACGATCTTGGTTTGTGCAAAGATTGGTTTCACTTTTCGGTGAGATAAGCTTTCAGATCACCAGTAGACCTGTTGCTGCCGGTCATTAAGAAGCTTCCGCGATTCGAGATATTTCATAAGCTGACGATTTATCAGCGTTTCCATGACCTTAGAAAGAAGGGACGTAAGTGCTATGGGTCGGTACAAGGTGGGTGACGAAGATTCGCCCTTTTCAGGGACGGGCTGGACAAATGCTGTTTTCCGTCTGCTCGGAAAGAGACGTAAGAGTAGGATAGATGAAAAAGCTTACGTAGTGGTTTTGCCAGCGCAGAAGAACACCTCTTCAGAAGAATAGGGATAATACCATCCAGTTACTGTTTCGGCCTATGGGTGAACAACTGTGTATTTTTTCGAATAAGGTATACCCAATTCTTAGGGCCGTCTGCTGATCGATGTTATCTCTGCTCTGATGTTCTCCCTGCTAATCGATGTTCAACTTAGTGATTTAAGTTTCACTTAACAAGTTTAGATGGACTTATCGAAAAGACGGCTAAGTATTACATAAACTAAGTAGCAGAAATAGTGGTTCATAAGACTAAGTTGTGGCGGCCGTGTAACTGATACTAGCTGCCTGGGATCCATTCCCGACCGGTACGAGCAAAAATAATTTTCTCGGCTTTCGAGTCTCTGACAATGCTCAAAGGGTAATAACAGTCTAGAAAAGGCTTCTTGGCTTGGCCGTTCGGAGTCGGCATAAAACTGTAGGTCCCTTCCACTCGTGAGAGAACAGTAGCACACACAGTCGCCGTAGAAGCTAGGCCCAGGTCCACGTCGGACTGTCGGGTCAAATATATAATTATTATATTCTCATATCAATTAATGTTAATCACCCTGTTCGCTTCACATAATTGCAACCTCCTTGTCCAGATTAATCAGAGTGATAGGAACCCTCAAGAGACACACCACTGAAGAACCGCATGAACTATACGTTGTTTGGAATGCAATCAAATATAATTTGATCGATGTTCATTACAACGATAAGACTTTATTGGCACTTATTCATGATTATGCGTTTCCTTACTGTGCCTCATATAATTCGTGTGTCTTTCATCGACTGCTCGCACTCGCCGATAGATCATGGCAACGAGTTGGTCTAGGATTCTACATCGGACTGTTCCACAAATTGTTTCGAAAGACGTGGTACGCTGGTCATCACAATTTGCTACTCGGGAGGTGAGTCTAATGCAAATAGCTTTCAAACATATGATCTTTATGTTGTCCTTGTCTCTTTCAGTTTCAAGAGATCAAATTCGATGTGCCATGGGGTCATGTGTCCGGCAAATGGTATGGCCGAATGGACACACGCCCCCTAGTCGGTTTGCATGGGCAGCGGAATAATGCGGGCAGTTTTGATACTATCGCTCCATTGCTTCCGTCTCATTTGGGATTCCTGGCCATTGACTTGCCTGGTCATGGTTTCTCTTCTCGGCTGCCGGCAGGTTGCTCATATCATATGATGGACTACGTCACACTAATGCACAAGCTGATGGAGGAGTTCAAATGGGACAAGATATCGCTGATGTGCCATTCGATGAGTGGAGTGAATGGCTTTACATTTTCTGCCCTGTATCCTGAAAAATGTGATATGCTTATTGCCTTGGAAGGTCTCAAATGGATTTTACCTCCTTCCGATGAAATCCTAAGCTCATTGGCATTGCGGATTGAAGCGTTCAACAAGTTGGACCAGAGGCATCGTAATGCTACGGCTCCTTCTTACTACGAGATGGAAGAATTAGTTCAGAAATTACATGAAGGTTCGGAGCGGTCTATAGCCAGAGAGGGTTGTGAGTTCATTTTGAAGAGGAGCATCAAGCAATCGCCACAGTTCCCGCATAAATACTGCTTTGATGAAGATCAACGACTGAAATCTTTGTTGTTCTACTATTTTCCCCAACATATTTCAGTCGATATGGCACACAGGATAACGTGCCCATTTTTATTCATTAAATCGAAACAATCTGGCTACTATGAGGACAAGGCAAATTACGACGAGGTGCTGAGTGTGTTGAAACAAAAGCCAAACTTTGTCTATGACGAAGTAGACGGGACCCACCATTTTTTCTTGAATGACCCTAGGAAAGCAGCTGACATTGTTAATCCGTTTATTATGAAACATCGACCCGAATAAAGATACACACACCAAGTGATTTCGTCTTCTAGTTTCAGGGTAGTCAACGTAAATCTTTAGGGAAGAGATTCCGGATTCCATTGAAATCAGCATATGCATGGTTGCTCAATCATTGACTGACGGCGTCCATAGCTGCAAAAGTATTTACAAGGTTAGGCACACATGTATTGCTTATATTGAAACTTCCCTCGGAACTCTGGTGAGATTTATAGTAAATCGGGAAGGTTTACTTCCAAGGCTGCCATATTTGACTAAGTCACATCCTGCCTGCACAGAGTTACCTCTCCCCTACTAAATATGGCGGATCTAAATGAAGGTGTACCTGAGGCAATTGGGTTTCAATGCAAGTCCTCTTCACTGTATACAGGCGACGAGTACAGTGTGCTCTCCCTTTCCCCTTACTCATGGCAACAAAGATACAGTTTTCGAACCTCTGGTATCCATTGTTGATTCGGACATCGGAGAATTCCAAGAAACCGAAAACCACTCTGACGGTGGTGGAGGAAAACATCCTCTCTACGGGAATTATAGTCCATAGCTAGGAAGATTTCGGATGGACATGGTGGCGAAATAATGGATGGCACTGATGTCTTGGATGACTAATCATGCTAGGTTGCCAGCTCATCCAAGATCCCCAATTGCAGCAATGTTGAGGCATCATCTCACGTTGAGGCTCTGTACGTGAGGACCGGGATATTTTATAAAGAAAAATGGGGACCCAGCCCCAAAAAGGGTGTTACACGAGCAATTGGCACTACTCCTATGGCGGAGGCAATATTAAGCCTCCTATCTATTGACCTCTAGATGTATGTGACTGCGGCAAAGAGCGCCATAATGATCAGTCCATCTAGTGGTGGGCCTAGAAGTTCCTATGGACATGCAACAATACTAGATAGACTAAAAATTTACAAAATACGACTAAACTCTTCCGTTCCTTGATTTCGAAATACCAAGCGTGAAATTCATTCCGGTGATAGTTCCCAAACAGGGAACAGTGGGCCATAATGAGCCAATCAATGATTCGGTCATCCATGCTTACACAGATGTAAAGAAGATGCTAAGATGTATAGCCGCTGACATATGCTCCATATTGTATAGGTGCACTGCTCCATCAGAATTCCTGATCACGGCAGTGTTTTTCATGCGGAGGTTCTGGCAGGTCAGTCAGAATAATATCATCATTTTCTTACCCGCATGCTCCACTAAAGGGGTGCCGGGGGTAAACCACGCACAAGAGATCTCTAGACAACTCGATCCTCCGCCATCGAAGCATGCCGAAGAGAGTTTTTGGACTGATCTTGTCCTGGGTCTGCCAAGCGTTCTCCTACATGATAGAATCGCATTTAACGACCGCCTCGGAAGTCATTCGTGCCACGTGACCAAACTACCGAAGCATAGCCCTTTCCGCTCGAAGCAGCAACTCCTCAATGTTAAGCTTGTATTCGCGGTCTTATTATTTTGGACAAGAATGATATCAATGTTGGGAAAACCACCGGCTGGTATTACCATTCTAATTTACAGTCAAGCGGCCATTAAAATAATTTCGGCCAATAGAAATTAAGTTCATGCTGGTCGCAGACTGCCGCGAACAGCACAATGTACTTAGCATGCGGTGTCAGGGACATAACCTGCACATGACCGGCAATGAAGCAGCGGATGAACTTGGCAGGGAAGGGGCCTGTGTATTATATTGACCATGGATTTAAAATTATTCAACTGGAAATGTATATTCCCAGAAAAGCGATAAGGTCGAGAAGCGATAAGGTAATGCACCATTTCTGTGGTAATGCATTAGAAACAAACGTTTGAGTAGATGCATTGCTTCTTCCAGCTTAATCACATGAATTGATAACAAAAAAAATGTATTGATAATGAATTGAATTAATTTATGGCTATGTCTAGCGCCACGGTTTCACCCAGGTTCTTGAATGAAATTAGCAATTAAAAAGAGTGACGTAACTTGATTTGTGTGCGTTAAATGTTGCTATACATGGTGGATGTGTGCATATCTTGTGTTGCGATGTCAGTTTAATGAGAGTCTTACCGAAGGCTTTCTTCGCTTTTCACACGAAAGAAGATTTCAATTCGAGATGAACTGGTTAACGAATTTAACTAACTGCGTAATGTCTAGTTAATTGTGTACCTTATTATTATTATTTATTTACAAGAAGTAGTATATGAAGTGAATTTACAGAGATCGTTCAAGAGAGATTTCAACGCAAAGCTGGGTAAGGAAGAGATATTTGCCAGGGTCATCGGGAAACACAGTCCGCACGGCACCACATCCGATAACGGAATCAGGCTGGTGGACTTTGTAACGGCGCGGAGCAGTTTTGTAGCTAGCACGAGTTACTTTCGAGCAGATATGTAAAAGAATTAAATATTTTGATTTAAAAAATCAATTGACTTCATGACAATAGTGATGATGTTGGAAGAGGGAGGGAGGACTTCTATTGTTTTACTCCCTCTATACATATATTTATGTATATATATATATATATATATATATATATATATATATATATATATATGCAGATGACTACGAGGCTGACCCCAATTTTTGTATTGACACCGAAAGCTCAAATCGTAAGAGATCCTTCTCAAATGATGAACCTTCCGTAAGCTGTAAAAAGTGCAAAACAGAAACATCTGCGGCTATCAAAAACAATGGTGGTGCAACAGACGCACACTTGTCACAACAATCAGAGGAATTAGTGGATCGTGCCTTTGGGAACACATTCCTCTTGTCCAGTAAATTCTTTAAGATTATAAAGCAGGTATATGCCGCATTTATGCTGTATTTATTCGATTTTGTATGCATAGTGTGAAGAGATGAAAGTCATGGGTTTGGCTTAATTTCCCGTTCCTCATATGATAAAGAAATTTACCTTAGAATCGAATGTATATTGTTTTTAATAGCAGTGCAGTTTTGTCTCTGATTGTGTCTGATAGTTTTAATGTATAATTTCTACGTTCTATATCGTAAATTTTACCGTACATACTCCCTCTTCCAACATCATTACCTAAATCCTAACTTTCATCAAAAAGACTTCAACCAATATTTTTGAAGCCCCAAAGAATGTAACGATGAATTCTCAAGAATTGAATTGAATGCAGGTGACTTCAAGTGAATGCTGAAGACTTGAAAGTGACTTCAGTGACTACAAGGTAATTCTAAAGACTTGCATTCAATTGATTTCAGTCATAAGATTGGTCGGAAGGAATTATCCAATCAAGACTTCAAAAATGAATACTGATTTTAATTCTGAAGTCAGGGTCATCAAGTGAAGTCAATTGATCGAATCACAAATCATGAAATTCTTTTGTATAATTCAGGGATTGCTATACAAAAGATTGCAGTCTTTTACAACTCTGCTTTCGTTTCATTTTCATTTCACAAAACTTAACTAAATTCATTCCTTAAAGAAAAGTACCGACTTCGTCGGTGGTCTGCAATTTTCTGATCTCACATTGATGCATCAACAACATTCAAATACAATAGTTAGCAAAAAGTTATACAAGTGGAGAAAAAAATGGAAAAGGACGCTAGTGGGATATAGGGGAATAGGGAAAGGGGAATAGGGAAGAACGTAAACAAATATAGGGTATGAGTGACTACAAAAAGACGACAAGTGCATAGAGGCATTGTTGCTAAGAATAAGTTGGGACGTGTTGCAACACGTAACACACGCGGTTCCCACACCTCAACTTCCATAAATGGACTTGGCGGTCGCCAGATCAATCATCCGATCATGTTGCAATCGACGTCAGACACTTCTCCAGTATTCTTGATGTGCGAACGTTCCGAGGAACCAACATCGACTCGGAGCATTTCCTTGTTGTAGCCAAGATAAGAACTCGAATATCAAGAGAACATGGGAGTCGAGAAATGACACCTCTAGGATCTTTGCCGATAGAGTCTCCCAGAATCTCTGTCGAAGTTTTGTTCTACGAACGGGAAGACGGGAAGAGACCCGACTCCGAAGCAGCAAAAAGAAAGAGCACGATAAGCGTGCGATCGAGGAGATGGAGAGGCGCTTCGATAGGAATGATGTCCGAAAATTTTACCAAAGGGTGAAGCAATGGATATAACGATCGGACAGAAGCCTGTCGGGACGAGAATGGACAACTTGTAGTAGAGTCACAGTCTGTACGGAGAATTTAGAAGAATCATACAGACTGTTAAACGCCGATGAGGACAATAATAGTGCTGTCAGCAGAATGTTTCATTCAATTTGGACGATGACTAACCAGAATTCCGTCCCCCGACCTAGACTAGGATACGATAGCAATATCAAGACTGAAGTCTTACAAAGCTGACCAGTGGAATCTCAGTATCGTTTGTCCGATCCACAAAAAAGGAGAGCTGTTTGGCTGCGCCAACTACAGAGGTTATCCCTCTGCCTCCTTAACATAGCGTACAAGATCATTTCCGTATGATGTGCCCCCTGGAGCCGTTTATAAGTCACCTGATAGGTCCACATCAGTGTGGCTTCAGACCGGGGAAGTCTACCATCGACCAGATTTTCACACTACGGCAGATCATGAAAAAGACCGAAGAGATGCTGATCGACATCCACCACTTATTCGTCGATTTCAAGACCGCATATGACAATGTGCAAAGAGACGAGTTATATAGCGCCATGTCTAGTTTTTACACCCCTGCTCAACTCGTCAGGTTGTGCAGGGTGACGAGAATTCTCGGTGCACCATCAAGGTCGGTAACGAACTCACTGAGACCTTCAATGTCAAAAAAGATTGCAGACAAGGCGAAGCGCTGTCATGTGACTTCTTTAACATCATCCTGGAGAAAATCGTGCAGGACTCACTCACCAACTCTACGACCTTCCAGAAATCCGTGCAATTGTTGACATTATTTCAGTAACAACATCGACGACTCTTTCAGAACTTCACCATAGACAGCTATAACTTCGAGGTAGTGAAGGACTTTTTACCTCGGCTCCGTGGAAAACAGTACAAACAACATCTGTACCGAGATCTAACCCAGAATAACTCCTTGCCGACCACTGTTTCTGTGGGCTCAATAGGCAATTAAGTAATAGAGCCTCTCGGAGGGCCATGTGGAGCGCATGGGCAACTCAGCTCCGGCCCAAAGAGTCTTCGACTCCGAAACTGTGGGACAATGCAACAGAGGACGATACAAGTCGAGGGGACTTCAGCCGACTTGGTGTGCGAAACTGGAGACAGCTGGCCAGAGGTCGGGCCTATTGCAGAGTCATGTTGAGTGAGGACCAGGTTCACCCCGGACTGTAACGCCCTAAGAAGAAGAAGAAGACAGACTTTGAGGCAATCAAAGTCAAAATTAGACTGAACGTGTTAATCACTGGTGGAGGAAGGATCTTTCCACAAATCACACATAGGCCGAGGGTTCTTTCTAACCCCCCCCCACAGAGAAAACACTTCTTCGATGACCTCGAGGATCTAATAAAAATCCTCTTTTCAGATTTATAAAGATATCACAAAAACATCAACATTGGGTGAATATAACACTCAATGACCACATACCATCGACAGGTTGTTCTTGATGACTGCAAGCAGAGATAGTTATCGATAGTTAGCTACTCCATGGGTTCCGGGGCTGGGCCCTTACTCTGTGCTGCTGGTCTAATATAAAATAAGTAGCATTCGCAAGAATGGGTAAGTCTAAGTTTCGAAAATCGAGACTTTGAATCCAAGCATTGAGTGAAATCTCCTGCACGAGATTGAGTCATTATTAGTCTCCTGCCAATATTTCAAGATGACCGCGCCTTACAGCAATGGGCAATCGGGCGTTCGACTATACTCGGTGGATCAAAATGTTCTAGTTAGTATAATGCAATGATTTTGACGATGGTGGTTCAGACTTACGACTTCTCGTTGTGTCCGAATTCATTTTTACACCTTTGCTTGTGATTCGGACGAGTCAGCATAAGCGCTGAGACATGAAAATAAGAAACTTCTTCCATCAGCAAGAGACACCGATAACTATCCCGGGTGTAGGTCTACTTGGTTTGAGACATATTTCAATTGCTTAAAGACAGGGTTCAAGTCTGCTATCCACCAAATAAATGCTGGTGTTCCCGACACTCTTGTGCATTTTTACGAATGATCTCTTGTCTGCTACTTCTAATCCAATCCATTCGTTCGCTGATGACAGGACCCTTAGCTTTTCATAAACGTTCCAAGACTCACGACCCCGCCCTTCGACCGTAGAATTGGAACGGCAGCGTGTGTTAAGCATTGAATACCGATCTTGCCAGGTTAATTTGTGGGAGAAAGATCAACCGCTTCACAATATCAATGCTGTCTGCTGTCACTAAAGCGAACCCTTGTTAGTCAGCCATTATCCATTAATGGTGCCTGTGTCGACGAAACCGGAAAGCGTTCCATCTTTGGTATGTGTATCAACCCAACACTATGTTGCTGCATCTACAAGATAGAATCCAAAAGCGACAATATTGCAGAGTCATTAGACTCGCTCGAACATCGACGTACCGTCTCATCTTTGTCCGTATTTTATCGCTATATTAACAAACGATGCTCAAGTGCGCTTGCCAACTGCATTCCTTCTCTACATCAATTCACCCGCGATACCTGTTTCGCCAGGAATGCTCGTCAGTTTACCCTTAAGCCTACTTTCGGACGCAGAGTTAAATTTAGAGACTCGTCCCTCAGCCGCACTACACGAATATGGCGTGCTCTTCCCAGGGTAATACTTTCCGCAGATATTTAAAACCAATGTGCGAAGGTACCTCCTCTCCCTTTCTCCCTCTATACATTCGAAGTCACAATTTATTTGACTTTGAACAGGATTTTTTTTTTCACTTCGATGATGGAATTTGGATATTCTCTGATACAGCTCTGATGCAACTGTAGCAATAGATTCCACTACAGGGTACTGATGACAATATTTAATTACAGAGAAATCTCGCATGTGACAAAGATCGTAAAGCACGAAATGAAACTAGACTTTGAATCTTACCTCTTGTTTTACCTGAGTCCTGTCGATGTTGTTATACGCCCCTCTGCTGCCAAAACTCCATGAGCAGCTTGTCATCCAAAATACTGCTCGGCGTGTAGGCGAACAGTGCCTCGTGTGGACCCGCCTTCGTACTACAGTTTCGGGATAAGTTCAGCCCCCATTGTACTGCCCGAAGGCAGTGTTGAATTTGAAGGACGAAAGAATGGTTCGGTTTCATCTTTCGAACTGGCCGGTTGCCTAGGGAGTCCTGACGGCTCTCTTGATGTGCTAAGCCCCATACTTCTGGCAGAACTGCTCGCACAACCGCGAGATCAAGGCCGTTCTCCGGTCTGTAACAATCCTCGTAGTAGACCAAAATAATCTCCCACATTGTCCAACATTGCGATAAATGCTGTTGGTGGACTTCACTACTATTTCGCATTCGTACTATCTGTGGAGTTAGACTAAATCTGCAGATTTTACGAATGCATGAGGAAAGCAGCAGTGTAGTTACTCCCCCCGTAAAGACTAGATCCACAACCGACTGCGGGAATGAAGGCAACCGTGCTCGGGAAGACACGGAATAATACATTTTTGAAATGAAAAATACAGCATCCCACTTCTGACTTGATAACGAACGTAGAGCACGAAATGAAACACGGGCGGTTTTGTTCAATGACCACTTTTAACCTATGGCCCTCACACTGGTACACTAACAGTCTCTGCTGCGTGACTGCCGTTCCCGTGACTTCTGTCATTTGAATACAGAGTACGAGTCCGTAGCTCCCCTTACAATCATTGTAGAACCTAGGGTTTACTTTGAAACAAAGTAGATCTGTCCCTACAAAAAAAAATCCAATTCACGTTGTATTCAATCGTTTATATTTTAATTTCACTAAAAAATACATCACAATGTACACATATTCATTGCAGTTTATTCCATAATCATTTTGTCCGCTTTGTCATCACATGAAATCAGGCATTCTTCGTATGTCCACTTGGGGAATACTCTTTTGAACAAATACATAAAGACTGTATCGTATGACTTAAGCTGTCCATCGAAATAACACTTCATATGTCCATGCGTTCCCAGTGATTCGCGAATGTGACCCAAACGACCACACTTGGTACGTAGTTTGATTGGTTGGAAGTATTTCACATCCTCCTTGTTGAAGAACATGTAACGAATTGTGGCCGACTTGCGGTTGATACGTTTTGGATGGCCACTCAAGACAATACGCTTGAGCACCACTCTGTCTGGATTACATGATAGTACACATCCACGTGCTACCAATGTTAAAGTTGAGTCCGGATTTTCTTTGAAACACAGAACAGGTGCCGGCGGAAATTGTATGGGTGCGTAGAAAGTGGCAACAACTGTTGAATGTGGGCGGAAATACCTCTCGAACTAGAAAATATATAGTTCCATGAAATTCCATCATGAGTGTATGCTTGGCGGATGTGACTTACTTTGTGTTTGTCTCCATTTGTGTGCTGACTGAAGATTGGATTCACTACAAAACGCCTGTATCCACATTGGATGATGAGCTTCTCCTTGGACTTTATGGGTACCTCTGAGTCGGGTATGCGTTTGAGAACAACATTCATCACGGACATCTGGTGTTCATGGGGCAGCAGACCGTAGACAACCAGATTGTTGGTCTGTTGAGCGGATTTGTATAGATTCCATCTGGTCGTAGGAACATTAATGATGTGTAAAGTTGCATACCAGCCAGGCTAAAGAAAGAATTAAAATCATTTTTCACATAAGTATATCTCTCAAGGAGAATTTGTAAACAGGCGAGAGATTTAGAGTATCTCTAACAAAACGTACAACTAACAAAGAGTAGTGAGCATTTCCACAAAGAGAGCGTTTAAAGAGAGTTACTGGCCAACCAAGATGTCAGACATATGCTGTGACATTGTCACCATTGTCAGCGGCAAGATGGAGGAGACCCTATGTGACATCTTCAAATGGGGACTGAATTGTTGTCTGGGCAAAGCCAAAATTACACGAAAGCAACCATTTTACATTTTACAATGAAATGCAAACTCGAACGAATAAAAACAATAATTCTGTCGGGCACAGAGCTGACTCTAATGAAATCAGGCGTACTCCTGGGCAGAAAACTCATCTGGAAAATCGACACAGAAGAGATAACCAGGAAAGCGACGCGTACTCTAATGATGAGTCAGAGCTTAGCGGGCAAATCCTAGAGATGCAGTCCAAGCATACTGAAATGGATGCATATGGCTATTGTTAGACTAAAAATCACATTTGATCATCACGATTGAGACAATCAATAAAGTTCTAATTGTTGGTATGCCTCTGTATTACAAGGGCCATGAGAACTTGCCCAACTGCTGCCATGGTGGTGTTAATGGAACTAGTGGTTGCAGAATATACAAACAAAACAAGCATTAGAATGTCAAGAAAGGAGGAATACACATTAATAAGTGCATTACATCTAGACACGTCGATGCACTAGTCAAAAAGCTACCACTCTTCGCCATTCCAAAGGATGATGTGATTAAGAAACCATCATCTGCGCCCCAAAAATGACTGGAGCAATGAATCCAAAGTCCACAGACTGAGCAGCAATACTGTAAAATGGTATACAGGTAGATGAAGAAAGAATTGATGAAGGAGCAGGGGCAGGAGTATTTGGACTTCGAACCCATGGGCAAACGCACCAGCATCTATCAAGCAGATGCCTATGCCATGGACACATGCGTTCAAATCAATCCTGACAGGAACTATATCAGTGCCGCTATCTTGGCATTAGACATCTACATCCTCAAATCCAAGAAGCAAGCCAAGAAACTCTTGGGAGGCGTGTTTAGATTTGCAAGAACAACCTCAGTATCAAAAGGGCAGAACTCAGGAAGTACTTAAGGAAACTATGGGTTTCAGAAGACGGTCTCTGTAGGTTCTGCCAAGAATCTATTGCAATAACAGAACACGCTCTGGGATTCTGTGAGGCACTAGTTCACAATAGACAAAGAGTCTCTAGAACCATCTCTCATCCTCAGATTCCTAAAGGAAACTGGCTTTGAGAGAATACTCTGGAAGAGATTTCTTACTTACTGGAGTCGATAAACCGCAATAAAACTCTGAAAAAATCTGTATTTGTGAGAGGAAAACTAGAAAGAGAGCCTCAACAGCAATACTAATCCTCGATAGCAAGAGTTGGGGGAATATACATCGAAAGTAGAACATTCTTTTCCGTTCTTTCTTGTTCCATCGTTTGTTATTGAAACCATGCTTATTTGGTAGTGGAATGTTGTCAGACTCTGCCCTTAATGCACTCCCAGAGTAGCCTTCACATCAGCTTCTTTATTCCATTAAATATGTGCTTTTCCATTCAATGTGACTAACATCGATTCTGAACTTTCATCATGTTGTGAACACGGACTCAAGAAACTCGCGAAAAAGTATCAAAAAATTAAAGAAGACAGTCGACATAAAAATAAGAGAATTTTCACAAAATCGCATCAAACTGCGATTGCATTGGCGCCAATTTGCACAATGGACGTTTCAGAGTTGCGTCGTTTAAAAAATATATCGTAACTTTTCATTCATGAATAATAAGGTTATTCCCATTTTGTTTGCCTCACGATTTTCCTGTCGCGTGATGGTAGTACATTCAGTGTTGTAAGAATTAGCTTCTTCATATCTATGAGAAGCAGTCTTATAGCAGATTGTTCCATTCTCATATTTCGAGACGTCGCTTTGGACTTATGGCCAATGAGTCATGATTGGTATGTCAACGGAATTGCCACCAGTAGATATTGGCAGTGTATTCCAGTCACAGAAATACGGAAAGATTAAAGCATGCGTTAACAGCCAGCCCCCAAAAAATGTACAATAAATCGTTTCGAAGCCGCTGCATGATTTTTACACTTCGTAATGATGCTGCATCGGTGCAAAGAAAGTGGATGACACGATCATAGGGGAAGCTACTAAAAGGTGGAACTCTCTAACGACGTGTGAAACCATTCGAAGGCTCTGTTAGTTGAAATGAAAATACGACTTGACAGCGATTGTATATGCAGAGGCTGCGGCGACGAGGAGGAAAATATGGCACTCCTCAATGCATGTGTCCCTGCCAGTTGAGAGAACAATTCTTTCAAGACATCAATGGTCTAAAAATATTCCTCTAAAATCTCTTTTTAGGTTTATTAGGATATCAGGATCGCTGAGCAACACATCAACACAAACATGAAGTGGGACCAAGTAGGAGCAAAGAGATTACATTCCCCCAAGGGTCAATACAATGGCTGAACTGGACCTAAGTGCGGGTTAGCTTATCCCCCGTCTACCCGCTTATGTAGCTAACGTGACCCAGCAGGATTGAACAAGCTAAAGAAAAAAAAAAAAAAAAACAGGTGACTGCCGTGTAAAAAATAAAAACCACGGGAGGTGCATAATCTGAGTATCGTAAGTATCGAAAAGTGGGTATAGACTAGATGTATGTCACGGTTGACACATGTACACATGTAAGGAAAAGTATAATCTAATCTATATAAGCCCCATAAAGTAAAGATCATCGCTCTATCGCAGTTGTTCGCGTATTAAGAACATTTGCACACAATGGCTCATTAAATTCATTTGAATTTTAATGCACAACCACAATGTTAATGAGAATGATAATGACAATGAGAAGGCAATAACTTGAGCAAATCAATCGCAATCTCGTCAACCACACACCAGGTGACACAATGCTGTAATACTCATACTCTCTGTGCACTCTGTGATTACTAATGAAATACTCGTTTGTTAATATGACAATAAATCAAACAACCTAAAGTAGATACAGCAACGTTGATAATTTATTCTGAATCACCATTATCATCGGGCTTTAAATGAAGTGGCTTACTACATTCAGCATGAGTTGGAGGAATCAGTGAAAATTGGGGGGAAAGCCTTTATTAGAACGGTGATTTAATTAAGCTCGTCATCATGTCTAGTTTCGTTTTGGTTATTTTACTGAGACTCAAATTTATGAACTGACAAGAGAGTGAGTCTAACAATAAGAGCTATGAATTGGTCATCCAAAACAACATCTTTGCACTGGACTGGTATATCTGATTGTGTTCTATGCTATACTCAGACGGTACGGTTACAGAGACGAATATGCTCTCTAGACTTTGTCACTGAAATAGATGCTTTCAGAATTCGTCTGGCCTGTAATGATTTTTTTACAAAAGCTACAGGAACGCGGAAATGGAGGAAACCGTGGGGCATCTTCCTTGCGTGTACAGCGCCCTCCGTCTCAATTGAAAAGTCGTCTTGAGACTTAGTTGTTCGACAACTTGACCGATCTAAACAGTGTCAGTAACCTTCATTGTTTTGTTAAAAGCAACAGTTTAACGGAGTAGGTTAGACTGGCTGACAGCTGGTTGGTAGTAATCACACTTTGGTCCGAGTAGCCCCGTTGTGTTGTATTACCGCGCGGATCTGATTGATCCTATTCCGCAAACTGACTGATACTAATACTGCTCATTTCCGTTTGGCTGTAGAAGTAGTAGTCGCCTAAGTGAGTTCATCTACGGGTGGATAGAACACTGCACTTGCACTGCAGATGTACAATACTATTTTCCTCCTCCTTGTCTGCAGAAGACTGGGGCCTAGTCTGAAGGCATGTGTTCCAATGGCAGAAAGCCCGGTTATGATGCCGAAATTATTCTGTCTGATTATTGTGATGAGGCCACGTAGGCGCTCCGGGTTAGGCGCTCCATAGGTGTTTTGTGATGAGGTACCCAATGCCTGTAGGCCACCTAGGATTTGCTTGAGTAAGCATGGATGGCATCTCTCCATCCGGAAAGAGTGCAGAACCATTGGCCCGCTCTAGCGAGTTTGTCCGTCATCTCGTTGGGAGGTAGGCGAGAGTTCAGGAAAGTCTTTAAGTTGAAACTTACTGCACTCAGTTTGAGGCCGTCCGGCGGGGTGAAAGCGACACGTAAATCGTCTTGGAGACACATTTCGCAAGCACACTGAGGAATTATACCGTGTTAAAGATGTTTATGTTACTACAGCTCTACCTGACGACAACAAAATCAAGCAAGATTTTCGATTTTAGCATCTCATCGTCACAGTCACATTCGTACAAATCTATTTCGGTTATTCCATCAAACCCAAAATATGCTGTGGGCTCTTAGACTATTAGTGCTGGTTGGTTGGTGGTTAATCAAAATGGCTTGAGGGTTATTAACGGAAAATCTCCAGCGTGACCGAAAACCTGCGATTCTGTTTGTGTAAAATAAAATCCGTTCGTCTCATACACTGAATGTTTTGCTTCAATTGTCACCACAAACAACATTGACTTCTTGGACCACCCTGGAAGTAATATAGGCTACGTCCACGCTCTCCTCGAACATATGGATTTGCGTACATATTATGACGGAAATACAAGAAATCTTTACCCACATTATCAGGCCTGCGACCGATGACTGGTCGCGGCAGAAATAATCAAATCAGACATACTTCTTTGAAAATAATTTCTCACTACTACTTACATGAGCACCAGCCGTATCCTTAGCACCCTCAATAATTCTTCGCTTTGTGCGGTCGAAATTCTTGAATTGATAGATTCTGGCGTAGTCACTTGGGAGATTCTCCTTGACGTCCCACGGGGAAGTTCTGCAAAGGCAAAGAATATCATAACCGATTCAAGCGTCACATTGTTCAATCCAACATACCTGAAAGACTCTAGACCTCTGAATTTTTGGAACCTCTCCCTGGCGGCGACATCAAGCGGCGTATCCATTTCATCGGGCCACATTTGGTCGGCTCGTGCCTCTTTCACTTTCTTCATTGTTTCGCGTTCCTCTTGAAAGTCCATTGTTTGATCGTACTTCTCATCGTTTACTGCCCCTTCGGACACTGAAGCTGTCTCAACAAATTCCTCCGTCTCGCTCTCCTCCTGGTCCTCCAAACCATCATCCGAGTTGTTCTCACACGACATAAACTCATCATCTTCTTCGTCGTCGTTATCACTTCCATCATCGCTTTCCATGTCGTCCTCATCGGCTTTTTCATTTTCCTCCACTGTTTCTATGTCTGGAATCCATGCCGCTTGATAGGTGCTCCAACCTTTAGGCATCCGCTTGATGAGTTTTGTTTTCTTCGTTTCTTCGTTGGCCTGTGTAATTTCCTCTTCTGTAGGCCAAGTCTGTTCAGCGTCCATGGCATCGGGGATATTCTCGGATTGAAGACTGACTTGTTTTGAGGGGTCTGCAACAGCAACAACTCTTTTGTCAGGAAGATCCGGCCTGTGCTTATCCAGTTTGTAGGGATCCGTCTGTACTTCGATATGGCTCATTTGGAAATCTCCTAGCCCGGGTACATGCACCAATCCATTGACATCTAAAGGTGTTCCCCGCAAGAAGCCAGTCACTTTGAGTACTCCCGTGTCCTGCGATGGATCAGTGGTGGGCTCGTACTCGACTTTGTCCGCAAACATGTGCGGCCGGTTGGTTTTGTTTGGAATAACGCGTTTCTTTTGGCCTCCGATGCGACGCAACATATTCACGCCTGGAATAGAATGTATGGAATTTGAAATAAAAATTGGTGTATGTACATACATCCACGTGGCCTTCACAATGACTTACCTTCGGGATTTGTGTCTAGCTGCATGCACTTCTCATCCGGCAACAACTTGCTAATTACTTTCTGAATAGCATTCTTGCTCTGCTGACGCCGTTTGGGATTTATCGATTCCAGATCCATGATAGTGACGATTGGGGTTGGAAGTCCTTGAGCAACAATCATGTTGAACATTTTTTGTCCCCATTTATCCAGAACATCGTCCTCCCCCATTCCTGCAGAAGTCAACAACAACGTTGTGTCGCAAACCTTCAGATAGTCCAGCACTGTAAGCTCATTTCCACGCCCGCATGGTGGTATAATGAAGGCAAAGCGATGCTTGAATCGAGGAACATTGATGTAAGTTACTCCTGCTGCACTCTTGTCTACGATTGCCTCTTCGTCACAGCCTTCTAGAATGGCTAGTGCTGACATCGGATCGATTTGCGAATGTAAAGGCACGATGCAGACAAGGAATGGAGCGGTGTGCTCCCCTCCTATTTGACGTTTCTTGGCGATTGCTTCCTCACGTTTGTTTTTACGAATCTAAAAGAATGCACAGGTTAGACGGCTTTGCAATAGTTTAGCTTACACGTTTATTACTTGACTCATTTGGTTACGACGTTGATCGCGTCGCTGTTGTTGCCGGTGACGATGTGTTGCTACCTTGATATCAGTTTTACCTGAAATTTGCAATAAAAAATATTATAAACCGCAAATTAAATTTGCAACAGCAACAGCATTGTAGTACCTTTGTTGGCTATGTCTATGGCACCCTTAGAGCGATGCCTTCCAGTTTTATGAGCCTTGTTTGTCTGCTTTAAAGGCCCCGGCCGATGAAACCCCTGATCCGGTCCCATTATGAAATAATTTCAAGAGTTTTATACAGATGAAAATCGAAGAAAAATGCTAAACACTTGGAGAAAATCTACGACGGCTTGAATATGCGAGCACATGTATTTTGAAAAGAAATGACAAGAGTGCTGTCAACAAAGACAGTTTGAAGGCAACTGTGGTGAATATAAATAATAGCTGTCTAGCATATGAGGTATCTTTTCATCACAGATACCTGAAGTTGACGTTACATTTAGTTAAATTCTTCAACTTATTTATAGCATCAGCAATTTTATTCCTTCAAATTTTACAGTCATCACCAATATTCCGATTGTGGTTTTATTTAGTCGTGTCATATTGAGAGAAGAGATGATTTTTTTGGAACAACTGCTACTCATTGTGGTAGTTAATGTAGTTGGCTTGATTTATTGAGAATTTATATTGAGCTCAGCATTGCTTTTATATTCGAATCAGCAACAAAACAAACAGTGATCGGCGCATTAAAGAATCTCAATCACAGGCGCTGCTTCACCTACGATTTAGTTAGGGCCACTGAATCACAGATGCCGCTGACAACATTTTTTTGTAGCGACAGTATTTCGACAGTTGGACCTCTGCATCTCAACAGCTGCATCAACAACAACTATCAACTGTAAAAATTTCAAGTATTCAATTACTGTAAAAATATTAGATTCCTAAACATTCCTTTCCTTTGTATGTTCCTTTGTACAAATCCTTCCTCTTGTTTCATCCTATTTCTTTAAGCTGCTCCCACTTCGCATCCAACCACACTCGATTGCCGTCCTCTGTAAAATTTTAATTCCTTTCAGTGCAGGTGTCCTTTCATTCCAACATTCTATTTTGAATTCTTGGAACTTTCTAAAGTAAGGAAATTGTTAATTTGTACCATTCACATTTTCATAAATAATAATTTTCGTAATAATTTTCGAACTGAACTGCTCGCATCGGCCGACGTACCGATATTTATCCCGTCGGAGAAAGCAGAAGCCTTTTCATGCTTTTTCGAAGGCAACTTTCAACCATCACCCTGTCCTGGAATTTGTCACAGAAGTCAACAGCTACGGCAATGCACTTGGGACTTCATCCGCACCAGACATCATCTTCAGCGAAACCAACCCAGCGGACGACCCGACAGGAAACAATGACCTCACAATTGCCGAAGAAATTGCGGAAATTATTCAACGTAGCCCAACTAGGAAAGCAGCCGGTGGTGACAATATTTCGAATTTTGTCCTGAAGCGAATGCAATCATCATGAACAATTGCTACTTTCCTAGCAAGTGAAAAATAGCAAAAATTGTCGCAATGCGGAGAAAGGGAAACGCTGCCAGTGTTTCAGGATACAGGACTATATCGCCCTTGAGCAAGTTCCTAGAGAACATGGTAGTGCGAAATCTAAAGCGATGGTCAACCGACCCAAACATCATTTCGGATATTCAGTACGGATTTCGGGAAAAGAATTCAACGCTACATCCTCTAATGAAGATCCACCACGATGTTGTAGCTGTCCTGAACAGTGACCTTGCCGCCTGCTTCCTGGACGTAGAAAAGGCCTTCGATACGGTCTGGATTGAGGGACCTATCTACAAGCTGAACCAGATGGGATTCCCCTCCAACCTAATTTATAGCTTTCCAGAAGGATCTACGTCTCAACTCTCAACAGAGCGGATCACCAAGGCGGGAGTTTCACAAGGATCGAAGCTGGGACCGTGGCTTTTCAACATCTACACGGCAGATCAACCACATCGAACCGACAAAGTGAAATGCTGTCTATTTGCAGATGACTCGCTGACTTATGCCAGCTCGACGTCACCACAGATAGCCGCGCAAAGCGTCGAAATTCAAACAGCTAACAAATTTGACTACTATACCAAATGGGGTATTCGTATCAATGCTGGGAAATCGGTACTTATGTGCTCAAGGAGACCATTCAGATGTGGATGCAGATCAGCAGCCAAATGTCGAAGCATAAAGGTAGTGCTCCCTAACGGTACAGAAATATCAACACACGAAAAGGTCAAGTATCTTGGCATTAACTTCACGGAAAGGTTGAAGTTCATCAGTCATGAGAAAATGACCCATAAGTAGGCCAACCTAGGCTTCCATCGCATCTATCCCTTGATGCGCAAGCAAAATGGATTAAGACAGAGGACAAAACTGCAGCTTAACGAACGATCTTAACGTACGGCTTCCCAATATGGTACGCCATCTCTAAGACCAGCATGACGAAGCTCGCAATTTTCGAAAGAAACATACTGCGAATATCTACCAGACTCATCTTCAGATCGTCAAAGCCACAACAGTAAAAATAGGCTTTACGACCAAGCACGCATCATCCCCCTGCAACAGTACATGGTGACACTGTTCAGAAAGGAGCTACTGGACATTAACAACTATCCTAACCAGGAAATCAGGAACCTGAGAAACACAATCCCCGGACAACGCTACCTCAACGCGTTAAATCTGCTAAACGAGCAGAACTTTCCAACGATGTCGAACAACGAGCCGATATTTATACCTCCCAATAGTGCTTCTAGATGAAACTGTCGCCACGGGTCTATGGAATTTCTCCGCTGGCGCTTGTACCGTGTTGACCTCCTGATCAATTGGGTATTTGAATCGTTGATCGGAGTGTATTTCTTTTGTTAAATTAAAGAGAAAGAGTTTTTTAACTAGTAACAAATTGAAATCATCAATAGAATTTCCAAAATACCTGTCGCCATACTTAGTCCGCAATAGGATTCTAAAAATTCAATTTTGGGTCCTCTGAAGCTATTGGGAAAAAACACTATTGGGAAATGCCCAATTTGTATCAGCGAAATACAAAATCTACAATGTGGTGTCCAGAAAGTCGTTGCGGCCCATGCCGACCGGCATCGTCGATGTGAAGCCTTTGGTCAGTTCAACCTCTGACTGCCGTAGTGGCCCTTATAGACCAAACTATGCCTTGTATACACCTTTGGTGATGTTTTCGTGCGTGTATTACGTACGCTGGGCAGCATTTCAGGACATCGAAATTTTCACGTACTTTTGCATACCTGGCATCGCCGATGTGAGGCCTTTAGGCAGTTCAACCTCTGACTGCCATAATGGCCCTAATAGACCAATCTATGACTTGTATACACCTGTGGTGATGTTGTCGTGTGTGTATTGACCGATTCTGATACGCTGGGCTGCATTTCAGGACATCGAAATTTTCACGTACTTTTGCATACCTGGCATCGTCGATGTGAGGGCTTTAGGCAGTTCAACCTCTGACTGCCATAATGACCCTAATAGACCAAACTATGACTTGTATACACCTTTGGTGATGTTTTCGTGTGTGTATTGACCGATTCTGATACGCTGGGCAGAATTTCGAGACATCGAAATTTTCACGTACTTTTGCATACCTGGCATCGTCGATGTGAGGCCTTTAGGCAGTTCAACCTCTGACTGCCATAATGGCCCTAATAGACCAATCTATGACTTGTATACACCTGTGGTGATGTTGTCGTGTGTGTATTGACCGATTCTGATACGCTGGGCAGAATTTCGAGACATCGAAATTTTCACGTACTTTTGCATACCTGGCATCGTCGATGTGAGGCCTTTAGGCAGTTCAACCTCTGACTGCCATAATGGCCCTAATAGACCAATCTATGACTTGTATACACCTTTGATGATGTTTTCGTGTGTGTATTGACCGATTCTGATACGCTGGGCAGAATTGCGAGACATCGAAATTTTCACGTACTTTTGCATACCTGGCATCGTCGATGTGAGGCCTTTAGGCAGTTCAACCTCTGACTGCCATAATGGCCCTAATAGACCAATCTATGACTTGTATACACCTTTGATGATGTTTTCGTGTGTGTATTGACCGATTCTGATACGCTGGGCAGAATTGCGAGACATCGAAATTTTCACGTACTTTTGCATACCTGGCATCGTCGATGTGAGGCCTTTAGGCAGTTCAACCTCTGACTGCCATAATGGCCCTAATATACCAAACTATGACTTGTATACAGCTTTGGTGATGTCTTCGTGTGTGTATTGACCGATTCTGATACGCTGGGCAGAATTTCGAGACATCGAAATTTTCACGTACTTTTGCATACCTGGCATCGTCGATGTGAGGTCGTTAGGCAGTTCAACCTCTGACTGCCATAATAGCCCTAATAGACCAATCTATGACCTGTATACACCTGTGGTGATGTTGTCGTGTGTGTATTAACCGATTCTGATCCGCTGAGCTGCATTTCAGGGCATCGAAATTTTCACGTACTTTTGCATACCTGGCATCGTCGTCGACCTCTGACTGCCATAATGGCCCTAATAGACCAAACTATGACTTGTATACACCTGTGGTGATGTTGTCGTGTGTGTATTAACCGATTCTGATACGCTGGGCAGAATTTCGAGACATCGAAATTTTCACGTACTTTTGCATACCTGGCATCGTCGATGTGAGGCCTTAGGCAGTTCAACCTCTGACTGCCATAATGGCCCTAATATACCAAACTATGACTTGTATACAGCTTTGGTGATGTTTTCGTGTGTGTATTAACCGATTCTGATCCGCTGAGCTGCATTTCAGGGCATCGAAATTTTCACGTACTTTTGCATACCTGGCATCGTCGTCGACCTCTGACTGCCATAATGGCCCTAATAGACCAATCTATGACTTGTATACACCTGTGGTGATGTTGTCGTGTGTGTATTAACCGATTCTGATCCGCTGGGCTGCATTTCAGGACATCGAAATTTTCACGTACTTTTGCATACCTGGCATCGTCGATGTGAGGCCTTAGGCAGTTCAACCTCTGACTGCCATAATGGCCCTAATATACCAAACTATGACTTGTATACAGCTTTGGTGATGTTTTCGTGTGTGTATTTACCGATTCTGATCCGCTGAGCTGCATTTCAGGGCATCGAAATTTTCACGTACTTTTGCATACCTGGCATCGTCGTCGACCTCTGACTGCCATAATGGCCCTAATAGACCAAACTATGACTTGTATACACCTGTGGTGATGTTGTCGTGTGTGTATTAACCGATTCTGATCCGCTGGGCTGCATTTCAGGACATCGAAATTTTCACGTACTTTTGCATACCTGGCATTGTCGATGTGAGGCCTTTAGGCAGTTCAACCTCTGACTGCCATAATGGCGCTAATAGACCAATCTATGTCTCGTATACACCTGTGGTGATGTTGTCGTGTGTGTATTAACCAATTCTGATCCGCTGAGCTGCATTTCAGGGCATCGAAATTTTCAGGTACTTTTGCATACCTGGCATCGTCGATGTGAGGCCTTTAGGCAGTTCAACCTCTGACTGCCATAATGGCCCTAATAGACCAAACTATGACTTGTATACACCTTTGGTGATGTTTTCGTGTGTGTATTGACCGATTCTGATACGCTGGGCAGAATTTCGAGACATCGAAATTTTCACGTACTTTTGCATACCTGGCATCGTCGATGTGAGGCCTTTAGGCAGTTCAACCTCTGACTGCCATAATGGCCCTAATAGACCAAACTATGACTTGTATACACCTTTGGTGATGTCTTCGTGTGTGTATTAACCGATTCTGATACGCTGGGCAGAATTTCGAGACATCGAAATTTTCACGTACTTTTGCATACCTGGCATCGTCGATGTGAGGCCTTAGGCAGTTCAACCTCTGACTGCCATAATGGCCCTAATATACCAAACTATGACTTGTATACAGCTTTGGTGATGTTTTCGTGTGTGTATTTACCGATTCTGATCCGCTGAGCTGCATTTCAGGGCATCGAAATTTTCACGTACTTTTGCATACCTGGCATCGTCGTCGACCTCTGACTGCCATAATGGCCCTAATAGACCAAACTATGACTTGTATACACCTGTGGTGATGTTGTCGTGTGTGTATTAACCGATTCTGATCCGCTGGGCTGCATTTCAGGACATCGAAATTTTCACGTACTTTTGCATACCTGGCATCGTCGATGTGAGGCCTTAGGCAGTTCAACCTCTGACTGCCATAATGGCCCTAATATACCAAACTATGACTTGTATACAGCTTTGGTGATGTTTTCGTGTGTGTATTTACCGATTCTGATCCGCTGAGCTGCATTTCAGGGCATCGAAATTTTCACGTACTTTTGCATACCTGGCATCGTCGATGTGAGGCCTTTAGGCAGTTCAACCTCTGACTGCCATAATGGCCCTAATAGACCAAACTATGACTTGTATACACCTTTGGTGATGTTTTCGTGTGTGTATTGACCGATTCTGATCCGCTGGGCTGCATTTCAGGACATCGAAATTTTCACGTACTTTTGCATACCTGGCATCGTCGATGTGAGCCCTTTAGGCAGTTCAACCTCTGACTGCCATAATGGCGCTAATAGACCAATCTATGTCTCGTATACACCTGTGGTGATGTTGTCGTGTGTGTATTAACCAATTCTGATCCGCTGAGCTGCATTTCAGGGCATCGAAATTTTCAGGTACTTTTGCATACCTGGCATCGTCGATGTGAGGCCTTTAGGCAGTTCAACCTCTGACTGCCATAATGGCCCTAATAGACCAAACTATGACTTGTATACACCTTTGGTGATGTTTTCGTGTGTGTATTGACCGATTCTGATACGCTGGGCAGAATTTCGAGACATCGAAATTTTCACGTACTTTTGCATACCTGGCATCGTCGATGTGAGGCCTTTAGGCAGTTCAACCTCTGACTGCCATAATGGCCCTAATAGACCAAACTATGACTTGTATACACCTTTGGTGATGTCTTCGTGTGTGTATTAACCGATTCTGATACGCTGGGCAGAATTTCGAGACATCGAAATTTTCACGTACTTTTGCATACCTGGCATCGTCGATGTGAGGCCTTAGGCAGTTCAACCTCTGACTGCCATAATGGCCCTAATATACCAAACTATGACTTGTATACAGCTTTGGTGATGTTTTCGTGTGTGTATTAACCGATTCTGATCCGCTGAGCTGCATTTCAGGGCATCGAAATTTTCACGTACTTTTGCATACCTGGCATCGTCGTCGACCTCTGACTGCCATAATGGCCCTAATAGACCAAACTATGACTTGTATACACCTGTGGGGATGTTGTCGTGTGTGTATTAACCGATTCTGATACGCTGGGCAGAATTTCGAGACATCGAAATTTTCACGTACTTTTGCATACCTGGCATCGTCGATGTGAGGCCTTTAGGCAGTTCAACCTCTGACTGCCATAATGGCCCTAATAGACCAAACTATGACTTGTATACACCTTTGGTGATGTCTTCGTGTGTGTATTAACCGATTCTGATACGCTGGGCAGAATTTCGAGACATCGAAATTTTCACGTACTTTTGCATACCTGGCATCGTCGATGTGAGGCCTTTAGGCAGTTCAACCTCTGACTGCCATAATGGCCCTAATAGACCAATCTATGACTTGTATACACCTGTGGTGATGTTGTCGTGTGTGTATTAACCGATTCTGATCCGCTGGGCTGCATTTCAGGACATCGAAATTTTCACGTACTTTTGCATACCTGGCATCGTCGATGTGAGGCCTTTAGGCAGTTCAACCTCTGACTGCCATAATGGCCCTAATAGACCAATCTATGACTTGTATACACCTTTGGTGATGTTTTCGTGTGTGTATTGACCGATTCTGATCCGCTGGGCTGCATTTCAGGACATCGAAATTTTCACGTACTTTTGCATACCTGGCATCGTCGATGTGAGGCCTTTAGGCAGTTCAACCTCTGACTGCCATAATGGCCCTAATAGACCAAACTATGACTTGTATACACCTTTGGTGATGTTTTCGTGTGTGTATTGACCGATTCTGATACGCTGGGCAGAATTTCAGGACATCGAAATTTTCACGTACTTTTGCATACCTGGCATCGTCGATGTGAGGCCTTTAGGCAGTTCAACCTCTGACTGCCATAATGGCCCTAATAGACCAATCTATGTCTTGTATACACCTGTGGTGATGTTGTCGTGTGTGTATTAACCGATTCTGATCCGCTGAGCTGCATTTCAGGACATCGAAATTTTCACGTACTTTTGCATACCTGGCATCGTCGATGTGAGGCCTTTAGGCAGTTCAACCTCTGACTGCCATAATGGCCCTAATATACCAAACTATGACTTGTATATACCTTTGGTGATGTTTTCGTGTGTGTATTGACCGATTCTGATACGCTGGGCAGAATTTCGAGACATCGAAATTTTCACGTACTTTTGCATACCTGGCATCGTCGATGTGAGGCCTTTAGGCAGTTCAACCTCTGACTGCCATAATGGCCCTAATATACCAATCTATGACTTGTATACACCTGTGGTGATGTTGTCGTGTGTGTATTAACCGATTCTGATCCGCTGGGCTGCATTTCAGGACATCGAAATTTTCACGTACTTTTGCATACCTGGCATCGTCGATGTGAGGCCTTTAGGCAGTTCAACCTCTGACTGCCATAATGGCCCTAATAGACCAATCTATGACTTGTATACACCTGTGGTGATGTTTTCGTGTGTGTATTGACCGATTCTGATACGCTGGGCAGAATTTCGAGACATCGAAATTTTCACGTACTTTTGCATACCTGGCATCGTCGATGTGAGGCCTTTAGGCAGTTCAACCTCTGACTGCCATAATGGCCCTAATAGACCTATCTATGTCTTGTATACACCTGTGGTGATGTTGTCGTGTGTGTATTAACCGATTCTGATCCGCTGGGCTGCATGTCAGGACATCGAAATTTTCACGTACTTTGCATACCTGGCATGGTCGATGTGAGGCCTTTAGGCAGTTCAACCTCTGACTGCCATAATGGCCCTAATAGACCAATCTATGACTTGTATACATCTTTGGTGATGTTTACGTGTGTGTATTGACCGATTCTGATACGCTGGGCAGAATTTCGAGACATCGAAATTTTCACGTACTTTTGCATACCTGGCATCGTCGATGTGAGGCCTTTAGGCAGTTCAACCTCTGACTGCTATAATGGCCCTAATAAACCAATCTATGGCTTATATACACCTGTGGTGATGTTTTCGTGTGTGTATTGACCGATTCTGATACGCTGGGCAGAATTTCGAGACATCGAAATTTTCACGTACTTTTGCATACCTGGCATCGTCGATGTGAGGCCTTTAGGCAGTTCAACCTCTGAATGCCATAATGGCCCTAATAGACCAAACTATGACTTGTATACACCTTTGGTGATGTTTTCGTGTGTGTATTGACCGATTCTGATACGCTGGGCAGAATTTCGAGACATCGAAATTTTCACGTACTTTTGCATACCTGGCATCGTCGATGTGAGGCCTTTAGGCAGTTCAACCTCTGACTGCCATAATGACCCTAATAGACCAATCTATGACTTGTATACACCTTTGGTGATGTTTTCGTGTGTGTATTGACCGATTCTGATACGCTGGGCAGAATTTCGAGACATCGAAATTTTCATGTACTTTTGCATACCTGGCATTGTCGATGTGAGGCCTTTAGGCAGTTCATCCTCTGACTGCCATAATGGCCCTAATAGACCAAACTATGACTTGTATACACCTTTGGTGACGTTTTCGTGTGTGTATTGACCGATTCTGATCCGCTGGGCAGAATTTCGAGACATCGAAATTTTCACGTACTTTTGCATACCTGGCATCGTCGATGTGAGGCCTTTAGGCAGTTCAACCTCTGACTGCCATAATGGCCCTAATAGACCAATCTATGACTTGTATACACCTGTGGTGATGTTGTCGTGTGTGTATTAACCGATTCTGATCCGCTGGGCTGCATTTCAGGACATCGAAATTTTCATGTACTTTTGCATACCTGGCAGCGTCGATGTGAGGCCTTTAGGCAGTTCAACCTCTGACTGCCATAATGGCCCTAATAGACCAATCTATGACTTGTATACACCTGTGGTGATGTTGTCGTGTGTGTATTAACCGATTCTGATCGGCTGGGCTGCATTTCAGGACATCTAAATTTTCATGTACTTTTGCATACCTGGCATCGTCGATGTGAGGCCTTTAGGCAGTTCAACCTCTGACTGCCATAATAGCCCTAATAGACTAATCTATGACCTGTATACACCTGTGGTGATGTTGTCGTGTGTGTATTAACCGATTCTGATCCGCTGGGCTGCATTTCAGGACATCGAAATTTTCATGTACTTTTGCATACCTGGCAGCGTCGATGTGAGGCCTTTAGGCAGTTCAACCTCTGACTGCCATAATGGCCCTAAAGGACCAATCTATGACTTGTATACACCTGTGGTGATGTTGTCGTGTGTGTATTAACCGATTCTGATCCGCTGGGCTGCATTTCAGGACATCGAAATTTTCACGTACTTTTGCATACCTGGCATCGTCGATGTGAGGCCTTTTAGGCAGTTCATCCTCTGACTGCCATAATGGCCCTAATAGACCAAACTATGACTTGTATACATCTTTGGTGATGTTTACGTGTGTGTATTGACCGATTCTGATACGCTGCACAGAATTTCGAGACATCGAAATTTTCACGTACTTTTGCATACCTGGCATCGTCGATGTGAGGCCTTTAGGCAGTTCAACCTCTGACTGCTATAATGGCCCTAATAAACCAATCTATGACTTATATACACCTGTGATGATGTTTTCGTGTGTGTATTGACCGATTCTGATACGCTGGGCAGAATTTCGAGACATCGAAATTTTCACGTACTTTTGCATACCTGGCATCGTCGATGTGAGGCCTTTAGGCAGTTCAACCTCTGAATGCCATAATGGCCCTAATAGACCAAACTATGACTTGTATACACCTTTGGTGATGTTTTCGTGTGTGTATTGACCGATTCTGATACGCTGGGCAGAATTTCGAGACATCGAAATTTTCACGTACTTTTGCATACCTGGCATCGTCGATGTGAGGCCTTTAGGCAGTTCAACCTCTGACTGCCATAATGACCCTAATAGACCAATCTATGTCTTGTATACACCTTTGGTGATGTTTTCGTGTGTGTATTGACCGATTCTGATACGCTGGGCAGAATTTCGAGACATCGAAATTTTCACGTACTTTTGCATACCTGGCATTGTCGATGTGAGGCCTTTAGGCAGTTCATCCTCTGACTGCCATAATGGCCCTAATAGACCAAACTATGACTTGTATACACCTTTGGTGACGTTTTCGTGTGTGTATTGACCGATTCTGATCCGCTGGGCAGAATTTCGAGACATCGAAATTTTCACGTACTTTTGCATACCTGGCATCGTCGATGTGAGGCCTTTAGGCAGTTCAACCTCTGACTGCCATAATGGCCCTAATAGACCAATCTATGACTTGTATACACCTGTGGTGATGTTGTCGTGTGTGTATTAACCGATTCTGATCGGCTGGGCTGCATTTCAGGACATCTAAATTTTCATGTACTTTTGCATACCTGGCATCGTCGATGTGAGGCCTTTAGGCAGTTCAACCTCTGACTGCCATAATAGCCCTAATAGACTAATCTATGACCTGTATACACCTGTGGTGATGTTGTCGTGTGTGTATTAACCGATTCTGATCCGCTGGGCTGCATTTCAGGACATCGAAATTTTCATGTACTTTTGCATACCTGGCAGCGTCGATGTGAGGCCTTTAGGCAGTTCAACCTCTGACTGCCATAATGGCCCTAAAGGACCAATCTATGACTTGTATACACCTGTGGTGATGTTGTTGTGTGTGTATTAACCGATTCTGATCCGCTGGGCTGCATTTCAGGACATCGAAATTTTCACGTACTTTTGCATACCTGGCATCGTCGATGTGAGGCCTTTTAGGCAGTTCATCCTCTGACTGCCATAATGGCCCTAATAGACCAAACTATGACTTGTATACACCTTTGGTGATGTTTTCGTGTGTGTATTGACCGATTCTGATACGCTGGGCAGAATTTCGAGACATCGAAATTTTCGCGTACTTTTGCATACCTGGCATCGTCGATGTGAGGCCTTTAGGCAGTTCAACCTCTGACTGCCATAATGACCCTAATAGACCAATCTATGACTTGTATACACCTGTGGTGATGTTGTCGTGTGTGTATTGACCGATTCTGATACGCTGGGCAGAATTTCGAGACATCGAAATTTTCACGTACTTTTGCATACCTGGCATTGTCGATGTGAGGCCTTTAGGCAGTTCATCCTCTGACTGCCATAATGGCCCTAATAGACCAAACTATGACTTGTATACACCTTTGGTGACGTTTTCGTGTGTGTATTGACCGATTCTGATCCGCTGGGCAGAATTTCGAGACATCGAAATTTTCACGTACTTTTGCATACCTGGCATCGTCGATGTGAGGCCTTTAGGCAGTTCAACCTCTGACTGCCATAATGGCCCTAATAGACCAATCTATGACTTGTATACACCTGTGGTGATGTTGTCGTGTGTGTATTAACCGATTCTGATCCGCTGGGCTGCATTTCAGGACATCGAAATTTTCACGTACTTTTGCATACCTGGCATTGTCGATGTGAGGCCTTTAGGCAGTTCAACCTCTGACTGCCATAATGGCCCTAATAGACCAATCTATGACTTGTATACACCTGTGGTGATGTTGTCGTGTGTGTATTAACCGATTCTGATCCGCTGGGCTGCATTTCAGGACATCGAAATTTTCACGTACTTTTGCATACCTGGCATCGTCGATGTGAGGCCTTTTAGGCAGTTCATCCTCTGACTGCCATAATGGCCCTAATAGACCAAACTATGACTTGTATACACCTTTGGTGATGTTTTCGTGTGTGTATTGACCGATTCTGATACGCTGGGCAGAATTTCGAGACATCGAAATTTTCGCGTACTTTTGCATACCTGGCATCGTCGATGTGAGGCCTTTAGGCAGTTCAACCTCTGACTGCCATAATGGCCCTAATAGACCAATCTATGACTTGTATACACCTGTGGTGATGTTGTCGTGTGTGTATTAACCGATTCTGATCCGCAGGGCTGCATTTCAGGACATCGAAATTTTCATGTACTTTTGCATACCTGGCATCGTCGATGTGAGGCCTTTAGGCAGTTCAACCTCTGACTGCCATAATGGCCCTAATAGACCAATCTATGACTTGTATACACCTGTGGTGATGTTGTCGTGTGTGTATTAACCGATTCTGATCCGCTGGGCTGCATTTCAGGACATCGAAATTTTCACGTACTTTTGCATACCTGGCATTGTCGATGTGAGGCCTTTAGGCAGTTCATCCTCTGACTGCCATAATGGCCCTAATAGACCAAACTATGACTTGTATACACCTTTGGTGATGTTTTCGTGTGTGTATTGACCGATTCTGATACGCTGGGCAGAATTTCGAGACATCGAAATTTTCACGTACTTTTGCATACCTGGCATCGTCGATGTGAGGCCTTTAGGCAGTTCAACCTCTGACTGCCATAATGGCCCTAATAGACCAAACTATGACTTGTATACACCTTTGGTGATGTTTTCGTGTGTGTATTGACCGATTCTGATACGCTGGGCAGAATTTCGAGACATCGAAATTTTCACGTACTTTTGCATACCTGGCATCGTCGATGTGAGGCCTTTAGGCAGTTCAACCTCTGACTGCCATAATGGCCCTAATAGACCAAACTATGACTTGTATACACCTTTGGTGATGTTTTCGTGTGTGTTTTGACCGATTCTGATACGCTGGGCAGAATTTCGAGACATCGAAATTTTCACGTACTTTTGCATACCTGGCATCGTCGATGTGAGGCCTTTAGGCAGTTCAACCTCTGACTGCCATAATGGCCCTAATAGACCATACTATGACTTGTATACACCTTTGGTGATTTTTTCGTGTGTGTATTGACCGATTCTGATACGCTGGGCAGAATTTCGAGACATCGAAATTTTCACGTACTTTTGCATATCGTCGCACATCGTCGATGTGAGGCCTTTAGGCAGTTCAACCTCTGACTGCCATAATGGCCCTAATAGACCAATCTATGACTTGTATACACCTGTGGTGATGTTGTCGTGTGTGTATTAACCGATTCTGATCGGCTGGGCTGCATTTCAGGACATCGAAATTTTCACGTACTTTTGCATACCTGGCAGCGTCGATGTGAGGCCTTTACGCAGTTCAACCTCTGACTGAAATAATAGCCCTAATAGACTAATCTATGACCTGTATACACCTGTGGTGATGTTGTCGTGTGATTATTAACCGATTCTGATCCGCTGGGCTGCATTTCAGGACATCGAAATTTTCATGTACTTTTGCATACCTGGCAGCGTCGATGTGAGGCCTTTAGGCAGTTCATCCTCTGACTGCCATAATGGCCCTAATAGACCAAACTATGACTTGTATACACCTTTGGTGACGTTTTCGTGTGTGTATTGACCGATTCTGATCCGCTGGGCAGAATTTCGAGACATCGAAATTTTCACGTACTTTTGCATACCTGGCATCGTCGATGTGAGGCCTTTAGGCAGTTCAACCTCTGACTGCCATAATGGCCCTAATAGACCAATCTATGACTTGTATACACCTGTGGTGATGTTGTCGTGTGTGTATTAACCGATTCTGATCCGCAGGGCTGCATTTCAGGACATCGAAATTTTCATGTACTTTTGCATACCTGGCATCGTCGATGTGAGGCCTTTAGGCAGTTCAACCTCTGACTGCCATAATGGCCCTAATAGACCAATCTATGACTTGTATACACCTGTGGTGATGTTGTCGTGTGTGTATTAACCGATTCTGATCCGCTGGGCTGCATTTCAGGACATCGAAATTTTCATGTACTTTTGCATACCTGGCAGCGTCGATGTGAGGCCTTTAGGCAGTTCAACCTCTGACTGCCATAATAGCCCTAATAGACTAATCTATGACCTGTATACACCTGTGGTGATGTTGTCGTGTGTGTATTAACCGATTCTGATCCGCTGGGCTGCATTTCAGGACATCGAAATTTTCATGTACTTTTGCATACCTGGCAGCGTCGATGTGAGGCCTTTAGGCAGTTCAACCTCTGACAGCCATAATGGACCTAAAGGACCAATCTATGACTTGTATACACCTGTGGTGATGTTGTCGTGTGTGTATTAACCGATTCTGATCCGCTGGGCTGCATTTCAGGACATCGAAATTTTCACGTACTTTTACATACCTGGCATCGTCGATGTGAGGCCTTTTAGGCAGTTCATCCTCTGACTGCCATAATGGCCCTAATAGACCAAACTATGACTTGTATACACCTTTGGTGATGTTTTCGTGTGTGTATTGACCTTTAGGCAGTTGATCCTCTGACTGCCATAATGGCCCTAATAGACCAAACTATGACTTGTATACACCTTTGGTGATGTTTTCGTGTGTGTATTGACCGATTCTGATACGCTGGGCAGAATTTCGAGACATCGAAATTTTCACGTACTTTTGCATACCTGGCATCGTCGATGTGAGGCCTTTAGGCAGTTCAACCTCTGACTGCCATAATGGCCCTAATAGACCAAACTATGACTTGTATACACCTTTGGTGATGTTTTCGTGTGTGTATTGACCGATTCTGATACGCTGGGCAGAATTTCGAGACATCGAAATTTTCACGTACTTTTGCATACCTGGCATCGTCGATGTGAGGCCTTTAGGCAGTTCAACCTCTGACTGCCATAATGGCCCTAATAGACCAAACTATGACTTGTATACACCTGTGGTGATGTTTTCGTGTGTGTATTAACCGATTCTGATACGCTGGGCATCGTCGATGTGAGGCCTTTAGGCAGTTCAACCTCTGACTGCCATAATGGCCCTAATAGACCAAACTATGACTTGTATACACCTTTGGTGATGTTTTCGTGTGTGTTTTGACCGATTCTGATACGCTGGGCAGAATTTCAGGGCATCGAAATTTTCACGTACTTTTGCATACCTGGCATCGTCGATGTGAGGCCTTTAGGCAGTTCAACCTCTGACTGCCATAATGGTCCTAATAGACCAATCTATGACTTGTATACACCTGTGGTGATGTTGTCGTGTGTGTATTAACCGATTCTGATCCGCTGGGCTGCATTTCAGGACATCGAAATTTCCACGTACTTTTGCATACCTGGCATTGTCGATGTGAGGCCTTTAGGCAGTTCATCCTCTGACTGCCATAATGGCCCTAATAGACCAAACTATGACTTGTATACACCTTTGGTGACGTTTTCGTGTGTGTATTGACCGATTCTGATACGCTGGGCAGAATTTCGAGACATCGAAATTTTCACGTACTTTTGCATACCTGGCATTGTCGATGTGAGGCCTTTAGGCAGTTCAACCTCTGACTGCCATAATGGCCCTAATAGACCAATCTATGACTTGTATACACCTGTGGTGATGTTGTCGTGTGTGTATTAACCGATTCTGATCCGCTGGGCTGCATTTCAGGACATCGAAATTTTCACGTACTTTTGCATACCTGGCATTGTCGATGTGAGGCCTTTAGGCAGTTCATCCTCTGACTGCCATAATGGCCCTAATAGACCAAACTATGACTTGTATACACCTTTGGTGACGTTTTCGTGTGTGTATTGACCGATTCTGATCCGCTGGGCAGAATTTCGAGACATCGAAATTTTCACGTACTTTTGCATACCTGGCATCGTCGATGTGAGGCCTTTAGGCAGTTCAACCTCTGACTGCCATAATGGCCCTAATAGACCAATCTATGACTTATATACACCTGTGGTGATGTTGTCGTGTGTGTATTAACCGATTCTGATCGGCTGGGCTGCATTTCAGGACATCTAAATTTTCATGTACTTTTGCATACCTGGCATCGTCGATGTGAGGCCTTTAGGCAGTTCAAACTCTGACTGCCATAATGGCCCTAATAGAAAAATCTATGACTTGTATACACCTGTGGTGATGTTGTCGTGTGTGTATTAACCGATTCTGATCCGCTGGGCTGCATTTCAGGACATCGAAATTTTCACGTACTTTTGCATACCTGGCAGCGTCGATGTGAGGCCTTTACGCAGTTCAACCTCTGACTGCCATAATGGCCCTAATAGACCAATCTATGACTTGTATACACCTGTGGTGATGTTGTCGTGTGTGTATTAACCGATTCTGATCGGCTGGGCTGCATTTCAGGACATCTAAATTTTCATGTACTTTTGCATACCTGGCATCGTCGATGTGAGGCCTTTAGGCAGTTCAACCTCTGACTGCCATAATAGCCCTAATAGACTAATCTATGACCTGTATACACATGTGGTGATGTTGTCGTGTGCGTATTAACCGATTCTGATACCCTGGGCTGCATTTCAGGTCATCGAAATTTTCACGTACTTTTGCATACCTGGCATCGTCGATGTGAGGCCTTTAGGCAGTTCAACCTCTGACTGCCATAATGGCCCTAATAGACCAAACTATGACTTGTATACACCTGTGGTGATGTTGTGTGTGTATTGACCGATTCTGATCCGCTGGGCAGAATTTCGAGACATCGAAATTTTCACGTACTTTTGCATACCTGGCATCGTCGATGTGAGGCCTTTAGGCAGTTCAACCTCTGACTGCCATAATGGCCCTAATAGACCAATCTATGACTTGTATACACCTGTGGTGATGTTGTCGTGTGTGTATTAACCGATTCTGATCCGCTGGGCTGCATTTCAGGACATCGAAATTTTCACGTACTTTTGCATACCTGGCATTGTCGATGTGAGGCCTTTAGGCAGTTCAACCTCTGACTGCCATAATGGTCCTAATAGACCAATCTATGACTTGTATACACCTGTGGTGATGTTGTCGTGTGTGTATTAACCGATTCTGATCCGCTGGGCTGCATTTCAGGACATCGAAATTTTCACGTACTTTTGCATACCTGGCATTGTCGATGTGAGGCCTTTAGGCAGTTCATCCTCTGACTGCCATAATGGCCCTAATAGACCAAACTATGACTTGTATACACCTTTGGTGACGTTTTCGTGTGTGTATTGACCGATTCTGATACGCTGGGCAGAATTTCGAGACATCGAAATTTTCACGTACTTTTGCATACCTGGCATTGTCGATGTGAGGCCTTTAGGCAGTTCAACCTCTGACTGCCATAATGGCCCTAATAGACCAATCTATGACTTGTATACACCTGTGGTGATGTTGTCGTGTGTGTATTAACCGATTCTGATCCGCTGGGCTGCATTTCAGGACATCGAAATTTTCACGTACTTTTGCATACCTGGCATTGTCGATGTGAGGCCTTTAGGCAGTTCAACCTCTGACTGCCATAATGGTCCTAATAGACCAATCTATGACTTGTATACACCTGTGGTGATGTTGTCGTGTGTGTATTAACCGATTCTGATCCGCTGGGCTGCATTTCAGGACATCGAAATTTTCACGTACTTTTGCATACCTGGCATTGTCGATGTGAGGCCTTTAGGCAGTTCATCCTCTGACTGCCATAATGGCCCTAATAGACCAAACTATGACTTGTATACACCTTTGGTGACGTTTTCGTGTGTGTATTGACCGATTCTGATACGCTGGGCAGAATTTCGAGACATCGAAATTTTCACGTACTTTTGCATACCTGGCATCGTCGATGTGAGGCCTTTAGGCAGTTCAACCTCTGACTGCCATAATGGCCCTAATAGACCAATCTATGACTTGTATACACCTGTGGTGATGTTGTCGTGTGTGTATTAACCGATTCTGATCCGCTGGGCTGCATTTCAGGACATCGAAATTTTCACGTACTTTTGCATACCTGGCATTGTCGATGTGAGGCCTTTAGGCAGTTCAACCTCTGACTGCCATAATGGTCCTAATAGACCAATCTATGACTTGTATACACCTGTGGTGATGTTGTCGTGTGTGTATTAACCGATTCTGATCCGCTGGGCTGCATTTCAGGACATCGAAATTTTCACGTACTTTTGCATACCTGGCATTGTCGATGTGAGGCCTTTAGGCAGTTCATCCTCTGACTGCCATAATGGCCCTAATAGACCAATCTATGACTTGTATACACCTTTGGTGACGTTTTCGTGTGTGTATTGACCGATTCTGATACGCTGGGCAGAATTTCGAGACATCGAAATTTTCACGTACTTTTGCATACCTGGCATTGTCGATGTGAGGCCTTTAGGCAGTTCAACCTCTGACTGCCATAATGGCCCTAATAGACCAATCTATGACTTGTATACACCTGTGGTGATGTTGTCGTGTGTGTATTAACCGATTCTGATCCGCTGGGCTGCATTTCAGGACATCGAAATTTTCACGTACTTTTGTATACCTGGCATTGTCGATGTGAGGCCTTTAGGCAGTTCATCCTCTGACTGCCATAATGGCCCTAATAGACCAAACTATGACTTGTATACACCTTTGGTGACGTTTTCGTGTGTGTATTGACCGATTCTGATCCGCTGGGCAGAATTTCGAGACATCGAAATTTTCACGTACTTTTGCATACCTGGCATCGTCGATGTGAGGCCTTTAGGCAGTTCAACCTCTGACTGCCATAATGGCCCTAATAGACCAATCTATGACTTATATACACCTGTGGTGATGTTGTCGTGTGTGTATTAACCGATTCTGATCGGCTGGGCTGCATTTCAGGACATCTAAATTTTCATGTACTTTTGCATACCTGGCATCGTCGATGTGAGGCCTTTAGGCAGTTCAAACTCTGACTGCCATAATGGCCCTAATAGAAAAATCTATGACTTGTATACACCTGTGGTGATGTTGTCGTGTGTGTATTAACCGATTCTGATCCGCTGGGCTGCATTTCAGGACATCGAAATTTTCACGTACTTTTGCATACCTGGCAGCGTCGATGTGAGGCCTTTACGCAGTTCAACCTCTGACTGCCATAATGGCCCTAATAGACCAATCTATGACTTGTATACACCTGTGGTGATGTTGTCGTGTGTGTATTAACCGATTCTGATCGGCTGGGCTGCATTTCAGGACATCTAAATTTTCATGTACTTTTGCATACCTGGCATCGTCGATGTGAGGCCTTTAGGCAGTTCAACCTCTGACTGCCATAATAGCCCTAATAGACTAATCTATGACCTGTATACACATGTGGTGATGTTGTCGTGTGTGTATTAACCGATTCTGATACCCTGGGCTGCATTTCAGGTCATCGAAATTTTCACGTACTTTTGCATACCTGGCATCGTCGATGTGAGGCCTTTAGGCAGTTCAACCTCTGACTGCCATAATGGCCCTAATAGACCAAACTATGACTTGTATACACCTGTGGTGATGTTGTGTGTGTATTGACCGATTCTGATCCGCTGGGCAGAATTTCGAGACATCGAAATTTTCACGTACTTTTGCATACCTGGCATCGTCGATGTGAGGCCTTTAGGCAGTTCAACCTCTGACTGCCATAATGGCCCTAATAGACCAATCTATGACTTGTATACACCTGTGGTGATGTTGTCGTGTGTGTATTAACCGATTCTGATCCGCTGGGCTGCATTTCAGGACATCGAAATTTTCACGTACTTTTGCATACCTGGCATTGTCGATGTGAGGCCTTTAGGCAGTTCAACCTCTGACTGCCATAATGGTCCTAATAGACCAATCTATGACTTGTATACACCTGTGGTGATGTTGTCGTGTGTGTATTAACCGATTCTGATCCGCTGGGCTGCATTTCAGGACATCGAAATTTTCACGTACTTTTGCATACCTGGCATTGTCGATGTGAGGCCTTTAGGCAGTTCATCCTCTGACTGCCATAATGGCCCTAATAGACCAAACTATGACTTGTATACACCTTTGGTGACGTTTTCGTGTGTGTATTGACCGATTCTGATACGCTGGGCAGAATTTCGAGACATCGAAATTTTCACGTACTTTTGCATACCTGGCATCGTCGATGTGAGGCCTTTAGGCAGTTCAACCTCTGACTGCCATAATGGCCCTAATAGACCAATCTATGACTTGTATACACCTGTGGTGATGTTGTCGTGTGTGTATTAACCGATTCTGATCCGCTGGGCTGCATTTCAGGACATCGAAATTTTCACGTACTTTTGCATACCTGGCATTGTCGATGTGAGGCCTTTAGGCAGTTCATCCTCTGACTGCCATAATGGCCCTAATAGACCAAACTATGACTTGTATACACCTTTGGTGACGTTTTCGTGTGTGTATTGACCGATTCTGATACGCTGGGCAGAATTTCGAGACATCGAAATTTTCACGTACTTTTGCATACCTGGCATTGTCGATGTGAGGCCTTTAGGCAGTTCATCCTCTGACTGCCATAATGGCCCTAATAGACCAAACTATGACTTGTATACACCTTTGGTGATGTTTTCGTGTGTGTATTGACCGATTCTGATACGCTGGGCAGAATTTCGAGCCATCGAAATTTTCACGTACTTTTGCATACCTGGCCTTTAGGCAGTTCAACCTCTGACTGCCATAATGGCCCTAATAGACCAATCTATGACTTGTATACACCTGAGGTAATGTTGTCGTGTGTGTATTAACCGATTCTGATCCGCTGGGCTGCATTTCAGGACATCGAAATTTTCATGTACTTTTGCATACCTGGCATCGTCGATGTGAGGCCTTTAGGCAGTTCAACCTCTGACTGCCATAATAGCCCTAATAGACTAATCTATGACCTGTATACACATGTGGTGAAGTTGTCGTGTGTGTATTAACCGATTCTGATCCGCTGGGCTGCATTTCAGGACATCGAAATTTTCACGTACTTTTGCATACCTGGCATTGTCGATGTGAGGCCTTTAGGCAGTTTATCCTCTGACTGCCATAATGACCCTAATAGACCAAACTATGACTTGTATACACCTTTGGTGATGCTTTCGTGTGTGTATTGACCGATTCTGATACGCTGGGCAGAATTTCGAGACATCGAAATTTTCACGTACTTTTGCATACCTGGCATCGTCGATGTGAGGCCTTTAGGCAGTTCAACCTCTGACTGCCATAATGGCCCTATTAGACCAATCTATGACTTGTATACACCTGTGGTGATGTTGTCGTGTGTGTATTAACCGATTCTGATCCGCTGGGCTGCATTTCAGGACACCGAAATTTTCACGTACTTTTGCATACCTGGCATCGTCGATGTGAGGCCTTTAGGCAGTTCAACCTCTGACTGCCATAATGGCCCTAATAGACCAAACTATGACTTGTATACACCTTTGGTGATGTTTTCGTGTGTGTATTGACCGATTCTGATACGCTGGGCAGAATTTCGAGACATCGAAATTTTCACGTACTTTTGCATACCTGGCATCGTCGATGTGAGGCCTTTAGGCAGTTCAACCTCTGACTGCCATAATGGCCCTAATAGACCAATCTATGACTTGTATACACCTGTGGTGATGTTGTCGTGTGTGTATTAACCGATTCTGATCCGCTGGGCTGCATTTCAGGACATCGAAATTTTCACGTACTTTTGCATACCTGGCATCGTCGATGTGAGGCCTTTAGGCAGTTCAACCTCTGACTGCCATAATGGCCCTAATAGACCAAACTATGACTTGTATACACCTTTGGTGATGTTTTCGTGTGTGTATTGACCGATTCTGATACGCTGGGCAGAATTTCGAGACATCGAAATTTTCACGTACTTTTGCATACCTGGCATCGTCGATGTGAGGCCTTTAGGCAGTTCAACCTCTGACTGCCATAATGGCCCTAAAAGACCAATCTATGACTTGTATACACCTGTGGTGATGCTGTCATGTGTGTATTAACCGATTCTGAGCCGCTGGGCTGCATTTCAGGACATCGAAATTTTCACCTACTTTTGCATACCTGGCATCGTCGATGTGAGGCCTTTAGGCAGTTCAACCACTGACTGCCATAATGGACCAAACTATGACTTGTATACACCTTTGGTGATGTTTTCGTGTGTGTATTGACCGATTCTGATACGCTGGGCAGAATTTCGAGACATCGAAATTTTCACGTGGCATCGTCGATGTGAGGCCTTTAGGCAGTTCAACCTCTGACTGCCATAATAGCCCTAATAGACTAATCTATGACCTGTATACACATGTGGTGATGTTGTCGTGTGTGTATTAACCGATTCTGATACCCTGGGCTGCATTTCAGGACATCGAAATTTTCACGTACTTTTGCATACCTGGCATTGTCGATGTGAGGGCTTTAGGCAGTTCAACCTCTGACTGCCATAATGGCCCTAATAGACCAATCTATGACTTGTATACACCTGTGGTGATGTTGTCGTGTGTGTATTAACCGATTCTGATCCGCTGGGCTGCATTTCAGGACATCGAAATTTTGATGTACTTTTGCATACCTGGCATCGTCGATGTGAGGCCTTTAGGCAGTTCAACCTCTGACTGCCATAATGGCCCTAATAGACCAATCTATGACTTGTATACACCTGTGGTGATGTTGTCGTGTGTGTATTAACCGATTCTGATCCGCTGGGCTGCATTTCAGGACATCGAAATTTTCACGTACTTTTGCATACCTGGCATCGTCGATGTGAGGCCTTTAGGCAGTTCAACCTCTGACTGCCATAATGGCCCTAATAGACCAATCTATGACTTGTATACACCTGTGGTGATGTTGTCGTGTGTGTATTAACCGATTCTGATCCGCTGGGCTGCATTTCAGGACATCGAAATTTTCACGTACTTTTGCATACCTGGCATTGTCGATGTGAGGCCTTTAGGCAGTTCATCCTCTGACTGCCATAATGGCCCTAATAGACCAAACTATGACTTGTATACACCTTTGGTGACGTTTTCGTGTGTGTATTGACCGATTCTGATACGCTGGGCAGAATTTCGAGACATCGAAATTTTCACGTACTTTTGCATACCTGGCATCGTCGATGTGAGGCCTTTAGGCAGTTCAACCTCTGACTGCCATAATGGCCCTAATAGACCAAACTATGACTTGTATACACCTGTGGTGATGTTTTCGTGTGTGTATTGACCGATTCTGATACGCTGGGCAGAATTTCGAGACATCGAAATTTTCACGTACTTTTGCATACCTGGCATCGTCGATGTGAGGCCTTTAGGCAGTTCAACCTCTGACTGCCATAATGGCCCTAATAGACCAATCTATGACTTGTATACACCTGTGGTGATGTTGTCGTGTGTGTATTAACCGATTCTGATCCGCTGGGCTGCATTTCAGGACATCGAAATTTTCACGTACTTTTGTATACCTGGCATTGTCGATGTGAGGCCTTTAGGCAGTTCATCCTCTGACTGCCATAATGGCCCTAATAGACCAAACTATGACTTGTATACACCTTTGGTGATGTTTTCGTGTGTGTATTGACCGATTCTGATACGCTGGGCAGAATTTCGAGACATCGAAATTTTCACGTACTTTTGCATACCTGGCATCGTCGATGTGAGGCCTTTAGGCAGTTCAACCTCTGACTGCCATAATGGCCCTAATAGACCAATCTATGACTTGTATACACCTGTGGTGATGTTGTCCTGTGTGTATTAACCGATTCTGATCCGCTGGGCTGCATTTCAGGACATCGAAATTTTCACGTACTTTTGCATACCTGGCATCGTCGATGTGAGGCCTTTAGGCAGTTCAACCTCTGACTGCCATAATGGCCCCAATAGACCAAACTATGACTTGTATACACCTTTGGTGATGTTTTCGTGCGTGTATTGACCGATTCTGATACGCTGGGCAGAATTTCGAGACATCGAAATTTTCACATACTTTTGCATACCTGGCATCGTCGATGTGAGGCCTTTAGGCAGTTCAACCTCTGACTGCCATAATGGCCCTAATAGACCAAACTATGACTTGTATACACCTTTGGTGATGTTTTCGTGTGTGTATTGACCGATTCTGATACGCTGGGCAGAATTTCGAGACATCGAAATTTTCACGTACTTTTGCATACCTGGCATCGTCGATGTGAGGCCTTTAGGCAGTTCAACCTCTGACTGCCATAATGGCCCTAATAGACCAAACTATGACTTGTATACACCTTTGGTGATGTTTTCGTGTGTGTATTGACCGATTCTGATACGCTGGGCAGAATTTCGAGACATCGAAATTTTCACGTACTTTTGCATACCTGGCATCGTCGATGTGAGGCCTTTAGGCAGTTCAACCTCTGACCTCTGATACGCTGGGCTGCATTTCAGGACATCGAAATTTTCAAGTACTTTTGCATACCTGGCATCGTCGATGTGAGGCCTTTAGGCAGTTCAACCTCTGACTGCCATAATGGCCCTAATAGACCAATCTATGACTTGTATACACCTGTGGTGATGTTTTCGTGTGTGTATTGACCGATTCTGATACGCTGGGCAGAATTTCGAGACATCGAAATTTTCACGTACTTTTGCATACCTGGCATCGTCGATGTGAGGCCTTTAGGCAGTTCAACCTCTGACTGCCATAATGGCCCTAATAGACCAAACTATGACTTGTATACACCTTTGGTGATGTTTTCGTGTGTGTATTGACCGATTCTGATACGCTGGGCAGAATTTCGAGACATCGAAATTTTCACGTACTTTTGCATACCTGGCATCGTCGATGTGAGGCCTTTAGGCAGTTCAACCTCTGACCTCTGATACGCTGGGCTGCATTTCAGGACATCGAAATTTTCAAGTACTTTTGCATACCTGGCATCGTCGATGTGAGGCCTTTAGGCAGTTCAACCTCTGACTGCCATAATGGCCCTAATAGACCAATCTATGACTTGTATACACCTGTGGTGATGTTTTCGTGTGTGTATTGACCGATTCTGATACGCTGGGCAGAATTTCGAGACATCGAAATTTTCACGTACTTTTGCATACCTGGCATCGTCGATGTGAGGCCTTTAGGCAGTTCAACCTCTGACTGCCATAATGGCCCTAATAGACCAAACTATGACTTGTATACACCTTTGGTGATGTTTTCGTGTGTGTATTGACCGATTCTGATACGCTGGGCAAAATTTCGAGACATCGAAATTTTCACGTACTTTTGCATACCTGGCATCGTCGCTGTGAGGCCTTTAGGCAGTTCAACCTCTGACTGCCATAATGGCCCTAATAGACCAAACTATGACTTGTATACACCTTTGGTGATGTTTTCGTGTGTGTATTGACCGATTCTGATACGCTGGGCAGAATTTCGAGACATCGAAATTTTCACGTACTTTTGCATACCTGGCATCGTCGATGTGAGGCCTTTAGGCAGTTCAACCTCTGACCTCTGATACGCTGGGCTGCATTTCAGGACATCGAAATTTTCAAGTACTTTTGCATACCTGGCATCGTCGATGTGAGGCCTTTAGGCAGTTCAACCTCTGACTGCCATAATGGCCCTAATAGACCAATCTATGACTTGTATACACCTGTGGTGATGTTTTCGTGTGTGTATTGACCGATTCTGATACGCTGGGCAGAATTTCGAGACATCGAAATTTTCACGTACTTTTGCATACCTGGCATCGTCGATGTGAGGCCTTTAGGCAGTTCAACCTCTGACTGCCATAATGGCCCTAATAGACCCAACTATGACTTGTATACACCTTTGGTGATGTTTTCGTGTGTGTATTGACCGATTCTGATACGCTGGGCAGAATTTCGAGACATCGAAATTTTCACGTACTTTTGCATACCTGGCATCGTCGATGTGAGGCCTTTAGGCAGTTCAACCTCTGACCTCTGATACGCTGGGCTGCATTTCAGGACATCGAAATTTTCAAGTACTTTTGCATACCTGGCATCGTCGATGTGAGGCCTTTAGGCAGTTCAACCTCTGACTGCCATAATGGCCCTAATAGACCAATCTATGACTTGTATACACCTGTGGTGATGTTTTCGTGTGTGTATTGACCGATTCTGATACGCTGGGCAGAATTTCGAGACATCGAAATTTTCACGTACTTTTGCATACCTGGCATCGTCGATGTGAGGCCTTTAGGCAGCCCTAATAGACCAATCTATGACTTGTATACACCTGTGGTGATGTTGTCGTGTGTGTATTAACCGATTCTGATCGGCTGAGCTGCATTTCAGGACATCGACATTTTCACGTACTTTTGCATACCTGGCATCGTCGATGTGAGGCCTTTAGGCAGTTCAACCTCTGACAGCCATAATGGCCCTAAAAGACCAAACTATGGCTTGTATACACCTTTGGTGATGTTTTCGTGTGTGTATTGACCGATTCTGATACGCTGGGCAGAATTTCGAGACATCGAAATTTTCACGTACTTTTGCATATCGTCGCACATCGTCGATGTGAGGCCTTTAGGCAGTTCAACCTCTCACTGCCATAATGGCCCTAATAGACCAAACTATGACTTGTATACACCTTTGGTGATGTTTTCGTGTGTGTATTGACCGATTCTGATACTCTGGGCAGAATTTCGAGACATCGAAATTTTCACGTACTTTTGCATACCTGGCATCGTCGATGTGAGGCCTTTAGGCAGTTCAACCTCTGACTGCCATAATGGCCCTAATAGACCAAACTATGACTTGTATACACCTTTGGTGATGTTTTCGTGTGTGTATTGACCGATTCTGATACGCTGGGCAGAATTTCGAGACATCGAAATTTTCACGTACTTTTGCATATCGTCGCACATCGTCGATGTGAGGCCTTTAGGCAGTTCAACCTCTCACTGCCTTAATGGCCCTAATAGACCAAACTATGACTTGTATACACCTTTGGTGGTGTTTTCGTGTGTGTATTGACCGATTCTGATACGCTGGGCAGAATTTCGAGACATCGAAATTTTCACGTACTTTTGCATTCCTGGCATCGTCGATGTGAGGCCTTTAGGCAGTTCAACCTCTGACTGCCATAATGGCCCTAATAGACCAAACTATGACTTGTATACACCTTTGGTGATGTTTTCGTGTGTGTATTGACCGATTCTGATACGCTGGGCAGAATTTCGAGACATCGAAATTTTCACGTACTTTTGCATACCTGGCATCGTCGATGTGAGGCCTTGAGGCAGTTCAACCTCTGACTGCCATAATTGCCCTAATAGACCAAACTATGACTTGTATACACCTGTGGTGATGTTTTCGTGTGTGTATTGACCGATTCTGATACGCTGGGCAGAATTTCGAGACATCGAAATTTTCACGTACTTTTGCATACCTGGCATCGTCGATGTGAGGCCTTTAGGCAGTTCAACCTCTGACTGCCATAATGGCCCTAATAGACCAATCTATGACTTGTATACACCTGTGGTGATGTTTTCGTGTGTGTATTGACCGATTCTGATACGCTGGGCAGAATTTCGAGACATCGAAATTTTCACGTACTTTTGCATACCTGGCATCGTCGATGTGAGGCCTTTAGGCAGTTCAACCTCTGACTGCCATAATGGCCCTAATAGACCAAACTATGACTTGTATACACCTTTGGTGATGTTTTCGTGTGTGTATTGACCGATTCTGATACGCTGGGCAGAATTTCGAGACATCGAAATTTTCACGTACTTTTGCATACCTGGCATCGTCGATGTGAGGCCTTTAGGCAGCCCTAATAGACCAATCTATGACTTGTATACACCTGTGGTGATGTTGTCGTGTGTGTATTAACCGATTCTGATCGGCTGAGCTGCATTTCAGGACATCGACATTTTCACGTACTTTTGCATACCTGGCATCGTCGATGTGAGGCCTTTAGGCAGTTCAACCTCTGACTGCCATAATGGCCCTAATAGACCAAACTATGACTTGTATACACCTTTGGTGATGTTTTCGTGTGTGTATTGACCGATTCTGATACGCTGGGCAGCATTTCAGAACATCGAAATTTTCACGTACTTTTGCATACCTGGCATCGTCGATGTGAGGCCTTTAGGCAGTTCAACCTCTGACTGCCATTATGGCCCTAATAGACCAAACTATGACTTGTATACACCTTTGGTGATGTTTTCGTGTGTGTATTGACCGATTCTGATACGCTGGGCAGCATTTCAGAACATCGAAATTTTCACGTACTTTTGCATACCTGGCATCGTCGATGTGAGGCCTTTAGGCAGTTCAACCTCTGACTGCCATTATGGCCCTAATAGACCAAACTATGACTTGTATACACCTTTGGTGATGTTTTCGTGTGTGTATTAACCGATTCTGATACGCTGGGCTGCATTTCAGGACATCGAAATTTTCACGTACTTTTGCATACCTGACATCGTCGATGTGAGGCCTTTAGGCAGTTCAACCTCTGACTGCCATTATTGCCCTAATAGCCCAAACTATGACTTGTATACACCTTTGGTGATGTTTTCGTGTGTGTATTAACCGATTCTGATACGCTGCGCTGCATTTCAGGACATCGAAATTTTCACGTACTTTTGCATACCTGGCATCGTCGATGTGAGCCTTAAGGCAGTTCAACCTCTGACTGCCATTATGGCCCTTATAGACCAAACTATGACTTGTATACACCTGTGGTGATGTTTTCGTGTGTGTATTAACCGATTCTGATACGCTGGGCTGGGCTGCATTTCAGGACATCGAAATTTTCATGTACTTTTGCATACCTGGCATCGTCGATGTGAGCCTTAAGGCAGTTCAACCTCTGACTGCCATTATGGCCCTAATAGAAAAAAAACTATGACTTGTATACACCTTTGGTGATGCTTCCGTGTGTGTATTGACCGATTCTGATACGCTGGGCAGAATTTCGAGACATCGAAATTTTCACGTACTTTTGCATACCTGGCATCGTCGATGTGAGGCCTTTAGGCAGCCCTAATAGGCCAATCTATGACTTGTATACACCTGTGGTGATGTTGTCGTGTGTGTATTAACCGATTCTGATCGGCTGAGCTGCATTTCAGGACATCGACATTTTCACGTACTTTTGCATACCTGGCATCGTCGATGTGAGGCCTTTAGGCAGTTCAACCTCTGACTGCCATAATGGCCCTAATAGACCAAACTATGACTTGTATACACCTTTGGTGATGTTTTCGTGTGTGTATTGACGGATTCTGATACGCTGGGCAGCATTTCAGAACATCGAAATTTTCACGTACTTTTGCATACCTGGCATCGTCGATGTGAGGCCTGTAGGCAGTTCAACATCTGACTGCCATAATGGCCCTAATAGACCAAACTATGACTTGTATACACCTTTGGTGACGTTTTCGTGTGTGTATTGACCGATTCTGATACGCTGGGCAGAATTTCGAGACATCGAAATTTTCACGTACTTTTGCATACCTGGCATCGTCGATGTGAGCCTTAAGGCAGTTCAACCTCTGACTGCCATTATGGCCCTAATAGACCAAACTATGACTTGTATACACCTTTGGTGATGTTTTCGTGTGTGTATTAACCGATTCTGATACGCTGGGCTGCATTTCAGGACATCGAAATTTTCACGTACTTTTGCATACCTGGCATCGTCGATGTGAGGCCTTTAAGCAGTTCATCCTCTGACTGCCATTAATGCCCTAATAGACAAAACTATGACTTGTATACACCTGTGGTGATGTTTTCGTGTGTGTATTAACCGATTCTGATACGCTGGGCTGGGCTGCATTTCAGGACATCGAAATTTTCATGTACTTTTGCATACCTGGCATCGTCGATGTGAGTCTTAAGGCAGTTCAACCTCTGACTGCCATTATGGCCCTAATAGAAAAAAAACTATGACTTGTATACACCTTTGGTGATGTTTTCGTGTGTGTATTAACCGATTCTGATACGCTGGGCTGCATTTCAGGACATCGAAATTTTCACGTACTTTTGCATACCTGGCATCGTCGATGTGAGCCTTAAGGCAGTTCAACCTCTGACTGCCATTATGGCCCTAATAGACCAAACTATGACTTGTATACACCTGTGGTGATGTTTTCGTGTGTGTATTAACCGATTCTGATACGCTGGGCTGCATTTCAGGACATCGAAATTTTCACGTACTTTTGCATACCTGGCATCGTCGATGTGAGGCCTTTAGGCAGTTCAACCTCTGACTGCCATTATGGCCCTAATAGACCAAACTATGACTTGTATACACCTTTGGTGATGTTTTCGTGTGTGTATTAACCGATTCTGATCCGCTGGGCTGCATTTCAGGACATCGAAATTTTCACGTACTTTTGCATACCTGGCATCGTCGATGTGAGCCTTAAGGCAGTTCAACCTCTGACTGCCATTATGGCCCTAATAGACCAAACTATGACTTGTATACACCTGTGGTGATGTTTTCGTGTGTGTATTAACCGATTCTGATACGCTGGGCTGGGCTGCATTTCAGGACATCGAAATTTTCATGTACTTTTGCATACCTGGCATCGTCGATGTGAGGCCTTTAGGCAGTTCAACCTCTGACTGCCATAATGGCCCTAATAGACCAATCTATGACTTGTATACACCTGTGGTGATGTTGTCGTGTGTGTATTGACCGATTCTGATACGCTGGGCAGAATTTTGAGACATCGAAATTTTCAGGGACTTTTGCATACCTGGCATCGTCGATGTGAGGCCTTTAGGCAGTTCAACCTCTGACTGCCATAATGGCCCTAATAGACCAATCTATGACTTGTATACACCTGTGGTGATGTTGTCGTGTGTGTATTAACCGATTCTGATCCGCTGGGCTGCATTTCAGGACATCGAAATTTTCACGTACTTTTGCATACCTGGCATCGTCGATGTGAGGCCTTTAGGCAGTTCAACCTCTGACTGCCATAATGGCCCTAATAGACCAATCTATGACTTGTATACATCTGTGGTGATGTTGTCGTGTGTGTATTAACCAATTCTGATCCGCTGGGCTGCATTTCAGGACATCGAAATTTTCACGTACTTTTGCATACCTGGCATCGTCGATGTGAGGCCTTTAGGCAGTTCAACCTCTGACTGCCATAATGGCCCTAATAGACCAATCTATGACTTGTATACACCTGTGGTGATGTTGTCGTGTGTGTATTGACCGATTCTTATACGCTGGGCAGAATTTTGAGACATCGAAATTTTCAGGTACTTTTGCATACCTGGCATCGTCGATGTGAGGCCTTTAGGCAGTTCACCGATTCTGATACGGTGGGCAGAATTTCGAGACATCGAAATTTTCACGTACTTTTGCATACCTGGCATCGTCGATGTGAGGCCTTTAGGCAGTTCAAACTCTGACTGCCATAATGGCCCTAATAGACCAAACTATGACTTGTATACACCTTTGGTGATGTTTTTGTGTGTCTATTGACCGATTCGGATACGCTGGGCAGAATTTCGAGACATCGAAATTTTCACGTACTTTTGCATACCTGGCATCGTCGATGTGAGGCCTTTAGGCAGTTCAAACTCTGACTGCCATAATGGCCCTAATAGACCAAACTATGACTTGTATACACGTTTGGTGATGTTTTCGTGTGTGTATTGACCGATTCTGATCCGATTCTGACCGAGGTAGCTCAACCTCTGATTGCAATAATGGCCCTAAAAGACCAATCTATGACTTGTATACACCTGTGGTGATGTTGTCGTGTGTGTATTAACCGATTCTGATCCGCTGGGCTGCATTTCAGCACATCGAAATTTTCACGTACTTTTGCATACCTGGCATCGTCGATGTGAGGCCTTTAGGCAGTTCAACCTCTGACTGCCATAATGGCCCTAATAGACCAATCTATGACTTGTATACACCTGTGGTGATGTTGTCGTGTGTGTATTAACCGATTCTGATCCGCTGGGCTGCATTTCAGGACATCGAAATTTTCACGTACTTTTGCATACCTGGCATCGTCGATGTGAGGCCTTTAGGCAGTTCAACCTCTGACTGCCATAATGGCCCTAATAGACCAAACTATGACTTGTATACACCTTTGGTGATGTTTTCGTGTGTGTATTGACCGATTCTGATACGCTGGGCAGAATTTCGAGACATCGAAATTTTCACGTACTCTTGCATACCTGGCATCGTCGATGTGAGGCCTTTAGGCAGTTCAACTTCTGACTGCCATAATGGCCCTAATAGACCAATCTATGACTTGTATACACCTGTGGTGATGTTGTCGTGTGTGTATTGACCGATTCTGATACGCTGGGCAGAATTTTGAGACATCGAAATTTTCAGGTACTTTTGCATACCTGGCATCGTCGATGTGAGGCCTTTAGGCAGTTCAACCTCTGACTGCCATAATGGCCCTAATAGACCAAACTACGACTTGTATACACCTTTGGTGATGTTTTCGTGTGTGTATTAACCGATTCTGATCCGCTGGGCTGCATTTCAGGACATCGAAATTTTCACGTACTTTTGCATACCTGGCATCGTCGATGTGAGGCCTTTAGGCAGTTCAACCTCTGACTGCCATAATGGCCCTAATAGACCAATCTATGACTTGTATACATCTGTGGTGATGTTGTCGTGTGTGTATTAACCAATTCTGATCCGCTGGGCTGCATTTCAGGACATCGAAATTTTCACGTACTTTTGCATACCTGGCATCGTCGATGTGAGGCCTTTAGGCAGTTCAACCTCTGACTGCCATAATGGCCCTAATAGACCAATCTATGACTTGTATACACCTGTGGTGATGTTGTCGTGTGTGTATTGACCGATTCTTATACGCTGGGCAGAATTTTGAGACATCGAAATTTTCAGGTACTTTTGCATACCTGGCATCGTCGATGTGAGGCCTTTAGGCAGTTCAACCTCTGACTGCCATAATGGCCCTAATAGACCAATCTATGACTTGTATACACCTGTGGTGATGTTGTCGTGTGTGTATTAACCGATTCTGATCCGCTGGGCTGCATTTCAGGACATCGAAATTTTCACGTACTTTTGCATACCTGGCATCGTCGATGTGAGGCCTTTAGGCAGTTCAACCTCTGACTGCCATAATGGCCCTAATAGACCAATCTATGACTTGTATACATCTGTGGTGATGTTGTCGTGTGTGTATTAACCAATTCTGATCCGCTGGGCTGCATTTCAGGACATCGAAATTTTCACGTACTTTTGCATACCTGGCATCGTCGATGTGAGGCCTTTAGGCAGTTCAACCTCTGACTGCCATAATGGCCCTAATAGACCAATCTATGACTTGTATACACCTGTGGTGATGTTGTCGTGTGTGTATTGACCGATTCTTATACGCTGGGCAGAATTTTGAGACATCGAAATTTTCAGGTACTTTTGCATACCTGGCATCGTCGATGTGAGGCCTTTAGGCAGTTCACCGATTCTGATACGGTGGGCAGAATTTCGAGACATCGAAATTTTCACGTACTTTTGCATACCTGGCATCGTCGATGTGAGGCCTTTAGGCAGTTCAACCTCTGACTGCCATAATGGCCCTAAAAGACCAATCTATGACTTGTATACACCTGTGGTGATGTTGTGGGTGTGTATTAACCGATTCTGATCCGCTGGGCTGCATTTCAGGACATCGAAATTTGCACCTACTTTTGCATACCTGGCATCGTCGATGTGAGGCCTTTGGTCACTTCAACCTCTGACTGCCATAATGGCCCTAATAGACCAAACTATGACTTGTATACACCTTTGGTGACGTTTTCGTGTGTGTATTGACCGATTCTGATACGCTGGGCAGAATTTCGAGACATCGAAATTTTCACGTACTTTTGCATACCTGGCATCGTCGATGTGAGCCTTAAGGCAGTTCAACCTCTGACTGCCATTATGGCCCTAATAGACCAAACTATGACTTGTATACACCTTTGGTGATGTTTTCGTGTGTGTATTAACCGATTCTGATACGCTGGGCTGCATTTCAGGACATCGAAATTTTCACGTACTTTTGCATACCTGGCATCGTCGATGTGAGGCCTTTAAGCAGTTCATCCTCTGACTGCCATTAATGCCCTAATAGACAAAACTATGACTTGTATACACCTGTGGTGATGTTTTCGTGTGTGTATTAACCGATTCTGATACGCTGGGCTGGGCTGCATTTCAGGACATCGAAATTTTCATGTACTTTTGCATACCTGGCATCGTCGATGTGAGTCTTAAGGCAGTTCAACCTCTGACTGCCATTATGGCCCTAATAGAAAAAAAACTATGACTTGTATACACCTTTGGTGATGTTTTCGTGTGTGTATTAACCGATTCTGATACGCTGGGCTGCATTTCAGGACATCGAAATTTTCACGTACTTTTGCATACCTGGCATCGTCGATGTGAGCCTTAAGGCAGTTCAACCTCTGACTGCCATTATGGCCCTAATAGACCAAACTATGACTTGTATACACCTGTGGTGATGTTTTCGTGTGTGTATTAACCGATTCTGATACGCTGGGCTGCATTTCAGGACATCGAAATTTTCACGTACTTTTGCATACCTGGCATCGTCGATGTGAGGCCTTTAGGCAGTTCAACCTCTGACTGCCATTATGGCCCTAATAGACCAAACTATGACTTGTATACACCTTTGGTGATGTTTTCGTGTGTGTATTAACCGATTCTGATCCGCTGGGCTGCATTTCAGGACATCGAAATTTTCACGTACTTTTGCATACCTGGCATCGTCGATGTGAGCCTTAAGGCAGTTCAACCTCTGACTGCCATTATGGCCCTAATAGACCAAACTATGACTTGTATACACCTGTGGTGATGTTTTCGTGTGTGTATTAACCGATTCTGATACGCTGGGCTGGGCTGCATTTCAGGACATCGAAATTTTCATGTACTTTTGCATACCTGGCATCGTCGATGTGAGGCCTTTAGGCAGTTCAACCTCTGACTGCCATAATGGCCCTAATAGACCAATCTATGACTTGTATACACCTGTGGTGATGTTGTCGTGTGTGTATTGACCGATTCTGATACGCTGGGCAGAATTTTGAGACATCGAAATTTTCAGGGACTTTTGCATACCTGGCATCGTCGATGTGAGGCCTTTAGGCAGTTCAACCTCTGACTGCCATAATGGCCCTAATAGACCAATCTATGACTTGTATACACCTGTGGTGATGTTGTCGTGTGTGTATTAACCGATTCTGATCCGCTGGGCTGCATTTCAGGACATCGAAATTTTCACGTACTTTTGCATACCTGGCATCGTCGATGTGAGGCCTTTAGGCAGTTCAACCTCTGACTGCCATAATGGCCCTAATAGACCAATCTATGACTTGTATACATCTGTGGTGATGTTGTCGTGTGTGTATTAACCAATTCTGATCCGCTGGGCTGCATTTCAGGACATCGAAATTTTCACGTACTTTTGCATACCTGGCATCGTCGATGTGAGGCCTTTAGGCAGTTCAACCTCTGACTGCCATAATGGCCCTAATAGACCAATCTATGACTTGTATACACCTGTGGTGATGTTGTCGTGTGTGTATTGACCGATTCTTATACGCTGGGCAGAATTTTGAGACATCGAAATTTTCAGGTACTTTTGCATACCTGGCATCGTCGATGTGAGGCCTTTAGGCAGTTCACCGATTCTGATACGGTGGGCAGAATTTCGAGACATCGAAATTTTCACGTACTTTTGCATACCTGGCATCGTCGATGTGAGGCCTTTAGGCAGTTCAAACTCTGACTGCCATAATGGCCCTAATAGACCAAACTATGACTTGTATACACCTTTGGTGATGTTTTTGTGTGTCTATTGACCGATTCGGATACGCTGGGCAGAATTTCGAGACATCGAAATTTTCACGTACTTTTGCATACCTGGCATCGTCGATGTGAGGCCTTTAGGCAGTTCAAACTCTGACTGCCATAATGGCCCTAATAGACCAAACTATGACTTGTATACACGTTTGGTGATGTTTTCGTGTGTGTATTGACCGATTCTGATCCGATTCTGACCGAGGTAGCTCAACCTCTGATTGCAATAATGGCCCTAAAAGACCAATCTATGACTTGTATACACCTGTGGTGATGTTGTCGTGTGTGTATTAACCGATTCTGATCCGCTGGGCTGCATTTCAGCACATCGAAATTTTCACGTACTTTTGCATACCTGGCATCGTCGATGTGAGGCCTTTAGGCAGTTCAACCTCTGACTGCCATAATGGCCCTAATAGACCAATCTATGACTTGTATACACCTGTGGTGATGTTGTCGTGTGTGTATTAACCGATTCTGATCCGCTGGGCTGCATTTCAGGACATCGAAATTTTCACGTACTTTTGCATACCTGGCATCGTCGATGTGAGGCCTTTAGGCAGTTCAACCTCTGACTGCCATAATGGCCCTAATAGACCAAACTATGACTTGTATACACCTTTGGTGATGTTTTCGTGTGTGTATTGACCGATTCTGATACGCTGGGCAGAATTTCGAGACATCGAAATTTTCACGTACTCTTGCATACCTGGCATCGTCGATGTGAGGCCTTTAGGCAGTTCAACTTCTGACTGCCATAATGGCCCTAATAGACCAATCTATGACTTGTATACACCTGTGGTGATGTTGTCGTGTGTGTATTGACCGATTCTGATACGCTGGGCAGAATTTTGAGACATCGAAATTTTCAGGTACTTTTGCATACCTGGCATCGTCGATGTGAGGCCTTTAGGCAGTTCAACCTCTGACTGCCATAATGGCCCTAATAGACCAAACTATGACTTGTATACACCTTTGGTGATGTTTTCGTGTGTGTATTAACCGATTCTGATCCGCTGGGCTGCATTTCAGGACATCGAAATTTTCACGTACTTTTGCATACCTGGCATCGTCGATGTGAGGCCTTTAGGCAGTTCAACCTCTGACTGCCATAATGGCCCTAATAGACCAATCTATGACTTGTATACATCTGTGGTGATGTTGTCGTGTGTGTATTAACCAATTCTGATCCGCTGGGCTGCATTTCAGGACATCGAAATTTTCACGTACTTTTGCATACCTGGCATCGTCGATGTGAGGCCTTTAGGCAGTTCAACCTCTGACTGCCATAATGGCCCTAATAGACCAATCTATGACTTGTATACACCTGTGGTGATGTTGTCGTGTGTGTATTAACCGATTCTGATCCGCTGGGCTGCATTTCAGGACATCGAAATTTTCACGTACTTTTGCATACCTGGCATCGTCGATGTGAGGCCTTTAGGCAGTTCAACCTCTGACTGCCATAATGGCCCTAATAGACCAAACTATGACTTGTATACACCTTTGGTGATGATTTCGTGTATGTATTGACCGATTCTGATACGCTGGGCAGAATTTTGAGACATCGAAATTTTCAGGTACTTTTGCATACCTGGCATCGTCGATGTGAGGCCTTTAGGCAGTTCAACCTCTGACTGCCATAATGGCCCTAATAGACCAATCTATGACTTGTATACACCTGTGGTGATGTTGTCGTGTGTGTATTAACCGATTCTGATCCGCTGGGCTGCATTTCAGGACATCGAAATTTTCACGTACTTTTGCATACCTGGCATCGTCGATGTGAGGCCTTTAGGCAGTTCAACCTCTGACTGCCATAATGGCCCTAATAGACCAATCTATGACTTGTATACATCTGTGGTGATGTTGTCGTGTGTGTATTAACCAATTCTGATCCGCTGGGCTGCATTTCAGGACATCGAAATTTTCACGTACTTTTGCATACCTGGCATCGTCGATGTGAGGCCTTTAGGCAGTTCAACCTCTGACTGCCATAATGGCCCTAATAGACCAATCTATGACTTGTATACACCTGTGGTGATGTTGTCGTGTGTGTATTGACCGATTCTTATACGCTGGGCAGAATTTTGAGACATCGAAATTTTCAGGTACTTTTGCATACCTGGCATCGTCGATGTGAGGCCTTTAGGCAGTTCACCGATTCTGATACGGTGGGCAGAATTTCGAGACATCGAAATTTTCACGTACTTTTGCATACCTGGCATCGTCGATGTGAGGCCTTTAGGCAGTTCAACCTCTGACTGCCATAATGGCCCTAAAAGACCAATCTATGACTTGTATACACCTGTGGTGATGTTGTGGGTGTGTATTAACCGATTCTGATCCGCTGGGCTGCATTTCAGGACATCGAAATTTGCACCTACTTTTGCATACCTGGCATCGTCGATGTGAGGCCTTTGGTCACTTCAACCTCTGACTGCCATAATGGCCCTAATAGACCAATCTATGACTTGTATACACCTGTCGTGATGTTGTCGTGTGTGTATTAACCGATTCTGATCCGCTGAGCTGCATTTCAGGACATCGAAATTTTCACGTACTTTTGCATACCTGGCATCGTCGATGTGAGGCCTTTAGGCAGTTCAACCTCTGACTGCCATAATGGCCCAAATAGACCAATCTATGACCTGTCGTGATGTTGTCGTGTGTGTATTAACCGATTCTGATCCGCTGGGCTGCATTTCAGGGCATCGAAATTTTCACGTACTTTTGCATACCTGGCATCGTCGATGTGAGGCCTTTAGGCAGTTCAACCTCTGACTGCCATAATGACCCTAATAGACCAAACTATGACTTGTATACACGTTTGGTGATGTTTTTGTGTGTGTATTGACCGATTCTGATCCGATTCTGACCGAGGTAGTTCAGCCTCTGATTGCCATAATGGCCCTAAAAGACCAATCTATGACTTGTATACACCTGTGGTGATGTTGTGGGTGTGTATTAACCGATTCTGATCCGCTGGGCTGCATTTCAGGACATCGAAATTTGCACCTACTTTTGCATACCTGGCATCGTCGATGTGAGGCCTTTAGGCAGTGCAACCTCTGACTGCCATAATGGCCCTAATAGACCAATCTATGACTTGTATACACCTGTCGTGATGTTGTCGTGTGTGTATTAACCGATTCTGATCCGCTGGGCTGCATTTCAGGACATCGAAATTTTCACGTACTTTTGCATACCTGGCATCGTCGATGTGAGGCCTTTAGGCAGTTCAACCTCTGACTGCCATAATGGCCCTAATAGACCAAACTATGACTTGTATACACGTTTGGTGATGTTTCGTGTGTGTATTGACCGATTCTGATCCGATTCTGACCGAGGTAGTTCAGCCTCTGATTGCCATAATGGCCCTAAAAGACCAATCTATGACTTGTATACACCTGTGGTGATGTTGTGGGTGTGTATTAACCGATTCTGATCCGCTGGGCTGCATTTCAGGACATCGAAATTTGCACCTACTTTTGCATACCTGGCATCGTCGATGTGAGGCCTTTAGGCAGTGCAACCTCTGACTGCCATAATGGCCCTAATAGACCAATCTATGACTTGTATACACCTGTCGTGATGTTGTCGTGTGTGTATTAACCGATTCTGATCCGCTGAGCTGCATTCCAGGACATCGAAATTTTCACGTACTTTTGCATACCTGGCATCGTCTATGTGAGGCCTTTAGGCAGTTCAACCTCTGACTGCCATAATGGCCCTAATAGACCAATCTATGACTTGTATACACCTGTGTTGATGTTGTCGTGTGTGTATTGACCGATTCTGATACGCTGGGCAGAATTTCGAGACATCGAAATTTTCACGTACTTTTGCATACCTGGCATCGTCGATGTGAGGCCTTTAGGCAGTTCAACCTCTGACTGCCACAATGGCCCTAATAGACCAAACTATGACTTGTATACACCTGTGGTGATGTTGTCGTGTGCGTATTAACCGATTCTGATCCGCTGGGCTGCATTTCAGGACATCGACATTTTCACTTACTTTTGCATACCTGGCATCGTCGATGTGAGGCCTTTAGGCAGTTCAACCTCTGACTGCCATAATGGCCCTAATAGACCAATCTATGACTTGTATACACCTGTGGTGATGTTGTCGTGTGTGTATTAACCGATTCTGATCCGCTGGGCTGCATTTCAGCACATCGAAATTTTCACGTACTTTTGCATACCTGGCATCGTCGATGTGAGGCCTTTAGGCAGTTCAACCTCTGACTGCCATAATGGCCCTAATAGACCAAACTATGACTTGTATACACCTTTGATGATGTTTTCGTGTGTGTATTGACCGATTCTGATACGCTGGGCTGCATTTCGAGACATCGAAATTTTCACGTACTTTTGCATACCTGGCATCGTCGATGTGAGGCCTTTAGGCAGTTCAACCTCTGACTGCCATAATGGCCCTAATAGACCAAACTATGACTTGTGTACACCTTTGATGATGTTTTCGTGTGTGTATTGACCGATTCTGATACGCTGGGCAGAATTTCGAGACATCGCAATTTTCACGTACTTTTGCATACCTGGCATCGTCGATGTGAGGCCTTTCGGCAGTTCAACCTCTGACTGCCATTATGGCCCTAATAGACCAATCTATGACTTGTATACACCTGTGGTGATGTTGTCGTGTGTGTATTAACCGATTCTGATCCGCTGGGCTGCATTTCAGGACATCGAAATTTGCACGTACTTTTGCATACCTGGCATCGTCGATGTGAGGCCTTTAGGCAGTTCAACCTCTGACTGCCATAATGGCCCTAATAGACCAATCTATGACTTGTATACACCTGTGGTGATGTTGTCGTGTGTGTATTAACCGATTCTGATCCGCTGGGCTGCATTTCAGGACATCGAAATTTTCACGTACTTTTGCATACCTGGCATCGTCGATGTGAGGCCTTTAGGCAGTTCAACCTCTGACTGCCATAATGGCCCTAATAGACCAAACTATGACTTGTATACACCTGTGTTGATGTTGTCGTGTGTGTATTGACCGATTCTGATACGCTGGGCAGAATTTCGAGACATCGAAATTTGCACGTACTTTTGCATACCAGGCATCGTCGATGTGAGGCCTTTAGGCAGTTCAACCTCTGACTGCCATAATGGCCCTAAAAGACCAATCTATGACTTGTATACACCTGTGTTGATGTTGTGGGTGTGTATTAACCGATTCTGATCCGCTGGGCTGCATTTCAGGACATCGAAATTTGCACCTACTTTTGCATACCTGGCATCGTCGATGTGAGGCCTTTAGGCAGTGCAACCTCTGACTGCCATAATGGCCCTAATAGACCAATCTATGACTTGTATACACCTGTCGTGATGTTGTCGTGTGTGTATTAACCGATTCTGATCCGCTGAGCTGCATTTCAGGACATCGAAATTTTCACGTACTTTTGCATACCTGGCATCGTCGATGTGAGGCCTTTAGGCAGTTCAACCTCTGACTGCCATAATGGCCCTAATAGACCAAACTATGACTTGTATACACCTTTGATGATGTTTTCGTGTGTGTATTGCCCGATTCTGATACGCTGGGCAGAATTTCGAGACATCGAAATTTTCACGTACTTTTGCATACCTGGCATCGTCGATGTGAGGCCTTTAGGCAGTTCAACCTCTGACTGCCATAATGGCCCTAATAGACCAATCTATGACTTGTACACACCTGTGGTGATGTTGTCGTGTCTGTATTAACCGATTCTGATCCGCTGAGCTGCATTTCAGGACATCGAAATTTGCACGTACTTTTGCATACCAGGCATCGTCGATGTGAGGCCTTTAGGCAGTTCAACCTCTGACTGCCATAATGGCCCTAATAGACCAAACTATGACTTGTGTACACCTTTGATGATGTTTTCGTGTGTGTATTGACCGATTCTGATACGCTGGGCAGAATTTCGAGACATCGCAATTTTCACGTACTTTTGCATACCTGGCATCGTCGATGTGAGGCCTTTAGGCAGTTCAACCTCTGACTGCCATAATGGCCCTAATAGACCAAACTATGACTTGTATACACCTTTGGTGATGTTTTCGTGTGTGTATTGACCGATTCTGATACGCTGGGCAGAATTTCGAGACATCGAAATTTTCACGTACTTTTGCATACCTGGCATCGTCGATGTGAGGCCTTTAGGCAGTTAAACCTCTGACTGCCATAATGGCCCTAATAGACCAAACTATGACTTGTATACACCTTTGGTGATGTTTTCGTGTGTGTATTGACCGATTCTGAAACGCTGGGCAGAATTTCGAGACATCGAAATTTTCACGTACTTTTGCATACCTGGCATCGTCGATGTGAGGCCTTTAGGCAGTTCAACCTCTGACTGCCATAATGGCCCTAATAGACCAATCTATGACTTGTATACCCCTGTGGTGATGTTGTGGGTGTGTATTAACCGACGCTGATACGCTAGGCTGCATTTCAGGACATCGAAATTTTCACGTACTTTTGCATACCTGGCATCGTCGATGTGAGGCCTTTCGGCAGTTCAACCTCTGACTGCCATTATGGCCCTAATAGACCAATCTATGACTTGTATACACCTGTGGTGATGTTGTCGTGTGTGTATTAACCGATTCTGATCCGCTGGGCTGCATTTCAGGACATCGAAATTTTCACGTACTTTTGCATACCCGGCATCGTCGATGTGAGGCCTTTAGGCAGTTCAACCTCTGACTGCCATAATGGCCCTAATAGACCAAACTATGACTTGTATACACCTTTGGTGATGTTTTCGTGTGTGTATTGACCGATTCTGATACGCTGGGCAGAATTTCGAGACATCGAAATTTTCTACTTTTGCATACCTGGCATCGTCGATGTGAGGCCTTTAGGCAGTTCAACCTCTGACTGCCACAATGGCCCTAATAGACCAAACTATGACTTGTATACACCTGTGGTGATGTTGTCGTGTGCGTATTAACCGATTCTGATACGCTGGGCTGCATTTCAGGACATCGACATTTTCACTTACTTTTGCATACCTGGCATCGTTGATGTGAGGCCTTTAGGCAGTTCAACCTCTGACTGCCATAATGGCCCTAATAGACCAAACTATGACTTGTGTACACCTTTGATGATGTTTTCGTGTGTGTATTGACCGATTCTGATACGCTGGGCTGCATTTCGAGACATCGAAATTTTCACGTACTTTTGCATACCTGGCATCGTCGATGTGAGGCCTTTAAGCAGTTCAACCTCTGACTGCCATAATGGCCCTAATAGACCAAACTATGACTTGTGTACACCTTTGATGATGTTTTCGTGTGTGTATTGACCGATTCTGATACGCTGGGCAGAATTTCGAGACATCGCAATTTTCACGTACTTTTGCATACCTGGCATCGTCGATGTGAGGCCTTTAGGCAGTTCAACCTCTGACTGCCATAATGGCCCTAATAGACCAAACTATGACTTGTATACACCTTTGGTGATGTTTTCGTGTGTGTATTGACCGATTCTGATACGCTGGGCAGAATTTCGAGACATCGAAATTTTCACGTACTTTTGCATACCTGGCATCGTCGATGTGAGGCCTTTAGGCAGTTCAAACTCTGACTGCCATAATGGCCCTAATAGACCAATCTATGACTTGTATACCCCTGTGGTGATGTTGTGGGTGTGTATTAACCGATTCTGATCCGATTCTGACCGAGGCAGTTCAACCTCTGATTGCCATAATGGCCCTAAAAGACCAATCTATGACTTGTATACACCTTTGGTGATGTTTTTGTGTGTGTATTGACCGATTCGGATACGCTGGGCAGAATTTCGAGACATCGAAATTTTCACGTACTTTTGCATACCTGGCATCGTCTATGTGAGGCCTTTAGGCAGTTCATCCTCTGACTGCCATAATGGCCCTAATAGACCAATCTATGACTTGTATACACCTGTGTTGATGTTGTCGTGTGTGTATTGACCGATTCTGATACGCTGGGCAGAATTTCGAGACATCCAAATTTTCACGTACTTTTGCATACCTGGCATCGTCGATGTGAGGCCTTTAGGCAGTTCAACCTCTGACTGCCATAATGGCCCTAATAGACCAATCTATGACTTGTACACACCTGTGGTGATGTTGTCGTGTGTGTATTAACCGATTCTGATCCGCTGAGCTGCATTTCAGGACATCGAAATTTGCACGTACTTTTGCATACCAGGCATCGTCGATGTGAGGCCTTTAGGCAGTTCAACCTCTGACTACCATAATGTCCCAAATAGACCAATCTATGACCTGTCGTGATGTTGTCGTGTGTGTATTAACCGATTCTGATCCGCTGGGCTGCATTTCAGGACATCGAAATTTGCACGTACTTTTGCATACCTGGCATCGTCGATGTGAGGCCTTTAGGCAGTTCAACCTCTGACTGCCATAATGGCCCTAATAGACCAATCTATGACTTGTATACACCTGTGGTGATGTTGTCGTGTGTGTATTAACCGATTCTGATCCGCTGGGCTGCATTTCAGGACATCGAAATTTTCACGTACTTTTGCATACCTGGCATCGTCGATGTGAGGCCTTTAGGCAGTTCAACCTCTGACTGCCATAATGGCCCTAATAGACCAAACTATGACTTGTGTACACCTTTGATGATGTTTTCGTGTGTGTATTGACCGATTCTGATACGCTGGGCAGAATTTCGAGACATCGCAATTTTCACGTACTTTTGCATACCTGGCATCGTCGATGTGAGGCCTTTAGGCAGTTCAACCTCTGACTGCCATAATGGCCCTAATAGACCAAACTATGACTTGTATACACCTTTGGTGATGTTTTCGTGTGTGTATTGACCGATTCTGATACGCTGGGCAGAATTTCGAGACATCGAAATTTTCACGTACTTTTGCATACCTGGCATCGTCGATGTGAGGCCTTTAGGCAGTTCAAACTCTGACTGCCATAATGGCCCTAATAGACCAATCTATGACTTGTATACCCCTGTGGTGATGTTGTGGGTGTGTATTAACCGATTCTGATCCGATTCTGACCGAGGCAGTTCAACCTCTGATTGCCATAATGGCCCTAAAAGACCAATCTATGACTTGTATACACCTGTGGTGATGTTGTGGGTGTGTATTAACCGATTCTGATCCGCTGGGCAGAATTTCGAGACATCGAAATTTTCACGTACTTTTGCATACCTGGCATCGTCTATGTGAGGCCTTTAGGCAGTTCATCCTCTGACTGCCATAATGGCCCTAATAGACCAATCTATGACTTGTATACACCTGTGTTGATGTTGTCGTGTGTGTATTGACCGATTCTGATACGCTGGGCAGAATTTCGAGACATCCAAATTTTCACGTACTTTTGCATACCTGGCATCGTCGATGTGAGGCCTTTAGGCAGTTCAACCTCTGACTGCCATAATGGCCCTAATAGACCAATCTATGACTTGTACACACCTGTGGTGATGTTGTCGTGTGTGTATTAACCGATTCTGATCCGCTGAGCTGCATTTCAGGACATCGAAATTTGCACGTACTTTTGCATACCAGGCATCGTCGATGTGAGGCCTTTAGGCAGTTCAACCTCTGACTACCATAATGTCCCAAATAGACCAATCTATGACCTGTCGTGATGTTGTCGTGTGTGTATTAACCGATTCTGATCCGCTGGGCTGCATTTCAGGACATCGAAATTTGCACGTACTTTTGCATACCAGGCATCGTCGATGTGAGGCCTTTAGGCAGTTCAACCTCTGACTGCCATAATGGCCCTAATAGACCAATCTATGACTTGTATACACCTGTGGTGATGTTGTCGTGTGTGTATTAACCGATTCTGATCCGCTGGGCTGCATTTCAGGACATCGAAATTTTCACGTACTTTTGCATACCTGGCATCGTCGATGTGAGGCCTTTAGGCAGTTCAACCTCTGACTGCCATAATGGCCCAAATAGACCAATCTATGACTTGTATACCCCTGTGGTGATGTTGTGGGTGTGTATTAACCGATTCTGATCCGATTCTGACCGAGGCAGTTCAACCTCTGATTGCCATAATGGCCCTAATAGACCAAACTATGACTTGTATACACCTTTGGTGATGTTTTCGTGTGTGTATTGACCGATTCGGATACGCTGGGCAGAATTTCGAGACATCGAAATTTTCATGTACTTTTGCATACCTGGCATCGTCGATGTGAGGCCTTTAGGCAGTTCAACCTCTGACTGCCATAATGGCCCAAATAGACCAATCTATGACTTGTATACCCCTGTGGTGATGTTGTGGGTGTGTATTAACCGATTCTGATCCGATTCTGACCGAGGCAGTTCAACCTCTGATTGCCATAATGGCCCTAATAGACCAATCTATGACTTGTACACACCTGTGGTGATGTTGTCGTGTCTGTATTAACCGATTCTGATCCGCTGAGCTGCATTTCAGGACATCGAAATTTGCACGTACTTTTGCATACCAGGCATCGTCGATGTGAGGCCTTTAGGCAGTTCAACCTCTGACTGCCATAATGGCCCAAATAGACCAATCTATGAACTGTCGTGATGTTGTCGTGTGTGTATTAACCGATTCTGATCCGCTGGGCTGCATTTCAGGACATCGTAATTTTCACGTACTTTTGCATACCTGGCATCGTCGATGTGAGGCCTTTAGGCAGTTCAACCTCTGACTGCCATAATGACCCTAATAGACCAAACTATGACTTGTATACACGTTTGGTGATGTTTTTGTGTGTGTATTGACCGATTCTGATCCGATTCTGACCGAGGCAGTTCAACCTCTGATTGCCATAATGGCCCTAAAAGACCAATCTATGACTTGTATACACCTGTGGTGATGTTGTGGGTGTGTATTAACCGATTCTGATCCGCTGGGCTGCATTTCAGGACATCGAAATTTGCACCTACTTTTGCATACCTGGCATCGTCGATGTGAGGCCTTTAGGCAGTTCAACCTCTGACTGCCATAATGGCCCTAATAGACCAATCTATGACTTGTATACACCTTTGGTGATGTTTTCGTGTGTGTATTGACCGATTCTGATACGCTGGGCAGAATTTCGAGACATCGAAATTTTCACGTACTTTTGCATACCTGGCATCGTCGATGTGAGGCCTTTAGGCAGTTCAACCTCTGACTGCCATAAAGGCCCTAATAGACCAATCTATGACTTGTATACACCTGTGGTGATGTTGTCGGGTGTGTATTAACCGATTCTGATCCGCTGGGCTGCATTTCAGGACATCGAAATTTTCACGTACTTTTGCATACCTGGCATCGTAGATGTGAGGCCTTTAGGCAGTTCAACCTCTGACTGCCATTATGGCCCTAATAGACCAAACTATGACTTGTATACACCTTTGGTGATGTTTTTGTGTGTGTATTAACCGATTCTGATACGCTGGGCAGAATTTCGAGACATCGAAATTTTCACGTACTTTTGCATACCTGGCATCGTCGATGTGAGGCCTTTAGGCAGTTCAACCTCTGACTGCCATAATGGCCCTAATAGACCAAACTATGACTTGTATACACCTTTGGTGATGTTTTCGTGTGTGTATTGACCGATTCTGATACGCTGGGCAGAATTTCGAGACATCGAAATTTTCACGTACTTTTGCATACCTGGCATCGTCGATGTGAGGCCTTTAGGCAGTTCAACCTCTGACTGCCATTATGGCCCTAATAGACCAAACTATGACTTGTATACACCTTTGATGATGTTTTCGTGTGTGTATTAACCGATTCTGATACGCAGGGCAGAATTTCGAGACATCGCAATTTTCACGTACTTTTGCATACCTGGCATCGTCGATGTGAGGCCTTTAGGCAGTTCAACCTCTGACTGCCATTATGGCCCTAATAGACCAAACTATGACTTGTATACACCTTTGGTGATGTTTTTGTGTGTGTATTAACCGATTCTGATACGCTGGGCTGCATTTCAGGACATCGAAATTTTCACGTACTTTTGCATACCTGGCATCGTCGATGTGAGCCTTAAGGCAGTTCAACCTCTGACTGCCATTATGGCCCTAATAGGCCAAACTAGGACTTGTATACACCTTTGGTGATGTTTTCGTGTGTGTATTAACCGATTCTGATACGCTGGGCTGCATTTCAGGACATCGAAATTTTCACGTACTTTTGCATACCTGGCATCGTAGATGTGAGGCCTTTAGGCAGTTCAACCTCTGACTGCCATTATGGCCCTAATAGACCAAACTATGACTTGTATACACCTTTGGTGATGTTTTTGTGTGTGTATTAACCGATTCTGATACGCTGGGCTGCATTTCAGGACATCGACATTTTCACGTACTTTTGCATACCTGGCATCGTCGATGTGAGGCCTTTAGGCAGTTCAACCTCTGACTGCCATTATGGCCCTAATAGAAAAAAAACTATAACTTGTATACACCTTTGGTGATGTTTTCGTGTGTGTATTAACCGATTCTGATACGCTGGGCTGCATTTCAGGACATCGAAATTTTCACGTACTTTTGCATACCTGGCATCGTCGATGTGAGGCCTTTAGGCAGTTCAACCTCTGACTGCCATTATGGCCCTAATAGACCAAACTATGACTTGTATACACCTTTGGTGATGTTTTCGTGTGTGTATTAACCGATTCTGATACGCTGGGCTGCATTTCAGGACATCGAAATTTTCACGTACTTTTGCATACCTGGCATCGTCGATGTGAGGCCTTTAGGCAGTTCAACCTCTGACTGCCATTATGGCCCTAATAGACCAAACTATGACTTGTATACACCTTTGGTGATGTTTTCGTGTGTGTATTAACCGATTCTGATACGCTGGGCTGCATTTCAGGACATCGAAATTTTCACGTACTTTTGCATACCTGGCATCGTCGATGTGAGCCTTAAGGCAGTTCAACCTCTGACTGCCATTATGGCCCTAATAGACCAAACTATGACTTGTATACACCTTTGGTGATATTTTCGTGTGTGTATTAACCGATGCTGATACGCTGGGCTGCATTTCAAGACATCGAAATTTTCACGTACTTTTGCATACCTGGCATCGTCGATGTGAGCCTTAAGGCAGTTCAACCTCTGACTGCCATTATGGCCCTAAGAGACCAAACTATGACTTGTATACACCTTTGATGATGTTTTTGTGTGTGTATTGACCGATTCTGATACGCTGGGCAGAATTGCGAGACATCGAAATTTTCACGTACTTTTGCATTCCTGGTATCGTCGATGTGAGCCTTAAGGCAGTTCAACCTCTGACTGCCATTATGGCCCTAATAGACCAAACTATGACTTGTATACACCTTTGGTGATGTTTTCGTGTGTGTATTAACCGACGCTGATACGCTAGGCTGCATTTCAGAACATCGAAATTTTCACGTACTTTTGCATACCTGGCATCGTCGATGTGAGGCCTTTCGGCAGTTCAACCTCTGACTGCCATTATGGCCCTAATAGACCAAACTATGAATTGTATACACCTTTGGTGATGTTTTTGTGTTTGTATTAACCGATTCTGATACGCTGGGCTGTATTTCAGGACATCGACATTTTCACGTACTTTTGCATACCTGGCATCGTCGATGTGAGGCCTTTCGGCAGTTCAACCTCTGACTGCCATTATGTTCCTAATAGAAAAAAAACTATGACTTGTATACACCTTTGGTGATGTTTTCGTGTGTGTATTAACCGATTCTGATACGCTGGGCTGCATTTCAGGACATCGAAATTTTCACGTACTTCTGCATACCTGGCATCGTCGATGTGAGCTTTAAGGCAGTTCAACCTCTGACTGCCATTATGGCCCTAATAGACCAAGCTATGACTTGTATACACCTTTGGTGATATTTTCGTGTGTGTATTAACCGATGCTGATACGCTGGGCTGCATTTCAGGACATCGAAATTTTCACGTACTTTTGCATACCTGGCATCGTCGATGTGAGCCTTAAGGCAGTTCAACCTCTGACTGCCATTATGGCCCTAATAGACCAAGCTATGACTTGTATACACCTTTGGTGATATTTTCGTGTGTGTATTAACCGATGCTGATACGCTGGGCTGCATTTCAAGACATCGAAATTTTCACGTACTTTTGCATACCTGGCATCGTCGGTGTGAGCCTTAAGGCAGTTCAACCTCTGACTGCCATTATGGCCCTTATAGACCAAACTATGACTTGTATACACCTGTGGTGATGTTTTCGTGTGTGTATTAACCGATTCTGATACGCTGGGCTGGGCTGCATTTCAGGACATCGAAATTTTCATGTACTTTTGCATACCTGGCATCGTCGATGTGAGCCTTAAGGCAGTTCAACCTCTGACTGCCATTATGTTCCTAATAGAAAAAAAACTATGACTTGTATACACCTGTGGTGATGTTTTCGTGTGTGTATTGACCGATTCTGATACGCTGGGCTGCATTTCAGGACATCGAAATTTTGACGTACTTTTGCATACCTGGCATCGTCGATGTGAGCCTTAAGGCAGTTCAACCTCTGACTGCCATTATGGCCCTAATAGACCAAGCTATGACTTGTATACACCTTTGGTGATATTTTCGTGTGTGTATTAACCGATGCTGATACGCTGGGCTGCATTTCAAGACATCGAAATTTGCACGTACTTTTGCATACCTGGCATCGTCGATGTGAGCCTTAAGGCAGTTCAACCTCTGACTGCCATTATGGCCCTAATAGAAAAAAAACTATGACTTGTATACACCTTTGGTGATGTTTTCGTGTGTGTATTAACCGATTCTGATACGCTGCGCTGCATTTCAGGACATCGAAATTTTCACGTACTTTTGCATACCTGGCATCGTCGATGTGAGCCTTAAGGCAGTTCAACCTCTGACTGCCATTATGGCCCTTATAGACCAAACTATGACTTGTATACACCTGTGGTGATGTTTTCGTGTGTGTATTAACCGATTCTGATACGCTGGGCTGGGCTGCATTTCAGGACATCGAAATTTTCATGTACTTTTGCATACCTGGCATCGTCGATGTGAGCCTTAAGGCAGTTCAACCTCTGACTGCCATTATGTTCCTAATAGAAAAAAAACTATGACTTGTATACACCTGTGGTGATGTTTTCGTGTGTGTATTAACCGATTCTGATACGCTGGGCTGCATTTCAGGACATCGAAATTTTGACGTACTTTTGCATACCTGGCATCGTCGATGTGAGCCTTAAGGCAGTTCAACCTCTGACTGCCATTATGGCCCTAATAGACCAAGCTATGACTTGTATACACCTTTGGTGATATTTTCGTGTGTGTATTAACCGATGCTGATACGCTGGGCTGCATTTCAAGACATCGAAATTTGCACGTACTTTTGCATACCTGGCATCGTCGATGTGAGGCCTTTAGGCAGTTCAACCTCTGACTGCCATTATGGCCCTAATAGACCAAACTATGACTTGTATACACCTTTGGTGATGTTTTCGTGTGTGTATTAACCGATTCTGATACGCTGGGCTGCATTTCAGGACATCGAAATTTGCACGTACTTTTGCATACCTGGCATCGTCGATGTGAGCCTTAAGGCAGTTCAACCTCTGACTGCCATTATGGCCCTAATAGACCAAGCTATGACTTGTATACACCTTTGGTGATATTTTCGTGTGTGTATTAACCGATGCTGATACGCTGGGCTGCATTTCAAGACATCGAAATTTGCACGTACTTTTGCATACCTGGCATCGTCGATGTGAGCCTTAAGGCAGTTCAACCTCTGACTGCCATTATGGCCCTAATAGAAAAAAAACTATGACTTGTATACACCTTTGGTGATGTTTTCGTGTGTGTATTAACCGATTCTGATACGCTGCGCTGCATTTCAGGACATCGAAATTTTCACGTACTTTTGCATACCTGGCATCGTCGATGTGAGCCTTAAGGCAGTTCAACCTCTGACTGCCATTATGGCCCTTATAGACCAAACTATGACTTGTATACACCTGTGGTGATGTTTTCGTGTGTGTATTAACCGATTCTGATACGCTGGGCTGGGCTGCATTTCAGGACATCGAAATTTTCATGTACTTTTGCATACCTGGCATCGTCGATGTGAGCCTTAAGGCAGTTCAACCTCTGACTGCCATTATGTTCCTAATAGAAAAAAAACTATGACTTGTATACACCTGTGGTGATGTTTTCGTGTGTGTATTAACCGATTCTGATACGCTGGGCTGCATTTCAGGACATCGAAATTTTGACGTACTTTTGCATACCTGGCATCGTCGATGTGAGCCTTAAGGCAGTTCAACCTCTGACTGCCATTATGGCCCTAATAGACCAAGCTATGACTTGTATACACCTTTGGTGATATTTTCGTGTGTGTATTAACCGATGCTGATACGCTGGGCTGCATTTCAAGACATCGAAATTTGCACGTACTTTTGCATACCTGGCATCGTCGATGTGAGGCCTTTAGGCAGTTCAAACTGACTGCCATTATGTCCCTAATAGACCAAACTATGACTTGTATACACCTTTGGTGATGTTTTCGTGTGTGTATTAACCGATTCTGATACGCTGGGCTGCATTTCAGGACATCGAAATTTGCACGTACTTTTGCATACCTGGCATCGTCGATGTGAGCCTTAAGGCAGTTCAACCTCTGACTGCCATTATGGCCCTAATAGACCAAGCTATGACTTGTATACACCTTTGGTGATATTTTCGTGTGTGTATTAACCGATGCTGATACGCTGGGCTGCATTTCAAGACATCGAAATTTTCACGTACTTTTGCATACCTGGCAGCGTCGATGTGAGGCCTTTAGGCAGTTCAACCTCTGACTGCCATAATGGCCCTAATAGACCAAACTATGACTTGTATACACCTTTGGTGATGTTTTCGTGTGTGTATTAACCGATTCTGATACGCTGGGCTGCATTTCAGGACATCGAAATTTTCACGTACTTTTGCATACCTGGCATCGTCGATGTGAGCCTTAAGGCAGTTCAACCTCTGACTGCCATTATGGCCCTAATAGACCAAGCTATGACTTGTATACACCTTTGGTGATATTTTCGTGTGTGTATTAACCGATGCTGATACGCTGGGCTGCATTTCAAGACATCGAAATTTTCACGTACTTTTGCATACCTGGCATCGTCGATGTGAGGCCTTTAGGCAGTTCAACCTCTGACTGCCATTATGGCCCTTATAGACCAAACTATGACTTGTATACACCTTTGGTGATGTTTTCGTGTGTGTATTAACCGATTCTGATACGCTGGGCTGCATTTCAGGACATCGAAATTTTCACGTACTTTTGCATACCTGGCATCGTCGGTGTGAGCCTTAAGGCAGTTCAACCTCTGACTGCCATTATGGCCCTTATAGACCAAACTATGACTTGTATACACCTGTGGTGATGTTTTCGTGTGTGTATTAACCGATTCTGATACGCTGGGCTGGGCTGCATTTCAGGACATCGAAATTTTCATGTACTTTTGCATACCTGGCATCGTCGATGTGAGCCTTAAGGCAGTTCAACCTCTGACTGCCATTATGTTCCTAATAGAAAAAAAACTATGACTTGTATACACCTGTGGTGATGTTTTCGTGTGTGTATTAACCGATTCTGATACGCTGGGCTGCATTTCAGGACATCGAAATTTTGACGTACTTTTGCATACCTGGCATCGTCGATGTGAGCCTTAAGGCAGTTCAACCTCTGACTGCCATTATGGCCCTAATAGACCAAGCTATGACTTGTATACACCTTTGGTGATATTTTCGTGTGTGTATTAACCGATGCTGATACGCTGGGCTGCATTTCAAGACATCGAAATTTGCACGTACTTTTGCATACCTGGCATCGTCGATGTGAGCCTTAAGGCAGTTCAACCTCTGACTGCCATTATGGCCCTAATAGAAAAAAAACTATGACTTGTATACACCTTTGGTGATGTTTTCGTGTGTGTATTAACCGATTCTGATACGCTGGGCTGGGCTGCATTTCAGGACATCGAAATTTTCATGTACTTTTGCATACCTGGCATCGTCGATGTGAGCCTTAAGGCAGTTCAACCTCTGACTGCCATTATGTTCCTAATAGAAAAAAAACTATGACTTGTATACACCTGTGGTGATGTTTTCGTGTGTGTATTAACCGATTCTGATACGCTGGGCTGCATTTCAGGACATCGAAATTTTGACGTACTTTTGCATACCTGGCATCGTCGATGTGAGCCTTAAGGCAGTTCAACCTCTGACTGCCATTATGGCCCTAATAGACCAAGCTATGACTTGTATACACCTTTGGTGATATTTTCGTGTGTGTATTAACCGATGCTGATACGCTGGGCTGCATTTCAAGACATCGAAATTTGCACGTACTTTTGCATACCTGGCATCGTCGATGTGAGGCCTTTAGGCAGTTCAACCTCTGACTGCCATTATGGCCCTAATAGACCAAACTATGACTTGTATACACCTTTGGTGATGTTTTCGTGTGTGTATTAACCGATTCTGATACGCTGGGCTGCATTTCAGGACATCGAAATTTGCACGTACTTTTGCATACCTGGCATCGTCGATGTGAGCCTTAAGGCAGTTCAACCTCTGACTGCCATTATGGCCCTAATAGACCAAACTATGACTTGTATACACCTTTGGTGATGTTTTCGTGTGTGTATTAACCGACGCTGATACGCTAGGCTGCATTTCAGGACATCGAAATTTGCACGTACTTTTGCATACCTGGCATCGTCGATGTGAGCCTTAAGGCAGTTCAACCTCTGACTGCCATTATGGCCCTAATAGACCAAGCTATGACTTGTATACACCTTTGGTGATATTTTCGTGTGTGTATTAACCGATGCTGATACGCTGGGCTGCATTTCAAGACATCGAAATTTTCACGTACTTTTGCATACCTGGCATCGTCGATGTGAGGCCTTTAGGCAGTTCAACCTCTGACTGCCATTATGGCCCTTATAGACCAAACTATGACTTGTATACACCTTTGGTGATGTTTTCGTGTGTGTATTAACCGATTCTGATACGCTGGGCTGGGCTGCATTTCAGGACATCGAAATTTTCATGTACTTTTGCATACCTGGCATCGTCGATGTGAGCCTTAAGGCAGTTCAACCTCTGACTGCCATTATGTTCCTAATAGAAAAAAAACTATGACTTGTATACACCTGTGGTGATGTTTTCGTGTGTGTATTAACCGATTCTGATACGCTGGGCTGCATTTCAGGACATCGAAATTTTGACGTACTTTTGCATACCTGGCATCGTCGATGTGAGCCTTAAGGCAGTTCAACCTCTGACTGCCATTATGGCCCTAATAGACCAAGCTATGACTTGTATACACCTTTGGTGATATTTTCGTGTGTGTATTAACCGATGCTGATACGCTGGGCTGCATTTCAAGACATCGAAATTTGCACGTACTTTTGCATACCTGGCATCGTCGATGTGAGGCCTTTAGGCAGTTCAACCTCTGATGGCCATTATGGCCCTAATAGACCAAACTATGACTTGTATACACCTTTGGTGATGTTTTCGTGTGTGTATTAACCGATTCTGATACGCTGGGCTGCATTTCAGGACATCGAAATTTGCACGTACTTTTGCATACCTGGCATCGTCGATGTGAGGCCTTAAGGCAGTTCAACCTCTGACTGCCATTATGGCCCTAATAGACCAAGCTATGACTTGTATACACCTTTGGTGATATTTTCGTGTGTGTATTAACCGATGCTGATACGCTGGGCTGCATTTCAAGACATCGAAATTTTCACGTACTTTTGCATACCTGGCATCGTCGATGTGAGGCCTTTAGGCAGTTCAACCTCTGACTGCCATTATGGCCCTAATAGACCAAACTATGACTTGTATACACCTTTGGTGATGTTTTCGTGTGTGTATTAACCGATTCTGATACGCTGGGCTGCATTTCAGGACATCGAAATTTTCACGTACTTTTGCATACCTGGCATCGTCGATGTGGGCCTTAAGGCAGTTCAACCTCTGACTGCCATTATGGCCCTAATAGACCAAACTATGACTTGTATACACCTTTGGTGATGTTTTCGTGTGTGTATTAACCGACGCTGATACGCTAGGCTGCATTTCAGGACATCGAAATTTGCACGTACTTTTGCATACCTGGCATCGTCGATGTGAGCCTTAAGGCAGTTCAACCTCTGACTGCCATTATGTTCCTAATAGAAAAAAAACTATGACTTGTATACACCTTTGGTGATGTTTTCGTGTGTGTATTAACCGATTCTGATACGCTGGGCTGCATTTCAGGACATCGAAATTTTCACGTACTTTTGCATACCTGGCATCGTCGATGTGAGCCTTAAGGCAGTTCAACCTCTGACTGCCATTATGGCCCTAATAGACCAAACTATGACTTGCATACACCTTTGGTGATATTTTCGTGTGTGTATTAACCGATTCTGATACGCTGGGCTGCATTTCAAGACATCGAAATTTTCACGTACTTTTGCATACCTGGCATCGTCGATGTGAGCCTTAAGGCAGTTCAACCTCTGACTGCCATTATGGCCCTAATAGACCAAACTATGACTTGTATACACCTGTGGTGATGTTTTCGTGTGTGTATTAACCGATTCTGATACGCTGGGCTGCATTTCAGGACATCGAAATTTTCACGTACTTTTGCATACCTGGCATCGTCGATGTGAGCCTTAAGGCAGTTCAACCTCTGACTGCCATTATGGCCCTAATAGACCAAACTATGACTTGTATACACCTTTGGTGATGTTTTCGTGTGTGTATTAACCGATTCTGATACGCTGGGCTGCATTTCAGGACATCGAAATTTTCACGTACTTTTGCATACCTGGCATGGTCGATGTGAGGCCTTTAGGCAGTTCAACCTCTGACTGCCATTATGGCCCTTATAGACCAAACTATGACTTGTATACACCTTTGGTGATATTTTCGTGTGTGTATTAACCGATGCTGATACGCTGGGCTGCATTTCAAGACATCGAAATTTTCACGTACTTTTGCATACCTGGCATCGTCGATGTGAGGCCTTTAGGCAGTTCAACCTCTGACTGCCATTATGGCCCTAATAGACCAAACTATGACTTGTATACACCTTTGGTGATGTTTTCGTGTGTGTATTAACCGATTCTGATACGCTGGGCTGCATTTCAGGACATCGAAATTTTCACGTACTTTTGCATACCTGGCATCGTCGATGTGAGGCCTTTAGGCAGTTCAACCTCTGACTGCCATTATGGCCCTAATAGACCAAACTATGACTTGTATACACCTTTGGTGATGTTTTCGTGTGTGTATTAACCGATTCTGATACGCTGGGCTGCATTTCAGGACATCGAAATTTTCACGTACTTTTGCATACCTGGCATCGTCGATGTGAGCCTTAAGGCAGTTCAACCTCTGACTGCCATTATGGCCCTAATAGACCAAACTATGACTTGTATACACCTTTGGTGATGTTTTCGTGTGTGTATTAACCGATTCTGATACGCTGGGCTGCATTTCAGGACAACGAAATTTTCACGTACTTTTGCATACCTGGCATCGTCGATGTGAGGCCTTTAGGCAGTTCAACCTCTGACTGCCATTATGGCCCTAATAGACCAAACTATGACTTGTATACACCTTTGGTGATGTTTTCGTGTGTGTATTAACCGATTCTGATACGCTGGGCTGCATTTCAGGACATCGAAATTTTCACGTACTTTGGCATACCTGGCATCGTCGATGTGAGGCCTTTAGGCAGTTCAACCTCTGACTGCCCTAATAGGCCCTAATAGACCAAACTATGACTTGTATACACCTGTGGTGATGTTTTCGTGTGTGTATTAACCGATTCTGATACGCTGGGCTGCATTTCAGGACATCGAAATTTTCACGTACTTTTGCATACCTGGCATCGTCGATGTGAGAATTAAGGCAGTTCAACCTCTGACTGCCATTATGGCCCTTATAGAAAAACAACTATGACTTGCATACACCTTTGGTGATGTTTTCGTGTGTGTATTAACCGATTCTGATACGCTGGGCTGCATTTCGAATCAACATTTTCACGTACTTTTGCATACCTGGCATCGTCGATGTGAGGCCTTTAGGCAGTTCAACCTCTGACTGCCATTATGGCCCTAGTAGACCAAACTATGACTTGTATACACCTTTGGTGATGTTTTCGCGTGTGTATTAACCGATTCTGATACGCTGGGCTGCATTTCGAATCGACATTTTCACGTACTTTTGCATACCTGGCATCGTCGATGTGAGGCCTTTAGGCAGTTCAACCTCTGACTGCCATTACGGCCCTAATAGACCAAACTATGACTTGTATACACCTTTGGTGATGTTTTCGTGTGTGTATTAACCGATTCTGATACGCTGGGCTGCATTTCAGGACATCGAAATTTTCACGTACTTTTGCATACCTGGCATCGTCGATGTGAGGCCTTTAGGCAGTTCAACCTCTGACTGCCATTATGGCCCTAATAGACCAAACTATGACTTGTATACACCTTTGGTGATGTTTTCGTGTGTGTATTAACCGATTCTGATACGCTGGGCTGCATTTCAGGGCATCGAAATTTTCACGTACTTTTGCATACCTGGCATCGTCGATGTGAGGCCTTTAGGCAGTTCAACCTCTGACTGCCCTAATAGGCCCTAATAGACCAAACTATGACTTGTATACACCTTTGGTGATGTTTTCGTGTGTGTATTGACCGATTCTGATACGCTGGGCAGAATTTCGAGACATCGAAATTTTCACGTACTTTTGCATACCTGGCATCGTCGATGTGAGGCCTTTAGGCAGTTCAACCTCTGACTGCCATTATGGCCCTAATAGACCAAACTATGACTTGTATACACCTTTGGTGATGTTTTCGTGTGTGTATTAACCGATTCTGATACGCTGGGCAGAATTTCGAGACATCGAAATTTTCACGTACTTTTGCATACCTGGCATCGTCGATGTGAGGCCTTTAGGCAGTTCAACCTCTGACTGCCCTAATAGGCCCTAATAGACCAAACTATGACTTGTATACACCTTTGGTGATGTTTTCGTGTGTGTATTGACCGATTCTGATACGCTGGGCAGAATTTCGAGACATCGAAATTTTCACGTACTTTTGCATACCTGGCATCGTCGATGTGAGGCCTTTAGGCAGTTCAACCTCTGACTGCCATTATGGCCCTAATAGACCAAACTATGACTTGTATACACCTTTGGTGATGTTGTCGTGTGTGTATTAACCGATTCTGATACGCTGGTCTGCATTTCAGGACATCGAGATTTTCACGTACTTTTGCATATTGGCATCGTCGATGTAAGCCTTAAGGCAGTTCAACCTCTGACTGCCATTATGGCCCTAATGGACCAAACTATGACTTGTATACACCTTTGGTGATGTTTTCGTGTGTGTATTAACCGATTCTGATACGCTGGGCTGGGCTGCATTTCAGGACATCGAAATTTTCACGTACTTTTGCATACCTGGCATCGTCGATGTGAGGCCTTTAGGCAGTTCCACCTCTGACTGCCATTATGGCCCTAATAGACCAAACTATGACTTGTATACAACTTTGGTGATGTTTTCGTGTGTGTATTAACCGATTCTGATACGCTGGGCTGCATTTCAGGACATCGAAATTTTCACGTACTTTTGCATACCTGGCATCGTCGATGTGAGGCCTTTAGGCAGTTCAACCTCTGACTGCCATTATGGCCCTAGTAGACCAAACTATGACTTGTATACACCTTTGGTGATGTTTTCGTGTGTGTATTAACCGATTCTGATACGCTGGGCTGCATTTCAGGACATCGAAATTTTCACGTACTTTTGCATACCTGGCATCGTCGATGTGAGGCCTTTAGGCAGTTCAACCTCTGACTGCCATTATGGCCCTAGTAGACCAAACTATGACTTGTATACACCTTTGGTGATGTTTTCGTGTGTGTATTAACCGATTCTGATACGCTGGGCTGCATTTCAGGACATCGAAATTTTTACGTACTTTTGCATACCTGGCATCGTCGATGTGAGGCCTTTAGGCAGTTCCACCTCTGACTGCCATTATGGCCCTAATAGACCAAACTATGACTTGTATACAACTTTGGTGATGTTTTCGTGTGTGTATTAACCGATTCTGATACGCTGGGCTGCATTTCAGGACATCGAAATTTTCACGTACTTTTGCATACCTGGCATCGTCGATGTGAGGCCTTTAGGCAGTTCAACCTCCGACTGCCATTATGGCCCTAGTAGACCAAACTATGACTTGTATACACCTTTGGTGATGTTTTCGTGTGTGTATTAACCGATTCTGATACGCTGGGCTGCATTTCAGGACATCGAAATTTTCACGTACTTTTGCATACCTGGCATCGTCGATGTGAGGCCTTTAGGCAGTTCAACCTCTGACTGCCCTAATAGGCCCTAATAGACCAAACTATGACTTGTACACACCTTTGGTGATGTTTTCGTGTGTGTATTGACCGATTCTGATACGCTGGGCAGAATTTCGAGACATCGAAATTTTCACGTACTTTTGCATACCTGGCATCGTCGATGTGAGGCCTTTAGGCAGTTCAACCTCTGACTGCCATTATGGCCCTAATAGACCAAACTATGACTTGTATACACCTTTGGTGATGTTTTCGTGTGTGTATTAACCGATTCTGATACGCTGGGCAGAATTTCGAGACATCGAAATTTTCACGTACTTTTGCATACCTGGCATCGTCGATGTGAGGCCTTTAGGCAGTTCAACCTCTGACTGCCCTAATAGGCCCTAATAGACCAAACTATGACTTGTATACACCTTTGGTGATGTTTTCGTGTGTGTATTGACCGATTCTGATACGCTGGGCAGAATTTCGAGACATCGAAATTTTCACGTACTTTTGCATACCTGGCATCGTCGATGTGAGGCCTTTAGGCAGTTCAACCTCTGACTGCCATTATGGCCCTAGTAGACCAAACTATGACTTGTATACACCTTTGGTGATGTTTTCGTGTGTGTATTAACCGATTCTGATACGCTGGGCTGCATTTCAGGACATCGAAATTTTCACGTACTTTTGCATACCTGGCATCGTCGATGTGAGGCCTTTAGGCAGTTCAACCTCTGACTGCCATTATGGCCCTAGTAGACCAAACTATGACTTGTATACACCTTTGGTGATGTTTTCGTGTGTGTATTAACCGATTCTGATACGCTGGGCTGCATTTCAGGACATCGAAATTTTTACGTACTTTTGCATACCTGGCATCGTCGATGTGAGGCCTTTAGGCAGTTCCACCTCTGACTGCCATTATGGCCCTAATAGACCAAACTATGACTTGTATACAACTTTGGTGATGTTTTCGTGTGTGTATTAACCGATTCTGATACGCTGGGCTGCATTTCAGGACATCGAAATTTTCACGTACTTTTGCATACCTGGCATCGTCGATGTGAGGCCTTTAGGCAGTTCCACCTCTGACTGCCATTATGGCCCTAGTAGACCAAACTATGACTTGTATACACCTTTGGTGATGTTTTCGTGTGTGTATTAACCGATTCTGATACGCTGGGCTGCATTTCAGGACATCGAAATTTTCACGTACTTTTGCATACCTGGCATCGTCGATGTGAGGCCTTTAGGCAGTTCAACCTCTGACTGCCCTAATAGGCCCTAATAGACCAAACTATGACTTGTATACACCTTTGGTGATGTTTTCGTGTGTGTATTGACCGATTCTGATACGCTGGGCAGAATTTCGAGACATCGAAATTTTCACGTACTTTTGCATACCTGGCATCGTCGATGTGAGGCCTTTAGGCAGTTCAACCTCTGACTGCCATTATGGCCCTAATAGACCAAACTATGACTTGTATACACCTTTGGTGATGTTTTCGTGTGTGTATTAACCGATTCTGATACGCTGGGCAGAATTTCGAGACATCGAAATTTTCACGTACTTTTGCATACCTGGCATCGTCGATGTGAGGCCTTTAGGCAGTTCAACCTCTGACTGTCCTAATAGGCCCTAATAGACCAAACTATGACTTGTATACACCTTTGGTGATGTTTTCGTGTGTGTATTGACCGATTCTGATACGCTGGGCAGAATTTCGAGACATCGAAATTTTCACGTACTTTTGCATACCTGGCATCGTCGATGTGAGGCCTTTAGGCAGTTCAACCTCTGACTGCCATTATGGCCCTAATAGACCAAACTATGACTTGTATACACCTTTGGTGATGTTTTCGTGTGTGTATTAACCGATTCTGATACGCTGGGCTGGGCTGCATTTCAGGACATCGAAATTTTCACGTACTTTTGCATACCTGGCATCGTCGATGTGAGGCCTTTAGGCAGTTCCACCTCTGACTGCCATTATGGCCCTAATAGACCAAACTATGACTTGTATACAACTTTGGTGATGTTTTCGTGTGTGTATTAACCGATTCTGATACGCTGGGCTGCATTTCAGGACATCGAAATTTTCACGTACTTTTGCATACCTGGCATCGTCGATGTGAGGCCTTTAGGCAGTTCAACCTCTGACTGCCATTATGGCCCTAGTAGACCAAACTATGACTTGTATACACCTTTGGTGATGTTTTCGTGTGTGTATTAACCGATTCTGATACGCTGGGCTGCATTTCAGGACATCGAAATTTTCACGTACTTTTGCATACCTGGCATCGTCGATGTGAGGCCTTTAGGCAGTTCAACCTCTGACTGCCATTATGGCCCTAGTAGACCAAACTATGACTTGTATACACCTTTGGTGATGTTTTCGTGTGTGTATTAACCTATGCTGATACGCTGGGCTGCATTTCAGGACATCGAAATTGTTACGTACTTTTGCATACCTGGCATCGTCGATGTGAGGCCTTTAGGCAGTTCAACCTCTGACTGCCATTACGGCCCTAATAGACCAAACTATGACTTGTATACACCTTTGGTGATATTTTCGTGTGTGTATTAACCGATTCTGATACGCTGGGCTGCATTTCAGGACATCGAAATTTTCACGTACTTTTGCATACCTGGCATCGTCGATGTGAGGCCTTTAGGCAGTTCAACCTCTGACTGCCATTATGGCCCTAATAGACCAAACTATGACTTGTATACACCTTTGGTGATGTTTTCGTGTGTGTATTAACCGATTCTGATACGCTGGGCTGCATTTCAGGACATCGAAATTTTCACGTACTTTTGCATACCTGGCATCGTCGATGTGAGCCTTAAGGCAGTTCAACCTCTGACTGCCATTATGGCACTAATAGACCAAACTATGACTTGTATACACCTTTGGTGATGTTTTCGTGTGTGTATTAACCGATTCTGATCCGCTGGGCTGCATTTCAGGACATCGAAATTTTCTACTTTTGCATACCTGGCATCGTCGATGTGAGGCCTTTAGGCAGTTCAACCTCTGACTGCCATAATGGCCCTAATAGACCAATCTATGACTTGTATACACCTGTGGTGATGTTGTCGTGTGTGTATTAACCGATTCTGATACGCTGGGCAGAATTTCGAGACATCGAAATTTTCACGTACTTTTGCATACCTGGCATCGTCGATGTGAGGCCTTTAGGCAGTTCAACCTCTGACTGCCATAATGGCCCTAGTAGACCAAACTATGACTTGTATACACCTTTGGTGATGTTTTCGTGTGTGTATTGACCGATTCTGATACGCTGGGCAGAATTTCGAGACATCGAAATTTTCACGTACTTTTGCATACCTGGCATCGTCGATGTGAGGCCTTTAGGCAGTTCAACTTCTGACTGCCATAATGGCCCTAATAGACCAATCTATGACTTGTATACACCTGTGGTGATGTTTTCGTGTGTGTATTAACCGATTCTGATACGCTGGGCAGAATTTCGAGACATCGAAATTTTCACGTACTTTTGCATACCTGGCATCGTCGATGTGAGGCCTTTAGGCAGTTCAACCTCTGACTGCCATAATGGCCCTAATAGACCAAACTATGACTTGTATACACCTTTTTTGATGTTTTCGTGTGTGTATTGACCGATTCTGATACGCTGGGCAGAATTTCGAGACATCGAAATTTTCACGTACTTTTGCATACCTGGCATCGTCGATGTGAGGCCTTTAGGCAGTTCAACCTCTGACTGCCATAATGGCCCTAATAGACCAAACTATGACTTGTATACACCTTTGGTGATGTTTTCGTGTGTGTATTGACCGATTCTGATACGCTGGGCAGAATTTCGAGACATCGAAATTTTCACGTACTTTTGCATACCTGGCATCGTCGATGTGAGGCCTTTAGGCAGTTCAACCTCTGACTGCCATAATGGCCCTAATAGACCAATCTATGACTTGTATACACCTTTGGTGATGTTTTCGTGTGTGTATTAACCGATTCTGATACGCTGGGCTGCATTTCAGGACATCGAAATTTTCACGTACTTTTGCATACCTGGCATCGTCGATGTGAGCCTTAAGGCAGTTCAACCTCTGACTGCCATTATGGCCCTTATAGACCAAACTATGACTTCTGTACACCTTTGGTGATGTTTTCGTGTGTGTATTAACCGATTCCGATAAGTTGGGCTGCATTTCAGGACATCGGAATTTTCACGTATTTTTGCATAGCCGGCATCGTCGATTTGAAGCCTTTGGTCACTTCAACCTCTGACTGCCATAATGGCCCTAATAGACCAAACTATGACTTCTGTACACCTTTGGTGATGTCTTCGTGTGTGTATTAACCGATTCTGATACGTTGGGCTGCATTTCAGGACATCGGAATTTTCACGTATTTTTGCATAGCCGGCATCGTCGATTTGAAGCCTTTGGTCACTTCAACCTCTGACTGCCATAATGGCCCTAATAGACGAAACTATGACTTGTATACACCTTTGGTGATGTTTTCGTGTGTGTATTACCCGATTCCGATAAGTTGGGCTGCATTTCAGGACATCGAAATTTTCTACTTTTGCATACCTGGCATCGTCGATGTGAGGCCTTTAGGCAGTTCAACCTCTGACTGCCATAATGGCCCTAATAGACCAAACTATGACTTGTATACACCTTTTTTGATGTTTTCGTGTGTGTATTGACCGATTCTGATACGCTGGGCAGAATTTCGAGACATCGAAATTTTCACGTACTTTTGCATACCTGGCATCGTCGATGTGAGGCCTTTAGGCAGTTCAACCTCTGACTGCCATAATGGCCCTAATAGACCAAACTATGACTTGTATACACCTTTGGTGATGTTTTCGTGTGTGTATTGACCGATTCTGATACGCTGGGCAGAATTTCGAGACATCGAAATTTTCACGTACTTTTGCATACCTGGCATCGTCGATGTGAGGCCTTTAGGCAGTTCAACCTCTGACTGCCATAATGGCCCTAATAGACCAATCTATGACTTGTATACACCTTTGGTGATGTTTTCGTGTGTGTATTAACCGATTCTGATACGCTGGGCTGCATTTCAGGACATCGAAATTTTCACGTACTTTTGCATACCTGGCATCGTCGATGTGAGCCTTAAGGCAGTTCAACCTCTGACTGCCATTATTGCCCTTATAGACCAAACTATGACTTCTGTACACCTTTGGTGATGTTTTCGTGTGTGTATTAACCGATTCCGATAAGTTGGGCTGCATTTCAGGACATCGGAATTTTCACGTATTTTTGCATAGCCGGCATCGTCGATTTGAAGCCTTTGGTCACTTCAACCTCTGACTGCCATAATGGCCCTAATAGACCAAACTATGACTTCTGTACACCTTTGGTGATGTTTTCGTGTGTGTATTAACCGATTCTGATACGTTGGGCTGCATTTCAGGACATCGGAATTTTCACGTATTTTTGCATAGCCGGCATCGTCGATTTGAAGCCTTTGGTCACTTCAACCTCTGACTGCCATAATGGCCCTAATAGACGAAACTATGACTTGTATACACCTTTGGTGATGTTTTCGTGTGTGTATTACCCGATTCCGATAAGTTGGGCTGCATTTCAGGACATCGAAATTTTCTACTTTTGCATACCTGGCATCGTCGATGTGAGGCCTTTAGGCAGTTCAACCTCTGACTGCCATAATGGCCCTAATAGACCAAACTATGACTTGTATACACCTTTGGTGATGTTTTCGTGTGTGTATTGACTGATTCTGATACGCTGGGCAGAATTTCGAGACATCGACATTTTCACGTACTTTTGCATACCTGGCATCGTCGATGTGAGGGACACCCAAGTGTCCCGAAACTCGTGTCGGTATAGGCCGACATGACTTTCGGGACACCCCAGTGTCCCGAAACTCGTGTCGGTATGGGCCGACATGACTTTCGGGACACCCCAGTGTCCCGAAACTCGTGTCGGTATGATCCGACATGACTTTCGGGACACCCCAGTGTCCCGAAACTCGTGTCGGTATGGGCCGACCTGACTTTCGGGACACCCCAGTGTCCCGAAACTCGTGTCGGTATCGGCCGACATGACTTTCGAGACACCCCAGTGTCCCGAAACTCGTGTCGGTATGGGCCGACATGACTTTCGGGACACCCCAGTGTCCCGAACTTCTGTCGGTATGGGCCGACATGACTTTCGAGACACCCCAGTGTCCCGAAACTCGTGTCGGTATGGGCCGACATGACTTTCGGGACACCCCAGTGTCCCGAAACTCGTGTCGGTATGGGCCGACATGACTTTCGGGACACCCCAGTGTCCCGAAACTCGTGTCGGTATGGGCCGACATGACTTTCGGGACACCCCAGTGTCCCGAAACTCGTGTCGGTATGGGCCGACATGACTTTCGGGACACCCCAGTGTCCCGAAACTCGTGTCGGTATGGGCCGACATGACTTTCGGGACACCCCAGTGTCCCGAAACTCGTGTCGGTATGGGCCGACATGACTTTCGGGACACCCCAGTGTCCCGAAACTCGTGTCGGTATGGGCCGACATGACTTTCGGGACACCCCAGTGTCCCGAAACTCGTGTCGGTATGGGCCGACATGACTTTCGGGACACCCCAGTGTCCCGAAACTCGTGTCGGTATGGGCCGACATGACTTTCGGGACACCCCAGTGTCCCGAAACTCGTGTCGGTATGGGCCGACATGACTTTCGGGACACCCCAGTGTCCCGAAACTCGTGTCGGTATGGGCCGACATGACTTTCGGGACACCCCAGTGTCCCGAAACTCGTGTATGGTATGGGCCGACATGACTTTCGGGACACCCCAGTGTCCCGAAACTCGTGTCGGTATGGGCCGACATGACTTTCGGGACACCCCAGTGTCCCGAAACTCGTGTCGGTTCGGGACACCCCAGTGTCCCGAAATTCGTGTCGGTATGGGCCGACATGACTTTCGGGACACCCCAGTGTCCCGAACCTCGTGTCGGTATGGGCCGACATGACTTTCGGGACACCCCAGTGTCCCGAAACTCGTGTCGGTATGGGCCGACATGACTTCCGGGACACCCCAGTGTCCCGAAACTCGTGTCGGTATGGGCCGACATGACTTTCGGGACACCCCAGTGTCCCGAAACTCGTGTCGGTATGGGCCGACATGACTTTCGGGACACCCCAGTGTCCCGAAACTCGTGTCGGTATGGGCCGACATGACTTTCGGGACACCCCAGTGTCCCGAAACTCGTGTCGGTATGGGCCGACATGACTTTCGGGACACCCCAGTGTCCCGAAACTCGTGTCGGTATGGGCCGACATGACTTTCGGGACACCCCAGTGTCCCGAAACTCGTGTCGGTATGGGCCGACATGACTTTCGGGACACCCCAGTGTCCCGAAACTCGTGTCGGTATGGGCCGACATGACTTTCGGGACACCCCAGTGTCCCGAAACTCGTGTCGGTATGGGACACCCCAGTGTCCCGAAACTCGTGTCGGTATGGGCCGACATGACTTTCGGGACACCCCAGTGTCCCGAAACTCGTGTCGGTATGGGCCGACATGACTTTCGGGACACCCCAGTGTCCCGAAACTCGTGTCGGTATGGGCCGTCATGACTTTCGGGACCCCCCAGTGTCCCGAAACTCGTGTCGGTATGGGCCGACATGACTTTCGGGACACCCCAGTGTCCCGAAACTCGTGTCGGTATGGGCCGACATGACTTTCGGGACACCCCAGTGTCCCGAAACTCGTGTCGGTATGGGCCGACATGACTTTCGGGACACCCCAGTGTCCCGAAACTCGTGTCGGTATGGGCCGACATGACTTTCGGGACACCCCAGTGTCCCGAAACTCGTGTCGGTATGGGCCGACATGACTTTCGGGACACCCCAGTGTCCCGAAACTCGTGTCGGTATGGGCCGACATGACTTTCGGGACACCCCAGTGTCCCGAAACTCGTGTCGGTATGGGCCGACATGACTTTCGGGACACCCCAGTGTCCCGAAACTCGTGTCGGTATGGGCCGACATGACTTTCGGGACACCCCAGTGTCCCGAAACTCGTGTCGGTATGGGCCGACATGACTTTCGGGACACCCCAGTGTCCCGAAACTCGTGTCGGTATGGGCCGACATGACTTTCGGGACACCCCAGTGTCCCGAAACTCGTGTCGGTATGGGCCGACATGACTTTCGGGACACCCCAGTGTCCCGAAACTCGTGTCGGTATGGGCCGACATGACTTTCGGGACACCCCAGTGTCCCGAAACTCGTGTCGGTATGGGCCGACATGACTTTCGGGACACCCCAGTGTCCCGAAACTCGTGTCGGTATGGGCCGACATGACTTTCGGGACACCCCAGTGTCCCGAAACTCGTGTCGGTATGGGCCGACATGACTTTCGGGACACCCCAGTGTCCCGAAACTCGTGTCGGTATGGGCCGACATGACTTTCGGGACACCCCAGTGTCCCGAAACTCGTGTCGGTATGGGCCGACATGACTTTCGGGACACCCCAGTGTCCCGAAACTCGTGTCGGTATGGGCCGACATGACTTTCGGGACACCCCAGTGTCCCGAAACTCGTGTCGGTATGGGCCGACATGACTTTCGGGACACCCCAGTGTCCCGAAACTCGTGTCGGTATGGGCCGACATGACTTTCGGGACACCCCAGTGTCCCGAAACTCGTGTCGGTATGGGCCGACATGACTTTCGGGACACCCCAGTGTCCCGAAACTCGTGTCGGTATGGGCCGACATGACTTTCGGGACACCCCAGTGTCCCGAAACTCGTGTCGGTATGGGCCGACATGACTTTCGGGACACCCCAGTGTCCCGAAACTCGTGTCGGTATGGGCCGACATGACTTTCGGGACACCCCAGTGTCCCGAAACTCGTGTCGGTATGGGCCGACATGACTTTCGGGACACCCCAGTGTCCCGAAACTCGTGTCGGTATGGGCCGACATGACTTTCGGGACACCCCAGTGTCCCGAAACTCGTGTCGGTATGGGCCGACATGACTTTCGGGACACCCCAGTGTCCCCAGTGACTTTCGGGACACCCCAGTGTCCCGAAACTCGTGTCGGTATGGGCCGACATGACTTTCGGGACACCCCAGTGTCCCGAAACTCGTGTCGGTATGGGCCGACATGACTTTCGGGACACCCCAGTGTCCCCAGTGACTTTCGGGACACCCCAGTGTCCCGAAACTCGTGTCGGTATGGGCCGACATGACTTTCGGGACACCCCAGTGTCCCGAAACTCGTGTCGGTATGGGCCGACATGACTTTCGGGACACCCCAGTGTCCCGAAACTCGTGTCGGTATGGGCCGACATGACTTTCGGGACACCCCAGTGTCCCGAAACTCGTGTCGGTATGGGCCGACATGACTTTCGGGACACCCCAGTGTCCCGAAACTCGTGTCGGTATGGGCCGACATGACTTTCGGGACACCCCAGTGTCCCGAAACTCGTGTCGGTATGGGCCGACATGACTTTCGGGACACCCCAGTGTCCCGAAACTCGTGTCGGTATGGGCCGACATGACTTTCGGGACACCCTAGTGTCCCGAAACTCGTGTCGGTATGGGCCGACATGACTTTCGGGACACCCTAGTGTCCCGAAACTCGTGTCGGTATGGGCCGACATGACTTTCGGGACACCCTAGTGTCCCGAAACTCGTGTCGGTATGGGCCGACATGACTTTCGGGACACCCTAGTGTCCCGAAACTCGTGTCGGTATGGGCCGACATGACTTTCGGGACACCCCAGTGTCCCGAAACTCGTATCGGTATGGGCCGACATGACTTTCGGGACACCACAGTGTCCCGAAACTCGTGTCGGTATGGGCCGACATGACTTTCGGGACACCACAGTGTCCCGAAACTCGTGTCGGTATGGGCCGACATGACTTTCGGGACACCACAGTGTCCCGAAACTCGTGTCGGTATGGGCCGACATGACTTTCGGGACACCACAGTGTCCCGAAACTCGTGTCGGTATGGGCCGACATGACTTTCGGGACACCACAGTGTCCCGAAACTCGTGTCGGTATGGGCCGACATGACTTTCGGGACACCACAGTGTCCCGAAACTCGTGTCGGTATGGGCCGACATGACTTTCGGGACACCACAGTGTCCCGAAACTCGTGTCGGTATGGGCCGACATGACTTTCGGGACACCACAGTGTCCCGAAACTCGTGTCGGTATGGGCCGACATGACTTTCGGGACACCACAGTGTCCCGAAACTCGTGTCGGTATGGGCCGACATGACTTTCGGGACACCACAGTGTCCCGAAACTCGTGTCGGTATGGGCCGACATGACTTTCGGGACACCACAGTGTCCCGAAACTCGTGTCGGTATGGGCCGACATGACTTTCGGGACACCACAGTGTCCCGAAACTCGTGTCGGTATGGGCCGACATGAAAAACGGTACGTCGGTATGGGCCGACATGAAAAACTCGACTCGAAGGGCCGACATAGTGTCCCGAAACTCGTGTCGGTATGGGCCGACATGACTTTCGGGACACCCCAGTGTCCCGAAACTCGTGTCGGTATGGGCCGACATGACTTTTGGGACACCCCAGTCTCCCGAAACTCGTGTCGGTATGGGCCGACATGACTTTCGGGACACCACAGTGTCCCGAAACTCGTGTCGGTATGGGCCGACATGACTTTCGGGACACCACAGTGTCCCGAAACTCGTGTCGGTATGGGCCGACATGACTTTCGGGACACCACAGTGTCCCGAAACTCGTGTCGGTATGGGCCGACATGACTTTCGGGACACCACAGTGTCCCGAAACTCGTGTCGGTATTTGCCGACATGACTTTCGGGACACCACAGTGTCCCGAAACTCGTGTCGGTATGGGCCGACATGACTTTCGGGACACCACAGTGTCCCGAAACTCGTGTCGGTATGGGCCGACATAGGGCCATTATGGCAGTCAGAGGTTGAAGTGACCAAAGGCTTCAAATCGACGATGCCGGCTATGCAAAAATACGTGAATATTCCGATGTCCTGAAATGCAGCCCAACGTATCAGAATCGGTTAATACACACACGAAAACATCACCAAAGGTGTATAGAAGTCATAGTTTGGTCTATTAGGGCCATTATGGCAGTCAGAGGTTGAAGTGACCAAAGGCTTCAAATCGACGATGCCGGCTATGCAAAAATACGTGAAAATTCCGATGTCCTGAAATGCAGCCCAACTTATCGGAATCGGTTAATACACACACGAAAACATCACCAAAGGTGTACAGAAGTCATAGTTTGGTTTATTAGGGCCATTATGGCAGTCAGAGGTTGAAGTGACCAAAGGCTTCAAATCGACGATGCCGGCTATGCAAAAATACGTGAAAATTCCGATGTCCTGAAATGCAGCCCAACGTATCGGAATCGGTTAATACACACACGAAGACATCACCAAAGGTGTACGGAAGTCAAAGTTTGGTCTATTAGGGCCATTATGGCAGTCAGAGGTTGAAGTGACCAAAGGCTTCAAATCGACGATGCCGGCTATGCAAAAATACGTGAAAATTCCGATGTCCTGAAATGCAGCCCAACTTATCGGAATCGGTTAATACACACACGAAAACATCACCAAAGGTGTACAGAAGTCATAGTTTGGTCTATTAGGGCCATTATGGCAGTCAGAGGTTGAAGTGACCAAAGGCTTCAAATCGACGATGCCGGCTATGCAAAAATACGTGAAAATTCCGATGTCCTGAAATGCAGCCCAACTTATCGGAATCGGTTAATACACACACGAAAACATCACCAAAGGTGTACAGAAGTCATAGTTTAGTCTATTAGGGCCATTATGGCAGTCAGAGGTTGAAGTGACCAAAGGCTTCAAATCGACGATGCCGGCTATGCAAAAATACGTGAAAATTCCGATGTCCTGAAATGCAGCCCAACGTATCAGAATCGGTTAATACACACACGAAAACATCACCAAAGGTGTACAGAAGTCATAGTTTGGTCTATTAGGGCCATTATGGCAGTCAGAGGTTGAAGTGACCAAAGGCTTCAAATCGACGATGCCGGCTATGCAAAAATACGTGAAAATTCCGATGTCCTGAAATGCAGCCCAACTTATCGGAATCGGTTAATACACACACGAAAACATCACCAAAGGTGTACAGAAGTCATAGTTTGGTCTATTAGGGCCATTATGGCAGTCAGAGGTTGAAGTGACCAAAGGCTTCAAATCGACGATGCCGGCTATGCAAAAATACGTGAAAATTCCGATGTCCTGAAATGCAGCCCAACTTATCGGAATCGGTTAATACACACACGAAAACATCACCAAAGGTGTACAGAAGTCATAGTTTAGTCTATTAGGGCCATTATGGCAGTCAGAGGTTGAAGTGACCAAAGGCTTCAAATCGACGATGCCGGCTATGCAAAAATACGTGAAAATTCCGATGTCCTGAAATGCAGCCCAACGTATCAGAATCGGTTAATACACACACGAAAACATCACCAAAGGTGTACAGAAGTCATAGTTTGGTCTATTAGGGCCATTATGGCAGTCAGAGGTTGAAGTGACCAAAGGCTTCAAATCGACGATGCCGGCTATGCAAAAATACGTGAAAATTCCGATGTCCTGAAATGCAGCCCAACGTATCAGAATCGATTAATACACACACGAAAACATCACCAAAGGTGTACAGAAGTCATAGTTTGGTCTATTAGGGCCATTATGGCAGTCAGAGGTTGAAGTGACCAAAGGCTTCAAATCGACGATGCCGGCTATGCAAAAATACGTGAAAATTCCGATGTCCTGAAATGCAGCCCAACGTATCAGAATCGGTTAATACACACACGAAAACATCACCAAAGGTGTACAGAAGTCATAGTTTGGTCTATTAGGGCCATTATGGCAGTCAGAGGTTGAAGTGACCAAAGGCTTCAAATCGACGATGCCGGCTATGCAAAAATACGTGAAAATTCCGATGTCCTGAAATGCAGCCCAACGTATCAGAATCGGTTAATACACACACGAAAACATCACCAAAGGTGTACAGAAGTCATAGTTTGGTCTATTAGTGACCAAAGGCTTCAAATCGACGATGCCGGCTATGCAAAAATACGTGAAAATTCCGATGTCCTGAAATGCAGCCCAACGTATCAGAATCGGTTAATACACACACGAAAACATCACCAAAGGTGTACAGAAGTCATAGTTTGGTCTATTAGGGCCATTATGGCAGTCAGAGGTTGAAGTGACCAAAGGCTTCAAATCGACGATGCCGGCTATGCAAAAATACGTGAAAATTCCGATGTCCTGAAATGAAGCCCAACTTATCGGAATCGGTTAATACACACACGAAAACATCACCAAAGGTGTACAGAAGTCATAGTTTGGTTTATTAGGGCCATTATGGCAGTCAGAGGTTGAAGTGACCAAAGGCTTCAAATCGACGATGCCGGCTATGCAAAAATACGTGAAAATTCCGATGTCCTGAAATGCAGCCCAACGTATCGGAATCGGTTAATACACACACGAAGACATCACCAAAGGTGTACAGAAGTCAAAGTTTGGTCTATTAGGGCCATTATGGCAGTCAGAGGTTGAAGTGACCAAAGGCTTCAAATCGACGATGCCGGCTATGCAAAAATACGTGAAAATTCCGATGTCACGGAATGCAGCCCAACTTATCGGAATCGGTTAATACACACACGAAAACATCACCAAAGGTGTACAGAAGTCATAGTTTGGTCTATTAGGGCCATTATGGCAGTCAGAGGTTGAAGTGACCAAAGGCTTCAAATCGACGATGCCGGCTATGCAAAAATACGTGAAAATTCCGATGTCCTGAAATGAAGCCCAACTTATCGGAATCGGTTAATACACACACGAAAACATCACCAAAGGTGTACAGAAGTCATAGTTTGGTTTATTAGGGCCATTATGGCAGTCAGAGGTTGAAGTGACCAAAGGCTTCAAATCGACGATGCCGGCTATGCAAAAATACGTGAAAATTCCGATGTCCTGAAATGCAGCCCAACGTATCGGAATCGGTTAATACACACACGAAGACATCACCAAAGGTGTACAGAAGTCAAAGTTTGGTCTATTAGGGCCATTATGGCAGTCAGAGGTTGAAGTGACCAAAGGCTTCAAATCGACGATGCCGGCTATGCAAAAATACGTGAAAATTCCGATGTCCTGAAATGCAGCCCAACGTATCGGAATCGGTTAATACACACACGAAGACATCACCAAAGGTGTACAGAAGTCATAGTTTGGTCTATTAGGGCCATTATGGCAGTCAGAGGTTGAAGTGACCAAAGGCTTCAAATCGACGATGCCGGCTATGCAAAAATACGTGAAAATTCCGATGTCACGGAATGCAGCCCAACTTATCGGAATCGGTTAATACACACACGAAAACATCACCAAAGGTGTACAGAAGTCATAGTTTGGTTTATTAGGGCCATTATGGCAGTCAGAGGTTGAAGTGACCAAAGGCTTCAAATCGACGATGCCGGCTATGCAAAAATACGTGAAAATTCCGATGTCACGGAATGCAGCCCAACTTATCGGAATCGGTTAATACACACACGAAAACATCACCAAAGGTGTACAGAAGTCATAGTTTGGTTTATTAGGGCCATTATGGCAGTCAGAGGTTGAAGTGACCAAAGGCTTCAAATCGACGATGCCGGCTATGCAAAAATACGTGAAAATTCCGATGTCCTGAAATGCAGCCCAACGTATCGGAATCGGTTAATACACACACGAAGACATCACCAAAGGTGTACAGAAGTCAAAGTTTGGTCTATTAGGGCCATTATGGCAGTCAGAGGTTGAAGTGACCAAAGGCTTCAAATCGACGATGCCGGCTATGCAAAAATACGTGAAAATTCCGATGTCCTGAAATGCAGCCCAACGTATCGGAATCGGTTAATACACACGCGAAGACATCACCAAAGGTGTACAGAAGTCATAGTTTGGTCTATTTGGGCCATTATGGCAGTCAGAGGTTGAAGTGACCAAAGGCTTCAAATCGACGATGCCGGCTATGCAAAAATACGTGAAAATTCCGATGTCCTGAAATGCAGCCCAACGTATCAGAATCGGTTAATACACACACGAAAACATCACCAAAGGTGTACAGAAGTCATAGTTTGGTCTATTAGGGCCATTATGGCAGTCAGAGGTTGAAGTGACCAAAGGCTTCAAATCGACGATGCCGGCTATGCAAAAATACGTGAAAATTCCGATGTCACGGAATGCAGCCCAACTTATCGGAATCGGTTAATACACACACGAAAACATCACCAAAGGTGTACAGAAGTCATAGTTTGGTTTATTAGGGCCATTATGGCAGTCAGAGGTTGAAGTGACCAAAGGCTTCAAATCGACGATGCCGGCTATGCAAAAATACGTGAAAATTCCGATGTCACGGAATGCAGCCCAACTTATCGGAATCGGTTAATACACACACGAAAACATCACCAAAGGTGTACAGAAGTCATAGTTTGGTTTATTAGGGCCATTATGGCAGTCAGAGGTTGAAGTGACCAAAGGCTTCAAATCGACGATGCCGGCTATGCAAAAATACGTGAAAATTCCGATGTCCTGAAATGCAGCCCAACGTATCGGAATCGGTTAATACACACACGAAGACATCACCAAAGGTGTACAGAAGTCAAAGTTTGGTCTATTAGGGCCATTATGGCAGTCAGAGGTTGAAGTGACCAAAGGCTTCAAATCGACGATGCCGGCTATGCAAAAATACGTGAAAATTCCGATGTCCTGAAATGCAGCCCAACGTATCGGAATCGGTTAATACACACGCGAAGACATCACCAAAGGTGTACAGAAGTCATAGTTTGGTCTATTTGGGCCATTATGGCAGTCAGAGGTTGAAGTGACCAAAGGCTTCAAATCGACGATGCCGGCTATGCAAAAGTACGTGAAAATTCCGATGTCCTGAAATGCAGCCCAACGTATCAGAATCGGTTAATACACACACGAAAACATCACCAAAGGTGTACAGAAGTCATAGTTTGGTCTATTAGGGCCATTATGGCAGTCAGAGGTTGAAGTGACCAAAGGCTTCAAATCGACGATGCCGGCTATGCAAAAGTACGTGAAAATTCCGATGTCCTGAAATGCAGCCCAACGTATCAGAATCGGTTAATACACACACGAAAACATCACCAAAGGTGTACAGAAGTCATAGTTTGGTCTATTAGGGCCATTATGGCAGTCAGAGGTTGAAGTGACCAAAGGCTTCAAATCGACGATGCCGGCTATGCAAAAATACGTGAAAATTCCGATGTCACGGAATGCAGCCCAACTTATCGGAATCGGTTAATACACACACGAAAACATCACCAAAGGTGTACAGAAGTCATAGTTTGGTTTATTAGGGCCATTATGGCAGTCAGAGGTTGAAGTGACCAAAGGCTTCAAATCGACGATGCCGGCTATGCAAAAATACGTGAAAATTCCGATGTCACGGAATGCAGCCCAACTTATCGGAATCGGTTAATACACACACGAAAACATCACCAAAGGTGTACAGAAGTCATAGTTTGGTTTATTAGGGCTATTATGGCAGTCAGAGGTTGAAGTGACCAAAGGCTTCAAATCGACGATGCCGGCTATGCAAAAATACGTGAAAATTCCGATGTCCTGAAATGCAGCCCAACTTATCGGAATCGGTTAATACACACACGAAAACATCACCAAAGGTGTACAGAAGTCATAGTTTGGTCTATTAGGGCCATTATGGCAGTCAGAGGTTGAAGTGACCAAAGGCTTCAAATCGACGATGCCGGCTATGCAAAAATACGTGAAAATTCCGATGTCTTGAAATGCAGCCCAACTTATCGGAATCGGTTAATACACACACGAAAACATCACCAAAGGTGTACAGAAGTCATAGTTTGGTCTATTAGGGCCATTATGGCAGTCAGAGGTTGAAGTGACCAAAGGCTTCAAATCGACGATGCCGGCTATGCAAAAATACGTGAAAATTCCGATGTCCTGAAATGCAGCCCAACGTATCAGAATCGGTTAATACACACACGAAAACATCACCAAAGGTGTACAGAAGTCATAGTTTGGTCTATTAGGGCCATTATGGCAGTCAGAGGTTGAAGTGACCAAAGGCTTCAAATCGACGATGCCGGCTATGCAAAAATACGTGAAAATTGAGATGTCCTGAAATGCAGCCCAACTTATCGGAATCGGTTAATACACACACGAAAACATCACCAAAGGTGTACAGAAGTCATAGTTTGGTCTATTAGGGCCATTATGGCAGTCAGAGGTTGAAGTGACCAAAGGCTTCAAATCGACGATGCCGGCTATGCAAAAATACGTGAAAATTCCGATGTCCTGAAATGCAGCCCAACGTATCAGAATCGGTTAATACACACACGAAAACATCACCAAAGGTGTACAGAAGTCATAGTTTGGTCTATTAGGGCCATTATGGCAGTCAGAGGTTGAAGTGACCAAAGGCTTCAAATCGACGATGCCGGCTATGCAAAAATACGTGAAAATTCCGATGTCCTGAAATGCAGCCCAACGTATCAGAATCGGTTAATACACACACGAAAACATCACCAAAGGTGTACAGAAGTCATAGTTTGGTCTATTAGGGCCATTATGGCAGTCAGAGGTTGAAGTGACCAAAGGCTTCAAATCGACGATGCCGGCTATGCAAAAATACGTGAAAATTCCGATGTCCTGAAATGAAGCCCAACTTATCGGAATCGGTTAATACACACACGAAAACATCACCAAAGGTGTACAGAAGTCATAGTTTGGTTTATTAGGGCCATTATGGCAGTCAGAGGTTGAAGTGACCAAAGGCTTCAAATCGACGATGCCGGCTATGCAAAAATACGTGAAAATTCCGATGTCCTGAAATGCAGCCCAACGTATCGGAATCGGTTAATACACACACGAAGACATCACCAAAGGTGTACAGAAGTCAAAGTTTGGTCTATTAGGGCCATTATGGCAGTCAGAGGTTGAAGTGACCAAAGGCTTCAAATCGACGATGCCGGCTATGCAAAAATACGTGAAAATTCCGATGTCACGGAATGCAGCCCAACTTATCGGAATCGGTTAATACACACACGAAAACATCACCAAAGGTGTACAGAAGTCATAGTTTGGTTTATTAGGGCCATTATGGCAGTCAGAGGTTGAAGTGACCAAAGGCTTCAAATCGACGATGCCGGCTATGCAAAAATACGTGAAAATTCCGATGTCCTGAAATGCAGCCCAACGTATCGGAATCGGTTAATACACACACGAAGACATCACCAAAGGTGTACAGAAGTCAAAGTTTGGTCTATTAGGGCCATTATGGCAGTCAGAGGTTGAAGTGACCAAAGGCTTCAAATCGACGATGCCGGCTATGCAAAAATACGTGAAAATTCCGATGTCCTGAAATGCAGCCCAACGTATCGGAATCGGTTAATACACACGCGAAGACATCACCAAAGGTGTACAGAAGTCATAGTTTGGTCTATTTGGGCCATTATGGCAGTCAGAGGTTGAAGTGACCAAAGGCTTCAAATCGACGATGCCGGCTATGCAAAAGTACGTGAAAATTCCGATGTCCTGAAATGCAGCCCAACGTATCAGAATCGGTTAATACACACACGAAAACATCACCAAAGGTGTACAGAAGTCATAGTTTGGTCTATTAGGGCCATTATGGCAGTCAGAGGTTGAAGTGACCAAAGGCTTCAAATCGACGATGCCGGCTATGCAAAAGTACGTGAAAATTCCGATGTCCTGAAATGCAGCCCAACGTATCAGAATCGGTTAATACACACACGAAAACATCACCAAAGGTGTACAGAAGTCATAGTTTGGTCTATTAGGGCCATTATGGCAGTCAGAGGTTGAAGTGACCAAAGGCTTCAAATCGACGATGCCGGCTATGCAAAAATACGTGAAAATTCCGATGTCACGGAATGCAGCCCAACTTATCGGAATCGGTTAATACACACACGAAAACATCACCAAAGGTGTACAGAAGTCATAGTTTGGTTTATTAGGGCCATTATGGCAGTCAGAGGTTGAAGTGACCAAAGGCTTCAAATCGACGATGCCGGCTATGCAAAAATACGTGAAAATTCCGATGTCACGGAATGCAGCCCAACTTATCGGAATCGGTTAATACACACACGAAAACATCACCAAAGGTGTACAGAAGTCATAGTTTGGTTTATTAGGGCTATTATGGCAGTCAGAGGTTGAAGTGACCAAAGGCTTCAAATCGACGATGCCGGCTATGCAAAAATACGTGAAAATTCCGATGTCCTGAAATGCAGCCCAACTTATCGGAATCGGTTAATACACACACGAAAACATCACCAAAGGTGTACAGAAGTCATAGTTTGGTCTATTAGGGCCATTATGGCAGTCAGAGGTTGAAGTGACCAAAGGCTTCAAATCGACGATGCCGGCTATGCAAAAATACGTGAAAATTCCGATGTCTTGAAATGCAGCCCAACTTATCGGAATCGGTTAATACACACACGAAAACATCACCAAAGGTGTACAGAAGTCATAGTTTGGTCTATTAGGGCCATTATGGCAGTCAGAGGTTGAAGTGACCAAAGGCTTCAAATCGACGATGCCGGCTATGCAAAAATACGTGAAAATTCCGATGTCCTGAAATGCAGCCCAACGTATCAGAATCGGTTAATACACACACGAAAACATCACCAAAGGTGTACAGAAGTCATAGTTTGGTCTATTAGGGCCATTATGGCAGTCAGAGGTTGAAGTGACCAAAGGCTTCAAATCGACGATGCCGGCTATGCAAAAATACGTGAAAATTGAGATGTCCTGAAATGCAGCCCAACTTATCGGAATCGGTTAATACACACACGAAAACATCACCAAAGGTGTACAGAAGTCATAGTTTGGTCTATTAGGGCCATTATGGCAGTCAGAGGTTGAAGTGACCAAAGGCTTCAAATCGACGATGCCGGCTATGCAAAAATACGTGAAAATTCCGATGTCCTGAAATGCAGCCCAACGTATCAGAATCGGTTAATACACACACGAAAACATCACCAAAGGTGTACAGAAGTCATAGTTTGGTCTATTAGGGCCATTATGGCAGTCAGAGGTTGAAGTGACCAAAGGCTTCAAATCGACGATGCCGGCTATGCAAAAATACGTGAAAATTCCGATGTCCTGAAATGCAGCCCAACGTATCAGAATCGGTTAATACACACACGAAAACATCACCAAAGGTGTACAGAAGTCATAGTTTGGTCTATTAGGGCCATTATGGCAGTCAGAGGTTGAAGTGACCAAAGGCTTCAAATCGACGATGCCGGCTATGCAAAAATACGTGAAAATTCCGATGTCCTGAAATGAAGCCCAACTTATCGGAATCGGTTAATACACACACGAAAACATCACCAAAGGTGTACAGAAGTCATAGTTTGGTTTATTAGGGCCATTATGGCAGTCAGAGGTTGAAGTGACCAAAGGCTTCAAATCGACGATGCCGGCTATGCAAAAATACGTGAAAATTCCGATGTCCTGAAATGCAGCCCAACGTATCGGAATCGGTTAATACACACACGAAGACATCACCAAAGGTGTACAGAAGTCAAAGTTTGGTCTATTAGGGCCATTATGGCAGTCAGAGGTTGAAGTGACCAAAGGCTTCAAATCGACGATGCCGGCTATGCAAAAATACGTGAAAATTCCGATGTCACGGAATGCAGCCCAACTTATCGGAATCGGTTAATACACACACGAAAACATCACCAAAGGTGTACAGAAGTCATAGTTTGGTCTATTAGGGCCATTATGGCAGTCAGAGGTTGAAGTGACCAAAGGCTTCAAATCGACGATGCCGGCTATGCAAAAATACGTGAAAATTCCGATGTCCTGAAATGCAGCCCAACGAATCAGAATCGGTTAATACACACACGAAAACATCACCAAAGGTGTACAGAAGTCATAGTTTGGTCGATTAGGGCCATTATGGCAATCAGAGGTTGAAGTGACCAAAGGCTTCAAATCGACGATGCCGGCTATGCAAAAATACGTGAAAATTCCGATGTCCTGAAATGCAGCCCAACGTATCGGAATCGGTTAATACACACACGAAGACATCACCAAAGGTGTACAGAAGTCAAAGTTTGGTCTATTAGGGCCATTATGGCAGTCAGAGGTTGAAGTGACCAAAGGCTTCAAATCGACGATGCCGGCTATGCAAAAATACGTGAAAATTCCGATGTCCTGAAATGCAGCCCAACGTATCGGAATCGGTTAATACACACACGAAAACATCACCAAAGGTGTACAGAAGTCATAGTTTGGTCTATTAGGGCCATTATGGCAGTCAGAGGTTGAAGTGACCAAAGGCTTCAAATCGACGATGCCGGCTATGCAAAAATACGTGAAAATTCCGATGTCCTGAAATGCAGCCCAACGTATCAGAATCGGTTAATACACACACGAAAACATCACCAAAGGTGTACAGAAGTCATAGTTTGGTCTATTAGGGCCATTATGGCAGTCAGAGGTTGAAGTGACCAAAGGCTTCAAATCGACGATGCCGGCTATGCAAAAATACGTGAAAATTCCGATGTCTTGAAATGCAGCCCAACTTATCAGAATCGGTTAATACACACACGAAAACATCACCAAAGGTGTACAGAAGTCATAGTTTGGTCTATTAGGGCCATTATGGCAGTCAGAGGTTGAAGTGACCAAAGGCTTCAAATCGACGATGCCGGCTATGCAAAAATACGTGAAAATTCCGATGTCCTGAAATGCAGCCCAACGTATCGGAATCGGTTAATACACACACGAAAACATCACCAAAGGTGTACAGAAGTCAAAGTTTGGTCTATTAGGGCCATTATGGCAGTCAGAGGTTGAAGTGACCAAAGGCTTCAAATCGACGATGCCGGCTGTGCAAAAATACGTGAAAATTCCGATGTCCTGAAATGCAGCCCAACTTATCGGAATCGGTTAATACACACACGAAAACATCACCAAAGGTGTACAGAAGTCATAGTTTGGTCTATTAGGGCCATTATGGCAGTCAGAGGTTGAAGTGACCAAAAGCTTCAAATCGACGATGCCGGCTATGCAAAAATACGTGAAAATTCCGATGTCCTGAAATGCAGCCCAACGTATCAGAATCGGTTAATACACACACGAAAACATCACCAAAGGTGTACAGAAGTCATAGTTTGGTCTATTAGGGCCATTATGGCAGTCAGAGGTTGAAGTGACCAAAGGCTTCAAATCGACGATGCCGGCTATGCAAAAATACGTGAAAATTCCGATGTCCTGAAATGCAGCCCAACTTATCGGAATCGGTTAATACACACACGAAAACATCACCAAAGGTGTACAGAAGTCATAGTTTGGTCTATTAGGGCCACTATGGCAGTCAGAGGTTGAAGTGACCAAAGGCTTCAAATCGACGATGCCGGCTATGCAAAAATACGTGAAAATTCCGATGTCACGGAATGCAGCCCAACTTATCGGAATCGGTTAATACACACACGAAAACATCACCAAAGGTGTACAGAAGTCATAGTTTGGTTTATTAGGGCCATTATGGCAGTCAGAGGTTGAAGTGACCAAAGGCTTCAAATCGACGATACCGGCTATGCAAAAATACGTGAAAATTCCGATGTCCTGAAATGCAGCCCAACGTATCGGAATCGGTTAATACACACACGAAGACATCACCAAAGGTGTACAGAAGTCAAAGTTTGGTCTATTAGGGCCATTATGGCAGTCAGAGGTTGAAGTGACCAAAGGCTTCAAATCGACGATGCCGGCTATGCAAAAATACGTGAAAATTCCGATGTCCTGAAATGCAGCCCAACGTATCGGAATCGGTTAATACACACGCGAAGACATCACCAAAGGTGTACAGAAGTCATAGTTTGGTCTATTTGGGCCATTATGGCAGTCAGAGGGTGAAGTGACCAAAGGCTTCAAATCGACGATGCCGGCTATGCAAAAGTACGTGAAAATTCCGATGTCCTGAAATGCAGCCCAACGTATCAGAATCGGTTAATACACACACGAAAACATCACCAAAGGTGTACAGAAGTCATAGTTTGGTCTATTAGGGCCATTATGGCAGTCAGAGGTTGAAGTGACCAAAGGCTTCAAATCGACGATGCCGGCTATGCAAAAGTACGTGAAAATTCCGATGTCCTGAAATGCAGCCCAACGTATCAGAATCGGTTAATACACACACGAAAACATCACCAAAGGTGTACAGAAGTCATAGTTTGGTCTATTAGGGCCATTATGGCAGTCAGAGGTTGAAGTGACCAAAGGCTTCAAATCGACGATGCCGGCTATGCAAAAATACGTGAAAATTCCGATGTCACGGAATGCAGCCCAACTTATCGGAATCGGTTAATACACACACGAAAACATCACCAAAGGTGTACAGAAGTCATAGTTTGGTTTATTAGGGCCATTATGGCAGTCAGAGGTTGAAGTGACCAAAGGCTTCAAATCGACGATGCCGGCTATGCAAAAATACGTGAAAATTCCGATGTCACGGAATGCAGCCCAACTTATCGGAATCGGTTAATACACACACGAAAACATCACCAAAGGTGTACAGAAGTCATAGTTTGGTTTATTAGGGCTATTATGGCAGTCAGAGGTTGAAGTGACCAAAGGCTTCAAATCGACGATGCCGGCTATGCAAAAATACGTGAAAATTCCGATGTCCTGAAATGCAGCCCAACTTATCGGAATCGGTTAATACACACACGAAAACATCACCAAAGGTGTACAGAAGTCATAGTTTGGTCTATTAGGGCCATTATGGCAGTCAGAGGTTGAAGTGACCAAAGGCTTCAAATCGACGATGCCGGCTATGCAAAAATACGTGAAAATTCCGATGTCCTGAAATGCAGCCCAACTTATCGGAATCGGTTAATACACACACGAAAACATCACCAAAGGTGTACAGAAGTCATAGTTTGGTCTATTAGGGCCATTATGGCAGTCAGAGGTTGAAGTGACCAAAGGCTTCAAATCGACGATGCCGGCTATGCAAAAATACGTGAAAATTCCGATGTCCTGAAATGCAGCCCAACGTATCAGAATCGGTTAATACACACACGAAAACATCACCAAAGGTGTACAGAAGTCATAGTTTGGTCTATTAGGGCCATTATGGCAGTCAGAGGTTGAAGTGACCAAAGGCTTCAAATCGACTTCAAAAATACGTGAAAATTCCGATGTCCTGAAATGCAGCCCAACTTATCGGAATCGGTTAATACACACACGAAAACATCACCAAAGGTGTACAGAAGTCATAGTTTGGTCTATTAGGGCCATTATGGCAGTCAGAGGTTGAAGTGACCAAAGGCTTCAAATCGACGATGCCGGCTATGCAAAAATACGTGAAAATTCCGATGTCCTGAAATGCAGCCCAACTTATCGGAATCGGTTAATACACACACGAAAACATCACCAAAGGTGTACAGAAGTCATAGTTTGGTCTATTAGGGCCATTATGGCAGTCAGAGGTTGAAGTGACCAAAGGCTTCAAATCGACGATGCCGGCTATGCAAAAATACGTGAAAATTCCGATGTCCTGAAATGCAGCCCAACTTATCGGAATCGGTTAATACACACACGAAAACATCACCAAAGGTGTACAGAAGTCATAGTTTGGTCTATTAGGGCCATTATGGCAGTCAGAGGTTGAAGTGACCAAAGGCTTCAAATCGACGATGCCGGCTATGCAAAAATACGTGAAAATTCCGATGTCCTGAAATGCAGCCCAACGTATCAGAATCGGTTAATACACACACGAAAACATCACCAAAGGTGTACAGAAGTCATAGTTTGGTCTATTAGGGCCATTATGGCAGTCAGAGGTTGAAGTGACCAAAGGCTTCAAATCGACGATGCCGGCTATGCAAAAATACGTGAAAATTCCGATGTCCTGAAATGCAGCCCAACGTATCAGAATCGGTTAATACACACACGAAAACATCACCAAAGGCCATTATGGCAGTCAGAGGTTGAAGTGACCAAAGGCTTCAAATCGACGATGCCGGCTATGCAAAAATACGTGAAAATTGAGATGTCCTGAAATGCAGCCCAACTTATCGGAATCGGTTAATACACACACGAAAACATCACCAAAGGTGTACAGAAGTCATAGTTTGGTCTATTAGGGCCATTATGGCAGTCAGAGGTTGAAGTGACCAAAGGCTTCAAATCGACGATGCCGGCTATGCAAAAATACGTGAAAATTCCGATGTCCAGAAATGCAGCCCAACTTATCGGAATCGGTTAATACACACACGAAGACATCACAAAAGGTGTACAGAAGTCATAGTTTGGTCTATTAGGGCCATTATGGCAGTCAGAGGTTGAAGTGACCAAAGGCTTCAAATCGACGATGCCGGCTATGCAAAAATACGTGAAAATTCCGATGTCCTGAAATGCAGCCCAACGTATCGGAATCGGTTAATACACACACGAAGACATCACCAAAGGTGTACAGAAGTCAAAGTTTGGTCTATTAGGGCCATTATGGCAGTCAGAGGTTGAAGTGACCAAAGGCTTCAAATCGACGATGCCGGCTATGCAAAAATACGTGAAAATTCCGATGTCACGGAATGCAGCCCAACTTATCGGAATCGGTTAATACACACACGAAAACATCACCAAAGGTGTACAGAAGTCATAGTTTGGTCTATTAGGGCCATTATGGCAGTCAGAGGTTGAAGTGACCAAAGGCTTCAAATCGACGATGCCGGCTGTGCAAAAATACGTGAAAATTCCGATGTCCTGAAATGCAGCCCAACGTATCGGAATCGGTTAATACACACACGAAGACATCACCAAAGGTGTACAGAAGTCAAAGTTTGGTCTATTAGGGCCATTATGGCAGTCAGAGGTTGAAGTGACCAAAGGCTTCAAATCGACGATGCCGGCTATGCAAAAATACGTGAAAATTCCGATGTCCTGAAATGCAGCCCAACGTATCGGAATCGGTTAATACACACACGAAGACATCACCAAACGTGTACAGAAGTCAAAGTTTGGTCTATTAGGGCCATTATGGCAGTCAGAGCTTGAAGTGACCAAAGGCTTCAAATCGACGATGCCGGCTATGCAAAAATACGTGAAAATTCCGATGTCACGGAATGCAGCCCAACTTATCGGAATCGGTTAATACACACACGAAAACATCACCAAAGGTGTACAGAAGTCATAGTTTGGTCTATTAGGGCCATTATGGCAGTCAGAGGTTGAAGTGACCAAAGGCTTCAAATCGACGATGCCGGCTATGCAAAAATACGTGAAAATTCCGATGTCCTGAAATGCAGCCCAACGTATCAGAATCGGTTAATACACACACGAAAATATCACCAAAGGTGTACAGAAGTCATAGTTTGGTCTATTAGGGCCATTATGGCAGTCAGAGGTTGAAGTGACTAAAGGCTTCAAATCGACGATGCCGGCTATGCAAAAATACGTGAAAATTCCGATGTCCTGAAATGCAGCTCAACGTATCGGAATCGGTTAATACACACACGAAGACATCACCAAAGGTGTACAGAAGTCAAAGTTTGGTCTATTAGGGCCATTATGGCAGTCAGAGGTTGAAGTGACCAAAGGCTTCAAATCGACGATGCCGGCTATGCAAAAATACGTGAAAATTCCGATGTCACGGAATGCAGCCCAACTTATCGGAATCGGTTAATACACACACGAAAACATCACCAAAGGTGTACAGAAGTCATAGTTTGGTTTATTAGGGCCATTATGGCAGTCAGACGTTGAAGTGACCAAAGGCTTCAAATTCCGATGTCACGGAATGCAGCCCAACTTATCGGAATCGGTTAATACACACACGAAAATATCACCAAAGGTGTACAGAAGTCATAATTTGGTTTATTAGGGCCATTATGGCAGTCAGAGGTTGAAGTGACCAAAGGCTTCAAATCGACGATGCCGGCTATGCAAAAATACGTGAAAATTCCGATGTCCTGAAATGCAGCCCAACGTATCAGAATCGGTTAATACACACACGAAAACATCACCAAAGGTGTACAGAAGTCATAGTTTGGTCTATTAGGGCCATTATGGCAGTCAGAGGTTGAAGTGACCAAAGGCTCCAAATCGACGATGCCGGCTATGCAAAAATACGTGAAAATTCCGATGTCCTGAAATGCAGCCCAACTTATCGGAATCGGTTAATACACACACGAAAACATCACCAAAGGTGTACAGAAGTCATAGTTTGGTCTATTAGGGCCATTATGGCAGTCAGAGGTTGAAGTGACCAAAGGCTTCAAATCGACGATGCCGGCTATGCAAAAATACGTGAAAATTCCGATGTCACGGAATGCAGCCCAACTTATCGGAATCGGTTAATACGCACACGAAAACATCACCAAAGGTGTACAGAAGTCATAGTTTGGTCTATTAGGGCCATTATGGCAGTCAGAGGTTGAAGTGACCAAAGGCTTCAAATCGACGATGCCGGCTATGCAAAAATACGTGAAAATTCCGATGTCCTGAAATGCAGCCCAACGTATCAGAATCGGTTAATACACACACGAAAACATCACCAAAGGTGTACAGAAGTCATAGTTTGGTCTATTAGGGCCATTATGGCAGTCAGAGGTTGAAGTGACCAAAGGCTTCAAATCGACGATGCCGGCTATGCAAAAATACGTGAAAATTCCGATGTCCTGAAATGCAGCCCAACTTATCGGAATCGGTTAATACACACACGAAAACATCACCAAAGGTGTACAGAAGTCATAGTTTGGTCTATTAGGGCCATTATGGCAGTCAGAGGTTGAAGTGACCAAAGGCTTCAAATCGACGATGCCGGCTATGCAAAAATACGTGAAAATTCCGATGTCACGGAATGCAGCCCAACTTATCGGAATCGGTTAATACGCACACGAAAACATCACCAAAGGTGTACAGAAGTCATAGTTTGGTCTATTAGGGCCATTATGGCAGTCAGAGGTTGAAGTGACCAAAGGCTTCAAATCGACGATGCCGGCTATGCAAAAATACGTGAAAATTCCGATGTCCTGAAATGCAGCCCAACGTATCAGAATCGGTTAATACACACACGAAAACATCACCAAAGGTGTACAGAAGTCATAGTTTGGTCTATTAGGGCCATTATGGCAGTCAGAGGTTGAAGTGACCAAAGGCTTCAAATCGACGATGCCGGCTATGCAAAAATACGTGAAAATTCCGATGTCCTGAAATGCAGCCCAACTTATCGGAATCGGTTAATACACACACGAAAACATCACCAAAGGTGTACAGAAGTCATAGTTTGGTCTATTAGGGCCTTATGGCAGTCAGAGGTTGAAGTGACCAAAGGCTTCAAATCGACGATGCCGGCTATGCAAAAATACGTGAAAATTCCGATGTCCTGAAATGCAGCCCAACGTATCAGAATCGGTTAATACACACACGAAAACATCACCAAAGGTGTACAGAAGTCATAGTTTCGTCTATTAGGGCCATTATGGCAGTCAGAGGTTGAAGTGACCAAAGGCTTCAAATCGACGATGCCGCCTATGCAAAAATACGTGAAAATTCCGATGTCACGGAATGCAGCCCAACTTATCGGAATCGGTTAATACACACACGAAAACATCACCAAAGGTGTACAGAAGTCATAGTTTGGTCTATTAGGGCCATTATGGCAGTCAGAGGTTGAAGTGACCAAAGGCTTCAAATCGACGATGCCGGCTATGCAAAAATACGTGAAAATTCCGATGTCCTGAAATGCAGCCCAACTTATCGGAATCGGGTAATACACACACGAAAACATCACCAAAGGTGTACAGAAGTCATAGTTTGGTCTATTAGGGCCATTATGGCAGTCAGAGGTTGAAGTGACCAAAGGCTTCAAATCGACGATGCCGGCTATGCAAAAATACGTGAAAATTCCGATGTCCTGAAATGCAGCCCAACTTATCGGAATCGGTTAATACACACACGAAAACATCACCAAAGGTGTACAGAAGTCATAGTTTGGTCTATTAGGGCCTTATGGCAGTCAGAGGTTGAAGTGACCAAAGGCTTCAAATCGACGATGCCGGCTATGCAAAAATACGTGAAAATTCCGATGTCCTGAAATGCAGCCCAACGTATCAGAATCGGTTAATACACACACGAAAACATCACCAAAGGTGTACAGAAGTCATAGTTTCGTCTATTAGGGCCATTATGGCAGTCAGAGGTTGAAGTGACCAAAGGCTTCAAATCGACGATGCCGGCTATGCAAAAATACGTGAAAATTCCGATGTCCTGAAATGCAGCCCAACGTATCGGAATCGGTTAATACACACACGAAGACATCACCAAAGGTGTACAGAAGTCAAAGTTTGGTCTATTAGGGCCATTATGGCAGTCAGAGGTTGAAGTGACCAAAGGCTTCAAATCGACGATGCCGCCTATGCAAAAATACGTGAAAATTCCGATGTCACGGAATGCAGCCCAACTTATCGGAATCGGTTAATACACACACGAAAACATCACCAAAGGTGTACAGAAGTCATAGTTTGGTCTATTAGGGCCATTATGGCAGTCAGAGGTTGAAGTGACCAAAGGCTTCAAATCGACGATGCCGGCTATGCAAAAATACGTGAAAATTCCGATGTCCTGAAATGCAGCCCAACTTATCGGAATCGGGTAATACACACACGAAAACATCACCAAAGGTGTACAGAAGTCATAGTTTGGTCTATTAGGGCCATTATGGCAGTCAGAGGTTGAAGTGACCAAAGGCTTCAAATCGACGATGCCGGCTATGCAAAAATACGTGAAAATTCCGATGTCCTGAAATGCAGCCCAACGTATCAGAATCGGTTAATATACACACGAAAACATCACCAAAGGTGTACAGAAGTCATAGTTTGGTCTATTAGGGCCATTATGGCAGTCAGAGGTTGAAGTGACCAAAGGCTTCAAATCGACGATGTCGGCTATGCAAAAATACGTGAAAATTCCGATGTCCTGAAATGCAGCCCAACGTATCAGAATCGGTTAATACACACACGAAAACATCACCAAAGGTGTACAGAAGTCATAGTTTGGTCTATTAGGGCCATTATGGCAGTCAGAGGTTGAAGTGACCAAAGGCTTCAAATCGACGATGCCGGCTATGCAAAAATACGTGAAAATTCCGATGTCACGGAATGCAGCCCAACTTATCGGAATCGGTTAATACACACACGAAAACATCACCAAAGGTGTACAGAAGTCATAGTTTGGTTTATTAGGGCCATTATGGCAGTCAGAGGTTGAAGTGACCAAAGGCTTCAAATCGACGATGCCGGCTATGCAAAAATACGTGAAAATTCCGATGTCACGGAATGCAGCCCAACTTATCGGAATCGGTTAATACACACACGAAAACATCACCAAAGGTGTACAGAAGTCATAGTTTGGTTTATTAGGGCCATTATGGCAGTCAGAGGTTGAAGTGACCAAAGGCTTCAAATCGACGATGCCGGCTATGCAAAAATACGTGAAAATTCCGATGTCCTGAAATGCAGCCCAACTTATCGGAATCGGTTAATACACACACGAAAACATCACCAAAGGTGTACAGAAGTCATAGTTTGGTCTATTAGGGCCATTATGGCAGTCAGAGGTTGAAGTGACCAAAGGCTTCAAATCGACGATGCCGGCTATGCAAAAATACGTGAAAATTCCGATGTCCTGAAATGCAGCCCAACTTATCGGAATCGGTTAATACACACACGAAAACATCACCAAAGGTGTACAGAAGTCATAGTTTGGTCTATTAGGGCCATTATGGCAGTCAGAGGTTGAAGTGACCAAAGGCTTCAAATCGACGATGCCGGCTATGCAAAAATATGTGAAAATTCCGATGTCCTGAAATGCAGCCCAACGTATCGGAATCGGTTAATACACACACGAAGACATCACCAAAGGTGTACAGAAGTCAAAGTTTGGTCTATTAGGGCCATTATGGCAGTCAGAGGTTGAAGTGACCAAAGGCTTCAAATCGACGATGCCGGCTATGCAAAAATACGTGAAAATTCCGATGTCACGGAATGCAGCCCAACTTATCGGAATCGGTTAATACACACACGAAAACATCACCAAAGATGTACAGAAGTCATAGTTTGGTCTATTAGGGCCATTATGGCAGTCAGAGGTTGAAGTGACCAAAGGCTTCAAATCGACGATGCCGGCTATGCAAAAATACGTGAAAATTCCGATGTCCTGAAATGCAGCCCAACGTATCAGAATCGGTTAATACACACACGAAAACATCACCAAAGGTGTACAGAAGTCATAGTTTGGTCTATTAGGGCCATTATGGCAGTCAGAGGTTGAAGTGACCAAAGGCTTCAAATCGACGATGCCGGCTATGCAAAAATACGTGAAAATTCCGATGTCCTGAAATGCAGCCCAACTTATCGGAATCGGTTAATACACACACGAAAACATCACCAAAGGTGTACAGAAGTCATAGTTTGGTCTATTAGGGCCATTATGGCAGTCAGAGGTTGAAGTGACCAAAGGCTTCAAATCGACGATGCCGGCTATGCAAAAATACGTGAAAATTCCGATGTCCTGAAATGCAGCCCAACGTATCAGAATCGGTTAATACACACACGAAAACATCACCAAAGGTGTACAGAAGTCATAGTTTGGTCTATTAGGGCCATTATGGCAGTCAGAGGTTGAAGTGACCAAAGGCTTCAAATCGACGATGCCGGCTATGCAAAAATACGTGAAAATTCCGATATCCTGAAATGCAGCCCAACTTATCGGAATCGGTTAATACACACACGAAAACATCACCAAAGGTGTACAGAAGTCATAGTTTGGTCTATTAGGGCCATTATGGCAGTCAGAGGTTGAAGTGACCAAAGGCTTCAAATCGACGATGCCGGCTATGCAAAAATACGTGAAAATTCCGATGTCCTGAAATGCAGCCCAACGTATCGGAATCGGTGAATACACACACGAAGACATCACCAAAGGTGTACAGAAGTCATAGTTTGGTCTATTAGGGCCATTATGGCAGTCAGAGGTTGAAGTGACCAAAGGCTTCAAATCGACGATGCCGGCTATGCAAAAATACGTGAAAATTCCGATGTCCTGAAATGCAGCCCAACTTATCGGAATCGGTTAATACACACACGAAAACATCACCAAAGGTGTACAGAAGTCATAGTTTGGTCTATTAGGGCCATTATGGCAGTCAGAGGTTGAAGTGACCAAAGGCTTCAAATCGACGATGCCGGCTATGCAAAAATACGTGAAAATTCCGATGTCCTGAAATGCAGCCCAACTTATCGGAATCGGTTAATACACACACGAAAACATCACCAAAGGTGTACAGAAGTCATAGTTTGGTCTATTAGGGCCATTATGGCAGTCAGAGGTTGAAGTGACCAAAGGCTTCAAATCGACGATGCCGGCTATGCAAAAATACGTGAAAATTCCGATGTCCTGAAATGCAGCCCAACGTATCAGAATCGGTTAATACACACACGAAAACATCACCAAAGGTGTACAGAAGTCATAGTTTGGTCTATTAGGGCCATTATGGCAGTCAGAGGTTGAAGAGACCAAAGGCAATCGACGATGCCGGCTATGCAAAAATACGTGAAAATTCCGATGTCCTGAAATGCAGCCCAACTTATCGGAATCGGTTAATACACACACGAAAACATCACCAAAGGTGTACAGAAGTCATAGTTTGGTCTATTAGGGCCATTATGGCAGTCAGAGGTTGAAGTGACCAAAGGCTCCAAATCGACGATGCCGGCTATGCAAAAATACGTGAAAATTCCGATGTCCTGAAATGCAGCCCAACTTATCGGAATCGGTTAATACACACACGAAAACATCACCAAAGGTGTACAGAAGTCATAGTTTGGTCTATTAGGGCCTTATGGCAGTCAGAGGTTGAAGTGACCAAAGGCTTCAAATCGACGATGCCGGCTATGCAAAAATACGTGAAAATTCCGATGTCCTGTAATGCAGCCCAACGTATCGGAATCGGTTAATACACACACGAAGACATCACCAAAGGTGTACAGAAGTCAAAGTTTGGTCTATTAGGGCCATTATGGCAGTCAGAGGTTGAAGTGACCAAAGGCTTCAAATCGACGATGCCGGCTATGCAAAAATACGTGAAAATTCCGATGTCCTGAAATGCAGCCCAACGTATCGGAATCGGTGAATACACACACGAAGACATCACCAAAGGTGTACAGAAGTCATAGTTTGGTCTATTAGGGCCATTATGGCAGTCAGAGGTTGAAGTGACCAAAGGCTTCAAATCGACGATGCCGGCTATGCAAAAATACGTGAAAATTCCGATGTCCTGAAATGCAGCCCAACTTATCGGAATCGGTTAATACACACACGAAAACATCACCAAAGGTGTACAGAAGTCATAGTTTGGTCTATTAGGGCCATTATGGCAGTCAGAGGTTGAAGTGACCAAAGGCTTCAAATCGACGATGCCGGCTATGCAAAAATACGTGAAAATTCCGATGTCCTGAAATGCAGCCCAACTTATCGGAATCGGTTAATACACACACGAAAACATCACCAAAGGTGTACAGAAGTCATAGTTTGGTCTATTAGGGCCATTATGGCAGTCAGAGGTTGAAGTGACCAAAGGCTTCAAATCGACGATGCCGGCTATGCAAAAATACGTGAAAATTCCGATGTCCTGAAATGCAGCCCAACGTATCAGAATCGGTTAATACACACACGAAAACATCACCAAAGGTGTACAGAAGTCATAGTTTGGTCTATTAGGGCCATTATGGCAGTCAGAGGTTGAAGAGACCAAAGGCAATCGACGATGCCGGCTATGCAAAAATACGTGAAAATTCCGATGTCCTGAAATGCAGCCCAACTTATCGGAATCGGTTAATACACACACGAAAACATCACCAAAGGTGTACAGAAGTCATAGTTTGGTCTATTAGGGCCATTATGGCAGTCAGAGGTTGAAGTGACCAAAGGCTCCAAATCGACGATGCCGGCTATGCAAAAATACGTGAAAATTCCGATGTCCTGAAATGCAGCCCAACTTATCGGAATCGGTTAATACACACACGAAAACATCACCAAAGGTGTACAGAAGTCATAGTTTGGTCTATTAGGGCCTTATGGCAGTCAGAGGTTGAAGTGACCAAAGGCTTCAAATCGACGATGCCGGCTATGCAAAAATACGTGAAAATTCCGATGTCCTGTAATGCAGCCCAACGTATCGGAATCGGTTAATACACACACGAAGACATCACCAAAGGTGTACAGAAGTCAAAGTTTGGTCTATTAGGGCCATTATGGCAGTCAGAGGTTGAAGTGACCAAAGGCTTCAAATCGACGATGCCGGCTATGCAAAAATACGTGAAAATTCCGATGTCACGGAATGCAGCCCAACTTATCGGAATCGGTTAATACACACACGAAAACATCACCAAAGATGTACAGAAGTCATAGTTTGGTCTATTAGGGCCATTATGGCAGTCAGAGGTTGAAGTGACCAAAGGCTTCAAATCGACGATGCCGGCTATGCAAAAATACGTGAAAATTCCGATGTCCTGAAATGCAGCCCAACGTATCAGAATCGGTTAATACACACACGAAAACATCACCAAAGGTGTACAGAAGTCATAGTTTGGTCTATTAGGGCCATTATGGCAGTCAGAGGTTGAAGTGACCAAAGGCTTCAAATCGACGATGCCGGCTATGCAAAAATACGTGAAAATTCCGATGTCCTGAAATGCAGCCCAACTTATCGGAATCGGTTAATACACACACGAAAACATCACCAAAGGTGTACAGAAGTCATAGTTTGGTCTATTAGGGCCATTATGGCAGTCAGAGGTTGAAGTGACCAAAGGCTTCAAATCGACGATGCCGGCTATGCAAAAATACGTGAAAATTCCGATGTCCTGAAATGCAGCCCAACGTATCAGAATCGGTTAATACACACACGAAAACATCACCAAAGGTGTACAGAAGTCATAGTTTGGTCTATTAGGGCCATTATGGCAGTCAGAGGTTGAAGTGACCAAAGGCTTCAAATCGACGATGCCGGCTATGCAAAAATACGTGAAAATTCCGATATCCTGAAATGCAGCCCAACTTATCGGAATCGGTTAATACACACACGAAAACATCACCAAAGGTGTACAGAAGTCATAGTTTGGTCTATTAGGGCCATTATGGCAGTCAGAGGTTGAAGTGACCAAAGGCTTCAAATCGACGATGCCGGCTATGCAAAAATACGTGAAAATTCCGATGTCCTGAAATGCAGCCCAACGTATCGGAATCGGTTAATACACACACGAAGACATCACCAAAGGTGTACAGAAGTCATAGTTTGGTCTATTAGGGCCATTATGGCAGTCAGAGGTTGAAGTGACCAAAGGCTTCAAATCGACGATGCCGGCTATGCAAAAATACGTGAAAATTCCGATGTCCTGAAATGCAGCCCAACTTATCGGAATCGGTTAATACACACACGAAAACATCACCAAAGGTGTACAGAAGTCATAGTTTGGTCTATTAGGGCCATTATGGCAGTCAGAGGTTTGAAGTGACCAAAGGCTTCAAATCGACGATGCCGGCTATGCAAAAATACGTGAAAATTCCGATGTCCTGAAATGCAGCCCAACTTATCGGAATCGGTTAATACACACACGAAAACATCACCAAAGGTGTACAGAAGTCATAGATTGGTCTATTAGGGCCATTATGGCAGTCCAGAGGTTGAAGTGACCAAAGGCTTCAAATCGACGATGCCGGCTATGCAAAAATACGTGAAAATTCCGATGTCACGGAATGCAGCCCAACTTATCGGAATCGGTTAATACACACACGAAAACATCACCAAAGATGTACAGAAGTCATAGTTTGGTCTATTAGGGCCATTATGGCAGTCAGAGGTTGAAGTGACCAAAGGCTTCAAATCGACGATGCCGGCTATGCAAAAATACGTGAAAATTCCGATGTCCTGAAATGCAGCCCAACGTATCAGAATCGGTTAATACACACCGAAAACATCACCAAAGGTGTACAGAAGTCATAGTTTGGTCTATTAGGGCCATTATGGCAGTCAGAGGTTGAAGTGACCAAAGGCTTCAAATCGACGATGCCGGCTATGCAAAAATACGTGAAAATTCCGATGTCCTGAAATGCAGCCCAACTTATCGGAATCGGTTAATACACACACGAAAACATCACCAAAGGTGTACAGAAGTCATAGTTTGGTCTATTAGGGCCATTATGGCAGTCAGAGGTTGAAGTGACCAAAGGCTTCAAATCGACGATGCCGGCTATGCAAAAATACGTGAAAATTCCGATGTCCTGAAATGCAGCCCAACGTATCAGAATCGGTTAATACACACACGAAAACATCACCAAAGGTGTACAGAAGTCATAGTTTGGTCTATTAGGGCCATTATGGCAGTCAGAGGTTGAAGTGACCAAAGGCTTCAAATCGACGATGCGGCTATGCAAAAATACGTGAAAATTCCGATATCCTGAAATGCAGCCCAACTTATCGGAATCGGTTAATACACACACGAAAACATCACCAAAGGTGTACAGAAGTCATAGTTTGGTCTATTAGGGCCATTATGGCAGTCAGAGGTTGAAGTGACCAAAGGCTTCAAATCGACGATGCCGGCTATGCAAAAATACGTGAAAATTCCGATGTCCTGAAATGCAGCCCAACGTATCGGAATCGGTTAATACACACACGAAGACATCACCAAAGGTGTACAGAAGTCATAGTTTGGTCTATTAGGGCCATTATGGCAGTCAGAGGTTGAAGTGACCAAAGGCTTCAAATCGACGATGCCGGCTATGCAAAAAATACGTGAAAATTCCGATGTCCTGAAATGCAGCCCAACTTATCGGAATCGGTTAATACACACACGAAAACATCACCAAAGGTGTACAGAAGTCATAGTTTGGTCTATTAGGGCCATTAGGCAGTCAGAGGTTGAAGTGACCAAAGGCTTCAAATCGACGATGCCGGCTATGCAAAAATACGTGAAAATTCCGATGTCCTGAAATGCAGCCCAACGTATCAGAATCGGTTAATACACACACGAAAACATCACCAAAGGTGTACAGAAGTCATAGTTTGGTCTATTAGGGCCATTATGGCAGTCAGAGGTTGAAGTGACCAAAGGCTTCAAATCGACGATGCCGGCTATGCAAAAATACGTGAAAATTCCGATGTCCTGAAATGCAGCCCAACGTATCAGAATCGGTTAATACACACACGAAAACATCACCAAAGGTGTACAGAAGTCATAGTTTGGTCTATTAGGGCCATTATGGCAGTCAGAGGTTGAAGTGACCAAAGGCTTCAAATCGACGATGCCGGCTATGCAAAAATACGTGAAAATTCCGATGTCCTGAAATGCAGCCCAACGTATCAGAATCGGTTAATACACACACGAAAACATCACCAAAGGTGTACAGAAGTCATAGTTTGGTCTATTAGGGCCATTATGGCAGTCAGAGGTTGAAGTGACCAAAGGCTTCAAATCGACGATGCCGGCTATGCAAACATACGTGAAAATTCCGATGTCCTGAAATGCAGCCCAACTTATCGGAATCGGTTAATACACACACGAAAACATCACCAAAGGTGTACAGAAGTCATAGTTTGGTCTATTAGGGCCATTATGGCAGTCAGAGGTTGAAGTGACCAAAGGCTTCAAATCGACGATGCCGGCTATGCAAAAATACGTGAAAATTCCGATGTCCTGAAATGCAGCCCAACTTATCGGAATCGGTTAATACACACACGAAAACATCACCAAAGGTGTACAGAAGTCATAGTTTGGTCTATTAGGGCCATTATGGCAGTCAGAGGTTGAAGTGACCAAAGGCTTCAAATCGACGATGCCGGCTATGCAAAAATACGTGAAAATTCCGATGTCCTGAAATGCAGCCCAACTTATCGGAATCGGTTAATACACACACGAAAACATCACCATAGGTGTACAGAAGTCATAGTTTGGTCTATTAGGGCCATTATGGCAGTCAGAGGTTGAAGTGACCAAAGGCTTCAAATCGACGATGCCGGCTATGCAAAAATACGTGAAAATTCCGATGTCCTGAAATGCAGCCCAACGTATCAGAATCGGTTAATACACACACGAAAACATCACCAAAGGTGTACAGAAGTCATAGTTTGGTCTATTAGGGCCATTATGGCAGTCAGAGGTTGAAGTGACCAAAGGCTTCAAATCGACGATGCCGGCTATGCAAACATACGTGAAAATTCCGATGTCCTGAAATGCAGCCCAACTTATCGGAATCGGTTAATACACACACGAAAACATCACCAAAGGTGTACAGAAGTCATAGTTTGGTCTATTAGGGCCATTATGGCAGTCAGAGGTTGAAGTGACCAAAGGCTTCAAATCGACGATGCCGGCTATGCAAAAATACGTGAAAATTCCGATGTCCTGAAATGCAGCCCAACTTATCGGAATCGGTTAATACACACACGAAAACATCACCAAAAGGTGTACAGAAGTCATAGTTTGGTCTATTAGGGCCTTATGGCAGTCAGAGGTTGAAGTGACCAAAGGCTTCAAATCGACGATGCCGGCTATGCAAAAATACGTGAAAATTCCGATGTCCTGAAATGCAGCCCAACTTATCGGAATCGGTTAATACACACACGAAAACATCACCATAGGTGTACAGAAGTCATAGTTTGGTCTATTAGGGCCATTATGGCAGTCAGAGGTTGAAGTGACCAAAGGCTTCAAATCGACGATGCCGGCTATGCAAAAATACGTGAAAATTCCGATGTCCTGAAATGCAGCCCAACGTATCAGAATCGGTTAATACACACACGAAAACATCACCAAAGGTGTACAGAAGTCATAGTTTGGTCTATTAGGGCCATTATGGCAGTCAGAGGTTGAAGAGACCAAAGGCTTCAAATCGACGATGCCGGCTATGCAAAAATACGTGAAAATTCCGATGTCCTGAAATGCAGCCCAACTTATCGGAATCGGTTAATACACACACGAAAACATCACCAAAGGTGTACAGAAGTCATAGTTTGGTCTATTAGGGCCATTATGGCAGTCAGAGGTTGAAGTGACCAAAGGCTTCAAATCGACGATGCCGGCTATGCAAAAATACGTGAAAATTCCGATGTCCTGAAATGCAGCCCAACTTATCGGAATCGGTTAATACACACACGAAAACATCACCAAAGGTGTACAGAAGTCATAGTTTGGTCTATTAGGGCCATTATGGCAGTCAGAGGTTGAAGTGACCAAAGGCTTCAAATCGACGATGCCGGCTATGCAAAAATACGTGAAAATTCCGATGTCCTGAAATGCAGCCCAACTTATCGGAATCGGTTAATACACACACGAAAACATCACCAAAGGTGTACAGAAGTCATAGTTTGGTCTATTAGGGCCATTATGGCAGTCAGAGGTTGAAGTGACCAAAGGCTTCAAATCGACGATGCCGGCTATGCAAAAATACGTGAAAATTCCGATGTCCTGAAATGCAGCCCAACTTATCGGAATCGGTTAATACACACACGAAAACATCACCAAAGGTGTACAGAAGTCATAGTTTGGTCTATTAGGGCCATTATGGCAGTCAGAGGTTGAAGTGACTAAAGGCTTCAAATCGACGATGCCGGCTATGCAAAAATACGTGAAAATTCCGATGTCCTGAAATGCAGCCCAACTTATCGGAATCGGTTAATACACACACGAAAACATCACCAAAGGTGTACAGAAGTCATAGTTTGGTCTATTAGGGCCATTATGGCAGTCAGAGGTTGAAGTGACCAAAGGCTTCAAATCGACGATGCCGGCTATGCAAAAATACGTGAAAATTCCGATGTCCTGAAATGCAGCCCAACTTATCGGAATCGGTTAATACACACACGAAAACATCACCAAAGGTGTACAGAAGTCATAGTTTGGTCTATTAGGGCCATTATGGCAGTCAGAGGTTGAAGTGACCAAAGGCTTCAAATCGACGATGCCGGCTATGCAAAAATACGTGAAAATTCCGATGTCCTGAAATGCAGCCCGACTTATCGGAATCGGTTAATACACACACGAAAACATCACCAAAGGTGTACAGAAGTCATAGTTTGGTCTATTAGGGCCATTATGGCAGTCAGAGGTTGAAGTGACCAAAGGCTTCAAATCGACGATGCCGGCTATGCAAAAATACGTGAAAATTCCGATGTCCTGAAATGCAGCCCAACTTATCGGAATCGGTTAATACACACACGAAAACATCACCAAAGGTGTACAGAAGTCATAGTTTGGTCTATTAGGGCCATTATGGCAGTCAGAGGTTGAAGTGACCAAAGGCTTCAAATCGACGATGCCGGCTATGCAAAAATACGTGAAAATTCCGATGTCCTGAAATGCAGCCCAACTTATCGGAATCGGTTAATACACACACGAAAACATCACCAAAGGTGTACAGAAGTCATAGTTTGGTCTATTAGGGCCATTATGGCAGTCAGAGGTTGAAGTGACTAAAGGCTTCAAATCGACGATGCCGGCTATGCAAAAATACGTGAAAATTCCGATGTCCTGAAATGCAGCCCAACTTATCGGAATCGGTTAATACACACACGAAAACATCACCAAAGGTGTACAGAAGTCATAGTTTGGTCTATTAGGGCCATTATGGCAGTCAGAGGTGGAAGTGACCAAAGGCTTCAAATCGACGATGCCGGCTATGCAAAAATACGTGAAAATTCCGATGTCCTGAAATGCAGCCCAACGTATCAGAATCGGTTAATACACACACGAAAACATCACCAAAGGTGTACAGAAGTCATAGTTTGGTCTATTAGGGCCATTATGGCAGTCAGAGGTTGAAGTGACCAAAGGCTTCAAATCGACGATGCCGGCTATGCAAAAATACGTGAAAATTCCGATGTCCTGTAATGCAGCCCAACGTATCGGAATCGGTTAATACACACACGAAGACATCACCAAAGGTGTACAGAAGTCAAAGTTTGGTCTATTAGGGCCATTATGGCAGTCAGAGGTTGAAGTGACCAAAGGCTTCAAATCGACGATGCCGGCTATGCAAAAATACGTGAAAATTCCGATGTCCTGAAATGCAGCCCAACGTATCAGAATCGGTTAATACACACACGAAAACATCACCAAAGGTGTACAGAAGTCATAGTTTGGTCTATTAGGGCCATTATGGCAGTCAGAGGTTGAAGTGACCAAAGGCTTCAAATCGACGATGCCGGCTATGCAAAAATACGTGAAAATTCCGATGTCCTGAAATGCAGCCCAACTTATCGGAATCGGTTAATACACACACGAAAACATCACCAAAGGTGTACAGAAGTCATAGTTTGGTCTATTAGGGCCATTATGGCAGTCAGAGGTTGAAGTGACCAAAGGCTTCAAATCGACGATGCCGGCTATGCAAAAATACGTGAAAATTCCGATGTCCTGAAATGCAGCCCAACTTATCGGAATCGGTTAATACACACACGAAAACATCACCAAAGGTGTACAGAAGTCGTAGTTTGGTCTATTAGGGCCATTATGGCAGTCAGAGGTTGAAGTGACCAAAGGCTTCAAATCGACGATGCCGGCTATGCAAAAATACGTGAAAATTGAGATGTCCTGAAATGCAGCCCAACTTATCGGAATCGGTTAATTCACACACGAAAACATCACCAAAGGTGTACAGAAGTCATAGTTTGGTCTATTAGGGCCATTATGGCAGTCAGAGGTTGAAGTGACTAAAGGCTTCAAATCGACGATGCCGGCTATGCAAAAATACGTGAAAATTCCGATGTCACGGAATGCAGCCCAACTTATCGGAATCGGTTAATACACACACGAAAACATCACCAAAGGTGTACAGAAGTCATAGTTTGGTTTATTAGGGCCATTATGGCAGTCAGAGGTTGAAGTGACCAAAGGCTTCAAATCGACGATGCCGGCTATGCAAAAAATACGTGAAAATTCCGATGTCCTGAAATACAGCCCAACTTATCGGAATCGGTTAATACACACACGAAAACATCACCAAAGGTGTACAGAAGTCATAGTTTGGTCTATTAGGGCCATTATGGCAGTCAGAGGTGGAAGTGACCAAAGGCTTCAAATCGACGATGCCGGCTATGCAAAAATACGTGAAAATTCCGATGTCCTGAAATGCAGCCCAACGTATCGGAATCGGTTAATACACACACGAAAACATCACCAAAGGTGTACAGAAGTCATAGTTTGGTCTATTAGGGCCATTATGGCAGTCAGAGGTTGAAGTGACCAAAGGCTTCAAATCGACGATGCCGGCTATGCAAAAATACGTGAAAATTCCGATGTCCTGTAATGCAGCCCAACGTATCGGAATCGGTTAATACACACACGAAGACATCACCAAAGGTGTACAGAAGTCAAAGTTTGGTCTATAAGGGCCATTATGGCAGTCAGAGGTTGAAGTGACCAAAGGCTTCAAATCGACGATGCCGGCTATGCAAAAATACGTGAAAATTCCGATGTCCTGAAATGCAGCCCAACGTATCAGAATCGGTTAATACACACACGAAAACATCACCAAAGGTGTACAGAAGTCATAGTTTGGTCTATTAGGGCCATTATGGCAGTCAGAGGTTGAAGAGACCAAAGGCTTCAAATCGACGATGCCGGCTATGCAAAAATACGTGAAAATTCCGATGTCCTGAAATGCAGCCCAACTTATCGGAATCGGTTAATACACACACGAAAACATCACCAAAGGTGTACAGAAGTCATAGTTTGGTCTATTAGGGCCATTATGGCAGTCAGAGGTTGAAGTGACCAAAGGCTTCAAATCGACGATGCCGGCTATGCAAAAATACGTGAAAATTCCGATGTCCTGAAATGCAGCCCAACTTATCGGAATCGGTTAATACACACACGAAAACATCACCAAAGGTGTACAAAAGTCAAAGTTTGGTCTATTAGGGCCATTATGGCAGTCAGAGGTTGAAGTGACCAAAGGCTCCAAATCGACGATGCCGGCTATGCAAAAATACGTGAAAATTCCGATGTCCTGAAATGCAGCCCAACTTATCGGAATCGGTTAATACACACACGAAAACATCACCAAAGGTGTACAGAAGTCATAGTTTGGTCTATTAGGGCCATTATGGCAGTCAGAGGTTGAAGTGACCAAAGGCTTCAAATCGACGATGCCGGCTATGCAAAAATACGTGAAAATTCCGATGTCCTGAAATGCAGCCCAACGTATCAGAATCGGTTAATACACACACGAAAACATCACCAAAGGTGTACAGAAGTCATAGTTTGGTCTATTAGGGCCATTATGGCAGTCAGAGGTTGAAGTGACCAAAGGCTTCAAATCGACGATGCCGGCTATGCAAAAATACGTGAAAATTCCGATGTCCTGAAATGCAGTCCAACTTATCGGAATCGGTTAATACACACACGAAAACATCACCAAAGGTGTACAGAAGTCATAGTTTGGTCTATTAGGGCCATTATGGCAGTCAGAGGTTGAAGTGACCAAAGGCTTCAAATCGACGATGCCGGCTATGCAAAAATACGTGAAAATTCCGATGTCACGGAATGCAGCCCAACTTATCGGAATCGGTTAATACACACACGAAAACATCACCAAAGGTGTACAGAAGTCATAGTTTGGTCTATTAGGGCCATTATGGCAGTCAGAGGTTGAAGTGACTAAAGGCTTCAAATCGACGATGCCGGCTATGCAAAAATACGTGAAAATTCCGATGTCCTGAAATGAAGCCCAACGTATCGGAATCGGTTAATACACACACGAAGACATCACCAAAGGTGTACAGAAGTCAAAGTTTGGTCTATTAGGGCCATTATGGCAGTCAGAGGTTGAAGTGACCGAAGGCTTCAAATCGACGATGCCGGCTATGCAAAAATACGTGAAAATTCCGATGTCACGGAATGCAGCCCAACTTATCGGAATCGGTTAATACACACACGAAAACATCACCAAAGGTGTACAGAAGTCATAGTTTGGTCTATTAGGGCCATTATGGCAGTCAGAGGTTGAAGTGACCAAAGGCTTCAATGTACAGAAGTCATAGTTTGGTCTATTAGGGCCATTATGGCAGTCAGAGGTTGAAGTGACCAAAGGCTTCAAATCGACGATGCCGGCTATGCAAAAATACGTGAAAATTGAGATGTCCTGAAATGCAGCCCAACTTATCGGAATCGGTTAATACACACACGAAAACATCACCAAAGGTGTACAGAAGTCATAGTTTGGTCTATTAGGGCCATTATGGCAGTCAGAGGTTGAAGTGACCAAAGGCTTCAAATCGACGATGCCGGCTATGCAAAAATACGTGAAAATTCCGATGTCCTGAAATGCAGCCCAACTTATCGGAATCGGTTAATACACACACGAAAACATCACCAAAGGTGTACAGAAGTCATAGTTTGGTCTATTAGGGCCATTATGGCAGTCAGAGGTTGAAGTGACCAAAGGCTTCAAATCGACGATGCCGGCTATGCAAAAATACGTGAAAATTCCGATGTCACGGAATGCAGCCCAACTTATCGGAATCGGTTAATACACACACGAAAACATCACCAAAGGTGTACAGAAGTCATAGTTTGGTTTATTAGGGCCATTATGGCAGTCAGAGGTTGAAGTGACCAAAGGCTTCAAATCGACGATGCCGGCTATGCAAAAATACGTGAAAATTCCGATGTCCTGAAATGCAGCCCAACTTATCGGAATCGGTTAATACACACACGAAAACATCACCAAAGGTGTACAGAAGTCATAGTTTGGTCTATTAGGGCCTTATGGCAGTCAGAGGTTGAAGTGACCAAAGGCTTCAAATCGACGATGCCGGCTATGCAAAAATACGTGAAAATTCCGATGTCCTGAAATGCAGCCCAACTTATCGGAATCGGTTAATACACACACGAAAACATCACCATAGGTGTACAGAAGTCATAGTTTGGTCTATTAGGGCCATTATGGCAGTCAGAGGTTGAAGTGACCAAAGGCTTCAAATCGACTATGCCGGCTATGCAAAAATACGTGAAAATTCCGATGTCCTGAAATGCAGCCCAACGTATCAGAATCGGTTAATACACACACGAAAACATCACCAAAGGTGTACAGAAGTCATAGTTTGGTCTATTAGGGCCATTATGGCAGTCAGAGGTTGAAGAGACCAAAGGCTTCAAATTGACGATGCCGGCTATGCAAAAATACGTGAAAATTCCGATGTCCTGAAATGCAGCCCAACTTATCGGAATCGGTTAATACACACACGAAAACATCACCAAAGGTGTACAGAAGTCATAGTTTGGTCTATTAGGGCCATTATGGCAGTCAGAGGTGGAAGTGACCAAAGGCTTCAAATCGACGATGCCGGCTATGCAAAAATACGTGAAAATTCCGATGTCCTGAAATGCAGCCCAACGTATCAGAATCGGTTAATACACACACGAAAACATCACCAAAGGTGTACAGAAGTCATAGTTTGGTCTATTAGGGCCATTATGGCAGTCAGAGGTTGAAGAGACCAAAGGCTTCAAATCGACGATGCCGGCTATGCAAAAATACGTGAAAATTCCGATGTCCTGTAATGCAGCCCAACGTATCGGAATCGGTTAATACACACACGAAGACATCACCAAAGGTGTACAGAAGTCAAAGTTTGGTCTATTAGGGCCATTATGGCAGTCAGAGGTTGAAGTGACCAAAGGCTTCAAATCGACGATGCCGGCTATGCAAAAATACGTGAAAATTCCGATGTCCTGAAATGCAGCCCAACGTATCAGAATCGGTTAATACACACACGAAAACATCACCAAAGGTGTACAGAAGTCATAGTTTGGTCTATTAGGGCCATTATGGCAGTCAGAGGTTGAAGAGACCAAAGGCTTCAAATCGACGATGCCGGCTATGCAAAAATACGTGAAAATTCCGATGTCCTGAAATGCAGCCCAACTTATCGGAATCGGTTAATACACACACGAAAACATCACCAAAGGTGTACAGAAGTCATAGTTTGGTCTATTAGGGCCATTATGGCAGTCAGAGGTTGAAGTGACCAAAGGCTTCAAATCGACGATGCCGGCTATGCAAAAATACGTGAAAATTCCGATGTCCTGAAATGCAGCCCAACTTATCGGAATCGGTTAATACACACACGAAAACATCACCAAAGGTGTACAAAAGTCAAAGTTTGGTCTATTAGGGCCATTATGGCAGTCAGAGGTTGAAGTGACCAAAGGCTCCAAATCGACGATGCCGGCTATGCAAAAATACGTGAAAATTCCGATGTCCTGAAATGCAGCCCAACTTATCGGAATCGGTTAATACACACACGAAAACATCACCAAAGGTGTACAGAAGTCATAGTTTGGTCTATTAGGGCCTTATGGCAGTCAGAGGTTGAAGTGACCAAAGGCTTCAAATCGACGATGCCGGCTATGCAAAAATACGTGAAAATTCCGATGTCCTGAAATGCAGCCCAACGTATCAGAATCGGTTAATACACACACGAAAACATCACCAAAGGTGTACAGAAGTCATAGTTTGGTCTATTAGGGCCATTATGGCAGTCAGAGGTTGAAGTGACCAAAGGCTTCAAATCGACGATGCCGGCTATGCAAAAATACGTGAAAATTCCGATGTCACGGAATGCAGCCCAACTTATCGGAATCGGTTAATACACACACGAAAACATCACCAAAGGTGTACAGAAGTCATAGTTTGGTCTATTAGGGCCATTATGGCAGTCAGAGGTTGAAGAGACCAAAGGCTTCAAATCGACGATGCCGGCTATGCAAAAATACGTGAAAATTCCGATGTCCTGAAATGCAGCCCAACGTATCGGAATCGGTTAATACACACACGAAGACATCACCAAAGGTGTACAGAAGTCATAGTTTGGTCTATTAGGGCCATTATGGCAGTCAGAGGTTGAAGTGACCAAAGGCTTCAAATCGACGATGCCGGCTATGCAAAAATACGTGAAAATTCCGATGTCCTGAAATGCAGCCCAACGTATCAGAATCGGTTAATACACACACGAAAACATCACCAAAGGTGTACAGAAGTCATAGTTTGGTCTATTAGGGCCATTATGGCAGTCAGAGGTTGAAGAGACCAAAGGCTTCAAATCGACGATGCCGGCTATGCAAAAATACGTGAAAATTCCGATGTCCTGAAATGCAGCCCAACTTATCGGAATCGGTTAATACACACACGAAAACATCACCAAAGGTGTACAGAAGTCATAGTTTGGTCTATTAGGGCCATTATGGCAGTCAGAGGTTGAAGAGACCAAAGGCTTCAAATCGACGATGCCGGCTATGCAAAAATACGTGAAAATTCCGATGTCCTGAAATGCAGCCCAACTTATCGGAATCGGTTAATACACACACGAAAACATCACCAAAGGTGTACAGAAGTCATAGTTTGGTCTATTAGGGCCATTATGGCAGTCAGAGGTTGAAGTGACTAAAGGCTTCAAATCGACGATGCCGGCTATGCAAAAATACGTGAAAATTCCGATGTCCTGAAATGCAGCCCAACTTATCGGAATCGGTTAATACACACACGAAAACATCACCAAAGGTGTACAGAAGTCATAGTTTGGTCTATTAGGGCCATTATGGCAGTCAGAGGTGGAAGTGACCAAAGGCTTCAAATCGACGATGCCGGCTATGCAAAAATACGTGAAAATTCCGATGTCCTGAAATGCAGCCCAACGTATCAGAATCGGTTAATACACACACGAAAACATCACCAAAGGTGTACAGAAGTCATAGTTTGGTCTATTAGGGCCATTATGGCAGTCAGAGGTTGAAGTGACCAAAGGCTTCAAATCGACGATGCCGGCTATGCAAAAATACGTGAAAATTCCGATGTCCTGTAATGCAGCCCAACGTATCGGAATCGGTTAATACACACACGAAGACATCACCAAAGGTGTACAGAAGTCAAAGTTTGGTCTATTAGGGCCATTATGGCAGTCAGAGGTTGAAGTGACCAAAGGCTTCAAATCGACGATGCCGGCTATGCAAAAATACGTGAAAATTCCGATGTCATGAAATGCAGCCCAACGTATCAGAATCGGTTAATACACACACGAAAACATCACCAAAGGTGTACAGAAGTCATAGTTTGGTCTATTAGGGCCATTATGGCAGTCAGAGGTTGAAGTGACCAAAGGCTTCAAATCGACGATGCCGGCTATGCAAAAATACGTGAAAATTCCGATGTCCTGTAATGCAGCCCAACGTATCGGAATCGGTTAATACACACACGAAGACATCACCAAAGGTGTACAGAAGTCAAAGTTTGGTCTATTAGGGCCATTATGGCAGTCAGAGGTTGAAGTGACCAAAGGCTTCAAATCGACGATGCCGGCTATGCAAAAATACGTGAAAATTCCGATGTCCTGAAATGCAGCCCAACGTATCAGAATCGGTTAATACACACACGAAAACATCACCAAAGGTGTACAGAAGTCATAGTTTGGTCTATTAGGGCCATTATGGCAGTCAGAGGTTGAAGAGACCAAAGGCTTCAAATCGACGATGCCGGCTATGCAAAAATACGTGAAAATTCCGATGTCACGGAATGCAGCCCAACTTATCGGAATCGGTTAATACACACACGAAAACATCACCAAAGGTGTACAGAAGTCATAGTTTGGTCTATTAGGGCCATTATGGCAGTCAGAGGTTGAAGAGACCAAAGGCTTCAAATCGACGATGCCGGCTATGCAAAAATACGTGAAAATTCCGATGTCCTGAAATGCAGCCCAACTTATCGGAATCGGTTAATACACACACGAAAACATCACCAAAGGTGTACAGAAGTCATAGTTTGGTCTATTAGGGGCATTATGGCAGTCAGAGGTTGAAGTGACTAAAGGCTTCAAATCGACGATGCCGGCTATGCAAAAATACGTGAAAATTCCGATGTCCTGAAATGCAGCCCAACTTATCGGAATCGGTTAATACACACACGAAAACATCACCAAAGGTGTACAGAAGTCATAGTTTGGTCTATTAGGGCCATTATGGCAGTCAGAGGTGGAAGTGACCAAAGGCTTCAAATCGACGATGCCGGCTATGCAAAAATACGTGAAAATTCCGATGTCCTGAAATGCAGCCCAACGTATCAGAATCGGTTAATACACACACGAAAACATCACCAAAGGTGTACAGAAGTCATAGTTTGGTCTATTAGGGCCATTATGGCAGTCAGAGGTTGAAGTGACCAAAGGCTTCAAATCGACGATGCCGGCTATGCAAAAATACGTGAAAATTCCGATGTCCTGTAATGCAGCCCAACGTATCGGAATCGGTTAATACACACACGAAGACATCACCAAAGGTGTACAGAAGTCAAAGTTTGGTCTATTAGGGCCATTATGGCAGTCAGAGGTTGAAGTGACCAAAGGCTTCAAATCGACGATGCCGGCTATGCAAAAATACGTGAAAATTCCGATGTCCTGAAATGCAGCCCAACGTATCAGAATCGGTTAATACACACACGAAAACATCACCAAAGGTGTACAGAAGTCATAGTTTGGTCTATTAGGGCCATTATGGCAGTCAGAGGTTGAAGAGACCAAAGGCTTCAAATCGACGATGCCGGCTATGCAAAAATACGTGAAAATTCCGATGTCACGGAATGCAGCCCAACTTATCGGAATCGGTTAATACACACACGAAAACATCACCAAAGGTGTACAGAAGTCATAGTTTGGTCTATTAGGGCCATTATGGCAGTCAGAGGTTGAAGAGACCAAAGGCTTCAAATCGACGATGCCGGCTATGCAAAAATACGTGAAAATTCCGATGTCCTGAAATGCAGCCCAACTTATCGGAATCGGTTAATACACACACGAAAACATCACCAAAGGTGTACAGAAGTCATAGTTTGGTCTATTAGGGCCATTATGGCAGTCAGAGGTTGAAGTGACTAAAGGCTTCAAATCGACGATGCCGGCTATGCAAAAATACGTGAAAATTCCGATGTCCTGAAATGCAGCCCAACTTATCGGAATCGGTTAATACACACACGAAAACATCACCAAAGGTGTACAGAAGTCATAGTTTGGTCTATTAGGGCCATTATGGCAGTCAGAGGTGGAAGTGACCAAAGGCTTCAAATCGACGATGCCGGCTATGCAAAAATACGTGAAAATTCCGATGTCCTGAAATGCAGCCCAACGTATCAGAATCGGTTAATACACACACGAAAACATCACCAAAGGTGTACAGAAGTCATAGTTTGGTCTATTAGGGCCATTATGGCAGTCAGAGGTTGAAGTGACCAAAGGCTTCAAATCGACGATGCCGGCTATGCAAAAATACGTGAAAATTCCGATGTCCTGTAATGCAGCCCAACGTATCGGAATCGGTTAATACACACACGAAGACATCACCAAAGGTGTACAGAAGTCAAAGTTTGGTCTATTAGGGCCATTATGGCAGTCAGAGGTTGAAGTGACCAAAGGCTTCAAATCGACGATGCCGGCTATGCAAAAATACGTGAAAATTCCGATGTCCTGAAATGCAGCCCAACGTATCAGAATCGGTTAATACACACACGAAAACATCACCAAAGGTGTACAGAAGTCATAGTTTGGTCTATTAGGGCCATTATGGCAGTCAGAGGTTGAAGAGACCAAAGGCTTCAAATCGACGATGCCGGCTATGCAAAAATACGTGAAATTTCCGATGTCCTGAAATGCAGCCCAACTTATCGGAATCGGTTAATACACACACGAAAACATCACCAAAGGTGTACAGAAGTCATAGTTTGGTCTATTAGGGCCATTATGGCAGTCAGAGGTTGAAGTGACCAAAGGCTTCAAATCGACGATGCCGGCTATGCAAAAATACGTGAAAATTCCGATGTCCTGAAATGCAGCCCAACTTATCGGAATCGGTTAATACACACACGAAAACATCACCAAAGGTGTACAAAAGTCAAAGTTTGGTCTATTAGGGCCATTATGGCAGTCAGAGGTTGAAGTGACCAAAGGCTCCAAATCGACGATGCCGGCTATGCAAAAATACGTGAAAATTCCGATGTCCTGAAATGCAGCCCAACGTATCGGAATCGGTTAATACACACACGAAGACATCACCAAAGGTGTACAGAAGTCAAAGTTTGGTCTATTAGGGCCATTATGGCAGTCAGAGGTTGAAGTGACCAAAGGCTTCAAATCGACGATGCCGGCTATGCAAAAATACGTGAAAATTCCGATGTCCTGAAATGCAGCCCAACGTATCAGAATCGGTTAATACACACACGAAAACATCACCAAAGGTGTACAGAAGTCATAGTTTGGTCTATTAGGGCCATTATGGCAGTCAGAGGTTGAAGAGACCAAAGGCTTCAAATCGACGATGCCGGCTATGCAAAAATACGTGAAATTTCCGATGTCCTGAAATGCAGCCCAACTTATCGGAATCGGTTAATACACACACGAAAACATCACCAAAGGTGTACAGAAGTCATAGTTTGGTCTATTAGGGCCATTATGGCAGTCAGAGGTTGAAGTGACCAAAGGCTTCAAATCGACGATGCCGGCTATGCAAAAATACGTGAAAATTCCGATGTCCTGAAATGCAGCCCAACTTATCGGAATCGGTTAATACACACACGAAAACATCACCAAAGGTGTACAAAAGTCAAAGTTTGGTCTATTAGGGCCATTATGGCAGTCAGAGGTTGAAGTGACCAAAGGCTCCAAATCGACGATGCCGGCTATGCAAAAATACGTGAAAATTCCGATGTCCTGAAATGCAGCCCAACTTATCGGAATCGGTTAATACACACACGAAAACATCACCAAAGGTGTACAGAAGTCATAGTTTGGTCTATTAGGGCCTTATGGCAGTCAGAGGTTGAAGTGACCAAAGGCTTCAAATCGACGATGCCGGCTATGCAAAAATACGTGAAAATTCCGATGTCACGGAATGCAGCCCAACTTATCGGAATCGGTTAATACACACACGAAAACATCACCAAAGGTGTACAGAAGTCATAGTTTGGTCTATTAGGGCCATTATGGCAGTCAGAGGTTGAAGAGACCAAAGGCTTCAAATCGACGATGCCGGCTATGCAAAAATACGTGAAAATTCCGATGTCCTGAAATGCAGCCCAACGTATCGGAATCGGTTAATACACACACGAAGACATCACCAAAGGTGTACAGAAGTCATAGTTTGGTCTATTAGGGCCATTATGGCAGTCAGAGGTTGAAGTGACCAAAGGCTTCAAATCGACGATGCCGGCTATGCAAAAATACGTGAAAATTCCGATGTCCTGAAATGCAGCCCAACGTATCAGAATCGGTTAATACACACACGAAAACATCACCAAAGGTGTACAGAAGTCATAGTTTGGTCTATTAGGGCCATTATGGCAGTCAGAGGTTGAAGAGACCAAAGGCTTCAAATCGACGATGCCGGCTATGCAAAAATACGTGAAAATTCCGATGTCCTGAAATGCAGCCCAACTTATCGGAATCGGTTAAGACCAAAGGCTTCAAATCGACGATGCCGGCTATGCAAAAATACGTGAAAATTCCGATGTCCTGAAATGCAGCCCAACGTATCAGAATCGGTTAATACACACACGAAAACATCACCAAAGGTGTACAGAAGTCATAGTTTGGTCTATTAGGGCCATTATGGCAGTCAGAGGTTGAAGTGACCAAAGGCTTCAAATCGACGATGCCGGCTATGCAAAAATACGTGAAAATTCCGATGTCCTGAAATGCAGCCCAACTTATCGGAATCGGTTAATACACACACGAAAACATCACCAAAGGTGTACAGAAGTCATAGTTTGGTTTATTAGGGCCATTATGGCAGTCAGAGGTTGAAGTGACCAAAGGCTTCAAATCGACGATGCCGTCTATGCAAAAATACGTGAAAATTCCGATGTGATGAAATGCAGCCCAACGTATCAGAATCGGTTAATACACACACGAAAACATCACCAAAGGTGTACAGAAGTCATAGTTTGGTCTATTAGGGCCATTATGGCAGTCAGAGGTTGAAGTGACCAAAGGCTTCAAATCGACGATGCCGGCTATGCAAAAATACGTGAAAATTCCGATGTCCTGAAATGCAGCCCAACTTATCGGAATCGGTTAATACACACACGAAAACATCACCAAAGGTGTACAGAAGTCATAGTTTGGTCTATTAGGGCCATTATGGCAGTCAGAGGTTGAAGTGACCAAAGGCTTCAAATCGACGATGCCGGCTATGCAAAAATACGTGAAAATTCCGATGTCCTGAAATGCAGCCCAACGTATCAAAATCGCTTAATACACACACGAAAACATCACCAAAGGTGTACAGAAGTCATAGTTTATTCTATTAGGGCCAATATGGCAGTCAGAGGTTGAAGTGACCAAAGGCTTCAAATCGACGATGCCGGCTATGCAAAAATACGTGAAAATTCCGATGTCCTGAAATGCAGCCCAACGTATCAGAATCGGTTAATACACACACGAAGACATCACCAAAGGTGTACAGAAGTCATAGTTTGGTCTATTAGGGCCATTATGGCAGTCAGAGGTTGAAGTGACCAAAGGCTTCAAATCGACGATGCCGGCTATGCAAAAATACGTGAAAATTCCGATGTCCTGAAATGCAGCCCAACTTATCGGAATCGGTTAATACACACACGAAAACATCACCAAAGGTGTACAGAAGTCATAGTTTGGTCTATTAGGGCCATTATGGCAGTCAGAGGTTGAAGTGACCAAAGGCTTCAAATCGACGATGCCGGCTATGCAAAAATACGTGAAAGTTCCGATGTCCTGAAATGCAGCCCAACGTATCAGAATCGGTTAATACACACACGAAAACATCACCAAAGGTGTACAGAAGTCATAGTTTGGTCTATTAGGGCCATTATGGCAGTCAGAGGTTGAAGTGACCAAAGGCTTCAAATCGACGATGCCGGCTATGCAAAAATACGTGAAAATTCCGATGTCCTGAAATGCAGCCCAACTTATCGGAATCGGTTAATACACACACGAAAACATCACCAAAGGTGTACAGAAGTCATAGTTTGGTCTATTAGGGCCATTATGGCAGTCAGAGGTTGAAGTGACCAAAGGCTTCAAATCGACGATGCCGGCTATGCAAAAATACGTGAAAATTCCGATGTCCTGAAATGCAGCCCAACGTATCAAAATCGCTTAATACACACACGAAAACATCACCAAAGGTGTACAGAAGTCATAGTTTATTCTATTAGGGCCAATATGGCAGTCAGAGGTTGAAGTGACCAAAGGCTTCAAATCGACAATGCCGGCTATGCAAAAATACGTGAAAATTCCGATGTCCTGAAATGCAGCCCAACGTATCAGAATCGGTTAATACACACACGAAGACATCACCAAAGGTGTACAGAAGTCATAGTTTGGTCTATTAGGGCCATTATGGCAGTCAGAGGTTGAAGTGACCAAAGGCTTCAAATCGACGATGCCGGCTATGCAAAAATACGTGAAAATTCCGATGTCCTGAAATGCAGCCCAACTTATCGGAATCGGTTAATACACACACGAAAACATCACCAAAGGTGTACAGAAGTCATAGTTTGGTCTATTAGGGCCATTATGGCAGTCAGAGGTTGAAGTGACCAAAGGCTTCAAATCGACGATGCCGGCTATGCAAAAATACGTGAAAATTCCTATATCCTGAAATGCAGCCCAACTTATCGGAATCGGTTAATACACACACGAAAACATCACCAAAGGTGTACAGAAGTCATAGTTTGGTCTATTAGGGCCATTATGGCAGTCAGAGGTTGAAGTGACCAAAGGCTTCAAATCGACGATGCCGGCTATGCAAAAATACGTGAAAATTCCGATATCCTGAAATGCAGCCCAACTTATCGGAATCGGTTAATACACACACGAAAACATCACCGAAGGTGTACAGAAGTCATAGTTTGGTCTATTAGGGCCATTATGGCAGTCAGAGGTTGAAGTGACCAAAGGCTTCAAATCGACGATGCCGGCTATGCAAAAATACGTGAAAATTCCGATGTCCTGAAATGCAGCCCAACTTATCGGAATCGGTTAATACACACACGAAAACATCACCAAAGGTGTACAGAAGTCATAGTTTGGTCTATTAGGGCCATTATGGCAGTCAGAGGTTGAAGTGACCAAGGCTTCAAATCGACGATGCCGGCTATGCAAAAATACGTGAAAATTCCGATGTCCTGAAATGCAGCCCAACTTATCGGAATCGGTTAATACACACACGAAGACATCACCAAAGGTGTACAGAAGTCATAGTTTGGTCTATTAGGGCCATTATGGAAGTCAGAGGTTGAAGTGACCAAAGGCTTCAAATCGACGATGCCGGCTATGCAAAAATACGTGAAAATTCCGATGTCCTGAAATGCAGCCCAACTTATCGGAATCGGTTAATACACACACGAAAACATCACCAAAGGTGTACAGAAGTCATAGTTTGGTCTATTAGGGCCATTATGGCAGTCAGAGGTTGAAGTGACCAACGGCTTCAAATCGACGATGCCGGCTATGCAAAAATACGTGAAAATTCCGATGTCCTGAAATGCAGCCCAACTTATCGGAATCGGTTAATACACACACGAAAACATCACCAAAGGTGTACAGAAGTCATAGTTTGGTCTATTAGGGCCATTATGGCAGTCAGAGGTTGAAGTGACCAAAGGCTTCAAATCGACGATGCCGGCTATGCAAAAATACGTGAAAATTCCGATGTCACGGAATGCAGCCCAACTTATCGGAATCGGTTAATACACACACGAAAACATCACCAAAGGTGTACAGAAGTCATAGTTTGGTCTATTAGGGCCATTATAGCAATCAGAGGTTGAAGTGACCAAAGGCTTCAAATCGACGATGCCGGCTATGCAAAAATACGTGAAAATTCCGATGTCACGGAATGCAGCCCAACTTATCGGAATCGGTTAATACACACACGAAAACATCACCAAAGGTGTACAGAAGTCATAGTTTGGTCTATTAGGGCCAATATGGCAGTCAGAGGTTGAAGTGACCAAAGGCTTCAAATCGACGATGCCGGCTATGCAAAAATACGTGAAAATTCCGATGTCACGGAATGCAGCCCAACTTATCGGAATCGGTTAATACACACACGAAAACATCACCAAAGGTGTACAGAAGTCATAGTTTGGTCTATTAGGGCCATTATGGCAGTCAGAGGTTGAAGTGACCAAAGGCTTCAAATCGACGATGCCGGCTATGCAAAAATACGTGAAAATTCCGATGTCCTGAAATGCAGCCCAACGAATCAGAATCGGTTAATACACACACGAAAACATCACCAAAGGTGTACAGAAGTCATAGTTTGGTCGATTAGGGCCATTATGGCAGTCAGAGGTTGAAGTGACCAAAGGCTTCAAATCGACGATGCCGGCTATGCAAAAATACGTGAAAATTCCGATGTCCTGAAATGCAGCCCAACGTATCAGAATCGGTTAATACACACACGAAAACATCACCAAAGGTGTACAGAAGTCATAGTTTGGTCTATTAGGGCCATTATGGCAGTCAGAGGTTGAAGTGACCAAAGGCTTCAAATCGACGATGCCGGCTATGCAAAAATACGTGAAAATTCCGATGTCACGGAATGCAGCCCAACGTATCAGAATCGGTTAATACACACACGAAAACATCACCAAAGGTGTACAGAAAAGTCATAGTTTGGTCTATTAGGGCCATTATAGCAATCAGAGGTTGAAGTGACCAAAGGCTTCAAATCGACGATGCCGGCTATGCAAAAATACGTGAAAATTCCGATGTCCTGAAATGCAGCCCAACGTATCAGAATCGGTTAATACACACACGAAAACATCACCAAAGGTGTACAGAAGTCATAGTTTGGTCTATTAGGGCCAATATGGCAGTCAGAGGTTGAAGTGACCAAAGGCTTCAAATCGACGATGCCGGCTATGCAAAAATACGTGAAAATTCCGATGTCCTGAAATGCAGACCAACGTATCAGAATCGGTTAATACACACACGAAGACATCACCAAAGGTGTACAGAAGTCATAGTTTGGTCTATTAGGGCCATTATGGCAGTCAGAGGTTGAAGTGACCAAAGGCTTCAAATCGACGATGCCGGCTATGTAAAAATACGTGAAAATTCCGATGTCCTGAAATGCAGCCCAACGTATCGGAATCGGTTAATACACACACGAAAACATCACCAAAGGTGTACAGAAGTCAAAGTTTGGTTTATTAGGGCCATTATGGCAGTCAGAGGTTGAAGTGACCAAGGCTTCAAATCGACGATGCCGGCTATGCAAAAATACGTGAAAATTCCGATGTCCTGAAATGCAGCCCAACTTATCGGAATCGGTTAATACACACACGAAAACATCACCAAAGGTGTACAGAAGTCATAGTTTGGTCTATTAGGGCCATTATGGCAGTCAGAGGTTGAAGTGACCAAAGGCTTCAAATCGACGATGCCGGCTATGCAAAAATACGTGAAAATTCCGATGTCCTGAAATGCAGCCCAACGTATCGGAATCGGTTAATACACACACGAAGACATCACCAAAGGTGTACAGAAGTCATAGTTTGGTCTATTAGGGCCATTATGGCAGTCAGAGGTTGAAGTGACCAAAGGCTTCAAATCGACGATGCCGGCTATGCAAAAATACGTGAAAATTCCGATGTCCTGAAATGCAGCCCAACTTATCGGAATCGGTTAATACACACACGAAAACATCACCAAAGGTGTACAGAAGTCATAGTTTGGTCTATTAGGGCCATTATGGCAGTCAGAGGTTGAAGGCTTCAAATCGACGATGCCGGCTATGCAAAAATACGTGAAAATTCCGATGTCCTGAAATGCAGCCCAACTTATCGGAATCGGTTAATACACACACGAAAACATCACCAAAGGTGTACAGAAGTCATAGTTTGGTCTATTAGGGCCATTATGGCAGTCAGAGGTTGAAGTGACCAAAGGCTTCAAATCGACGATGCAGCCCAACGAATCAGAATCGGTTAATACACACACGAAAACATCACCAAAGGTGTACAGAAGTCATAGTTTGGTCTATTAGGGCCATTATGGCAGTCAGAGGTTGAAGTGACCAAAGGCTTCAAATCGACGATGCCGGCTATGCAAAAATACGGGAAAATTCCGATGTCCTGAAATGCAGCCCAACTTATCGGAATCGGTTAATACACACACGAAAACATCACCAAAGGTGTACAGAAGTCATAGTTTGGTCTATTAGGGCCATTATGGCAGTCAGAGGTTGAAGTGACCAAAGGCTTCAAATCGACGATGCCGGCTATGCAAAAATACGTGAAAATTCCGATGTCCTGAAATGCAGCCCAACTTATCGGAATCGGTTAATACACACACGAAAACATCACCAAAGGTGTACAGAAGTCATAGTTTGGTCTATTAGGGCCATTATGGCAGTCAGAGGTTGAAGTGACCAAAGGCTTCAAATCGACGATGCCGGCTATGCAAAAATACGTGAAAATTCCGATGTCACGGAATGCAGCCCAACTTATCGGAATCGGTTAATACACACACGAAAACATCACCAAAGGTGTACAGAAGTCATAGTTTGGTCTATTAGGGCCATTATAGCAATCAGAGGTTGAAGTGACCAAAGGCTTCAAATCGACGATGCCGGCTATGCAAAAATACGTGAAAATTCCGATGTCACGGAATGCAGCCCAACTTATCGGAATCGGTTAATACACACACGAAAACATCACCAAAGGTGTACAGAAGTCATAGTTTGGTCTATTAGGGCCAATATGGCAGTCAGAGGTTGAAGTGACCAAAGGCTTCAAATCGACGATGCCGGCTATGCAAAAATACGTGAAAATTCCGATGTCACGGAATGCAGCCCAACTTATCGGAATCGGTTAATACACACACGAAAACATCACCAAAGGTGTACAGAAGTCATAGTTTGGTCTATTAGGGCCATTATGGCAGTCAGAGGTTGAAGTGACCAAAGGCTTCAAATCGACGATGCCGGCTATGCAAAAATACGTGAAAATTCCGATGTCCTGAAATGCAGCCCAACGAATCAGAATCGGTTAATACACACACGAAAACATCACCAAAGGTGTACAGAAGTCATAGTTTGGTCGATTAGGGCCATTATGGCAGTCAGAGGTTGAAGTGACCAAAGGCTTCAAATCGACGATGCCGGCTATGCAAAAATACGTGAAAATTCCGATGTCCTGAAATGCAGCCCAACGTATCAGAATCGGTTAATACACACACGAAAACATCACCAAAGGTGTACAGAAGTCATAGTTTGGTCTATTAGGGCCATTATGGCAGTCAGAGGTTGAAGTGACCAAAGGCTTCAAATCGACGATGCCGGCTATGCAAAAATACGTGAAAATTCCGATGTCACGGAATGCAGCCCAACGTATCAGAATCGGTTAATACACACACGAAAACATCACCAAAGGTGTACAGAAAAGTCATAGTTTGGTCTATTAGGGCCATTATAGCAATCAGAGGTTGAAGTGACCAAAGGCTTCAAATCGACGATGCCGGCTATGCAAAAATACGTGAAAATTCCGATGTCCTGAAATGCAGCCCAACGTATCAGAATCGCTTAATACACACACGAAAACATCACCAAAGGTGTACAGAAGTCATAGTTTGGTCTATTAGGGCCAATATGGCAGTCAGAGGTTGAAGTGACCAAAGGCTTCAAATCGACGATGCCGGCTATGCAAAAATACGTGAAAATTCCGATGTCCTGAAATGCAGACCAACGTATCAGAATCGGTTAATACACACACGAAGACATCACCAAAGGTGTACAGAAGTCATAGTTTGGTCTATTAGGGCCATTATGGCAGTCAGAGGTTGAAGTGACCAAAGGCTTCAAATCGACGATGCCGGCTATGTAAAAATACGTGAAAATTCCGATGTCCTGAAATGCAGCCCAACGTATCGGAATCGGTTAATACACACACGAAAACATCACCAAAGGTGTACAGAAGTCAAAGTTTGGTTTATTAGGGCCATTATGGCAGTCAGAGGTTGAAGTGACCAAGGCTTCAAATCGACGATGCCGGCTATGCAAAAATACGTGAAAATTCCGATGTCCTGAAATGCAGCCCAACTTATCGGAATCGGTTAATACACACACGAAAACATCACCAAAGGTGTACAGAAGTCATAGTTTGGTCTATTAGGGCCATTATGGCAGTCAGAGGTTGAAGTGACCAAAGGCTTCAAATCGACGATGCCGGCTATGCAAAAATACGTGAAAATTCCGATGTCCTGAAATGCAGCCCAACGTATCGGAATCGGTTAATACACACACGAAGACATCACCAAAGGTGTACAGAAGTCATAGTTTGGTCTATTAGGGCCATTATGGCAGTCAGAGGTTGAAGTGACCAAAGGCTTCAAATCGACGATGCCGGCTATGCAAAAATACGTGAAAATTCCGATGTCCTGAAATGCAGCCCAACTTATCGGAATCGGTTAATACACACACGAAAACATCACCAAAGGTGTACAGAAGTCATAGTTTGGTCTATTAGGGCCATTATGGCAGTCAGAGGTTGAAGTGACCAAAGGCTTCAAATCGACGATGCCGGCTATGCAAAAATACGTGAAAATTCCGATGTCCTGAAATGCAGCCCAACTTATCGGAATCGGTTAATACACACACGAAAACATCACCAAAGGTGTACAGAAGTCATAGTTTGGTCTATTAGGGCCATTATGGCAGTCAGAGGTTGAAGTGACCAAAGGCTTCAAATCGACGATGCCGGCTATGCAAAAATACGTGAAAATTCCGATGTCACGGAATGCAGCCCAACTTATCGGAATCGGTTAATACACACACGAAAACATCACCAAAGGTGTACAGAAGTCATAGTTTGGTCTATTAGGGCCAATATGGCAGTCAGAGGTTGAAGTGACCAAAGGCTTCAAATCGACGATGCCGGCTATGCAAAAATACGTGAAAATTCCGATGTCCTGAAATGCAGCCCAACTTATCGGAATCGGTTAATACACACACGAAAACATCACCAAAGGTGTACAGAAGTCATAGTTTGGTCTATTAGGGCCATTATGGCAGTCAGAGGTTGAAGTGACCAAAGGCTTCAAATCGACGATGCCGGCTATGCAAAAATACGTGAAAATTCCGATGTCACGGAATGCAGCCCAACTTATCGGAATCGGTTAATACACACACGAAAACATCACCAAAGGTGTACAGAAGTCATAGTTTGGTCTATTAGGGCCATTATGGCAGTCAGAGGTTGAAGTGACCAAAGGCTTCAAATCGACGATGCCGGCTATGCAAAAATACGTGAAAATTCCGATGTCCTGAAATGCAGCCCAACGAATCAGAATCGGTTAATACACACACGAAAACATCACCAAAGGTGTACAGAAGTCATAGTTTGGTCGATTAGGGCCATTATGGCAGTCAGAGGTTGAAGTGACCAAAGGCTTCAAATCGACGATGCCGGCTATGCAAAAATACGTGAAAATTCCGATGTCCTGAAATGCAGCCCAACGTATCAGAATCGGTTAATACACACACGAAAACATCACCAAAGGTGTACAGAAGTCATAGTTTGGTCTATTAGGGCCATTATGGCAGTCAGAGGTTGAAGTGACCAAAGGCTTCAAATCGACGATGCCGGCTATGCAAAAATACGTGAAAATTCCGATGTCACGGAATGCAGCCCAACGCATCAGAATCGGTTAATACACACACGAAAACATCACCAAAGGTGTACAGAAAAGTCATAGTTTGGTCTATTAGGGCCATTATAGCAATCAGAGGTTGAAGTGACCAAAGGCTTCAAATCGACGATGCCGGCTATGCAAAAATACGTGAAAATTCCGATGTCCTGAAATGCAGCCCAACGTATCAGAATCGCTTAATACACACACGAAAACATCACCAAAGGTGTACAGAAGTCATAGTTTGGTCTATTAGGGCCAATATGGCAGTCAGAGGTTGAAGTGACCAAAGGCTTCAAATCGACGATGCCGGCTATGCAAAAATACGTGAAAATTCCGATGTCCTGAAATGCAGCCCAACGTATCAGAATCGGTTAATACACACACGAAAACATCACCAAAGGTGTACAGAAGTCATAGTTTGGTCTATTAGGGCCATTATGGCAGTCAGAGGTTGAAGTGACCAAAGGCTTCAAATCGACGATGCCGGCTATGCAAAAATACGTGAAAATTCCGATGTCCTGAAATGCAGCCCAACTTATCGGAATCGGTTAATACACACACGAAAACATCACCAAAGGTGTACAGAAGTCATAGTTTGGTCTATTAGGGCCATTATGGCAGTCAGAGGTTGAAGTGACCAAAGGCTTCAAATCGACGATGCCGGCTATGCAAAAATACGTGAAAATTCCGATGTCACGGAATGCAGCCCAACTTATCGGAATCGTTTAATACACACACGAAAACATCACCAAAGGTGTACAGAAGTCATAGTTTGGTCTATTAGGGCCATTATGGCAGTCAGAGGTTGAAGTGACCAAAGGCTTCAAATCGACGATGCCGGCTATGCAAAAATACGTGAAAATTCCGATGTCCTGAAATGCAGCCCAACGTATCAGAATCGCTTAATACACACACGAAAACATCACCAAAGGTGTACAGAAGTCATAGTTTGGTCTATTAGGGCCAATATGGCAGTCAGAGGTTGAAGTGACCAAAGGCTTCAAATCGACGATGCCGGCTATGCAAAAATACGTGAAAATTCCGATGTCCTGAAATGCAGCCCAACGTATCAGAATCGGTTAATACACACACGAAAACATCACCAAAGGTGTACAGAAGTCATAGTTTGGTCTATTAGGGCCATTATGGCAGTCAGAGGTTGAAGTGACCAAAGGCTTCAAATCGACGATGCCGGCTATGCAAAAATACGTGAAAATTCCGATGTCCTGAAATGCAGACCAACGTATCAGAATCGGTTAATACACACACGAAAACATCACCAAAGGTGTACAGAAGTCATAGTTTGGTCTATTAGGGCCATTATGGCAGTCAGAGGTTGAAGTGACCAAAGGCTTCAAATCGACGATGCCGGCTATGCAAAAATACGTGAAAATTCCGATGTCCTGAAATGCAGCCCAACGTATCAGAATCGGTTAATACACACACGAAAACATCACCAAAGGTGTACAGAAGTCATAGTTTGATCTATTAGGGCCATTATGGCAGTCAGAGGTTGAAGTGACCAAAGGCTTCAAATCGACGATGCCGGCTATGCAAAAATACGTGAAAATTCCGATGTCACGGAATGCCGCCCAACTTATCGGAATCGGTTAATACACACACGAAAACATCACCAAAGGTGTACAGAAGTCATAGTTTGGTTTATTAGGGCCATTATGGCAGTCAGAGGTTGAAGTGACCAAAGGCTTCAAATCGACGATGCCGGCTATGCAAAAATACGTGAAAATTCCGATGTCCTGAAATGCAGCCCAACTTATCGGAATCGGTTAATACACACACGAAAACATCACCAAAGGTGTACAGAAGTCATAGTTTGGTCTATTAGGGCCATTATGGCAGTCAGAGGTTGAAGTGACCAAAGGCTTCAAATCGACGATGCCGGCTATGCAAAAATACGTGAAAATTCCGATGTCACGGAATGCAGCCCAACGTATCAGAATCGGTTAATACACACACGAAAACATCACCAAAGGTGTTCAGAAGTCATAGTTTGGTCTATTAGGGCCATTATGGCAGTCAGAGGTTGAAGTGACCAAAGGCTTCAAATCGACGATGCCGGCTATGCAAAAATACGTGAAAATTCCGATGTCCTGAAATGCAGCCCAACGTATCAGAATCGGTTAATACACACACGAAAACATCACCAAAGGTGTACAGAAGTCATAGTTTGGTCTATTAGGGCCATTATGGCAGTCAGAGGTTGAAGTGACCAAAGGCTTCAAATCGACGATGCCGGCTATGCAAAAATACGTGAAAATTCCGATGTCACGGAATGCAGCCCAACTTATCGGAATCGGTTAATACACACACGAAAACATCACCAAAGGTGTACAGAAGTCATAGTTTGGTCTATTAGGGCCATTATGGCAGTCAGAGGTTGAAGTGACCAAAGGCTTCAAATCGACGATGCCGGCTATGCAAAAATACGTGAAAATTCCGATGTCCTGAAATGCAGCCCAACTTATCGGAATCGGTTAATACACACACGAAAACATCACCAAAGGTGTACAGAAGTCATAGTTTGGTCTATTAGGGCCATTATGGCAGTCAGAGGTTGAAGTGACCAAAGGCTTCAAATCGACGATGCCGGCTATGCAAAAATACGTGAAAATTCCGATGTCACGGAATGCAGCCCAACTTATCGGAATCGTTTAATACACACACGAAAACATCACCAAAGGTGTACAGAAGTCATAGTTTGGTCTATTAGGGCCATTATGGCAGTCAGAGGTTGAAGTGACCAAAGGCTTCAAATCGACGATGCCGGCTATGCAAAAATACGTGAAAATTCCGATGTCCTGAAATGCAGCCCAACGTATCAGAATCGGTTAATACACACACGAAAACATCACCAAAGGTGTACAGAAGTCATAGTTTGATCTATTAGGGCCATTATGGCAGTCAGAGGTTGAAGTGACCAAAGGCTTCAAATCGACGATGCCGGCTATGCAAAAATACGTGAAAATTCCGATGTCCTGAAATGCAGCCCAACTTATCGGAATTGGTTAATACACACACGAAAACATCACCAAAGGTGTACAGAAGTCATAGTTTGGTTTATTAGGGTCATTATGGCAGTCAGAGGTTGAAGTGACCAAAGGCTTCAAATCGACGATGCCGGCTATGCAAAAATACGTGAAAATTCCGATGTCACGGAATGCCGCCCAACTTATCGGAATCGGTTAATACACACACGAAAACATCACCAAAGGTGTACAGAAGTCATAGTTTGGTTTATTAGGGCCATTATGGCAGTCAGAGGTTGAAGTGACCAAAGGCTTCAAATCGACGATGCCGGCTATGCAAAAATACGTGAAAATTCCGATGTCCTGAAATGCAGCCCAACTTATCGGAATCGGTTAATACACACACGAAAACATCACCAAAGGTGTACAGAAGTCTTAGTTTGGTCTATTAGGGCCATTATGGCAGTCAGAGGTTGAAGTGACCAAAGGCTTCAAATCGACGATGCCGGCTATGCAAAAATACGTGAAAATTCCGATGTCACGGAATGCAGCCCAACGTATCAGAATCGGTTAATACACACACGAAAACATCACCAAAGGTGTACAGAAGTCATAGTTTGGTCTATTAGGGCCATTATGGCAGTCAGAGGTTGAAGTGACCAAAGGCTTCAAATCGACGATGCCGGCTATGCAAAAATACGTGAAAATTCCGATGTCCTGAAATGCAGCCCAACGTATCAGAATCGGTTAATACACACACGAAAACATCACCAAAGGTGTACAGAAGTCATAGTTTGGTCTATTAGGGCCATTATGGCAGTCAGAGGTTGAAGTGACCAAAGGCTTCAAATCGACGATGCCGGCTATGCAAAAATACGTGAAAATTCCGATGTCACGGAATGCAGCCCAACTTATCGGAATCGGTTAATACACACACGAAAACATCACCAAAGGTGTACAGAAGTCATAGTTTGGTCTATTAGGGCCATTATGGCAGTCAGAGGTTGAAATGACCAAAGGCTTCAAATCGACGATGCCGGCTATGCAAAAATACGTGAAAATTCCGATGTCCTGAAATGCAGCCCAACGTATCAGAATCGGTTAATACACACACGAAAACATCACCAAAGGTGTACAGAAGTCATAGTTTGGTCTATTAGGGCCATTATGGCAGTCAGAGGTTGAAGTGACCAAACACTTCAAATCGACGATGCCGGCTATGCAAAAATACGTGAAAATTCCGATGTCCTGAAATGCAGCCCAACGTATCAGAATCGGTTAATACACACACGAAAACATCACCAAAGGTGTACAGAAGTCATAGTTTGGTTTATTAGGGCCATTATGGCAGTCAGAGGTTGAAGTGACCAAAGGCTTCAAATCGACGATGCCGGCTATGCAAAAATACGTGAAAATTCCGATGTCCTGAAATGCAGCCCAACTTATCGGAATCGGTTAATACACACACGAAAACATCACCAAAGGTGTACAGAAGTCATAGTTTGGTCTATTAGGGCCATTATGGCAGTCAGAGGTTGAAGTGACCAAAGGCTTCAAATCGACGATGCCGGCTATGCAAAAATACGTGAAAATTCCGATGTCACGGAATGCAGCCCAACGTATCAGAATCGGTTAATACACACACGAAAACATCACCAAAGGTGTTCAGAAGTCATAGTTTGGTCTATTAGGGCCATTATGGCAGTCAGAGGTTGAAGTGACCAAAGGCTTCAAATCGACGATGCCGGCTATGCAAAAATACGTGAAAATTCCGATGTCCTGAAATGCAGCCCAACGTATCAGAATCGGTTAATACACACACGAAAACATCACCCAAGGTGTACAGAAGTCATAGTTTGGTCTATTAGGGCCATTATGGCAGTCAGAGGTTGAAGTGACCAAAGGCTTCAAATCGACGATGCCGGCTATGCAAAAATACGTGAAAATTCCGATGTCACGGAATGCAGCCCAACTTATCGGAATCGGTTAATACACACACGAAAACATCACCAAAGGTGTACAGAAGTCATAGTTTGGTCTATTAGGGCCATTATGGCAGTCAGAGGTTGAAGTGACCAAAGGCTTCAAATCGACGATGCCGGCTATGCAAAAATACGTGAAAATTCCGATGTCCTGAAATGCAGCCCAACTTATCGGAATCGGTTAATACACACACGAAAACATCACCAAAGGTGTACAGAAGTCATAGTTTGGTCTATTAGGGCCATTATGGCAGTCAGAGGTTGAAGTGACCAAAGGCTTCAAATCGACGATGCCGGCTATGCAAAAATACGTGAAAATTCCGATGTCACGGAATGCAGCCCAACTTATCGGAATCGTTTAATACACACACGAAAACATCACCAAAGGTGTACAGAAGTCATAGTTTGGTCTATTAGGGCCATTATGGCAGTCAGAGGTTGAAGTGACCAAAGGCTTCAAATCGACGATGCCGGCTATGCAAAAATACGTGAAAATTCCGATGTCCTGAAATGCAGACCAACGTATCAGAATCGGTTAATACACACACGAAAACATCACCAAAGGTGTACAGAAGTCATAGTTTGGTCTATTAGGGCCATTATGGCAGTCAGAGGTTGAAGTGACCAAAGGCTTCAAATCGACGATGCCGGCTATGCAAAAATACGTGAAAATTCCGATGTCCTGAAATGCAGCCCAACGTATCAGAATCGGTTAATACACACACGAAAACATCACCAAAGGTGTACAGAAGTCATAGTTTGATCTATTAGGGCCATTATGGCAGTCAGAGGTTGAAGTGACCAAAGGCTTCAAATCGACGATGCCGGCTATGCAAAAATACGTGAAAATTCCGATGTCCTGAAATGCAGCCCAACTTATCGGAATTGGTTAATACACACACGAAAACATCACCAAAGGTGTACAGAAGTCATAGTTTGGTTTATTAGTGTCATTATGGCAGTCAGAGGTTGAAGTGACCAAAGGCTTCAAATCGACGATGCCGGCTATGCAAAAATACGTGAAAATTCCGATGTCACGGAATGCCGCCCAACTTATCGGAATCGGTTAATACACACACGAAAACATCACCAAAGGTGTACAGAAGTCATAGTTTGGTTTATTAGGGCCATTATGGCAGTCAGAGGTTGAAGTGACCAAAGGCTTCAAATCGACGATGCCGGCTATGCAAAAATACGTGAAAATTCCGATGTCCTGAAATGCAGCCCAACGTATCAGAATCGGTTAATACACACACGAAAACATCACCAAAGGTGTACAGAAGTCATAGTTTGGTCTATTAGGGCCATTATGGCAGTCAGAGGTTGAAGTGACCAAAGGCTTCAAATCGACGATGCCGGCTATGCAAAAATACGTGAAAATTCCGATGTCCTGAAATGCAGCCCAACGTATCGGAATCGGTTAATACACACACGAAAACATCACCAAAGGTGTACAGAAGTCATAGTTTGGTCTATTAGGGCCATTATGGCAGTCAGAGGTTGAAGTGACCAAAGGCTTCAAATCGACGATGCCGGCTATGCAAAAATACGTGAAAATTCCGATGTCACGGAATGCAGCCCAACGTATCGGAATCGGTTAATACACACACGAAAACATCACCAAAGGTGTACAGAAGTCATAGTTTGGTCTATTAGGGCCATTATGGCAGTCAGAGGTTGATGTGACCAAAGGCTTTAAATCGACGATGCCGGCTATGCAAAAATACGTGAAAATTCCGATGTCACGGAATGCAGCCCAACGTATCGGAATCGGTTAATACACACACGAAAACATCACCAAAGGTGTACAGAAGTCATAGTTTGGTCTATTAGGGCCATTATGGCAGTCAGAGGTTGAAGTGACCAAAGGCTTCAAATCGACGATGCCGGCTATGCAAAAATACGTGAAAATTCCGATGTCCTGAAATGCAGCCCAACGTATCAGAATCGGTTAATACACACACGAAAACATCACCAAAGGTGTACAGAAGTCATAGTTTGGTCTATTAGGGCCATTATGGCAGTCAGAGGTTGAAGTGACCAAAGGCTTCAAATCGACGATGCCGGCTATGCAAAAATACGTGAAAATTCCGATGTCACGGAATGCAGCCCAACGTATCAGAATCGGTTAATACACACACGAAAACATCACCAAAGGTGTACAGAAGTCATAGTTTGGTCTATTAGGGCCATTATGGCAGTCAGAGGTTGAAGTGACCAAAGGCTTCAAATCGACGATGCCGGCTATGCAAAAATACGTGAAAATTCCGATGTCCTGAAATGCAGCCCAACGTATCAGAATCGGTTAATACACACACGAAAACATCACCAAAGGTGTACAGAAGTCATAGTTTGGTCTATTAGGGCCATTATGGCAGTCAGAGGTTGAAGTGACCAAAGGCTTCAAATCGACGATGCCGGCTATGCAAAAATACGTGAAAATTCCGATGTCCTGAAATGCAGCCCAACGTATTGGAATCGGTTAATACACACACGAAAACATCACCAAAGGTGTACAGAAGTCATAGTTTGGTCTATTAGGGCCATTATGGCAGTCAGAGGTTGAAGTGACCAAAGGCTTCAAATCGATGATGCCGGCTATGCAAAAATACGTGAAAATTCCGATGTCCTGAAATGCAGCCCAACGTATCGGAATCGGTTAATACACACACGAAAACATCACCAAAGGTGTACAGAAGTCATAGTTTGGTCTATTAGGGCCATTATGGCAGTCAGAGGTTGAAGTGACCAAAGGCTTCAAATCGACGATGCCGGCTATGCAAAAATACGTGAAAATTCCGATGTCCTGAAATGCAGCCCAACGTATTGGAATCGGTTAATACACACACGAAAACATCACCAAAGGTGTACAGAAGTCATAGTTTGGTCTATTAGGGCCATTATGGCAGTCAGAGGTTGAAGTGACCAAAGGCTTCAAATCGACGATGCCGGCTATGCAAAAATACGTGAAAATTCCGATGTCACGGAATGCAGCCCAACGTATCGGAATCGGTTAATACACACACGAAAACATCACCAAAGGTGTACAGAAGTCATAGTTTGGTCTATTAGGGCCATTATGGCAGTCAGAGGTTGAAGTGACCAAAGGCTTCAAATCGACGATGCCGGCTATGCAAAAATACGTGAAAATTCCGATGTCCTGAAATGCAGCCCAACGTATCAGAATCGGTTAATACACACACGAAAACATCACCAAAGGTGTACAGAAGTCATAGTTTGGTCTATTAGGGCCATTATGGCAGTGAGAGGTTGAAGTGACCAAAGGCTTCAAATCGACGATGCCGGCTATGCAAAAATACGTGAAAATTCCGATGTCCTGAAATGCAGCCCAACGTATCGGAATCGGTTAATACACACACGAAAACATCACCAAAGGTGTACAGAAGTCATAGTTTGGTCTATTAGGGCCATTATGGCAGTCAGAGGTTGAAGTGACCAAAGGCTTCAAATCGACGATGCCGGCTATGCAAAAATACGTGAAAATTCCGATGTCACGGAATGCAGCCCAACGTATCGGAATCGGTTAATACACACACGAAAACATCACCAAAGGTGTACAGAAGTCATAGTTTGGTCTATTAGGGCCATTATGGCAGTCAGAGGTTGAAGTGACCAAAGGCTTCAAATCGACGATGCCGGCTATGCAAAAATACGTGAAAATTCCGATGTCCTGAAATGCAGCCCAACGTATCAGAATCGGTTAATACACACACGAAAACATCACCAAAGGTGTACAGAAGTCATAGTTTGGTCTATTAGGGCCATTATGGCAGTCAGAGGTTGAAGTGACCAAAGGCTTCAAATCGACGATGCCGGCTATGCAAAAATACGTGAAAATTCCGATGTCCTGAAATGCAGCCCAACGTATCGGAATCGGTTAATACACACACGAAAACATCACCAAAGGTGTACAGAAGTCATAGTTTGGTCTATTAGGGCCATTATGGCAGTCAGAGGTTGAAGTGACCAAAGGCTTCAAATCGACGATGCCGGCTATGCAAAAATACGTGAAAATTCCGATGTCCTGAAATGCAGCCCAACGTATCGGAATCGGTTAATACACACACGAAAACATCACCAAAGGTGTACAGAAGTCATAGTTTGGTCTATTAGGGCCATTATGGCAGTCAGAGGTTGAAGTGACCAAAGGCTTCAAATCGACGATGCCGGCTATGCAAAAATACGTGAAAATTCCGATGTCCTGAAATGCAGCCCAACGTATCGGAATCGGTTAATACACACACGAAAACATCACCAAAGGTGTACAGAAGTCATAGTTTGGTCTATTAGGGCCATTATGGCAGTCAGAGGTTGAAGTGACCAAAGGCTTCAAATCGACGATGCCGGCTATGCAAAAATACGTGAAAATTCCGATGTCCTGAAATGCAGCCCAACGTATCGGAATCGGTTAATACACACACGAAAACATCACCAAAGGTGTACAGAAGTCATAGTTTGGTCTATTAGGGCCATTATGGCAGTCAGAGGTTGAAGTGACCAAAGGCTTCAAATCGACGATGCCGGCTATGCAAAAATACGTGAAAATTCCGATGTCCTGAAATGCAGCCCAACGTATCGGAATCGGTTAATACACACACGAAAACATCACCAAAGGTGTACAGAAGTCATAGTTTGGTCTATTAGGGCCATTATGGCAGTCAGAGGTTGAAGTGACCAAAGGCTTCAAATCGACGATGCCGGCTATGCAAAAATACGTGAAAATTCCGATGTCCTGAAATGCAGCCCAACGTATCGGAATCGGTTAATACACACACGAAAACATCACCAAAGGTGTACAGAAGTCATAGTTTGGTCTATTAGGGCCATTATGGCAGTCAGAGGTTGAAGTGACCAAAGGCTTCAAATCGACGATGCCGGCTATACAAAAATACGTGAAAATTCCGATGTCCTGAAATGCAGCCCAACGTATCGGAATCGGTTAATACACACACGAAAACATCACCAAAGGTGTACAGAAGTCATAGTTTGGTCTATTAGGGCCATTATGGCAGTCAGAGGTTGAAGTGACCAAAGGCTTCAAATCGACGATGCCGGCTATGCAAAAATACGTGAAAATTCCGATGTCCTGAAATGCAGCCCAACGTATCGGAATCGGTTAATACACACACGAAAACATCACCAAAGGTGTACAGAAGTCATAGTTTGGTCTATTAGGGCCATTATGGCAGTCAGAGGTTGAAGTGACCAAAGGCTTCAAATCGACGATGCCGGCTATGCAAAAATACGTGAAAATTCCGATGTCACGGAATGCAGCCCAACGTATCGGAATCGGTTAATACACACACGAAAACATCACCAAAGGTGTACAGAAGTCATAGTTTGGTCTATTAGGGCCATTATGGCAGTCAGAGGTTGAAGTGACCAAAGGCTTCAAATCGATGATGCCGGCTATGCAAAAATACGTGAAAATTCCGATGTCACGGAATGCAGCCCAACGTATCGGAATCGGTTAATACACACACGAAAACATCACCAAAGGTGTACAGAAGTCATAGTTTGGTCTATTAGGGCCATTATGGCAGTCAGAGGTTGAAGTGACCAAAGGCTTCAAATCGACGATGCCGGCTATGCAAAAATACGTGAAAATTCCGATGTCCTGAAATGCAGCCCAACGTATCAGAATCGGTTAATACACACACGAAAACATCACCAAATGTGTACAGAAGTCATAGTTTGGTCTATTAGGGCCATTATGGCAGTCAGAGGTTGAAGTGACCAAAGGCTTCAAATCGACGATGCCGGCTATGCAAAAATACGTGAAAATTCCGATGTCCTGAAATGCAGCCCAACGTATCGGAATCGGTTAATACACACACGAAAACATCACCAAAGGTGTACAGAAGTCATAGTTTGGTCTATTAGGGCCATTATGGCAGTCAGAGGTTGAAGTGACCAAAGGCTTCAAATCGACGATGCCGGCTATGCAAAAATACGTGAAAATTCCGATGTCACGGAATGCAGCCCAACGTATCGGAATCGGTTAATACACACACGAAAACATCACCAAAGGTGTACAGAAGTCATAGTTTGGTCTATTAGGGCCATTATGGCAGTCAGAGGTTGAAGTGACCAAAGGCTTCAAATCGACGATGCCGGCTATGCAAAAATACGTGAAAATTCCGATGTCCTGAAATGCAGCACAACGTATCGGAATCGGTTAATACACACACGAAAACATCACCAAAGGTGTACAGAAGTCATAGTTTGGTCTATTAGGGCCATTATGGCAGTCAGAGGTTGAAGTGACCAAAGGCTTCAAATCGACGATGCCGGCTATGCAAAAATACGTGAAAATTCCGATGTCCTGAAATGCAGCCCAACGTATCGGAATCGGTTAATACACACACGAAAACATCACCAAAGGTGTACAGAAGTCATAGTTTGGTCTATTAGGGCCATTATGGCAGTCAGAGGTTGAAGTGACCAAAGGCTTCAAATCGACGATGCCGGCTATGCAAAAATACGTGAAAATTCCGATGTCCTGAAATGCAGCCCAACGTATCGGAATCGGTTAATACACACACGAAAACATCACCAAAGGTGTACAGAAGTCATAGTTTGGTCTATTAGGGCCATTATGGCAGTCAGAGGTTGAAGTGACCAAAGGCTTCAAATCGACGATGCCGGCTATGCAAAAATACGTGAAAATTCCGATGTCCTGAAATGCAGCCTAACGTATCGGAATCGGTTAATACACACACGAAAACATCACCAAAGGTGTACAGAAGTCATAGTTTGGTCTATTAGGGCCATTATGGCAGTCAGAGGTTGAAGTGACCAAAGGCTTCAAATCGACGATGCCGGCTATGCAAAAATACGTGAAAATTCCGATGTCCTGAAATGCAGCCCAACGTATCGGAATCGGTTAATACACACACGAAAACATCACCAAAGGTGTACAGAAGTCATAGTTTGGTCTATTAGGGCCATTATGGCAGTCAGAGGTTGAAGTGACCAAAGGCTTCAAATCGACGATGCCGGCTATGCAAAAATACGTGAAAATTCCGATGTCACGGAATGCAGCCCAACGTATCGGAATCGGTTAATACACACACGAAAACATCACCAAAGGTGTACAGAAGTCATAGTTTGGTCTATTAGGGCCATTATGGCAGTCAGAGGTTGAAGTGACCAAAGGCTTCAAATCGACGATGCCGGCTATGCAAAAATACGTGAAAATTCCGATGTCCTGAAATGCAGCCCAACGTATCGGAATCGGTTAATACACACACGAAAACATCACCAAAGGTGTACAGAAGTCATAGTTTGGTCTATTAGGGCCATTATGGCAGTCAGAGGTTGAAGTGACCAAAGGCTTCAAATCGACGATGCCGGCTATGCAAAAATACGTGAAAATTCCGATGTCCTGAAATGCAGCCCAACGTATCGGAATCGGTTAATACACACACGAAAACATCACCAAAGGTGTACAGAAGTCATAGTTTGGTCTATTAGGGCCATTATGGCAGTCAGAGGTTGAAGTGACCAAAGGCTTCAAATCGACGATGCCGGCTATGCAAAAATACGTGAAAATTCCGATGTCCTGAAATGCAGCCCAACGTATCGGAATCGGTTAATACACACACGAAAACATCACCAAAGGTGTACAGAAGTCATAGTTTGGTCTATTAGGGCCATTATGGCAGTCAGAGGTTGAAGTGACCAAAGGCTTCAAATCGACGATGCCGGCTATGCAAAAATACGTGAAAATTCCGATGTCCTGAAATGCAGCCCAACGTATCAGAATCGGTTAATACACACACGAAAACATCACCAAAGGTGTACAGAAGTCATAGTTTGGTCTATTAGGGCCATTATGGCAGTCAGAGGTTGAAGTGACCAAAGGCTTCAAATCGACGATGCCGGCTATGCAAAAATACGTGAAAATTCCGATGTCCTGAAATGCAGCCCAACGTATCGGAATCGGTTAATACACACACGAAAACATCACCAAAGGTGTACAGAAGTCATAGTTTGGTCTATTAGGGCCATTATGGCAGTCAGAGGTTGAAGTGACCAAAGGCTTCAAATCGACGATGCCGGCTATGCAAAAATACGTGAAAATTCCGATGTCCTGAAATGCAGCCCAACGTATCAGAATCGGTTAATACACACACGAAAACATCACCAAAGGTGTACAGAAGTCATAGTTTGGTCTATTAGGGCCATTATGGCAGTCAGAGGTTGAAGTGACCAAAGGCTTCAAATCGACGATGCCGGCTATGCAAAAATACGTGAAAATTCCGATGTCCTGAAATGCAGCCCAACGTATCGGAATCGGTTAATACACACACGAAAACATCACCAAAGTTGTACAGAAGTCATAGTTTGGTCTATTAGGGCCATTATGGCAGTCAGAGGTTGAAGTGACCAAAGGCTTCAAATCGACGATGCCGGCTATGCAAAAATACGTGAAAAATTCCGATGTCCTGAAATGCAGCCCAACGTATCGGAATCGGTTAATACACACACGAAAACATCACCAAAGGTGTACAGAAGTCATAGTTTGGTCTATTAGGGCCATTATGGCAGTCAGAGGTTGAAGTGACCAAAGGCTTCAAATCGACGATGCCGGCTATGCAAAAATACGTGAAAATTCCGATGTCACGGAATGCAGCGGTCTATTAGGGCCATTATAGCAGTCAGAGGTTGAAGTGACCAAAGGCTTCAAATCGACGATGCCGGCTATGCAAAAATACGTGAAAATTCCGATGTCCTGAAATGCAGCCCAACGTATCGGAATCGGTTAATACACACACGAAAACATCACCAAAGGTGTACAGAAGTCATAGTTTGGTCTATTAGGGCCATTATGGCAGTCAGAGGTTGAAGTGACCAAAGGCTTCAAATCGACGATGCCGGCTATGCAAAAATACGTGAAAATTCCGATGTCCTGAAATGCAGCCCAACGTATCGGAATCGGTTAATACACACACGAAAACATCACCAAAGGTGTACAGAAGTCATAGTTTGGTCTATTAGGGCCATTATGGCAGTCAGAGGTTGAAGTGACCAAAGGCTTCAAATCGACGATGCCGGCTATGCAAAAATACGTGAAAATTCCGATGTCCTGAAATGCAGCCCAACGTATCAGAATCGGTTAATACACACACGAAAACATCACCAAAGGTGTACAGAAGTCATAGTTTGGTCTATTAGGGCCATTATGGCAGTCAGAGGTTGAAGTGACCAAAGGCTTCAAATCGACGATGCCGGCTATGCAAAAATACGTGAAAATTCCGATGTCCTGAAATGCAGCCCAACGTATCGGAATCGGTTAATACACACACGAAAACATCACCAAAGGTGTACAGAAGTCATAGTTTGGTCTATTAGGGCCATTATGGCAGTCAGAGGTTGAAGTGACCAAAGGCTTCAAATCGACGATGCCGGCTATGCAAAAATACGTGAAAATTCCGATGTCCTGAAATGCAGCCCAACGTATCAGAATCGGTTAATACACACACGAAAACATCACCAAAGGTGTACAGAAGTCATAGTTTGGTCTATTAGGGCCATTATGGCAGTCAGAGGTTGAAGTGACCAAAGGCTTCAAATCGACGATGCCGGCTATGCAAAAATACGTGAAAATTCCGATGTCCTGAAATGCAGCCCAACGTATCGGAATCGGTTAATACACACACGAAAACATCACCAAAGGTGTACAGAAGTCATAGTTTGGTCTATTAGGGCCATTATGGCAGTCAGAGGTTGAAGTGACCAAAGGCTTCAAATCGACGATGCCGGCTATGCAAAAATACGTGAAAATTCCGATGTCCTGAAATGCAGCCCAACGTATCGGAATCGGTTAATACACACACGAAAACATCACCAAAGGTTTACAGAAGTCATAGTTTGGTCTATTAGGGCCATTATGGCAGTCAGAGGTTGAAGTGACCAAAGGCTTCAAATCGACGATGCCGGCTATGCAAAAATACGTGAAAATTCCGATGTCACGGAATGCAGCCCAACGTATCGGAATCGGTTAATACACACACGAAAACATCACCAAAGGTGTACAGAAGTCATAGTTTGGTCCATTAGGGCCATTATGGCAGTCAGAGGTTGAAGTGACCAAAGGCTTCAAATCGACGATGCCGGCTATGCAAAAATACGTGAAAATTCCGATGTCACGGAATGCAGCCCAACGTATCAGAATCGGTTAATACACACACGAAAACATCACCAAAGGTGTACAGAAGTCATAGTTTGGTCTATTAGGGCCATTATGGCAGTCAGAGGTTGAAGTGACCAAAGGCTTCAAATCGACGATGCCGGCTATGCAAAAATACGTGAAAATTCCGATGTCCTGAAATGCAGCCCAACGTATCGGAATCGGTTAATACACACACGAAAACATCACCAAAGGTGTACAGAAGTCATAGTTTGGTCTATTAGGGCCATTATGGCAGTCAGAGGTTGAAGTGACCAAAGGCTTCAAATCGACGATGCCGGCTATGCAAAAATACGTGAAAATTCCGATGTCCTGAAATGCAGCCCAACGTATCGGAATCGGTTAATACACACACGAAAACATCACCAAAGGTGTACAGAAGTCATAGTTTGGTCTATTAGGGCCATTATGGCAGTCAGAGGTTGAAGTGACCAAAGGCTTCAAATCGACGATGCCGGCTATGCAAAAATACGTGAAAATTCCGATGTCCTGAAATGCAGCCCAACGTATCAGAATCGGTTAATACACACACGAAAACATCACCAAAGGTGTACAGAAGTCATAGTTTGGTCTATTAGGGCCATTATGGCAGTCAGAGGTTGAAGTGACCAAAGGCTTCAAATCGACGATGCCGGCTATGCAAAAATACGTGAAAATTCCGATGTCCTGAAATGCAGCCCAACGTATCGGAATCGGTTAATACACACACGAAAACATCACCAAAGGTGTACAGAAGTCATAGTTTGGTCTATTAGGGCCATTATGGCAGTCAGAGGTTGAAGTGACCAAAGGCTTCAAATCGACGATGCCGGCTATGCAAAAATACGTGAAAATTCCGATGTCCTGAAATGCAGCCCAACGTATCGGAATCGGTTAATACACACACGAAAACATCACCAAAGGTGTACAGAAGTCATAGTTTGGTCTATTAGGGCCATTATGGCAGTCAGAGGTTGAAGTGACCAAAGGCTTCAAATCGACGATGCCGGCTATGCAAAAATACGTGAAAATTCCGATGTCCTGAAATGCAGCCCAACGTATCGGAATCGGTTAATACACACACGAAAACATCACCAAAGGTGTACAGAAGTCATAGTTTGGTCTATTAGGGCCATTATGGCAGTCAGAGGTTGAAGTGACCAAAGGCTTCAAATCGACGATGCCGGCTATGCAAAAATACGTGAAAATTCCGATGTCCTGAAATGCAGCCCAACGTATCAGAATCGGTTAATACACACACGAAAACATCACCAAAGGTGTACAGAAGTCATAGTTTGGTCTATTAGGGCCATTATGGCAGTCAGAGGTTGAAGTGACCAAAGGCTTCAAATCGACGATGCCGGCTATGCAAAAATACGTGAAAATTCCGATGTCCCTGAAATGCAGCCCAACGTATCGGAATCGGTTAATACACACACGAAAACATCACCAAAGGTGTACAGAAGTCATAGTTTGGTCTATTAGGGCCATTATGGCAGTCAGAGGTTGAAGTGACCAAAGGCTTCAAATCGACGATGCCGGCTATGCAAAAATACGTGAAAATTCCGATGTCCTGAAATGCAGCCCAACGTATCGGAATCGGTTAATACACACACGAAAACATCACCAAAGGTGTACAGAAGTCATAGTTTGGTCTATTAGGGCCATTATGGCAGTGAGAGGTTGAAGTGACCAAAGGCTTCAAATCGACGATGCCGGCTATGCAAAAATACGTGAAAATTCCGATGTCCTGAAATGCAGCCCAACGTATCGGAATCGGTTAATACACACACGAAAACATAACCAAAGGTGTACAGAAGTCATAGTTTGGTCTATTAGAGCCATTATGGCAGTCAGAGGTTGAAGTGACCAAAGGCTTCAAATCGACGATGCCGGCTATGCAAAAATACGTGAAAATTCCGATGTCCTGAAATGCAGCCCAACGTATCGGAATCGGTTAATACACACACGAAAACATCACCAAAGGTGTACAGAAGTCATAGTTTGGTCTATTAGGGCCATTATGGCAGTCAGAGGTTGAAGTGACCAAAGGCTTCAAATCGACGATGCCGGCTATGCAAAAATACGTGAAAATTCCGATGTCCTGAAATGCAGCCCAACGTATCGGAATCGGTTAATACACACACGAAAACATCACCAAAGGTGTACAGAAGTCATAGTTTGGTCTATTAGGGCCATTATGGCAGTCAGAGGTTGAAGTGACCAAAGGCTTCAAATCGACGATGCCGGCTATGCAAAAATACGTGAAAATTCCGATGTCCTGAAATGCAGCCCAACGTATCAGAATCGGTTAATACACACACGAAAACATCACCAAAGGTGTACAGAAGTCATAGTTTGGTCTATTAGGGCCATTATGGCAGTCAGAGGTTGAAGTGACCAAAGGCTTCAAATCGACGATGCCGGCTATGCAAAAATACGTGAAAATTCCGATGTCCTGAAATGCAGCCCAACGTATCGGAATCGGTTAATACACACACGAAAACATCACCAAAGGTGTACAGAAGTCATAGTTTGGTCTATTAGGGCCATTATGGCAGTCAGAGGTTGAAGTGACCAAAGGCTTCAAATCGACGATGCCGGCTATGCAAAAATACGTGAAAATTCCGATGTCCTGAAATGCAGCCCAACGTATCAGAATCGGTTAATACACACACGAAAACATCACCAAAGGTGTACAGAAGTCATAGTTTGGTCTATTAGGGCCATTATGGCAGTCAGAGGTTGAAGTGACCAAAGGCTTCAAATCGACGATGCCGGCTATGCAAAAATACGTGAAAATTCCGATGTCCTGAAATGCAGCCCAACGTATCGGAATCGGTTAATACACACACGAAAACATCACCAAAGGTGTACAGAAGTCATAGTTTGGTCTATTAGGGCCATTATGGCAGTCAGAGGTTGAAGTGACCAAAGGCTTCAAATCGACGATGCCGGCTATGCAAAAATACGTGAAAATTCCGATGTCCTGAAATGCAGCCCAACGTATCGGAATCGGTTAATACACACACGAAAACATCACCAAAGGTTTACAGAAGTCATAGTTTGGTCTATTAGGGCCATTATGGCAGTCAGAGGTTGAAGTGACCAAAGGCTTCAAATCGACGATGCCGGCTATGCAAAAATACGTGAAAATTCCGATGTCACGGAATGCAGCCCAACGTATCGGAATCGGTTAATACACACACGAAAACATCACCAAAGGTGTACAGAAGTCATAGTTTGGTCCATTAGGGCCATTATGGCAGTCAGAGGTTGAAGTGACCAAAGGCTTCAAATCGACGATGCCGGCTATGCAAAAATACGTGAAAATTCCGATGTCACGGAATGCAGCCCAACGTATCAGAATCGGTTAATACACACACGAAAACATCACCAAAGGTGTACAGAAGTCATAGTTTGGTCTATTAGGGCCATTATGGCAGTCAGAGGTTGAAGTGACCAAAGGTTTCAAATCGACGATGCCGGCTATGCAAAAATACGTGAAAATTCCGATGTCCCTGAAATGCAGCCCAACGTATCGGAATCGGTTAATACACACACGAAAACATCACCAAAGGTGTACAGAAGTCATAGTTTGGTCTATTAGGGCCATTATGGCAGTCAGAGGTTGAAGTGACCAAAGGCTTCAAATCGACGATGCCGGCTATGCAAAAATACGTGAAAATTCCGATGTCCTGAAATGCAGCCCAACGTATCGGAATCGGTTAATACACACACGAAAACATCACCAAAGGTGTACAGAAGTC